>JANFPS010000004.1:4800000-6000000 GCA_024703675.1 Drosophila nebulosa | reverse complement strand
CTGTCGTTCTCTTTGGCATTCGCTGCTGATTGCCGTGTGGGCTGGGTCGAGGTCGCGCTAAGTCGGTGGATCAGCTCCGGGAATGAGGAATGGGAGAGTGATCGCTGTTTATGTTTCCGGCAATCAATCGACTGAAATTCACTTTTGCAGCTCGTTCGATTTGTTTGTTTATCTTTGCCTCGTTTCTAATGCCATTCTATCTTACTGGTTGGCCACTAAAAATGGAGCGACTCTCCTCTCGCCCCTCTTCATTCAACAACCTCTGCTTTAACGCAGCAAAATTTTACTTTCTCGCGAATGCATACGAAGGTGCGGGGAAAGGAATCGATGGCATGCAAAGATATAAATGTGCATCATCAATCTACCGACACATGCGAATCGAGGTCAAGAAGAAGTCCCGAAACATCTCCAGTTGTACCTTCATCAGCAATTAGGAACTGAAATCGAATTTAAGGAGAATTTTCTTAGCACCTTTTACAGACCTAATTGCTGATTAGCATCGAATGAAAGTGGCCAACATGCAAACCACCAGGTGGCTATTACACTTGAAAGTGGCGGTCAGTATTGACCCAAATCGAAATGGAATGAAAGACTACAGTGACGAACTTTATGACTGGTTAAAGACCAGTGGAAGCCCTTTGGCCAAAGCCATCGTTGCTTGATTTGTTTTGTTTTACTTTTAGGCCTTCTAGACCACTCTTGCCCGTACTTTTTTACCTATACCTTTCATAATTGCGGTTGTAATACCCTTTCTATACAGCTTTCCATGCAAAAACCAAAAAAAAAAAGACCATTCTCGAGGAATTTTCACTCTTAATAAGTTTCTTGTTTGGTTTGTGCCACTGACTGACTGTCGACGCCTTCAACATTAACTCCAACGCGGTCGTGGTCTGGTCTCTGGCATAAAACTGTCAACGAGCGTTTAACCCAGTTAACGCCCTTAACCATCGTTGGACTTCCACTTGCTCTATGACAACAACTCCCAGCTTCACCTCCACCACTAACTCCAACTCCAACTCAACTCAACTTTCGATCCATTCGACACGAGACCCAAGCAAAAACGGGCAAGGTGTAAAAACAACAACGACTAGTGGATAGAGGAGAAGGAATGGAGTGAGAGCAGAGGACACAGCAAGAGATAAGAAAAACCACCAACCGAAATGCCATCAAGGCATCCGAGGTTGAGGTTGAGTGATGGCTCCTCCTCGGATCGAGATCTCGATGCAGATCGGGGGCGGTGCGGAGGTGTTGATTGTGGCCAGCGGATATGGTGTTTCTAGAGGGTGGAAGAATCCAAGAAGACGACGGAGAAGACGAAGTATACTAGATTGAGCGATGTCTGCCGCTGCTCATGGACACAAAGGAATTCTGAGCGCGGTGAAAGTAGTCGGATCCATCCACGGCTCCACAGCCACACAGCTTTGGCTTCAGCCCCATCAGAAGACTCGACCATGGCTGCAGCAACAACTTGTTGAAATTCTGGTCCCAATAATGACACTTAAGCGATGCACTTTTTTTCGTATATGAATTTTCCTGTTTGTTGCCCATGGTCGTTGGCCATCGGTCTCTACTCGTCTCGTCATCAATTATGGCCTCACAATGTGCGGTGGAGAGGGAGGAGAACACCTGAGCTGCAACTCAATCGCCGACCAACATTCAACAGCCATCGGCAGCTTACGCTTCTAATTGCTGGACTTTTTTCAGTATTCGCTCCTGCTTTCTTCGGCGCTTTCAGAGTTATGTTTATTACCTTGTTGAGAGGGAACCAGGACCACTAGTGGAACCAAGAACCTTTTGAGGAAGAAGTGCATTATAAACGTTAGTAAGAGGTACGATTGATTCGATATTTGCTGCAATTAAAGGAGGGATTGGAAAGCAGTTCTGTTTTTTTGTCTTTTTATTCCGACAACAAGAATCCAGCTGTTAAGCACTTCATAAAAACCATAAGCTAGGCAAATTGTCACTTTCATATTCACATTAACAATTAGGCAATTGCTTTATTCTCAAATACCGGACGCTTTCGCCAATTGATTGCTTCCCAATATCAGTAGCGATGATGCAATCTCCTCGCCTTCGTTTTCAATTCGTAATTTACTATATACAGTCTGCGATTATGGGCGACGTCGCAACGATTTATGCTGAGGCATGGCAAAGACAGCGGGATCTTCTCCAGGAACGTAAATTGACCAATATTTGCTCTGGGCAATGGCTCACCAGTCGCCAACCTGATGTTTCCTTTCCCAGAGTCCAAACAGCAGTTGTCTTCATCGGTTATTCGGTCCTCACGGGTTCTCCAAATGAAGGGGTGTGTCTGGAGCTTTTCCAGCTTTTTCCGAAGAGCCGGCACGAGGCGTGCGACATGCAACACAAACCAATCAAGGCGACTGTCAGTTGTGGTAACACCTTCTTTCAAGCCGCATCTTGTACTAGACTCGGCGGGTGTGACCTTGGATCCGCATATTGATGCTCTGAAGCTGTACTTAGTGAGTTGATAAACTGGCTGAGTAGGATTTGAATCTTGCGGGTGTGCGAACCGGTTAATCGGAGCAATTTTCATCAATTTTGTTGAATGCTGCACTTGACAAAGAAAACCGATTATTTGTGACCTCTTTTTGAGTGGCAAGATAAATAACAAGCGATAACTTTACTAAAGATCACTTTAAATTCTGGCAAAAAATAGGAAACCGTGATAATGAAAAAATTTTTAAATTAAACACATTTAATTAATATTTTGGTTTTTAAAAATCGGCAATATTGTCGAGAAATAAAATATTTATGAAATAAATTTTAAATAAATTTATCATTAAATGTTAAGTCTTAAAGAAACCACAAAATTAATATAACATTATCCCAAACATCAAAGGGAAATATCAAACGAAGCCAGTCGTAAGAAAATAACAGCGTATAAGGACTTCGATCTTGTTTGGTTAAATTACTTTTGTCTGTTGTTTGATCAATTTGCACCAATTTCCACAGCCCAAAAGTGCCTCTCCCATCTTCCATTTGCAGTAACATGAAAGGGGCATCGCTGTGTAAATTTATGACTGCCTTGTCTGGTGCATGCAACAGAACACTGAGTGCAGTGGGCAAGATATGGCGAAACTGTTACACTTGGCTAATTGATTTATGGGAATGAGGTTTTTAAATATTTACAAACGCGGTCGAAATGGAATTCTAATAAGTGAAGCCAGAATAAGCCTTCGATTCAGAATTGGGCGAGGTGGATGCAGCGATCGCTATAAGAAGCCATAAAATGGTCAAAGAACATGACGGAGAACATGTCAGAGACAGATACACAGACAGAGACAGCGTTAGAGGAGGAGAAGGAGAAGCTCGGAGTCGGAATGAAACAAGTTCTCGACTGTTTCCCACAGGAAGTGTTCCCTGCCGAACGCATGCCAAAAATGGTCCCCCGAGGACAAGACAACCTTGGACAGCCGACCAAAGCAAGTTGAGCCCGAAAACGATCACGATTATGATGATCATTGCGGCGATTATGGTACTAAAACAGAGGAGCGGCATAAGAAGAGCCTACTATAGTGGAGGACGCAACCAGGCGACGATTGTCCCCACTCTGTGCACTCGAAACTGCATTGGTGCATTGGTAGTCGCTGGGTATTGTTTGTGCTATGTAAGTGTCACCTTGTGACAGTTGCCAGAGCTGGAAAAAATAATAGAAATTATATTAAATGGGCATTTTGGGAGTGCACACTTCGACTTCCGTTTGGCTTTTGGGCGGAAAAATGGCCCATTTTGATGCATTTTTGAGAACGCGGGAGGGGGAGTGGGAGTGGGTGTTACGAGTTAAGCATGATGCAATCTATTACTGCTTGGCTGGGGCTATCCTAATTCGGCTAGTTATTTCAACCTATGGCGAAAATATCGGAACATTAACACTTTTCCACTTCATAGGTGACTCCTTCACAGGAGATGGAAGGGCGCTGTCGTTGACAATGATGGACACGTGCCAGTCAAATTTCTCAATGGTAAACATCTTTTATGCATGGGCTATGATGGATCACCGAAGATGACACGACACTTGGCATTGTTGTTTGGCCTCTTGTAGCTATTGCTCCGACTCTGCCATCTGTTCGTGCCCAGCAATTTAAGAGTTGAGTATTTAATGCCTTAACGTCTCGTAGCAACTTGTGGCTAGCGACTGATTTATGACAGTGCGAAAGAATGAAGAGAAGAGGCGAGTTGCACAGAGATGGTGGTGCGGAGGGCAGTGGAAGATGTTGGGAGAAGACTCCCATGCAATCAAAGGGAAATTTTGGGAGGCGGGCTTGGCGCTAAACCCCAAATATAAAAGCTGTGGCCTTAGCCTTGTCCGAGGCCTATTACGTGATGATGTAATAATTCTTCAAGTCGTTGGCATTTTTATTGCGGAAAATGTTGCATAAATCAAGGCAATAAAAACGGATCCCGCGGTTTCGCCACAATAAATGATCGAATTTTCGAACAGGATGCCGGGAATCGCATACAGCGGCAGTAATTTGCACTCAGCAAACGGGTTTCGACTTTGCCGTTCGATACCCTTTTTCCAGGGTTTTTCATTTGGCATCTTTTATATCTAATTTTGGCGTCGTCATTCGGGACAATTGGAATAGCGGAACTATTTCGTAATTTAGAGTAATTATCTACACAGACGAAGATTATTTCCGCGGCTCTTTAATCAACCCCCAACCCGTACTGGGCCGAGTGCGAAATCAGCAACTGCAACTTGTTGCTGCAACTTTGTTGCTGCTGCCACTCGCAGCTGGCAGCCCACGCGATCTTCCAGTTTTGGTTACCCAGATCGGCAACAAAAGCTTTACTAGATGCCAGCTCTCAGGGGCCCAGATCTGTTGATGATGGTATAAAAGATGATTCGGTTCGGAGAGACGGGGTTTGTCGTAGCAATTAGAAGTAGCAAGCCACGTGCAGGAACACAGATCAAAGGAAAAACATCTTTTGAAAGAAGAAACAATGCAGGAAGTCATTTGCATAGACACGCGGCAGATCAATTGTTAATGGGTATTCCAATTCATAATACTCAGATTGACTAAATGCTATATCCATTTTCATGTTCCAAACAATGAAAATCTGTCTTTGCTTGGAAACAGAATGAAAAGAATGCTCTTCAGTGAGCCTTCTAGTTCTAATTTCGTAGTCATGCTTCAGGGAAAACTATTCTTGCTCCACCCCACTCATCTCTCACTCCGACTTATGAGGTGTAAGTAGGCCGACTTGCGGCTGACGGGGTTTAAAATTGTCAAATTGGCCCTGAAAGCATTTTGTTGGATAACTTACTTTGTTTATTATACCCAATATAATTAATTTAATTTCAGCTCACAATGTAGCGAGGGGCGTGGCCCTCGCCCACTCCAATAGCGTTTTAAAAGCGTGAGCCACAGAAAGATATTTCAGAGCGTTTGCCCATTGCCATTTGCATTTGGGCTTCCTCCACAACAGGACATTGCGTGATTTGGCAACGGATTCTTACCATTTCGAACACCTTTTTGGGTGTCCATCGGAAGGGGGAAACGGATAGAGTCGATAGAGGGCTGGGGGCAGAAGGCAAGAGGCAGGGAGGGAAAGGGTCATGGTCTAGTACGAAACAAAGTACAAACAAAGCCACACAAAGTCAGAGAGCAAATTATTAGGCAGACAGGCCAGGCGGAGCAGGTGGGGGAAACTGCTTTTTGATGTTCGGTAATTGGCGGTTTGGCAGCACGCGAGGCGAAGCAGTCGGCGACCACTGGGCTGGGGCTGGAGCTGGGAATGGGAGTGGGAATGCCACTAAGACTGCGAAGCTGCTCTTCCGATTGCCGGCGCTCTAATCCCAATCCCATTTTCCAGTCCCAGACTCAATTCCCAAAAACCCTCCAAATGGTAACGAGCCATGGGATTTCGGCGTGACGCGCTTTTCGTTTTCGGTTCCAGTAAACTTCCCCTCCACCTCACCCACAGCTCCATCGAGTATCCCCGGTTTCCCAGTGGCTAACTAGAGTCTAGTTCTACTTTGAATGTCTCCGTTGTCTTTGTTCTTTCTCTCGCAGTTGTGTTGTTGCTGTTGCTGTCTGCCCATTTCATAAAATTGGCAGTTTACAAATGTTCTTTCGGTTTTGATTTGTTTCCATTTATATTTTTATTTCTATTATTCCGAGATGCTTCGCGGTTTTTCCGGAGTGGAGAGTAAAAGACATGGGCTAGCGTTACTTTGTTCCGTTGAACTTATGATCCCGTTTCCGACTTTCTTGTGGCAAATCTTGTGGTGGATCGGGAGCAGGTCTTCCTATCCGCCGCAAATAAAGTTTGCAGTTTATAGGCGTGAAAGCTAATTAGACAGCTGGAGTCAGTCAGTAGTTGGAGTTGGACTGCAGCTCCTCAGATTGCGCAATAAATTAATCTCTGGTGGAGAGAAGAAGTTTTGGTAAATGGAGCTTCAAGTTGAGGAAGACAAGTCTCGGTAGTTCTTTTTGGACGCTTAATGAGCAAATGCAAATCTCGGTCCTAACCGCAAGTGTGACTCAGCTGTAAGCCCTCGACCTTTAAGATTCCAATTTCACCTTTCAGTCCTTACTTGCTCCGCAAAATATACCCTCGTTTAACTGTGGTGTTGGGGCGCGGCTGTTTGCGCATGCCCCTTTGGGCTTTGTCGGCCCACCGCCACCAGATGCCAGATTAGCATTTAAATTGTAGTTACATTCCCCCAAACGCAAAGCAAAACAAACCAAACTTTAGCTCCAACTCTAGATTATTTTTCATTCTTATTTTGCACTGCTCTCCTCTGTTAGCAATTCTGCGCAGACGTTTACCAAATGGAATTGTTGTCTTTTGTTTCTATTCTTCTTGTTGTTGTGGGATCGTGCACCGTCGACTCCCGCTCCGCCATTTCATCCCTTGCCCCACCCAATCCAGCTGATGTTATCAAACCATGGCCTGGGGCAGAAGTTAGAAGTTTTCCACTGTGTTCGGTGTGTTCGGTGTGCCAAGGTAGCAATTTCAATATCAAAATTCGCGTGGCCTTTGGTCCGCAACAAAGACTTTTCGCAGAGAAGTCCACAGGAACGGACTTATCAACAGTTGCCTCACCACCAAGCGACTCAGGTGAGTCTGGTGTCCCGACCAAGGGTAAACCATCCAACGCCAACCCCAACGCCTTCTTGGGCCTATCAGTTTGATACCAAGTCCGAGCCCGAGCCCCAACTCCAGCTCTGTTTCCTTTTCTCTGACATCTGCCGCGGTCCGCGTTTTCGAACATTTTAATTCAAATTTAAATTTAAAAATTTTTGCCAGTCGGACACTGCCCGCTGGCTACTCGATCAGACTGACCCAGTTCTAGGCCAAGCCATTGACATCTTTCTTTCTGCTACCCCCACTGCCTTCCGCCGTTTCTCCCGTCTGTTGTTCCAATTTAAACGAGCAGAAATATCGCTCAAATTCCAACGCGATGAAAAATTTTGTCAAACATTTAGAAAATGACTTCAGAAGTGTGCAGGCCTGAGGCAGAGCTTCCAATTGGCCTAATCCCGGCTGCTTCTGCTCTCCACCGTCTGGTCGGTCATTACTCCGAAACGCTGCACAGAGCGATTAATTTGCAGCCAAAGAAGTACCGTAAGCGTAGGTGGCTTGATGAGCTCCGCTGCCAACGGCTCTGCTGGTGTGCTTCCATGACTTCGCCGCGCTTCAGCACCCCTAAAAACCCCCTTTGGGACATAGCCGCTAATTAATTGTGTACTCTGACTTGGTCTTGGACTTGGACACGGGCATGCTCGAAGTCCGAGGTGGAGGGGGGTCGTTGTCGGGGGTCTTGGTCGCAGTCGTCGCACGGGATTGACAGGAAATTATTATGACAGCGTCCGATCGACTTGAAACTGTTTGCTCTGTGTTTTGGCTATTTTTAGCTATTTAGAATTTTCGTTCGCGAATTGGGTTGGGTTGATCAAGATAAGCTCATTGGGTTCATTGGCATCCTGCGGTCGGTTTCCCGTTTGGTATGCTTTTGACCCGAAACCTGTCTGAAAAAACTTAACTAGAGTGCAATCGAAAGTTTTCCTTGTCTCCATCTCGAAAAGGCTGAGTCACTCCACAGGTTTTCGCGTCCACACCAAATCTTTCAGCTCATTCATCTGACACTTGAAACTCGCGCAGCTCTAGACATTCGAGAGTGCGAAAACTGCATGGAAAACCAAATCAACTCAAAGAAGAGTTGAACTGCAGATGACAGAGATTGCTCTGGTGCCCATGTTCGACTAATTGCGGTTTGATATTAAAGTCGACACAAACGCCTCAACAATCCTCCCCTTTCCTCTTGGTCGCAGCAGTCTCAAGTGGGGGCCGTTAGCAACCTCAGCACGAAAACAGAATATGAGCAACACGCAAGCGGACCATGGTCAAGTGGCTCTTGTGAGGTGTCCGATCGAAACTGCAGTTACAGACGGATATGGCCGTTGCGATAGAGATGGAGCCGGGTGTCAGGATAATTTGTTGGACGGGGCTGTGGCCTAGGCCGAGGCCGAGGCCGAAGCCAAAGCCGCCAACGCCACGCAAATGAAAATGATCCGCATGAAAACGATCTGCGGACATAATGAACTTTCTCGCTTTTGGGGAGAATTTGCGGTGGTTAGTGGGATATGTTTGGGAAAAAAGCAGATAAATGGAGATGAAGAAGGAGAAGCGCAACAATTATGCCGAATTTGGGTCACCTCTCGATCATGGCGGAGGAAATTTGCTCGCTGATGAGATTTCTCATAAAGACGGAGGAGAACTCCCTAACAAATAAATTTCGAATTAAATTCTCATTCTGTTTTTAAAAGAAAATCCAAAATTTGGTTTCTGTGTCGAATTCCCGCTGCTGGGAAAATGCGGCCATGAAATCACTTCATTTTACGGCGTTTAAGCAAACTAACCAGGTATATCTAGGGTGCGGGAATCTCTGCTCCCAAAAATGAACCCGAGTCCGAACTGGGGAACAATTTACGAACGTGCGCCTCATCACGATCGATGGATTTCGATATTGGTACAGGCAACTGGGCTGCTAGCGACTAATATGGAACCCGGGATGCTCACCACGAACAAGCGTCACCGTCACGGATCACGACGGATGTCGCATTGACCTCGTCCCCTCTCTCTCACACCAGGACCTGGCCAGCTAATTACACATGTGATTATCAAGTACCAAAGCAACCTGCTGATATTTCATATTTGGGCAACGGTTCTTCTTGGACAGGGACTTACCTTGGACAAACAGGGATCCATGTCGATCGCTAATCCGACTGTCGAGCCAGGTTAAATAGTTCAGTTATTGCACGTGACCAAACACCAACACATGAGTACGAATCTGGTTTTATCCTCATCTCCCATCTAATCTCTAATGACACAATTCCCATGGAGCATATTTGTATAGCCCAAAAAGGGACCCTTAGATTTTTTAGCCAGGCAATCATTAGACTAACATATGACAAATGACCACCATTCAGCTGAGTAGCTACCCGAGAGCTGATCAAATCAGCGGATTGGCCTAGAGCTTCATCAGTTTCAACTCACTTAATTGCACGCACTCGCATGGACTGATGCAGTGGGATGGTCTCTATAGTGAATGTCTTAAGTAGGAATACGAGGAGCAGTCTTTAAGCTAGTGGTTGGTGTTGGACCACCTAGACAGATTTCGAGGGAGATTCCACATTCCACAAGTTGCCATAAATTTGCTTTAACCAAATGGCAAACAAATCGGACCACATTGTCATGCCCTTTTAAGCGGAGAATCGTAGGCTGCTCCGTCTTCTTCCCTGCCAACTCCTCCTTGGTGCGTGCCATAGACGAGTGCCTCCCACTCTCCCCCCCTCTAAGTTGGTTTTTTTTGTTTTATTTTTCTGTTGGCTGCCAATGCGTCGCTCATGTCCGATTGTCTCCCATTGATACGGACAGTGTCCTCCACTTCGTTAGCGACTCACCTACTTGTGTCTTTTTATGTAGCTTTCTCCCCCTTGTTTCCCCTTGTGCGTACTGAGGTGTCCAATTTCCCGACACTGTCATCGCCTACATTTGCGAGTCGTTCGGTTGTGGGGTGCCGATCTGCAGATCTCTAACCAAAGGCCCCATTTAAACCGAAAACAAAGGCCACAGCCAATTTCGTTCCCCGATATTGGCAGTATGCGTTTCAATTACAAATGGCGACGCGTTCCAAATTTCATTGCCTGGTTTGATCTTTACGAATTGGAAGTTAGAAGTGCAATCGCGTTTCTACCGAGGCGTTTCCCATGTCTGAATGCCAGAATGCCAGAGCTTTAAGAAAGTGTTGCAAATGGAGCGCAAAGTAATTGTAGTGGCAGTCCCTCACTCCACAAGCCCCGGGGGCGATCCTTCCCGTCTGACTGCCCCACATTTTAATGGCTACATAAGAGATTCTCAATTTAAAGACCGGGAACAACTACAAAACTCGCTGGCCATGTTTCACTTGACTTTAATTGGATTCTGTTGTTTTCATTTGGCACATTTGGATGGTGAGGAAGGGGTAAGGAGGCGTGCCATTGAACACGACACACGATGACAAATGTTGATATTCAAATGGCACCACTGCACACTGAAAGAATAGCTAGGTTATTGGTAGAATAATCCCGAAATGTATTTACACTTGGTCCATCCTACAGTCATAGCACGTCTTCTCTATCCCATAAGACATTGCCATATTGTGTATGCGTTATATATATACTCTTGCAGAAAGTATTATAAAATCGGTCAGATGCTTATAACGCAGAGAAGGAGTATAAAGTATATATAAAGTAATACAGTATATAAAAGGGGAATTTAATTTAGGGTAACAATAATAAAGATTACCATTCTACTTCCATTGTAAACGACTATCTTAGATTAAAATAAAATTTTGAGTTCAGGCTAAAAATTTAGTGGACATTCGACCCACAGTGCATGCGGCGTCCAGAGTGCCAAGAAGAGAGTAGCACTGCGGCGACTCTACAAGTTGGCCATTTTTAAAAGACATCCTTAACTGCCATTCCAGACGATTTTTGGTTATGGGTTGAGCTAACAGTCTCTGGCTTCATCTTCTTTCTTTTATAGAAAGAGGATGCTAATGTCTAAAATGTTGGCGCAACTTTGTCAACGCTTCTGGTCCATGTCTTGTCGCCAATGCCCTATGTCAGCAGAATTTTTCCTGGACCAATGCTTACATTTGCAATGACATGTCTGTTAAATTCTCTTTGGCTGGTGAGCCAATAAATTCTGAATTGGCAACACCAATTAAACAACAAACTCCCAGTGGGTGAAAATCTTGAAGAAATTGGGTTACATTTTCCATTTCCATAAAATTAGCAATGTTTAGCATGCAAAGCCGTTGAATGGGATGTAGTGGCCATAGAAAGTGCATAAATCCCAAATTTGCTCTGCTCCAAAGTCAACTCACGACTTAGTCGGATTACGGTTTCGAGATTCCAGCTCGAGGCCGAGGGTTCCACCCAACAAAATGTGTCAATAATTAATTGTATTCAATTAAAACACCGTCGACTGCGAGCCTTGGCTGAGGATCAGCAACTGAGAAGACAGGCTTGTATTCTGATCTCAATTCTCCGACTTCGTCAACGTGTCATGTAATATTCTGGGGCAAAACTGGTTACTTGTTTGCCGCATCGCATCTCTGCAAGCTCCATTGTTTTTTTGGGATTGCTGTCGTACATGCTTTTGGGTAAAAGTGCAGCTAAACATCAATTAGCCCAATTTCCCCGGCCGCTGCGGCTTTAACTGGCTTCTTTTTCTACCACTTCTCCTCTTCTACTTCAATTTCCATTTCTGTTTCTATTTCTCTTGCAGGGGTTTTTGTGTTGCATGTGGCTCACGTTGCATTTTGGCAACGCTTCTAGTTGCAAGCTGCCAGTTGCCTGGCAGCCGTAGCCGTTGCCATCAGAAACCCAAGCTGCCCTTGCCTGTGATTAGATGCCGCTTTTTCTTCACACAAGAGTGAAATTTATTGCAAATTTTTATTTCATTTCATTTATTGCGTTTTTTCACCAAGTACTGGACCCGCTGGCCCAGAGCCTTTCTCATATTATTTCATTGTTTTCAACGAATCGTTTTCACATCACGTCTACATCCCACATCCCAGTGATTCTCGCATGGTCAGCAGCCAGTGGCCAGTTCCCATTCTCCATGCACTTTGCTTGTCTCACGTGCCATCGAAAGTGCGTCTTGAGCGGGTTTCACTCTGCAGCGCACTCGAAAGTGATTCTAATCACATGAATTTAATGAAATAATGGCCAAGAGGAGAATGCAGAATCTTTCAGTGAGCCAACGCGAATGGACATTTCACTTGCATCGAGTGTCAAATGGACAAGGCTTTCAGCTAAATCAAAACTCTTTCATCGACGATCGACGTGTGGTGATGTATTCGGCCCGTTCCATAGTTTATTTGGTTAACATCCTTTAACTCTTTGCATTCGGGCGGGGGACGATTTTGAAAATCGAGTGGAGCTGAGGAGAGACTGGGACTGGGACTCGAGATGAGCGATGAGTCCCGTCAGCATGGGCCATGCATTACTTGGATTCGAATGATATTGGTCGAATGTGGTGACATTCGCTTTCGTATTCGCATTTCAGATGAGCATGTAAAATGCGAATTGCAAATGTTCAACAAGGGAAATGAAAGTTCATTAAATGGTGAAGAATTTGACCAAGTCGAAGACATTTGCAACCGTAGAGTTTGGGAGAAAGCGAAACTCTAATGCTCATAATTGTCTGGCAGTTAGACTAAAATGAAGACAAGAATTGATAACCGAAAAATCATTAGCCCCCCAAAGAAAACTCGTTTGTTATCCTCTTTCTCTCCCTCTCTCTCCCTCTCCTCCTCCTGCTTTTAACAGGTTTCCATTTTCAGTTTCAACTCACGCACAAAGTTGGCGCTCTCCACCTGGTGCGACCTGCCTGTCTAGATCTATGCAAATAATCATAAATCTGAGCCAATGACAACGACAACGACAACTGGAGAAAAATTTCTTTTACCCACAATCGGGGGACGGCGACACGAGGAGAACTTTTGCTTTTCTTTTCACGCAAATGATTTATGGTTGCTGATCGAATGGAAGGGTCAAGTCAAGCATGTGGCACAGATATAAATTCGCACTAATTGTTCACCTTTTCACTTATAATTAAGCAAACGAAAAATTTTACTCGAAGATTAATGGATGTGTGTGTGTCTTCCACGAATTTGCTCAATCTACTAACACGAGTGGATTTAATCGGGGATCTTCATTAAAAGAAAGAAGAATCATACAAACATCATACAAGTCTGGTAATGAAAGAGGGGGAGAGGGAAGGAGACAATCATGAGATGGATGGGGATAGAATGGAGAGAATGTCATGAACTTTGGGACCCCCAACGGGACGCAATCCCGATGCCAACAAGCGTTGCCTATCACGCTGACATCACCCAAAACAAGCACAAGAAAACAAACGATGGAGACAAGGCTTGATCCTGCTGCTCCTGTTAAATGTGGTCATGGTTACACTACTGGCCCCAAATTTTTAGCTGTCTTCCCGTTGCTTTTTTTTGTTGTTGCTGTTGAGGTTGTTGTTGGTGGGTGTTTTTTGTTGTTTGCATTTGCTGTTTTTTGTCTTCATTGTAAGCATTTTGTCAGCGGCATGTAAAGATTTAAATAGACATGGGAACCCATGCCACGAGAAGCAGCGGGAGCAAATGCAACGGCCGTAGAACCTTCGTGGATGAAGACTCCCATTCGCTCTGCAATTCCTGCCGAACTAACCATTTGCAGCGGGACTGAGATGCACACTTTCGATAAAATTTGTCGAAAACTGAGTCAGCTTTTCAGTGGAAGGGTGAGGGGATCTGTTAGGGCAACATCATTTAAAGCGCAGACAAATGTTAATCCCATTAGGGAAGGGTTCCATGGGATGATTTAGCACATTTTTCGGTACAAGAACATTTATGCGACTCGCTCTTCTCCCCCTTTTGTATAAACTTTTGCTAAGCGGCTTTCTGTAATTGCCAAGATCTGGACAGATCTGAGGCGGGGGCTGTGCGCGAGCTGGTGGTGCGGTTTGGTTTGGTCCGGCAGTGGCAGACCACCCGAGTTGTCTAATGACAAAATAAATGCTTGGGCTGGGCCAAAAGGGTCATCTATTAACAGTGAGCCCCACAACATAACGGAGCTCTTAACAAAATGCAAATGGTCTGAACCTAGTTCTGCAATTTATGTCTTGCTGTTGGCTATCTGCCAACTATCGGGTCGAACAATTAAAGCCGCCGACGCGACGGCCCCTGCTCTGGTCCGCGGAATCGGTCCAAATTCTTGTGTTGTTGTCGTTGCTATTGCCGCTTCCATGACCCGAACCGACAGCTACCGAAATGTCCAATTTGTGGGGCTTATCAATACCCAGTTGCTGAACCGAGTTTAATTGAATTTCCATTTATTCTCTTAGTTTAAGTGGCACTTTGGAAAAGAAGGCAAGAGCCAATTTGGGGAAAATACCCGCGATACGGGATGCAGTTACTTAAGTTTACTGTAAAAAGCAGTCTTAGTTAATTGATTTTAGTGTGTCATTTGTAGTAGTATTTAAATTGGACAATGACACTCAATTAATCTGGAAGCGAAAGCTTTTGGTTTTATTTGCCTTACGACAAGAGTGGTGCCAGACAGACAACTAATTGACCAATTTCTCCGATTTTAAAGTGTCAAGATATATGATAAATTGTATAAACTTTGCCACATTTGAAATCGTCCAAAAGAAGTAAGGTTAAGCTGCTCTTTTTGGCGGAGGAGAAACATTAAACTTAAATTTCGCATAACTCATAATCGGCTTATGAACCGACAAATTTAGGAACAAACATCTGAGAAGAAAAAGTTCTAAAACGAGCCGCCCGTCATTGATTTCAATGCGGGCTTTGGAATTAACTCTGGGGTGGTCGCCAATCTTCAAATTAGCAGCACACGAAAGCCCAAGCAATTATAATTGTATTTGCCATAGGTACAAAATATTAGACAAAAATGTGCGAACAACGTCCAAGAATGGGGAAGTGGAGACGGAGAAGATGGGAAAGTTACAATCTGCTCGATGGAATCCACTAAGTTGGGCAATCATGTAAGCATCTAATATGAGTATCCCAAATCAAAAACATGGGCGTAGTATCGAGTGAAAATTGTCAAATATATTACACAATTTGAGATTCATACCAATTTTTTACTGCCCGTGTCTAAGGAAAATTCAGAAAATTCTGGAAAATTTGGTTCAATCCAAACGCTTACTACTAAATCCCCCGTTACTACGACCATGTGTTGTCTAGACCCATTTCACAAGCAAGTTGTCTAAGAGCGCAGCACACATACTATTAATATGGCCTCTCCGAAGGAATCGTACGGCAGCAATAAATGGCATTGGCGTGATCTTTACTGACGATCACGGCCATGAAGATGCCGCTGTCGTCAATATAAACGATCTGGCGACGTGTACCTGAAATATGTATTTGATGATGCTGACAATCGATCAATGGATCTTTAGAATGAAGAACATAAAAAAAGTCAGGTTGCACGTGGCCAGGCTATCAATTCGGAAGGCGATCGTTGTCGGATGATTATCAATAACAATTTGTTCATGGCATTGGGTTAAACTGAAAGAGAAAGAAAGTGTGTGATTGTGAGAGAAATACGCACGGTGATGGGCTCGGGGGTAGAGCGACCGATCTAGTTTTGGGTCAACGGAAGATAAACCTATTAAATATCCAAATTAGACCCCAACATAAACATTCACCGTTATGCGATATAGAATGCAAATTTTAACTATTGGTCATTTCCATAAAACATTTTCCACATCTATGAAAATAAGTCACAACATTTTGTAGTCAGGTGCCGGCTTTTATGGTCTCACATACATATGTACATACATATGTATGTATGCGAGTCTTGGCTTTCATTTTCAAAAACTTAACCAAAATGTGACATTTTTGCTTTTGCTGCTGAAGAGTTCTCGACGATGTCAAGCAAGTATGTTCACTTTCCAACTTTCGTTTTTAGCTCGTACATGTACGTATAATTTAAGAACCTGTACGCATAAAATGAGAATATCAGAGTAGGTTGGCGACAGCAACCAAAAAAACCAGAACTGGATGTCAAAGACCTTTGTTTTTGTCTGGAAGTAAAACATGCAAAAATTAGAAGGCCTGAAAAACAAAAACTGAAAGTTATTATGAAGATTTTTTGACGCTTTCTTAAATGATTTGAAGGTTATGTAATGGTCAAAAGGTGAGAAAATCTATTGTGTGATCTGTTGTGTTTATTGATTAATCAAAAATCTTCTAATATTAGATCGGTGATGGGAAAGTTATTGACTCCATCTGAAAGTATGGCCTGTCAAAACTCTCTAACCAATTGCATTCATATTCAAATCGATACGCATATTTCATAGTTTGCATAGTTCGTTAGTCAGATGCCTTTGTTCCCCAAATTGAAACTCTCACTCTCACTTTTACGTACAATGTTGACGCATAGAGATCGCGATCTCTATACCTGCATTGAACTGGCATTTAACATGATTAAAGCTGCATGCACATTGGAGAGCAACAATCTGTTAACGGCATCGAATTGTGCCTACACAAGTTGTTGTTAAATGGAAAACCGTCGCGGCGGGACTGGAGCCGAGGCCCTCATAGTTTGTGTAAAAGCATGTCAATACTCAACATTTCTGTGATTTATGAGTCATCAATTATGGCAAAACAAATTGGACAATTCCCTGCTAACGCCTGCTGGCTAATGCATTCATCGAAGTTATCAACAAGTTAATTAAAGTACTCATTCAGACGACAGGCATCTGTCAATTGCAGCACTCAAACCTAGGCTCTTGTAGAGTTTCATTGTATTTGCTATCGCCTATTGACACTATGATGAAGATGATGATGATGATGATGGCGAAGATGACGAAAGGAGTTGGTATCTTTCCCCACTGTGTCCCCGAATAATTTATGTATACACTTACGTCGTCAATTAGATATGAACCTTAAAAGAAAATTGAAGAAAAATCCAATCCAAAATAAGGGATAAATTATATTACTTCTCATGTACATAAATACGCCTATACAAAATAGTCCTAATCTTATTGTTACTTGCTACAATACTGCGTGAGAGAATGTAGGTAATTTTCTTTAATTTTATTTATTTGTTTATGAAAACTCTGTCATAATGTTCAATGTCATTCGTAAGACAGTCATTATACCCACAATTACCAAATGGCATAACACACACTAAAAACACACAAATAATATGCAAAATCATGATGCTGTGCATCCGCGCCAAAGTGTGAAGATGAGTTGCACTTGGAGAGCCATTCTGGCTGGCTGGGACCTTCGCCTAGCTGGTAGCTACCGTGCAGGCAGCTCCGTGGCTAACGAATCGTGGGCTAAAAAGTTATGCAAATGAATTGTTTATCGAAAGAAGTGTCGCTTGTTGCTTGCTGCATAAACATTGCACAATAATTTTGACTAATTGCAAGGCAAATTGGGATAAGAAAAATTCCAGTCAAGTAAAAAATTGCAACGGTCTGTCTGGGTGCCGACATTTAGATGCTCTGTAATTGTGCAATTTTATTCACAATCAACCAAATAAATTTTTACTGATGGAGTTCATTTATATCCGATTGTAATATTATTTAAAGGTTTAGAGACTTATAGGCTTGTGATAAAAAAATCTAATAAATCGATTCAGCTTTTTATTGGAATCATTTATTACGCAATTTAAGTGTTTTCGGAATGGCCATGGCTTATTTCCATTTTTCCTTTGCTATTTCAACCATCCTCAAGAATTACCGAAAATGATACTTTTACTAAATTTACATAAGTAAAATAATTAATAGAAAAAAAATTGCAGTGTCACACGGATATAATCTTTCCTAGCCCTGTAGCATTTTCTATCATATCCAGTATTCTTTGGATAAGGCACAGGGTAACAAGTCTACGCTGCTGACTGGTCCTGGTCCTGACTAGGCGAACAACCTAGTTTAAAGCATTTTTGGTTGCATTTTTGTGATGCCTCCAGCCAGTTTTGGTGGGCGTTGGTGGACCACAAAATTTGTTGGCTACTTTTTGTTTTGTTGTATTTGAATTATTGAACGTATCGAAGCCCGCGGATAGAGCTAACTGTGCGCCGAGCTGCGAGAGTCTACAAAAATATTATAATCTTTATGCATAAATTCACACACCAACTGAAAGAAATCGCTGAAATCGCAGCGAGCTCCAGTTGCTTCAGTCTTTTGTTTGCGTTTTCTTGGCTATAAATAGCCATGGACCATTGAATTTGTGCACTAGAAACCCAATTTTTTTTTTTTTTACAGATAATGGATATTAACCCATGTAATTAACCATAGACACACGATTCTGCATCATTAGCCAACTTAAATTTCCCTGCCCAGTACCCCGTGCCTCTATCCCCTGGCCGCTGCATGTGGTGAGTGTATATCATATCACGCTGGGAATGTGTTGTGCGTTTCATTAAACGGCCATATAATTGTTGAAAGCCGAAATAACTTGCCAAAGCTGAATGCTGAGATTCTCCAACTGCACACGCAGCTGTGACCCATAAAAGCAAACTGAAATGTTAAAGAAATGCAGAAAACTGCTTTCCAATGCATTTTTCTCTTCTATAAGAAATGAACAATTAAAATTAATTTTCTTTTGCGACGTCATCAGGCATTGGTCATAAGACGAACCCAAGACCCACCTCAACCCATTACATAATTTCTGTACATCAATAAAAGCGATAGATGGGTGAAAGATTGGTCAACAAATCAAAGAAAATGAGCTGTCGAGCATGTGTAGAGTGAAGGCGGCTGAACTGTGGGTACATCCCTATATGGAATCAACTCCGATTTAGATGTAGATTTGGCCAAAATCAAGGCCACTAATGTGACTTGAAAATTGACTTTTCCAGATACACCTTTCTGGTCTGGATGTTCACGTTGACCTAATTGAAAAGCCAATCTGTGGGCGGGCTTAGACTCTGTATTTTGATATCACTGAAGTTTGTGACTATGGACCATATAAGTGCAATGGAAATAATATGGAAATTTTTGTTTTCTCCTCAATTGAAAGCCCAAATCCAGAGGATGTTCCAAGAAGGCAGAAGTCGACACGAATTTCAAATGCCAGGCCAAATGGGATGCGGCTGGCGCAGATTGTAGCTAGGAGTGGACCTGCGACTGCGACTGGGCAGGGACTGGGCGGGGACTGTGCGATCTCACCCAAATACGCGACAGCTCAATCAGTTGGCCATGACTGCATTTGGTCCACGAATTTGATTTATAGCCAATGTCTTCCTTGTTGCATTTTCATGTTGGAATTCATGAATAAACATTAAAGCTGCCGAAAATTTCCAAAGTTGCAAGATGCAAGCCATGGCCATAGAACAATAGAACCAGGACTTGTGATGCTCCATTGTGTTTTATGGACCCTCAAAAGGCACACACGAACGTGAGGTTCAACCGAGAACCGTGAACGGAGTACATCTTCTTCTCACAGGGCAGGCAAATAAATGTATCTTTTTTATGGTATTCCTCAGGTTGTCCCTTGCTCATCGAATTCATTTGGCGCAGTAAGTACAAGTATCTTATCTTACGAGCAATTCTTTGGCTTTCATTTCAACCGCAAAATATTCTTAGCTCTTTCCCCGATGCGTGCAACATTCGTGAATTATTTGCTGTGACTCTCTTGTCTCTTGTCTTTTGTGAAAGCTGACAGAAATGAGAGACGAGCAGAGGCGAAGGGAAACTATTGACAATGTGAGCAGCC
Source organism: Drosophila nebulosa (assembly GCA_024703675.1). Taxonomy (NCBI): domain Eukaryota; kingdom Metazoa; phylum Arthropoda; class Insecta; order Diptera; family Drosophilidae; genus Drosophila; species Drosophila nebulosa. The sequence continues at coordinate 5,980,220 of JANFPS010000004.1, read as the reverse complement.
GCGTGCCTCACTCACTGCCGCTTTGATTAGTTCAGGTGGTCGCATTGACCCAGAGAACTACATTTGTCGGAGACAGACTGAAGACTGAGACTGAGACTGTGAGACTTTTAATAACACTTTCAGTGTGAGAGCAGCATTTCGGCAGCAATAAATGAGCAATTAAAGCCAATCTAGATAAAGGGAAGGAGAGAGGAGGTGAGTGTGGGTCTGGGGGTGGTATAACCATTACCTTCCAGGTGCAGTCTGTCTGCCGTTAGTCAGTCACTCAGTCAAGGAACGGTTTGTCGGCAGACACGAGTTCGCTAGTTGATAAATGGCCCTTCATCAGTATTCCCTGAAACACTTCCTCGTCTGAGTGTGCGACTGCGACTAATCGTCGGTTCTTGGCCTTAGCCAAAGTAAGTTGGCTAAATAGTCTCACACCTCGACGTCAGCATCGGGTGCTAATATTTTGGCTTGCCAGCATCTCAGCCAACTCAATTAGGATGCTTGGAAATGATTCATTCTAATCTCAAGTCGAGTATCAGGAGTCATGAGCTTAGCTCCACTCATTCTTTTCCCCAATCCCTGGCTCTGGCTCTGGTCAGATTTACCGTTGCTCCGACAACGGCGGCATTCCCCGGGGCTTCTTTCAACCATTTATTGTGGCTAGAATTTTGCATGGCCATTTCGTTATTGATTTGCATCTGAAGGGGTCTTTAGTGTCTTAATTTAGCTGTAGTCGATCGAGACTAATGTCTGCCGTTCGATGGGTCTTCTCTGGTTCCATTAAGCTGTGGAAAGTGAGAGTTCGAATTCATAATTCAGCCCGCACATCCCATTTCAAACGCATCCAACGTTTTAACGGCTATTTTCTATTTGCTTTGATGGGCTCGGTCAGGTGAATGAGTTTAATCGATTAACAACCAGCATGCCTGCGGTGCCATCATTAGATTTGGGTTCGGAGCGAGGTATGTAACTGCAATGAAAGCGAAATGAAACGAAATGCACTTTCATTGCATTTACAAAATATTTGAATTTCACTAATGAGAAGCGGAGAGATTTTTTTTGGATCGATGTTTAATTACTCGGCGATTGAAATTGTGTTTTAACCCTTTTGACTTCTGGCATTGAGTGGGGCGTGTGGGTGGGGCAACTGGTCTGTTAATTGAGTTTTTATTGCGAATTAGTCGAGACCATTCGGATGGAACGGAACCTGTTAAAGATCACTGTCTACTAATTAATTTACTCATTAGACCATTTCTGGAAATGCGGCTGACTGTCTTGATGTCCATAGATGGCAGTTCTCGGAATGGCTTGGCCCAGAATTCAAAGACATATTCCAAGACTTGCTACGCGGTTTGAGTGACATGGCAGTTTCCCCCACTGGACCGCCAAAACCTATTTATAATTGCATAAAGCTATATCCATCGAAGCGGTAACCACGACGTTATAATTAGGCAGAAGGTGGATCAACTGTCATTACCAGTAGCTTGACTGGTTGAAGCCAAGTGCTATTTATTGACATTGACTGGTCGCTCCCGTTTGCAATTGGATAGAGTCGAACAGAGTGCTAATGAAGAAGCCACTAAACACTGAACCAGTTAGGAGTTGCACGACGAGAGGGGGAGCATTTCGCACTACATCTCCGATTTGGCGGTGCCCCATCTCTCTCTCCCCGTCCTCCATTTACGTATGTAATGCGTGTGCAATCGACTGTGTGTGACAACATGTGTTAATTATGCTGTTAAATGTCGCGCCAATGATGTCAATCTGTGGAGCGGTAGGTGGTGGTCGTGTGGTGCGTTTGCAAAACACTTGCAAATTGATTTAGAATGCAAATAGTGTCACCCAAATGAAAGTGTACCATTATGAGAGTCGTCTATTCTAACCTTGGGCCGAAACATAAAATCGCTTTAAGTACTTTTTGGCACTGGAGAAAGAGAAACTCGAAACTGGCCCGGCAAATACGAGTAGAATACGAGTGTAGAAAGCCAACCAAAAATTAAACACAATTTCATGGGTTGGGCTTTGCTTTAGTTCTACACTACTTTAATTTTCGCATCGCGCATAGTAGCAAGGTAACTATAAAGAAAATGTGAAAATAATTGTTTATTTATCGAGTGTGTGTTTCACACATGTTCCAAGCATCTTCAGTTTATGTAGCTCATGCCAAATGCGCTGACTCATTGCCATCGGATTCGATTTCGGTAGCCAGCTTCATTCATTTCTCATTGAGTTATTTTGGTTTTGTGTTAAACAAATCATTTGCATATCGCAGAGTTCATCTGAAGTGGCGAGACACGAAATCAACAATCTGACTTCGATCCGAAAGTAAAAGGTCCATTAATTTGAACAAAAAGCCAATTTAATTGCAGACGAGCGAGATTCTAAAAGGTTTTGCTTTTGTTAAGCTGATTCGCTGATGGACAACCCGATAACTTTCATTCGTTTCATTCACTTTCATTCACACCTTGAGTTATGGGTATTTTGAATTAGCAAAAAAAAAAAACAACACATTGTTTTCGACGTTAAAGAGGGGCTTAACGGGGCCTTGCCCAAGTGACAATTGGCCGCGTTATTAGCATAGAAACGGGGGCCACCGACTTCTGCATTGTTTCAGCGCCAAATTTGTTGCGGTCATGCTGTTGTCTGAGACCCCGCCATGACGAATGCCTTCTGACCCCGCAAAAGAAAATTTTAAAATACAAAAAACATTTTCATTTACTCAGCTGACACATTTGGGCTTCTCCTTCTGGTTGCTTCCTCTTGAAGACTGTACAACTCGATTGTTGTACTCTCAACATTTTCTATTCAAAATGAATTTCCGGTGCTGTTTGCCGTCTTTGTAAGCATGTGTTAAATATTTTCACTTTTGTCCCTCTCTTTGCCAGGTTTAAGGTGTTCTTAACTGCTTGAGGCACAAGCGTCTGAAATGAAATATTGGATAATGATGCGTCGGAATGATGCAGTTACCCGCATAGAACAGTCACTGCGAGTATTTGTATGAGAGAGTCTACCTTTGACAGCTGTCAAGTTTGTTGGATCGTAATGTAATTTACATATGAACCAAAATAAATATACAAGTACACTTAGCCTTCTCTACTGCGTGAGACCGACTTCAGAAACGATTGAAGTCCCAGGTTTTCATTAACAGCATTCCAATTGCATTAGATGCCATAATTATCACTTGATTTCGAATGTTTCGACGTAGTTACACAAATTTAATCGGGGCTTTATAGTGAATTTTTACACGGAAAAACTTTTTTATCATCAACTTTTGTAATTAACAGATTTACGTTTATCATTATTTATTTCCGAAAGGGTTTTTCGGAAGTGTTCGGATTTCTTTTGGGGTTGCTTTACTATGTTTGTACTCACATTGATTCAAATAAACAAAAAAAAGGTTCAACTTTGGACTAACCTGCCAAAAATGGATAATTGTAGTGAAAAATCTATTTCTATATCTATCTATATAGCCAAATTCTAGATGATTGACCACAGCGACACACGCCCACGAAACCCCCCTGTCGACATATGTATGTATGTAGAAAGTTAACTTATCATAAAATGTTAGCTTAATTTTAACAGAAATTTTAAATTTTTGGTAAACTTAAAAACAAAGTCCAAACGAAGACAAGCAATTCTTATGTACTTCCTTACATTAACTATTGGAAGAATAATTTGGTCTTTTGTATTGATTTTAAAGTGGTATCTGTTTATTTTTAATGGCAAGTCATATAGTTTCTTAACCTTAGAAGAACTACTAAGGTTTGTGTTTTTATTAAAGGTATATAGACGGACTTAATCCAAACTTGGAATCAGTAAGAATATACCAAGTCACATTATTTGCTTCGCCTTTCCAACTCCAAAAGCGGTGTCTTCGCCAGCTTTATGGTGACACATTCAAGAAAGGAAAGGTCGTCATAGCGAAACTTTGTACTGAACTTGTAGTTTCGTAACAATTTGACCAACATTATTTTTGACACTATTAATGCATATCGCCAGCCTGGAAAAAGGAAAAAATAAGACTCTTGATTTTAAAGAGGTCTAAGATCTGCCCACCTATGCAAGTTCTTATTCCTTTTACAAATGGCATAAAAGTATATGAATGCTTCGATTGGATGTTGTCGGGAAGAAAGTTATCAGGATTGAATTTTTTTGCGTCTGGTCCCCAAAAATCCTCAGAGCGATGCATATGAAATATGCTGATGCCAATAGCTGTACCCTTCGGTATTAAAATTCCATTTGACAGTGGGACATCTTCAATACATTGTCGAACTATCAAAGGACCAGGTGGTATTAGTCGCATTGATTCATTAAAAACCCGATCCAAATAATCCAATTTCTGTATATCTTCAAAAGTGACCTCAAAGTTGCCCGTGTTGGGGTACAATTCCAGCAATTCCTCGTAAACTCTATCCTGATATTCGGGATGCATTGCCAATAGCGCCAAAGTGTTAAATACGGCACCTCCAGTTGTCTCAAAGCCCGCGCCAAGGATTGTGTTGGCTTCTGCGATGGCTTGTTGGTAGGTGAACTGTCCACTTTTCAGATGAGCAATTACGTGCTCAAAGAGAAAGACTGGGTTCTTAATGAAACTTTCCTGACTTCTTAACTTTATATCGATCATCTGAAATCAATGGATGATTATTGGAAAATGTTCTACATGGAGCTTACCTTGGAAATAAAGGCAAGAATATTGGACTTGGCATCGTTAAGTGGCTTATGCAAACCTTTAAGTTTGCGGATCATCGTACTACGTAACCACGGCCAAAACATTATATCGGGGACCAGCTTGGCTAGACTGTAGAAAAATTGAGTCAAATTTATTGAACACCTTCACATTTTTTGATTATGTCTTACTATTCATAACTCTGCTCCAGAGATTTGGTTTTTAAAGTTGGCTCCTCTTTTACTTCCGTGCCCCCTGTGGTTACTGCAAACGTTATTGGATTGCAGTTAGCTTTGCAAAACACTTTAAACAATTGCTACTTACGTGTGATAATTTGCAAGGTCGAATGCATCATGTCGGAATGTATATCCTTTGCACCTTTTCCCACATATGTGTCCATCAGTTCAAGCAAACCCTTTGTCTCATCATTAAAAACTGGCAGGAATTGGAGCATAACATTCTGCTTGAATGCTGGATTCAGCAATTTCCTATGTTTGCTCCATAAAGGATCTGTATAAGAGAGAAGTAGTTCGAAACTAGCTGTGCTCCTTGATAATAGCCAATGACACTTACTATCTGAAGTCAAAATTCCATTGCCCAGCATCTCAGCGATTATACCGTACATGTATCTACTTTTGTTCGCGCAATGTGGAGAATTTAACACTTCCTGAGACAATTGCGGGTCAGCCATTCCAATGCAGGGCATGGGCCCCAGCCAGAATAGAAACGTTTTGCCGTATTTATTGAAGAGTTTTTCACTTACGGGAAGCACGTCTATAGAACAAACAAGAATAAAACGTTTGGAAAATATTTGGAAATCCTTACTCTGTACCTGCTGTACGACGAAGTTGATGGGATAGACCAATCAGAGGATACCCCATGGGTCCTGGAATTTTCAGCATTAAGGCATAGTATCTCCGACGGCTCCATAGAAAGTAAATCCAACCAAGGATAGCTGAAAAGACTAACAGTTGTATTGTGATCATCCCCACTGAGAGATTAAAAGATTCTGATATGTGTTTGTAGTAATGCTCATTTATATATAACCTACATTAGGTCACATTAAAAATATTTAAAACTAAAGGGACGGGCTAATTACGGCCATGTCGATGCTTGAATACCCTTTCGACTTTTTAAATGTCTTGTCTGCATGTCAGCTGTATGATTTAGATTTTCGAATTCGATAATCAGAACGGTGCCCTTCACAACCAAAAAGATTTTCTGAACAAAATTATTTATTCGATAAGATCCTTCATATTGTAACTATCCGCCTGAATTTAGAATATATAATGGCTGCAGTATTTAGAAGTCTTTTATGCAAAATTTCAGGACTGTAACTTTCAAGATCTAGAAGAAGTTTGCTATGAAAGAGGCAGAATGATGGATTTTTTATGACTATATAAACTCGTCTCGGCTTCTGGCTGGCTATACTTCTTTCTATGGGTTGAACACTTTCGATCAAAATTAATTCGCTCTTTTTGCAAGGGTATTATTGTTGCAAATTGATGCTGATCGAGAAAATATGTATATACATATATTTAAAGTGAGTCTTGAATAATTCAACAGTTGCACGTTATCATAGCCCTTCGCTTCAATGCAATTAGAGCAATTGAATTATATTTCACGAAATCAACTGTTTTAACTAATACGAGCTTTAATCCCAATTAAATGTGGTATCAACGATATTAGCAAATGATGTGATAAGTCGTCGCATATACATACCCTGCACTTAGTAAAATGGGTAATTTGGCCTATTCTAATATTGGTGCTTATCAAGAATAAATGTATAATTATAAATAAAGCAGAGTCAAAGTACGGCAACACCCATATACTCCCACTGTATATTGGCGACTTTTCTGTTCCCTTTCAACAGCGGAGTGCAGGGTACATTTTTGGACCAATTTAGTTGGGAATTGCGACACTTGCCTATATAATTAGATAAATGTTCTAGCAACATTGTTGCTCAGCAAACAAGGTACGTACATTGTTGCATTAAGCCAATTAAGCAAAAGGTCTCGCCCAAGCAAGGGCTTAGACAAAGTAAGCGACCGGTTTGTGGAAATGATCATCTTGCGACTAATAAGTCTAATTTTATGTTATTTATGACCTGTCTTAGATGACTACAGGTCGTATTGCTTTTTTTCAAATAATCTAAACCAAAAATACACTGTATGTGCATATTAAATGGTGAAGGGTATACGAACTGCTTACTTTATTTCTTCTTTATTAGTCCAAAAAAAAATGCCGCACATGTTATAGCTCGCCTGTAGGAGTAGAGAAAAAAAGTCTGGAGAGAGATTAATTATTGCCAGCATTTTTCCTAAATTTCCAGCTTATGCCTTTAGGTGACCGCATGAAATCATCAAACGAAAGATATATTAATGGCCAATATGGTATATGTATTTATATGATTCTAGTTTAATGAAAACAACAACATAATTTTCATGCCAGCGCATGACTTGGCAGTTCTCATGCCAGTTGTAGGGATCTTTATCTTAAGATATTAAAGAAAATTAATTCAACATTTATTTGCCTGCAAATTAAATGTTTATGAACCAAAAATAAAAAACCAAAATGATGACAAAAAAACACACAATTGTTACAATTAAAGTGATTAAAATATTTTTTAAAGTTGCACAACGAAGAGAGTTTAGAGCTCTTTGCCTTATGTAACATTCACACCAACACACATTCACAGTCACACACACACACACACACACACACATACACACACCAATAATAAGTATTAAAAGTAATGCCAACCATAATTTCCACTTTGAACATGTTGAACTCGGGGCAAGTTTCATTTAAGCCAAATTCAACGGTTCGGCTTTAATCTTTTATGGCAGACAGACAGAGCGAGAGAGAGAGAGAGGGAGAGAGAAAGGGAGGGGGTGATATGGTCATTTCGGTTTCAGTTTGGCTTTTGTTTTTGCCACAACCGAACGAAGAAAGTTCACAAATTAAGGCAAATAATGTCAACCAAGTACATACATACTACCCTTCGAAGTTTCCTATACTTACATTCCCTATGCCATCTTAACAGAGCGTTGGCATCGAAATGATGCCGCCGCGTGCCATGACGCGCCGACGCTTCATAAATACATTTTATTTAGTTTACTTTCTTTTGTATTTGTTATGGCTTTTTAATAATTTCACATACTCTGCTCACTTAGAGCAAAGGCAAAAAGCACGTTTCGGCCAAGTCTTTTGCCTGCTGCAACGAGGCAGCGTGAAATTTCTTATACAATCATAGTCATCATCATCATCATCATCATGAGCATGGTATCATCATATCAGCGACTCATGGCTGGAGCAGGCAATTCGGCCTGGCCAAACATCTTTCACAAGTTTGATTTGGTCTTGATTCGATGGCGATGAAACATATAGATTTCGGCGTGAAAGTTTTTCGATAGGCCTAAAAAGAATTCCACCAGCTACACAAAAAAACGTTTGCGTAGACATGGAAATGAAGGGGAATGGCATGGGCAATGACTGAACCAAAGCCTTTGCTTTGCTTATGAGAAGGAGATCCTAGTTACGCCCCTCCTCCATCCACTTGCATAAATATACATGATTCCGTTTGATGGCTGGCCAAGGCCGTTAGAGCTTCTAATCTAGTTGCAGCTGCAACTTCCACATCTTTTAACTTGTTATCCATTACGATTACCCATTACCCCTTTCGGCTCAGACCGTATTTGATGTAGAATATTTCTAACGAGATATTAAATAACTAAAGTGTTGTGGAAATTATCCAACCACCAACTTAGATTTTGAATTCACGATGCGATTTAACATTTTTTATTCAATATTTCTTGGGTATCTCGAATTCGGTCATCAACAATTCTGAAATGCTTGCCTTTTAATTGAAAAATGTTAGCGGCTCTTGACCACTTTGCACATAACTGACAAAACACCGCGGGTTCGATCCGATCTTGTCTGGTCTGGTCTGGTCTGCGTCTCTATTCCTTCTGCTACTTCTGCGCCTGCTCCTGCTGTTGCTGCTGCTGCTGTTGTTCTAATCTTAATCGCTGCTAATCACAAGCGATCAATTTTTTCAAGCAATGCCAAAGAAGACGTGCTGGCAATTTGAAAAACTATAGAGAATGGTGAATTGGTAGGTGCTCCACTTGGAGGTGAGAAGAATTCAATAGCCACTCGCCTCAAATGTTGTGTGTTGCATGTTACATGTTGTTCTCTGGCAACGAGTTGCTAACATGTCTGGGGCGAGGCACCTTGCAGTTGCAACTTTGAGTGCTGCGTTTGCAGTTGATTGCCAGCAGTTGATTTGATGCATGCGAGGCATAAACTGACCTTGACTATAACTGGGGGCTGCTTTAGGGGCGGGAGCGAGAGCGAGGGCTTAACCATGCCCACAAGCCACACACGACATGCCAAATTCTGACATTTGCATAACACGCAGCACAAAGAACATTCAGAGCATGGAGCAGAAGAAGTATGTAAAGATCTACCGCATGGGATTTGATTTATGTGCCAGAAGTGTGACTGCCGTTAGCCGGGGCGTTGCACAGAGCCCGAGTGCGACTCCGAACCCGAATCCGAGTTAGAATCAAAGATGGAGCTAGACCTGCAGAGCTGGAGCCCCAGTCGGTGGCCGATTATGCAATATTGATTGCACAATAATTGGCGAAAGGGCGCAATATCCCTACAAGGTGTCGAATCGGACCACTAACGAGCCAGTTTCCACTGGCTGTAACTCCTGCTTCTGCTCCTGCTCCTGCTCCTGCTGTTCCTGCTTCTGCCATAAGAACCTCATAACTATGCACTTCCGCCATTGTGGTCAAGTTTGGATATCGGTATCGCGGAATGAGACTGGGACTGCGACTTAGACTAGAACTGCGACTGTGACTCTTGTCCATGTTGCTGCTGTGTGCTCTTTAATATGATAACAAATTATGGCCAGAATGCTGAAGTCGCAGTGTGCGGCACTTTACATGCAAGTCTTGGCCACATACTCCACGTATATGGCCAACAACATGAGCTGCATTGGCTTTTATGATTATCATGATATACGAGTGCCCATTGTTTTCGGTACCAGAGCAGAGAGCTGCGACTCACCAAAAATGGCCAAGTCAAACTGCCAAGTCGGGCTGTGTAAAATTTAAATGAGCCGCACAGTTTTCACAAATTTAAAAAGAGACAAAAAAAAAAAAAAAAACAAATACAGAAAACGACATAAAAAGAAGCAGAGGAATAACTAAGTTGGCAGCCAACAAACAAATTTGCTGGCTCAAGTACTTGGCTTTTCTTCTGTCTTGGCTTTTGTTAACAACATTCCACTTGGCTTGGCTTATCAGAGCACATTAGGTGAGAATTGTGTCACCTAATTAGCGTAAATGAATCAAAAAGCCAAAAGGCTCTCCACAATGCCAGTTAGCCAGAGTTCGGCCTAATCCATGCCCAATCTCTTTCATTGCCGACAAAAACGTGACAGACACAAGACTCACTAAATGAGCATTGAAAGCCTTTTGGGCTAATTTCCAACCAAACGACTTCTAAAGAGCACCACTGAAATTTAAATAGAACTTTTCGGTAGCAATCGAAATACCATTCAAACAAACGTGACAAAATGCAACAAGCAGCAACTTTAATTGCATAAAAGTATTAAAAAGCGAGAGAAATGCCCACCAAATGAAAAGGTTACAAATCGAACAACTGTCACACAGAACCTTTAATATGAAATATGATAATGCAGGTTTTCGCAGACTCGCCAATTTATACATCTTCGTTACAGAGGTTTGATTATTGCAATTCTATTGTGGAATGATGATAGATCAATTCAACATCAATATATTTAATTAATCAGATATTTGTAACGCAGAGTACGCCCTATTAAGAATATGTTTTTAATCAGCACAAGAAGCTGAGTTAATTTACTTTCTATCTGTCTGTCAATCTCTGAAACATTTTTCACTTTACCAAAGTAGAATTCTATTTTTATTATTTTTTTTAGGTGATAAGCATAAAATTACGTGGGTAATCAATATGAGTCCACAACAATATCGGACGCAAAGATAATATACAATGATTTTTATTGAATTGCAATGTTTCTTGTCACCGAATAGCAAGTGGGCTAAAATTGTTCTCTGGCCATTATTGTGTTTTCTTTGTGTTGTATAATTGCCAATATGATTTCTATGTTAAGCCGTTGGCAACGCGCATGCCACTGCCACATGGCCATGCCCAGAACGTGTGATGCCAGTGCGGAAGATGGACATTGTGTTGATGGATTGCCGTTCAAAAGTTTTGGCCCATTGAGAGAACTGCTTTCACCGAGCTAAGAATTTTTGGCGTGCAATGTGACATATTTTTCCCTTTTTTGAATTTTCAGAAATGAGGCCCAGAAGATTTAAGCCAGCTGATAGGCAAACTTTAACTCATTGAAGATCTCTTCCCAAGGGCTATGACCATGATGATGCTGCGGGACAAAATTACTGTAAATACTTTAGATTAATGCCTCGCTTAATTAGTCAATTTAGGAGATCTGAAGAATTGCATCATTTATCTGTATGGAATTTGGATTCGAAAGTTTTTGGGTCGCACGGGCTTTTAGCCGAAAATTCAAGCAACACACTTCATCATCAAGAGATCGCTCCCCAGATATGCTACGTATTCAATTTCGTTCTTGACATAAATGTATGGGTAAAAATATTTGCAGCGCTACCCACGGCAGCAGTTGGTGCAGCATTTATTTAAAAGGGCCGGCCCCAGTGACCCAACCCCCGAGGAGTCAAACAAATTACGGTAATCAGCTTTAATTAACGCCACGTTTTACCTCCCAGGCCCTAAAGGGCTTTAGTTTGGGATTTTGGATTTCGGGTTTCGGCTTCGGTTTCGGTTTTAGCTTAAGTTACATACTTACTGGCCTCAAGGGGGGCGTTGAACTTATTTGGCAAAAGGCGTAGCCATTCAAATGATCATATCTCCCAATGAAGCCAATTTATGACTGGGCTCCAAAGATTTTGATCTTCAATCATAAATTCGATAGTGAGCCAAGCGTTCATTGCGGCCCTTTTTGTACTATGTGCTAAACGCTTACACATTCATGACCGGGTCCGCACTAATCAGCACAACAATCGACCCGACCCGTTCAACGGGTGTGAGTGTATCTGTGAAAATTTGGAGTAAAGCAAATATTTCTTGTGTGTATGGCAAAACAATTTCATGCTTTAAATATTTCTTAAACAACAATTGTTAATCAAGAAATCATAAGTCGAGCATTGTGTGTCCAAACATTGGAATCAAGCTTTGAACCAAGCCGCCAAAAGAACTCTTTCTTTTTTGTTTCTCTTTCTCTTTTTGGCATTATAACAATTTTGATTTAAAACTTGTCTCTTCCTAAAGTCACACAAAGAGCACAAATACTTTGGATTTTATTTTTGTTTCGTTGTGATGGTGTGATTGTTTGTGAAATTGCAGGAAATAAACAATTTAGATACATCTTTTGTGAGCTGACACATAAGAAAGAAGACATCCCAAGCCATTGGAAGTTGCGTTTCGGCCAGCAACTGCCTTACAATTTCGAACATAAATCTACCCAATTTATGAAGTCTTGCAAATGAAATGTAAACTGCTGTACACAAAGCTTGCGATTTGGGTTACAGCTTTGTCGTCCCCATCTTATATCCCTGAATTGTGTTGCTGAATCTTTGATATTTACTGACCTGGACTAACTTTCTAGCAGCTGTATCTTACACTGGTTAATTCCGTTACTCGTAACCTATTAGATTTAATGCCAAATATTAATTATATCATAAAAACAGAACGAACAACGAAAAACCCGATTGAAGCAAGCAAGTCAAAGCGCCAACGTAAGTATATTAGTCAGATGCCGTTTTAATATATATTTTTAGCATGATTGTGCAGAGTATTATGATCTATTAACTGTCGACAAGAAAATAAGATTCGAAATACAATGAATTGAAAACTATAAATTAAATAGGCGTTTAGCAAATATATATAAACACTACTCGTGGCATAATACCACATAAAGTAGGTTATTTTCAAAAACTAATGTTGTCCAATGTTAAGTTTTGTAGCTTTTTTTCAGTGGTGTTAACGACCCACGTTCTTGGCCATATTTTCACTGTTGCTCGGGTTAAGCAGTCAGCTCGCAAAACGCAGCCTTAAGTCACAGCCTTAGCCGCAGCCACAGCCCCAGCGTCAGCGTCAGCGTCGGCGCTGGCCGCCCACAAGCAAATTGAATTCTTTGGCTGGTTAAAGAGGCAAACACGCCCACAATGCGCAATACACCCCCAATTCGGTGAGAGAGAGAGAGATTCGAAAGGGGCAGGCATAAAACAATTTAATGTTTGGTTCTTTGCCATTTCTATTTAAGTATCAAGTTTTATTATTGCTGGCGGTTATTTTATTTCGATTTTACAATGCCAGCTAACGAATGTTTGTGCAATAAGTTAAATATGCATATCTGAAAAGTTTGTTTAAATACTTCGATTTCGCCTGCAGACATGCCCCATATCATAATCAATGTTAGGTCATGGCATGGCCGAATCCGAAATCAAACTTTCTCAGCTCATATTTCAGCCAAGACTCGGCATAATATTAAACCCAATTTGGCCTTGTGTACTTGCTGCCTCTTCGGGTTCCTCTGACTTCTTCTCGGATCTGTTTTTGGTTTTTTTTTTTTTTTTTTTTTTGGGCTGTGGTCCCTTGTTAACAACCAACAGTTGAGCAGTTACAATGGAATAACGTTAGCTCTTGTTAATGCCCTGCTCGCTGTGGTACACTTTGTCACAGGGTTTGGTTTGCTATGATAGCAGTTCTGCCCTTGCCAAAGTGAGAACATCATCAAGGGTAACCAAGAAACGGCTTTATGTTTCGGTTCATGCTCCTTTCTTGTTGTGTTGCGTTTTCTTTCTTTTTTGGCACATTTTCGTCGTTGTTTTTGGGATGGGGTAGCCAGCTAGCAACTTAATCAGCAGATGGGGAAACCAAACGTTAGCGGATGCTGTTAAAATTTGCACAAAGAACCCAACCAAGCACACGATCTGGCTGAGCTCAGCTGAGTTGGCGGTTCACATGTCTGGCGACTCGAAAGAATTATTGGTTTTGTTTGCTTAGATTTCCGTTGAAGGAAAAAAAAAAAAGAAACAAACTCAAGCACACATACACATACATCCATGTAAATGATAATACCGTAATTAAAAGTGTTTGTTTTTTGCGGCTTTTAATAATTTGAAAACAAATGACTTAGGCAACAAACTTGATATTTTCGCAGCTGCTTTTTGGAATTGGTCAATTTTCATTTTCGCCTCGTACAAAATGAAAGCGAGCTCAAGATATCAGTGAAAAAAAAAAAAAAAACAATTCTCACAAATAATAATAACGCACCTGTTCACCTCGATCGCCGTTGTCACTGTTATTGCTGTTGTGTGGCCAAATCATTCTTTGAAATCTCGGCTTCAGCTTAAGTCGCAGCAAATCAACCTGAATCATCGAGTTTAAGCAGCTGCCCCATTGTCAAAAAATGAAAACATGCTGAAGAAAGGGTGAAGTAAGAGATTTAGATTCGTTCGTTGCTGAAATGCAAATTGCCTTTCCCCAAAATCAAAACAGAGTGGAGCGTAGTAAATAGCCAAACATTTTCGGGCATATTTCTCGCTTTGAATATTTCCGGTGATTTTTGCTGTTGATGTCGCTACTGATTGTCAACAGATACAACAATTTGCACTTCCTTGCGCGACATTTCATTCATTCATTTACCAATTGTAGTCGCCTTGTTGCACTGTTGTTGTTTGTGACTCTTGGTTTGTTGTTTTCTAGTGTCTTTGGCTTTCTCTTGATCGTGATGATCATCAATTTAACTCATCTGTGTAACTCATCAGTATGCACAATCGTCAAGTCGTGCTCTCTGTCGCTTCTTTGCTTTGATTGAAAGCGAAAGGAAAGGTCTCCAATTCGTCTATAGCCACAGCAAATTTGAATTCAAATTCATTTGATTTGTATGCCCTTTTTTTTCTTCTCATTGTATCTGAGGGAATTTATGAGTCAAACATGCAAATGTCTTAATTGAAATGTTTAAGTTTGATCTCGGAAATTTTGAATTATACGCTCGATATACTGTAAAAGGGCCCTTTGCTTTCGTTTTCAAGTTGCAACAATGATTTATTTACCCAATTCGTTTGGTTCTGTTTGCCTTTCTCCTCGACCAACACGTTGACTTCGTTTTGGCTGCCTAATTCGTTTAAACTGTTCTTAATTTTGCTTTTCTTTTTTTTTTTTTTTGGTTTCTTGTTTGGTTTGCTTGGACAGAATTTTGCCAATTTGTGGAGCATAAAACGCACGACACAATGCGCCGACTGACCACAAGAACATCAGCAAAAAACAAAAAAAAAAAAAAAAAAATCAACCCAAGTAAAAGAAAACGATGGAAAAATTCTCAAATCATAATTTTCATGTACCAATAATTCAGATAAGTGCAATCTCATGGGCAAAATTGATTTTCCTTCTCATACTTCTTGCCTTTTGGTGCGCTGATTTCAATTTAATTAATGATATTGAACGTCGTCCGCAGCCATCCGCAGACATCGTCGTCGACGTTGAACTCATTGCAAGTGGATTTTGTAATCAAAGTTATGAATGAATATATCCGAAGACTATGCATAAACATGCATTCACATATATAAGAGAGAAGCAAAGAGCAGCAGTAGCTGAAAAGAGAATTCTTGGAAGAGCTGGCTTGCTCCGTCTTACTCTCAGGTTGCCTTTTCTTTTCTTTTCTTTTTTTTTTCCTTTGCAAAGACAATGCGCCGCTTCTTTCTTCATTTTCCCCCATTCACTCGACGAGGTAACTCACTCATCCACTGCGGCTCAAATTTCCAACTCGAATCTGGCACTTTGAGCTGTTTGCGTTTGCACTCATTTCTTTGGCTTTCTTTGTTTGTCTTGCTTTGCGGCTTTCTTTCGCGGTTGACTCTTCGCTGGCAGCTCACAACGATTGCCATTGTCAAGGCGAACGCACGCTAGGCGGGAGCTGGAGACAGAGATACATTCAAGCTGCTGCAGCAAGAGAAGAAAACTCCTCAAGAAAAACTTATATAACGTCTGATTAGCCCGACATTTACTTTAGTTATTCGGTCAACTCTCGACGGTCAAGTTCGCAGCACTACTCGACTGGATCGTTCAACCAGAAAACAATCAATTAAAAAAAGAAACACACAAATTAAAACTATTCACCAAAAAACTGTGCAGAAATATCTGCAAGGAAGTGTTGACAAGGAATTTACAAGAAATTGCAACAGCAATCTTCAATCAAATCCTAACTCATGTGCAATGTGTGGATCAACAAACAGTGCAAACTCACATAAATAAATAACTTATCATTTGCTCAAGTGAGGCATGACTCAGCATTGACAATACTGAGAGCAGCAACAAAAAATAATAAAAAATTCACCAACCAAAATCAGTGCTAGGAAAAAGGAAAGGATATTTTCGGCCATTCGCGTGACATTGACAAGTTACAGCAATCGCTGAAAATTCTTGCCACAACAAGTGAGTGTTTAAATTTTATTAACATTAACAACAAATAAAGAAAAACAGCAAGTGTGAAAGCATTAACAGTGATCAGCAAGATTCTGACTGCCAGTTATCGGCTGATCATGGTCATATTAAGCTCGAGCTTTTGCCATTAGTACAATTTGATGGACCAAAGAGATAGATACAAGTAACAAGTAAGGGATTAGTTAACCAGCATTAGTTAACCAACATTAAGTAGAACCATTTAATAATAGAATAATAGAAAAATAAAAGACTTCAATAAACGTGTCAGTTCACTCAGCTATAAGCTATAAGCCAATCAGCTATAGCCAATCAGACTTATGTTGGAAACATTTTCATTATAGAATTAGTTTAATGTTTAATTTTCTTGAAATCTGAATGAAATGAAAGCATTTGCATTAGTTTCCATTTGCAATGCTTCCCAAACCCGCTTAATTTAATCGGGGGGAACGAATTATAAAAGCGTTTTCGCGTAAATTGCCATTCGCTTTCTGTCTGTATTCCCTATAATTAAAATGCAAGCACAAAGCCGAGCAATTAAAACAATCAAGCCCTAGTCCAGGTCTAGCAAGTTGATTTTGATGTGGTGTGAAATCCACTGGGGTAACGTGTCAAAATGCGAATCCAGAGCAGGACTGATGACTGGGCTGCAAACTGGGTACAATCTGCAAATTGCAGTCACTGAGAACTTAAATTCTAAACATTGAGAGGATTGTGGCGTGTAGAGTGCAGATTGCGGATTGTGGATTGCCGAGTGCGGAATAAGAACTAAGAACTAAGCGATGACCGACGACCACCAGCTGAAATGATGCATTGAATGTCAGCGGGAAACAGCTACTTGTCTTGGCCAGGGTTTTCTTTCTCTCTTGGCTTAGGTATTTAAATTTGCTCACATAATTGCCCCGGCAATGGACTCTGGGTCTGGGCGTCTACGCAGCTCTGGGGAGTCGGCATCATCGTCATGATGACATGACAGTTACAACACAGTCGGACTAGGCTCGTAATCTTATCTGGTTGCCTTGCCTTCGGTTTACCTTGGCTTGGCTTGCCTCGCCTGCCTGGCAGCTATTAATTTACGCAACCTGCCAGTCGCCTTTGATTAGACGAAGCGTGCGCTTTAATTGCCGCCAAATGGGCTAAAATATCTACTCGAGCAGCACGCTCGCCTCTAGAGTCTCTCTCCGGTTGATTCTATGGCAAGATGGCATAGCCTTTGGGTTTGCAATTTGTCATGGGCATTTAATATTCGCCTCGCAGATGTTGCGGGAAAACAATTTACGTTTGTTTGTCCAGCTTGTTTGTTGCACTTAGCGTTGATTAGCCCGTAGAAACACGAGAGAGGCAGCCACAAAAACATCTTCAAATGAGTTGCAGCTGGTCTTTGCCACGCCCATATTTGGGCGTCTCGTGTCAGCAAAGTAATTTCAAATGTCTTAAGCAAATAAGGAAAAAATATTGTGATGGACCCCCCAAACCGAGACATAAATATTTTGAAGGTTCATTCTGCTGTGAAATTGAAAAGATTTATTCGAATGGGCACTTGGCACAAGCCTTCAAAGAAAAATGACTTTTTGTCCAACTATCTTATTGCCATTGTTCTTAATGCAATTTTGCGGCTTTCAATTACAATCATCATTATCATTATCATCATCATCATCATTGTCATCATGATCATTAATATGATTACCTGACAAGTTGTCATCAGAAAGAAATCGTTATTGGGTTTGTCTGAGCAATTCTAATGGCGAAGAGAGAAAAACCGCTTCCGTTTCAGTTTCATGAAAGTGGAGAATTCGTTGAGTCGCCTCCTTCTCCCCCTTCTTAGGCGCAACAGTTTGCTGTTTACAGTTTGCTTTGTGCCAAATTTACATCCATATTTATTTCGTTTATTTGAGATTGTCAACTTTTGGGTCAGTCGGTGGTGTGAGGCTTTTTCGTTGCTGTTTGGCTATTTGGTTTGGCAATTAGCAAAAGTTTGTCCCACAATGGGAATACATATAACTGTTTGCGTTTGTGATTAAGACAAGTGGGTTAATGTGCCTTAAACTGAGATTTTTGGTTATAAACCAAATTGGATGAATAAAAAACTTTCTATCGTTTCGATTTGACTCGATTATGCATACGCCCTGTGGCAGTTGGCCATCTTTTTTGGGGCGGTGGAGGTCACCGGAGTTCATTGCAGCAGCCGCCTCCATTCCATCCTCCCGTTTTGTGAGAAACCCGAGACTCATTTCAACTGTCATTCAAAATGCAATGCTGCAGTAGTTTGCAGCAGAGTCTGCTCGTTTACTCGTTTGCTTTGCCACTTGATTGGCTCTCGGCTGCTTCGCTTTCATTGCCAAATGTCTGGATGATGGGAGTGCAGGGGGCATGGGGCCAGGAGGCGGGGCCAACTGTGGCCTGACAAGTAGTTTGGCTAATTCATTCAGAAGTGCCTGCCCGAAATAATTTGCGATTGTGTGAAAGTATTTTTGTTTTCTGTGTGTGTTATTTGCTTTGCTTTGGTAATACATTTTAATTGCCATTAAATTGAAAAATAAAAGTTTTTGCCCCCAAAACAAAATGCATCTGCACCGATGGAAAGCATCAATATATAAGCCAAGTTCATGTGAGTTTCACTTTTTACACTCACACACACACACACACACCACACACAGAGGCAGGCAGAGACAGATGGGCAGAACACAAATCAAATATCAATGAACTTTTGCCACCCCACACACACACATGGAAACTAGACAATGGCAGGAGCTGGCCAGAGACACGGACGCCTCAAGGCGCTCAAGGCAAATGACACAAAATCTTTGTGGGATTCCGCCAGAGCTGCCGAAAATTACTAAGAAATAATCGTTGAAGAATTTGACTTTCGCTTGTTTGTCGTCGACGACGGCAACGACGACGGGCCATAAATAAAAATGAATCCCCCAAAAAGATTTGTGATTGCCGCCGATTAAATGCGCGAGGAACAAAGAAAACCAAACGAAACGATCCGTACCGAACCGGAAAAGTTGGCCATAAAGGAGCTGAAAATGCTTTGGATGCAACTCTTAAACGTGTGCACGATCAAGGCGTTTTGTATTTGCTTAAACTTTGACATTTGGCAGCTGGTTGCTAGCATGTGCGCATACACACACACACACACACACACACACATACACACAGTGTGTGTCAATTGATAGTGGCAAAAGGAAAAGCTGCATCTGAGTAAAAGTAAAAGCCAACTCAAGGATGCCCCGCAAAATGCGCAAATGGCTGAACATAAATTTAATGTTGGCCCTTTCAATTAATTTAAAACTTTGCAAAATCAATCATCGGAAACAACGAGGCAAGAATGTGACTCTAACTCACATCATTTCAATTTATTTAATGGACAATAAAGAATAATTAACAGTCGTATTATTTTATGAACTCCTCTAAGTATAGGCTGAAGGCTCAATGGCTTCTCAGTGAGTTAGAATTAGAGCCCTCTCATGGATAAAAGTGCTTGCATTTTTCCTGAAGGCACAATACATCAAAGCGAGACATTATTTTCGTTTTATCGAGATGATGCACCGACATTCCAGCTTTCAACAGGTTTAGTTATCAGAAAATAGAAAAAGGAATTCAATTTATGTTTGCTCAGCACTTAAGAAATTATAAATTTAAGATAATTGTCTATTTCAAGTAAGTCAATCGGCTTGATGAGGGCATTCTTCCCAATATTGCGACGCCAATTCAGCGCTCTCTCAATGGACACTTAATTTCGCTTTCAGCAACAGCAACGACGCTTCACGCCGCACAAAATTTAATGACAATAATCCAATAAACGTTAAACGTGCCTGGATCGTGACAAAAATCTGCTGAGACTGCATAAAAGAAAGCGC
Source organism: Drosophila nebulosa (assembly GCA_024703675.1). Taxonomy (NCBI): domain Eukaryota; kingdom Metazoa; phylum Arthropoda; class Insecta; order Diptera; family Drosophilidae; genus Drosophila; species Drosophila nebulosa. The sequence continues at coordinate 5,960,165 of JANFPS010000004.1, read as the reverse complement.
CATACCCGAAGCCCACGGACCGACCCCGACAGACCCCACCAGACCCCGTGGTCGAAGTCTCACTGTAGGCTCTTAACATTTTGACATTGGCTGCGTTCCATTAAAACAACGAAAATAGTACACATTAATAGGCTCGATTTTGGTTTAGTTGCTCTTAACTTTTGACGGATTTTCTTTGTTTTCTCTGGTCTCGGTGTATTCTTCTTTCACCCTTTTGGACGTTAGCTACGCTGGTACCGTGCTGGCCTGGGCTGGGCCGTGGTCTGGGATGGGCAACGTGCCAAGCAAGCATTTTTGGTGAGTGTCTATTGTGCACATGTGTTTAGCTCTTGGCCGCATTTTACGAGCCAAAAACCATTTGCGGGTTCGCTTTTTCTTCTTTAAACACATTCTACACCCATACAATGGCATTTTTATTAGTTGGCGGCTTTTTACTCCTTACTCTACGTGTAGTTCTTCTTTCATTTTTTGTTGACCCCAATAGAAAGTGTTACAGTTCAATGTTTGAGCGTTTCCGCTTGCTATGCTAGACAAAGACTACGAAATCTAGTTTAAGAACATTTTTCCTAGACAAATTCCTCACACATAAAAGTAAAAGTGGACAACGATCAGAATTTTTCCGGTACTCTAGACTCGACTGCCACTGCCACTCGGTATTCTCTGTCTATTCTCTTCCAATCATCATTTAAATTTGCATTGAAATGGCAAAAGAAAGTTGCAAACAAAAATAATACCAAAAAACCTCAACGAAACGAAAAAAAAACCGAAAAAGAAGTTACTTTCGGTGCGGCGCGTGTATTGCATAGTTAATTGTATACATTTTGTGTTGTTTAGCTCGTTAAACTCGGGACAAGAATAAACTGTGGGGAGAAACTAACTAAGCCAAGTCAAATGGAGGAGATCTGATGATCTCGGGCTGCAAATGTGTTAAAATTGGTAGACTTTTTAAGGCAATGCAGTTGCTGTTGTTGTCCGATAGCTAGTTGGCTGCTGGCTGCTGGCCATATTTAATTTCGCTATTTATAAGCAAATTTAGCCAAGACTGAGTTATGCCCCCGACCAACAACAGCAACAACAGCAGCAGCAGCGACAGCAACGACATCGGGTGAGAGGGGTGGTGGTGGGGGGGGAGAGGGGAACCGAAACCAAGATCGTCGACTAGGTCAACTTTCGCTAGCATGGAATGCAACGAAATGCAACAACAACTGCAAAACTGCAACTGCAACACAGCGACACTGTCAGCCAATAATAAAGCAAGAAAAAGAAGTGCTCTGGCTGACTGACATTGGCTCTGACTTCGACTGCAACTTCGACTCCAACTCTAACTTTGTTAATAATACGTAAACCAGGGGTCTTCTTCTCTTTCTCCCTCTTTCTATCTCTCTCTCTCTCTGTCTCTCCCGATGTCTCTCTGTGCAGCCGGCACGAACTTAAAAGTTGTTTTCTGGTTTTTTGTTGTTTTTTAGTTTTTGTTTTTCAACTGCCATTTCTTCTTCGCTTAAATAGTTGCAAATAAATTGTGTGGGTAGCAATGAGAAGAAACTTGCCACAGCAAGTAAATTACTTCAATGTCACCTGCTGACGATTCAAAGTCGAGATAAGCGCTCCAAAAGCAGGAGACGGATACCCATTCTACCCATGGTCTCTCTCGTTCGTTCGTTTTCTGTATTTATTTAGTTTTTTGTAAGTTTTCTCCTATAATGATATTATCGCTGCATCTTATTGTTTGCCGTTGAGATTTTTTTGTATGGAGACAGAAAAATTATTTATTTAGTTCTTGTTTTCACGTTAAACGTTGTCACACTAAACTCAATTGCTGCTGTTGCTGCTGCTGCTGCTGCTGCAGATGCCTCATCTGATAAGAATCACTGAAATTGTGGATGGCGGCATTTCGTTTCCTACATTGTGTTTCTAGCGAAGCTCTCTCAAGTGGGTTTCTGGCTCAAATTGAAATGATCGCTTCTTCCATTGTTGCTAGCTGTTCTATATAGAGGCAAATATTTATCTAATTTGCATTTCGTTTGCCTTACAGATCACAAACACACATACACACACGCCGACGGTCCATTGTCTCCAAAACACAGCGAGAAGGTGTACAAAAAGTCAACAGGTAGGTGGAAAATCAATTGGAAATAGATATATACAAAACGTATATTTTCCTACAAATGACAGTCAATGACCCCCTTCACTTGGGGTTCAAAGCCAAAGAATAATTGAATCAATCACTATTTGGAGTGCATAAAAGTAAGCTTTAATGTGGCATAAGCTGATACTTATAACTCAATTATGGATCTATTGAGATTATCTTCATATAGCATTGAATTAATTGTTAAGAAGTGGGATTCTACCCACTCTAGAGGAGCCCATTAATAGGTTTTTAGATTCAGCTTTTACATAAAAGACCGCAAAAGAAAGAAGTTCTCCCCACACAAATCCATAAACATATGTAGTTCAGATTTTCTCCATTTTATTGAACAAATGGCCACTGACAAAAGGAAATGGAAATGGAAGCCTAATGGCTAAGCAATTGTTCAATATAATTTATATTTATGCATTTTTGATAGCAGAAATAACTGCAATACAATTTGTCCGGAGTGTGTGTGCGGAAAAATGAAAGGATTTGGCAAAGCCATAAACCGAATTGAATGTACTTGTTCGGTTCACAAAAACGATGACCATAATGACCATAAAGCCCACACTCCAAATGGTACTCCAACTGTAAGACCAAAGAAATTTGTGCAATAACTTTTTTTTAAGAAAGAGCCATAAAAATATAATGATAAAATTGTAAACATTTTTCCACAATTAGCCGACAACTTAGAGCTGAAGAGATGAACAGAGAAAGAGAGAGGGAGAGACGGGGGGGATAAAAAAGTTGTTTAATCTCCGGTTAGTTCATCTGCAGGCTCTCGATAATGTTTATTAAAATGCAAACAAAGTGAAATTCGCTTGGCAGGAAATCAGCTTAAGCCATTGCGGCTGCCGTTGCATATCGTCGACCCAGTTTCAGATCAGCTAACTGGGCTCCAGTGTGTTTGTTGGCTAAATAGCAAATAATTTGGCGTGGGCCGCCATCTGCTGCTGCTATTATATGAATAGATATCTTTCACCTGACTGACGTGCAGACACTGCATAAATTAGCTAAAAAGGCAAGGCATAATTGTGCAATGAATATTATCAGCCAAGAACGGAGAGACTTTGGCTTGCATGCCATTGCCGTTGACTGTTCCACATTTTCATGTGATATTCTACTACAGTTTATCCAGCTTCTGCTTGGTAGCTCCTTTATAACTCGTATTTCGCCAAATAAACAGCACGCAGAGCCAATGACTTTAATATTTATTGCGTTTTAAAGACGCATCCACAAATGGGCAAATACATTTGCCCATAAATCTCTGCCCCCAGACATAGATTCAGACACAGACAGATAGCCAGACCTATACCCGGTTGCCGGTTGCCAGTTGCGAGTTGCCTATTGCAATTGCATTGCTCTTTTCTAGTGCAAATTATATAATGAGGCTTGTCTATATTGGGCCAAAATGGCCAATTGGGCTACTGACTCTATTTTTGGCTGTTATTTATGTGGCCAGCATTGTTTGGCCTGTTCCAGTTATCTATAGAGCGGAAAATGTTTGTTTTTCGGCTGCCGGACATTTCCCTCCTTCCGTCGACAAACACCTGAGCCGGAAGTACTAAAGAAAATGTTCAATTGTTATATGTATGTATATCTATATAGATATAGACGAGTAGAGATGTATTGATTTTGATTGCAGACAGCATATTGAATGTGTGTAATGATGGCTAATAAATCAAACAGAAATTGCCAAGAATCTGCGGCTCTACGCAGACATCGTCGTCGGCAGCTTTTGCGCCTGTATTTCCTGCCCTGGCCAGGCCCCCAGGCTCTCTCCTTCCCCTTCTCCATGTATGTTGGCCAATGCCAACAAATTAGCGCAGAGTCGGCAAAGCAAAATCATAGAGCAGGCGGCATTTCAGACAGTTGTAGAATCTAAAAGCCGCATAGACTCAGTCTATCAATCAGTCAGTGCATCAAGCAAACAAACAATACCAATTTCAATCTCCAACTCAACTGAAACTCAACTCAAACACAAAGTCAATACCAATGCGTAAGGCCATTCTTTTGCAATTTTAAAATCTTCTCTTTCTTTGGCCAATTGTGATGGCCAAACAAACTAGTTGTTGGCAATTGTTTGTTGTCGGTTTGGCTATCGCAAACCAAACTTAGTTTTGTAAGATTTCATAAAAAAAAAAAACAAGCAATTAGCCTTTAATAAATACATATATACATAAATACATAGATTTTGATCCAAATCATTGTTTGTATCGAAATCTTCTGATGGGTCTTAATCCAACACTCGGGTTCGTCCGTTACCTGTCGGATGATCAATGAAAGGAATTCTCTCATTGGCAAAAACCCCACTGGGTCCCTTTAGCATGGCCATAAAAAATGGCAAAAAGTTTAGTGTACCTATAAGTTTTCCAACTATGTGAGGCAAATGCCAATGGAAAATGGGTTTATGGGACATTCCAATGGTCTCAGTCTCAAGTTGGTCTAGTGAAAAAAGAAATAAAGAAAGATAGTTACATAGTTATTTAGTAGATAGAGAGAGGAGAAGACCCACCCGATTCCGGTCAGGCCATCATTCGGGCATACAAATTTATTAGGCAGCGTTGTAACAATGTGACCGCAAATTGGCTCGACAATTAGCTGCGCAGTTGGTGGTGCTGGTAGTAGTGGTTGTAGTGTGTGGCCTGGGTATGTGGGTGTGGGTGTGGGTGTGGGTGGGTGGCAGGTTGTCTTAGGCTGCCTTTTACAGTTTACAGTTAGTTTGCACCATGTTGACAGTTACGTGCACCGACAGCTTCCACCTGCCAACCAAACACTGAGCTTGTCGTTGCATAAATTAGCCAACAAAACTGGAGCGGCATTCACATTGTTGTTGCTGCTGCCGCTGTTGCTGTAGTTGCCACCATTCACAGCCTTTTGTACTTGCGTAATGCATTTTCACGCAATTTATAACCGTTTGCCCGAAATGGGTCACGTTGTTGCAGGTGGCAGGCAGTTGCTCTGGCTGGCATAAGAAAAATCTGTATCAAAAATGTTCTTGAAACATTTGCATTTGATTGAGTCGTAAATTTGCAATGCACACACGTACAGCAGCCACAGTAAATAAAAGGGGGAGGAGGAGGAGGAGGTAGGAGATGGGGGAGGAGTAGAAATAGTTGGAACAGTTAGGCATAAATCTTTGTGTGTTCTGTGGGAGGCATTGGCCTAATTTTCAAAGTCCAGTTTTCCACTTCTACTCCTCATAAGCCCCCTCACCTCCTGCGGATGTTGATGATGATGCGACTTTGGCGTGCGCTTTTCAATTTGTTGGCAGCCATTTCCTTGGTTTCGGTTTTTCCATTTTTTCTTCTTCTCGTTTTTTTATTTATTTTTATTTTTTTTTTTTCATTTTTGGGATTTATGTTTAGCTGTCAGCTTTTCGGGTTTTTCATCTTTATGAATTTTTACTTTTAGGCCAAGAATTTGAAGAGAGAAACCAGACACGTGCCGCAACAATTTTCAACAATTAACTGTTTGAACACACACACACACACACACACACACACATACATACACAGTTTTGCACAACAACAACCACAATAAGAAAACAGTTTCCATTTAATTTGCCTGCTTTCTACCACAAAAACGCTTCGATTTCTAAGCTTGAGCCAGTTTTCTAGAATTTAAACGTTTTTTTATTGACTCAAATTAACACTGAAGTAGAATTTTATGCCATCGACTGTCTTGTGACTGCTTCCAAACAAAAGCCACAATGCAAAAGAAAGTGTCAACTCATTTTCAAGTACAACATTCACACACACACACACACACACACACACACACACACAAACACCGACTAAACTGGGCTAAAAAGCGAAATGTGCGTGGCACTTGACACACGCCCATTAAGCCAGAACTGGAACCCTACACCAGGCTCTAAGATGCGTCACAAGCCGTCTAGAAAAAGCAAAAACGAAAATGCTACAAAAGTTCTCTGTCACGTAGCTCAAATAAAATGTGTTTTTATGAGGCGATTAGTGCTGGATTTTATATTGTGCCTGAAGCATATCACCGCCAGCAACAATAACAACAAAGACAGCGGCCACAACAACAACAAATGCAAACAAAGGCCAACGAAAAAAAAGTGAAAAGAATGTCAAGTGTTAATTGCCCAGGCATATGTCCATAGGTAGTATCTTGTCTACTCAGTTTTCCCTTCTGCCCGCCAGTAAAGTTCTTTTCCACTCTCTGCCATGTTCATCTCTACTCTGGACTCGGGGCAGATGATGAAGATTAAGTTGTAGCTGACGACGTTTTTTATGACCATCAAAGTGTTAAGTTTATGGACATACAAGTACCTACATAATGGGTATTCCACAGTTTTCATGTCACAATGATTATAAATGGTCATAAATGATTATAAATGACCAAATACAAACAAGAAAGCAGCATCAATTAGCTCATAGCTTGGCCAATATAATATCCAATAATGATAATGACAAAGACGTTAATGTGCGGCCAAGGGTGCAAATGCTGTAGTTTTCCTATGCGAACTAAAAAGCGAACTTAATAGCCTCTGCAGAAACGATTTCTACAAATTTAACTGACAAATTTGAATACAGATCTTAAAGTCATTAAAAGGAAATGGATCATAATTGTATAAATATTGACGTTCACTCTTCCTCATCATTCGAAAACATATCTTTGTTATTTGTTATTGTACTTAAGTTATTTCAGAATTCGCTGAGCGGAGGCAAGTATTTAATAGTCGATTACTTGACTGCAAATTGCTTTTATTTCTATGTCAACTGTCGTTCTTCATTCTTATCAAATCCATTTATCGAAATTGAGTTTGGCAGCAAACTAGTTCAGTTTCTTTTTCGTGTTTTTTTTTTTTTTGTTCAGTTCTCTTCGGTTTGTTACATGACCATTTCAGAATGACATTATCTATAAACTAAACAACGCAATTTGCATTGCTAAATGGCCAAATCCCCTTCACTATCTCCTCCTCCTTCGCAGCCTCGTATCTTCGTTTCCACTGTTTTCTGCATAATCGCTCAACATAACTGAAATTCTTTTGCATGTCATGAGCATTTGTGCGGGACTCCGTTAGGCTTGAATGTTAGATGTTAGTGTAGATGGTTCTTGGGTGCAGTTGCTCGGTGTGTTGGCCATGTATTTATGCGCTCTAAACATTGTTAGTTATGCAACCAGTTGAGGTTTAAGTTGGAGTTGGAGTTGTACTTGTAGTTGGACACGACTACAACGTTGACGATGACGACAAAGACGACAACAATCATTGGCGGGCATCGATTGTGGCACCAGGTGCCAGTTAGCCAGGACCACATTTCAATGTCAGCCAAGTGCCCAGCGCTACCAATCAAGTTGTTAACTGTGCAACAGCATCACAATTGTTATGAACTGAACTTTAAATAACAATCAGCCAAGTGCCGTTAAATGAATGCGACATTGTACACTCTTCTCTCTTGTATATTCTCGCACTCTTCTTGTTTGGACGTCTGGTCTGTGTGCATATTAATTTGCCAGCCGCAATTTAAGGCTAAAATATTTGCATAATAAACGCCAACGCCTTGGCCCGGGTTACTCACTTTGGGGCAGGCCCTGGTTAAAGCGCAATCTCATTCTCATTCTTATTGCTGGCCATAAGTCTCAGCCGGCAACTCCTAACTCGCTCACCTCGTACATTTCCGAAAAAAGAGAGCAAACTAATGGACTGAGCCAGCAGTGATAATTTATCACTGGCCAACACTGGCCGGCCGGACTTCAACGGTACTTGCAAACAATGACCGGCCTCCGCTCTCCTCCATCTCTCCCTCCTTCTGCTCTGCTCTTCTCCTTCTGCACTCAATTTGTGCTCTGTTATGCTCCGGGGCCGGGGTACAATCAAATTGATATTTGCTGCTATATTTAGTTTATGATAATGCCGCCATTCCGTTGCTGCACTGACTCCAACTTCCACATCCACTCTGACTTCGCTCTGACTCTGCTCCTGCCTTGCCGCTGCTGTTAATACGATGCTTCCTCCTTTTTGCGGGTCGCTGGTCATTTCTCAGCCTCAGTCGCTCCACAAAGACTTATTTATTATGCATGCTCAGGCTCAGTCGAGCTTCATTCTTCTTTCTTTTATGTATTTTTTTTTCTTTTTTTTTTTTTTTTTGCATTGCAATATTAAAGACTTGTTTGCCTGTTGGCATTTCCATTGAGAAAGTGTTTTTCGTTTGGCTAGAGGTTTGTGAAAATTTTTATACAACCATGTCCAAAAGTCAATTAGCATTTGGCATTTGGTTTGCTGGTGGCATAAATTCAAATTCAATGAATGACCTGAAATATAGGGAAACTTGTGAATTATATCAGCCATGTATAAATTATAGTATTTATTATGGGAAACTTTTTATTTGACCACAAATGTCGATACTAGCTTCGACTTGGTGTAATTGGAAATTTTAGAAATGATCCTAAAATCAAATATCATTAAAACTTCAGTTAAAAGTTATTTCGTTGTCCCTTAAATGTCGGTCTTTTGAGAACTAGTAAATGTAATATCATGCGGCAGTTGCTTCATGAAGTTTTATTACAATTTGACCTTAAGCCCGGTGGCTAAGTCTTTTGTTTTTGGTGCCAAATCGATTAGAAATCCACGTTTTCAATTAAAAATCTTGTAAGAGTTCACTAATCCAAATCCATTACGGAATCCAATTTGCAAATTGATTGAAGTTCGATGCCCTCTTGGTTAGAGTTTTTTTTGTTGCTTAACTGGAAATGCGGATGTAAGGAAAAGCCATTAGCGATTGTAATGAACCAGCAGGCGCAACAGCAGCAGGCTAACATTCCACCTCCATATGATTTGAAAATTTTTGCTTATGAGCCAAACATTAACAAGGAAACACGAATGCTGTGCATTTCGCACAAGCTCTTCCATCTTCTCGCACTCAATAACTATGAGTTGAAGCGGAGTTCCCCCCTCATTGACTGATGATTGATGGGTAAGCGGACTGAACCAACGGCAGCCAACCCAATCCAACCCTAGGCCGTAAGTCGCTTGTTAACGTTCAATTAGTGAAATTGATAGACATATCTGTTCTTTTTTCATTTTTCGTTTTGTGTCTGCTCGAAAGGCGAGCTACGCAAAACGTTTGCCTAACCACAAATTACATGTTAATTAAAATGTTTTCTGATTCGGATTTTTCTTTTTAGTTTTTGGTTTTATGGTATCATGGGAAAACCAAATGCAGTCGCTTACAGCGAAACAAAACCACAAAAAACAAAAAATGTATATCTAACCACATGCCACACACAAGCCGCAAGCACACGTGTTCCCTTCTTTTTGATTGTATTTTTTTTGGTTTCATATTTTTGTGTTCTTTTGCCTCTTGTCCACTTTGGTCAATGGTTCATTAAATTTGTGGGTTAGCAGGTGAAGCCGAACCGAAAAGCAGCATCAAAGAACGGAAAGCATAGCAAAACAAACCGAAAAAGTACAAAACTTTTTGCCCCCAAAATGCAACCGACGCCAGGCGAGTTTTGGGCTGCTTATTAAAAGCGCGTCGGTCATCAAGGCCTATAATTAGCATAAATTCATTCATACAAACTAATTGCTAGTGGAAGTGAGCGAGCGTACCGTAATGAGTTCTTTTCTCCATCTCTGATTCTCTGCCGTTCAATGGAGCAGAAGAATGGTGCAGAGGCAGTGGCAGCGGCAGTGGCAGCGGCATTGGCAGCGGCAGCGGCAACCCGCATATTGTTTTTAGTGCAAGCATGTTATTAACTTTAACGGTGCTTTCTTTCTTCTTGTTTGGCTTTCATAATTTATGTGCGAGTCTTTTGTGGATGGGGCGGAGGCGTAGTTGGGTCAGTTCACCTCACTTCACTTGCTTTGCATGACGCACCCCAACCCCCATCCCCCATTCCCTCTATAAAGTTGGCACATGTACATATAAAGCAATTAATTATGTAACCAACAAGTGCCCTGACATCAACTCCTGCGCCATCTGAAATATTTTCTCACGTTACTGCTTATTAACAGCTGAGCTGAGCAGAGCTTATCTGCTACTGGCGTTTTTCGCAAATAATGAGCACATTTTAGATTATCTCACAGGTGGGTTTTGCCTTGTAGTTGCCTTTGAGTTGTTGTTGTTTTTTTTTTTTTTTTTTTGTTTTTATGGCCAGCTAGTGAAATTTTGCTCATTCGCATGGCCATAAACTCAATGCTTCGGATTGTAAAAATGGTAAACATGAAAATGTGCTTTGTTTTTATGAATGACGTTAAAGCTTGGCTGGCTGGCCATTACCAAAATTTACTTTCACACAACTCATTGGCAGAAGGTAAAATAGAAAACAAAAGAGAATTAACAGAGTGTTGTAAATCGCAATCTGGAAGTCGTAAAGTGTTAATTGTTTAACACCTCAGAATAATATTGCATAATTTAACCATTCAATTATTACAGTAGTTGGGAAATTTACGAGTTTCCTGCCATTTTATTTGTTTTGTTTTATTCTGTGAAAAGGGTTTTCATTCATTATTATCCAACTTGTTCATTTCTATTAATTAAAATCATTCAACCAATAATTCAATGAGAGTGTTTTAAAAAAGGAAAGAATCTCAATGAACCAAAAATTCAATGAGATTGTTTGGAAATAAAAGAATCTCACCTATTGTTGGTTGAAGGTTGGGGCATTTTCTGATTGTTTTGGTAAATTTGCTGTTTGACATCTCATTATATGCTGGCGATGAAAATAGTTGCCCTTTTTTGGATGCTGCTGATCGTAAATGCCAAAATCGTTCGTTTTTCTATTCGCTCTCTCTCTCTCTTTCCCTCTATTTGTCTCTCATCTCTTTCTGTCCCAATGCATTTAGAAAACTTTACGATTTCCCAGGCGTCAGCACTTTTCACACATTAAACTTGACTTGAACAATTTTCTTGGCCATTGTTGTTGTACTTGTTGTTGCTGCTGCTGCACAAATACAAAGCGGCAAAGCTGTAGCTTTAATTAAACGCCAAAAGACGGTACAAGTCAGGCAATTAAAGCTCGAACACCCAACTGCTGTGGCTATAGCTGATGCTGAAGTTAAAGCCGCCCAGCCCAAGCAGAAAGTACACCAAGTTCCGTTGTTCGCCCAAGTGCAAAGCCCCCATGTTGAGCCCCTCTGTCTTTCTCTCTGTGTTTGCCTGCCCTGCTTGGTGTCTCTTGTTCTCACAGGCCTCCATAGTAAACTAAATAAAACTGCATTTGCACAAGAGGAATTACATAAATTACGCTTTAATTAACATTCTGCCAACTCCTTCTGTTGATTTCTTCTGTTCTGTTTTCTTGCCAGGTCAACAAAATGTTTCTACGCCGCTGCACAATTCTGCTGCTGCTCTGCTTAATTGCGAGTGACGCCGCCAATGCCGCACGCAAAACAAAACGTCCTGTCAAGCCGGTCAAGCAGACGATTCCACGCACCAATGTGACGCCCCCACCAGCGGCAGTTGCCCAAACGGCGACCACAAGCAGCAGCGGGAGTGGCAGCAGCTCCACAACAGCCGCAAGTGAACAAAGCGTGGAATCAGCTGCCCTCAGCAGCAGCAGCACTGCCGGAAGCGGTGATCTACCCAAACCCCTGGTGACACCTAACGAAGCACAGCCCGAGGCCAAGACAGACAGATCTCCTGCAGGTCTGGAAGAAGAATGTGATCCAGATATGATAGGATTCGAAATAATTACCGGGTAAGTGACTTACACTATTTATTTCTTAGTAATCTTAGTAATATAAGTCGGAATATATCAGATCACTCATTCAATTTTGTGTTGAATCTGTCAAAAAAAACATCGAAGCTCAAATTTCCCAGACGACAAAGGTCAACAAAATTTCCCTGTCTTGGCTTACGCAATGATCTTTTTAGAAACTGTTGTTGCTGTTGTTAATTTCACTTTTGCTTTTCTTCTGGTTTGAAATTTCCGAAATAATACAATGACTTGAAAGCAAAGTTCATAAATTTTTAATGAAATGCAAGAGCAACCAGTAACTAGGAACTGACATTTTGGTCAAATGGGATTAGCATAAGAAGACCAAAACCAAAACGAAAACAAAGATGATGATGCCGCCGCAACGGTACTTCCAGTGGGAACCGACCGTGTATATGCAAATGTGGTGTATATAGGAGGCGTGGCAGTGGTTTTATTTTCTACATCTTTTTGGCGGCGAAGACATAAACGTGACCAATCTTATGACTTGTTTTGATGTCATCAACAATAGCAGCAACAACAACAGCAGAAAGAGCAAGATTTGATAAACGAGTTCGTTGCCTGAGTCTTTTGTTTCGGCCTGCCGACAAGCCACTTTCGTTTTCTTCATTTTGTTGGACGGTCACTTGAAGACCTTATGATTATTGAAATAAGATGTTTCGATATTTCGAATTTTCTTTCGTTCCCCCCCCTCACACACACAAACACAAAGTGTGAAAATTTAACACTCGCAGATCACTCGTATGTCATCTGATAGCTTTTCCTTTCCTTTACCCCCGACACAGGTATGTGCTATCGGCTCCCTCGAAAATGCTGGACACCCTTCCCGGCACCCTGATGTTAACGGACTGTCTGGAGGCATGCCAAAGCAATGAATCCTGCAGTGCTGTCAACTATGAAACCGGCTTGTGTGTGCTTTTCAAGACAACGGCCGATAAATTGCCAGGTGAGTTAGAAAGTGTGAGAATATTGGGGAGCTGGAGATGGAGATGGAGACGGTGCTGCGCAGCTGCACAAGAGTACACTGTATACACTCCTCGGCTTAGCCCCGTTTTGTGTGCCAAAGAAAGTTCAATAATTCAACTTGCCACAACTCCTTGCAACTCGCGACTCTACACTACGCGACTCGACTCATTCATTCAATTATTGAGTTCTAGTTCATGGAGAGCTATGAGAAGTTGAGTAGCCGAAGGAGGCATAAATCACCCATTTGTCCGCTGTAACCGAGTCAGTGGCGAAACACGCCTTTGCAGTTTTACGCATGATTTGGCTGGCAGCCAATGACGACGACGGCGACGGCGACGGCGACGACTACGACGATGACGACGGGTCCACATTGGCCTGGACCCAGGCCCAGGCAAAGTAAAACTAGATTTTGCCTATTCTGCAAACTGGCTTTTGGCATTGGCAACGTATTGCAGCAACGCATAATTTCTGCCTGCTGTTGTCGTCGTTGTCGTCGATGCAGTTGTCGCTGTTTCTCAACGCCTGTTACTTTGCAGTGAAGGGGCGTGTGCGTAAAACGCACATCTCACGCACTTGCACCTGCCCAGGTATATGCCTGCCTATACCGACACACACGCACAACGACACGTCGCTACTGACCCAGTGCGAAATTTTCATTGATTTTTGTTTTCGCAGGTTCACTTTCGCGATCGCAGTTTCCGGTTTTCACCATTTACGCACAGAAATCATGTTTGGGAGTGCGTCCTTGCTCCAAGGCCTGGTGCGTCGATCGCGTTCAAGGCTACCGACTGCCCGAACATGTCAAATCTAGTCAGACCGTCTTGTCTCGTCGCGACTGCTTGGAGCTCTGCCTGGGCGAGTCGGAGTTTACCTGCCGGTAAGTAGAGGACGGCAGACACGCCCAGACGCAAGTTGGGCGTCTTGATTATGTAACGCACTACCAGTTGATCTAGTTATGAAATGAAATGAACGCTTAGTCTAATTAAATTCACGAGATCATTTTAATTTCACTTTTCACTATTTTCAACAATTGCGAGCGGTTTACTATGCCTTAAAACTCTTTCCTAATTCTATAATATCTCTTTCTCTTCTACCCTACCTCGCCCCTTCCTTTCACCATTTCACTTTCCCCACTGCTTTGCCGCGGCTCTACGATCGCTCTACTCAACAGCTCGGCCAACTACTATCGCCACTCGGGACTGTGCGAGTTGTCTGATATGGATCGCATTACCCTGTCAGCTGGTGGCAGTGTGGAACCCTACGACGGCGCTGACTATCTGGAGAACAATTGCGCCGAGGAGCCCAGCAAGTTGTGTGAATTCAAGCGCATTTCGGGAAAGATTCTGAAGACCGTGGACTCTGTTTACCAAGACATCAATACCATTGACGAATGCCGTGATCTGTGCCTGAACTCACCCTACAGGTAAGTTGCTCTCTCAAGTTCATAAGTTTGTAAGTGTTATACGAATCGATATGGATTATTCGTTAGATGCCACTCGTACGATTATAACGACACTGGCGATATGGTATGCCGTCTATCGCATCACAGCCGGGCCACGCTGACCGATGTGAAGGACCCCTACTTGGAGGTGCGGGAGGCAGCCACCTATGAACTCTCCGCGTGCTATAATGTATCCATCGAGTGTCGGTCGGGTGAAATGATTACTAAGATACGCACATCGAAACTGTTCGATGGCAAAGTCTATGCCAAGGGAGCTCCCAAATCGTGCTCGGTAAATGTGAACAACTCCCTGGAGTTTGACTTCCGCATGGGCTACAACGATCTCGAGTGCAATGTGCGTCAGAGTGCTTATGGGCGGTATATGAATGACATTGTCATCCAGCACCACGACATGATTGTGACCTCCTCCGATCTGGGTCTGGCCGTCTCCTGTCAATATGACTTGACCAACAAGACAGTGCTGAACGATGTGGATTTGGGAGTGACAGGAGAGATTGAATCGTCCCTGAGCGAGGAGATCACCATCGATTCGCCGAATGTCATTATGAAGATCACCTCGCGGGATGGCAGCGACATGAAACGCATTGCTGAGGTCGGAGATCCACTAGCTCTGCGCTTCGAAATTGTTGAACAGAACAGTCCGTATGAGATCTTTGTGCGGGAGCTGGTTGCCATGGACGGCTCGGACAGTGCTGAGATTACGCTGATCGATGCTAATGGCTGCCCCACCGACCAATACATCATGGGCACCATACAGAAGCTGTCGCACAATCGCAAGGTGCTACTCTCACAATTCGACGCCTTTAAGTTCCCGTCCAGTGAGGTGGTTCAGTTCCGCGCCCTCGTCACACCCTGCATACCACGCTGCGAGCCCGTCATTTGTGATAGCGAGGATGGCGCCAGCGGTGAGCTGAAGTCACTAGTCTCCTATGGACGCAAGAAGCGCTCAGTGGTTAATGGCACCGATGGGGGTAAGGCACACCTACATAACTATTCCGCACCGCCGACCCTTCTTAACCATTTGCATTTGCATCCATTCACAGGCGAGTTCTTGGTCAGCACACGCCAGCGACGGGATGTGAGCCCGGCCGATGATAACATACTGCTCGTGCAGTCCATACAAATCACAGACAAGTTTGGCTTCCAATCGGAGGACGGTGGCAATGCTAGCGACGTGGAGGCCCGACCCCATGAGAAGGCCTATGCGGGCGTTGCCCAGGACAAGCTCACTTGCCTTAATGGCTATGGTAAGTTTCCTCTTTTGCAATGTATCTGTCTGTCCCCTTTGTTTCGCTCTCCCCTCTCTGTTGTGTTGTTTTCTTCTCTGTGAAAATGGCCAATCAAGCTCAAATCAAAGCAGAAAATTTACATAGACAAGGAGCAGGACGTCGCATCGTCGTCGCCGTCGCCGTCGCCGTCGTTATTGACGTCGACATCGACATCGTCGTGCCTTCTCCCTGTTAGAACCAACGGGTGGTGTACTGCATCGTGAGCCACTGCCTTGTTCTTGGTCATTGTTGGCTGCTCGCTAATTTTGATAATGAATCAATTTTTCATCCAACTCCTGCATGAGAATTAAATTGGATTCTGTTGTTGCCCCTCCCACCGCGTCTTTTCCACCTCGTTTGCCTCCTTTCTGCTTCTCGAGAACGTGTTTTGTGAGTGCACCATAAACAAGTTATGATGCTGCTGGTGTCTTTGCCTCACGACCAGGTCACTAGTTCAATGCAGCTACCACAGCAACAGCAGAAGTCGCTGCCGCAGCAGGAGGATGCTGCACGCCTTATTTTCGTGCGGCGCGAAAAGTTTGCACAGTTAGGCAGGCAGAGAAACAAGATACATACTACTGGCTACACTGAGGAGCAACTTGGGGCACAGCAGCTGCAGCAGCTTCTACTACTGACTTCCATGTGTCATTTTTGTGGAGCGATTGCCATGCCACATTGGCCATGCTGCATGCCGAACGCAGCGCTGAAGCGTTAAATTGACGGCTCGTTAGATGGCAGCACCGAGCCCCACCTGAACCTGGACCACCGTTGCTGCCACATAAATCTCATTGGTAATTACGTGCTGTCCAGGGCAAAAAGCGCATCGCCTGCTCATTGGACGTAATTAGAGCAACGGTTTCAGCTTTTTTTCTCCTATCTCTCTCTCTCTCTCTCTCTCTCTAAGCTCATTTGCCACACACATCGATTGGAGGTCTTTAATGCGTGCCGGCTAAATCTCTGGCATGCAGAGCAGCAATTTAGCGTCATGTGGCGGCTCCACTCTACTCACCACGTGCATTATAATTTGTCAAAATGTATGATCACTTTACCCCGTCTACAAGCGAAATGATTGGATATCAAGTGAAAATATGTTCGCCCAATAAGGGGGATATAAGAACATTTTTAATACTTTCACTGAAGACTCTCGGCAATTACCATTATTGGTCATTTATATAACCTAAATTCTTTTTCTTCTTCGTTGGCTTTTTTTGCTTTTTTTCAGTGGATCAAATCTTTTCCGCATTTAGGCTTTTCCGTTATTTGGATATTTGTTTTTCCCATAGTACGTATTGTGGCCAAAAAGGGTTTTCCTCAACAGACTCTTCTGCTCTGCGAACGCATTCACATTGTTCTCTTCTCGGTCATTGTTTCGTTTCGTATGTTTTTTCTTCTATTATGGCGCCTCCGCAAGCTCCCCACCCACTGCCCTCGCTCGACCGCTATTTCTCTGGCTCAGTGACTCGAACCGTTTATTGTAATTGTAATAATTTTGTGTGTTTTTGTTGTTCTTGTCCAAGTGCAGACAGATAAAGCCAAGTCAAACACATAAATAAAAGTTTCAAGTGCGTGCGCTTTGTTATTGAAACTACTCACTCCGAGTACGACCACGATGACGACGATGTTAATGTTGTTGGTGTTGTTGTTGCTTGGTTTGTTGGCTATATATATATATTTTTTAAGCCCGCTCTTTATGGCCATTTGACGTACAGCCAACAGCAGGCAGTGTCTTAGAGAAAAAGGGGTCCATTAGAGACTAAACTTTGGCCCAAGAAAGTAAAGGACATTTGATCGGTTTAGTTAGTTGTTAAATTGTTCCGAATGGTTTTTCAATTTTAAGTTCCATAAAGAAATATACATAGGTAACTATTAGTACATAAATTCGTCTTATTTCTTAAATTTTTAGCCATGTTTTATACTACTGAAATGGTTTTATTAAAATAGAAAGTTAACTAATTAATTACTTTTAAAACGAGATTAAAAAACATTTAATTGGGGAGTGTTCGCTCTCCTTTTGGCCTTATTGTAGGCGTGTTAAATTCTAGAAATTAACCGAATGGATCAAAAATTATAAACATTATAAGTTTATATAATTTCAACGTATACATACTATTATTAATGGCAGTAATTGGTCTTAAGATGTTGCTATCAGTTATACGCTCTTATGGATGTCAGTAAATCCATGCCATTTAGAAGGACTCTAAAATTTAAATCCCCCTTTCAGGGGCAAATTTTAGTGTATCGGCGCTCCTGAATAACTGCAACATGGTATTGTAAGTAATCTGTGATAGTCATCAGGCATGTCGTCGTCGTCGTCATTGCTGCTGCTGCTCTTAAATTCTGATTTCGTGAACTGGACGATGTCGACAACGACAACAACAGCAACAACGCATGGTTTTTGGCCTTTAGTTTTGGCGGCTTGGGCACTTTCACCCGATTTCTACCCCGGCATTGGTATTTTCACGTTGCATGGCATTGCGGTCTCTGCTGGGCTTATTTATGTGGCATGTTGCACTCTTAAGAACCAGCAGCAGCTGACATGCAATATTCGACAGTGGCGTATGTAGGGGGAGAGGGAAAAAAAAGTGAAACAGTAAAAAGCCGAGCTTAAGCGGCAGCAGCAGCAGCAGCTTCCAATGTCAAAATATGCAACTCATGCATTAAATTGTCGCTGTTTTATTTCTCATTGTTTTTTGTTTATCTTCAACTTGTTGCTGTCAAACTTGGTCAGTTGGTCGGACGGTCGGCTGGTCGTTTGGTTGGTCGTTTCGATGCTGTTGCCTTGGAGCGATGAGCAGAAGTGGGTCAAGTGGCGCCCACTTTTGTTTTCTTTGATAACTAAACCGATCTGAGGTCACTTACTTCCTCGTTCTCAGTTGATTGAAACGATCTTATCTGTCTTCACGTTAAAGTTGTAGTTGATGATTGGAAAACGAGTTTTGTTTTTCGTTTAAGAACTTGGCAACTAATCCACTTTGTCTTTCATTGCTTCTCCATTTTGTATTCATAGGTCTTATATTTGCAAGCGCTCTATTCCTGCTGGCCCAATTGAGCATTTTTGCCATTTGGAAAACCGTTCAGAGGCGCACGCGTAAGGAGCGCTACTTATATCACCATGAGCCGACGCCTACTATCACCTATGGAGCACCCACCATGCTGTATGGTCCCCCACCGCCACCACCCTCGTCCGCAGCATCTTCGCACATGGGCAGCGCCAAGGACACGCTGAGCAAGCTCTATGACAGCGGCATCAATGGACGCTATGGCCAACAGTTCTAGGAGAGCTCACCCAGTGTGTCTTGGCTAGTCGTTGGACTAGTGGCTCTCACATTTTGCTGGGAACAAACGCAATATGCCTCGAAAGCTTCAAAAGATTCGATGAGACTTGATAATTGAAAATATTCGCTCCAACAGCGTACGTTGGACCAATCATTTTATAACTTAGCTTAAATTAAAGACATAGTCTAAGCTTTATCCATAGGTATCTAAAATAATTTGCGAGATTTTTTTTCGGTATTGATAGTTTTTGTGTACGAAATGCGCGCTTTCAAATGATTGGGACACTGAAGCACATCCAGATCCATCATTTTAAATCGGCGCATTGCCCCGACTCAATTGCAAAATTCGAAGTAGCTTAAAATTATACACACCCCCAGCCCCCCTCTCCCATCATAGCAAAAGATAGGCTAATTAATTGTGTAGTGAAAATCTATATCTCTAAATATCTAAGTCTAGAACAACTCTCGAGAAAAGTGAAATGCATTTATCGATTAACTTATTTTAACTTATTTATTTTATATGCATATAAGTATGTATCCTTCTTGATAAACTGCTGCATCCTTCAGCAAAGTTTGCCAAATGATTTTTGTATCAAAATGTTTTGCGCAAAACTTTGCGCAAAGCGCGGCGACGTTTCATTTTCGTTTCGAGCCAAAACACTATTTATTGTACTTACTTTACCAACTAAATGCTAATTTACTCACTTATTTATTTATTTATTTTCCCAAAAAAAAAAGGCCAGAGTGGTGCTAAATTTTTGGTAGCTTAAATTGAAATCACAAAAACAAGAAGAAATTAATTCTACAAAATTAAGTAAAACAATTAAATTTACGCCTAAGAAATACGATCAAAATAAACGACTAAAAAAATATGATTATTGGTGTTTATTCTTATTTAAATTGATATTTGTGTCCGACAGTTAGTCCGGCGTCCTAGAAGCAATTAAATTTAAATCTCCGTTAAAACTTTAAATTTCTGTTAAAATTTGAAAATTAGCGTGCTCTAGTGTAAGTAGTGAATTTATAAAGAGCTACATGAGGCCACAGGGTCATTTTGTGGGCGAATAAAGAAGTCGAGCAAGTTTTATTTGGAATTTTCTGACGTTTCTTTATGGGAGTCATATGATAAAGTCGTCCGATCCGACTGAATATTATTGCCTGCATCCATAATTTCAGCACATAGCTTTAATGCTCTATCAGTTTGTGTCGATCCAGTCGAACGGGCTGGCAGGTCTGATCAAGAATATATATGTATATACTTTATTTGGTCGGAGATGCAGGGCAATAACCAAAAGGCCAGCCAACTTATACAGTGTTTGTAGATTTAACTTTGTTTGAGACTTGAAATAAACTCGCAATTATTACGTTTCGCATAATTGAAAGTCCGCATTGAAATTGGCCCCATACATATTGGCAATAACTGCAGTAAATCAAGACCCATGTTTAAAATTTCAGATTTAAAATTCTGAAAAGTTTTCGTTGTGCTGATCCAGATTAAATAATTTTTTTATGAATATAGATGCTTTTTTAAAAGCTTTGAAATGCTTTCTGATTAAAATGCAATAAACGAAACCAAAGGTACTTTTAATTTGAGCCTCGATGGGGTCAACTGCGATTAAGCTTAATCGTAAACGATCTATGATAATTAGCGTAAATGTTTAATAAACACTTCAATTGTCTCATCTGGTTAATCTAACAAGCTGCAGATTAACACTTTTCTACCTTTGCTTTAGAAAGCCATTAATCTTACCTCACCCAAAATCAACACTCTATCATTATGCGATACGCCTTTTTTACCAATTGATGATTGATTATAGAGGCGTTACGGTAGTGATGTCTGAATGAGTGACTGCCGTTTGTCAAAGCTCTTTTGGCTCAGACTCTGTTCACAAGTTAAAGACACCAACAAATTATAATAATTTCACGGCATTGTGAGCAGGCACACTCCATATGTACGTGCCATATCACACAGGTGCCCGCAGCCACCTGCTGGTGTTGGTTTTAGTGTTGTTGTTGTTGTTGTTGTTTTTGAATGGATGAAGTGGAGTTGGGCAACAAAAAAAAAGTGTTAATCAAATTATGAGGCAAGGCTCAACCAGGCGTTTTACGAACTCTTTAACGCTTCAGCTACGCACGCCATTAGCCAGACGAAGTCATCATAAATTCAACGAATCTCTCATCTGAAAACTAAAGGCATCGATTAATCATGCTCGTAAATTGAATGTGCAAAATATCGAGCACCTCAAGTGCCAGATCAGCAGCACCTTTTCTGAAATGAAGACATCTCTCTTTACACGTCTTCTCCATGCGCTAGGTCTCTGTGTATGGCTCTGTTAGGCTAAAGTGTCAGGGAAGACACATGTGCGTCGTGCGTTGTGTTGAATAAAACGCCTCTATTAAGATTCGCGATGACAATCTAACTGTGAAGAGTGACGAATGTGAAATGCTCTTGCCAACAACGCTTTTGAGCCGTTCATAAAGGGTTCTATACAAACTACTTATCAGGCGGAAGTCAAGAAACCTTCCTACACCACATTTAAATTTGTTTCTTCTCGTCTGATTATAAAGGTTTTCCATTGCATTTCTCTCTCAAGATCGATTGGAGGGATATTTTCAAGATATGACACATAGAGCATGTACCCAATGGAGAAGTCGTGCATACTTAGTGCAGTTTGTAAGCCACGCGTTGACACTTTTTATGGCCGGTTCTCGTGCGTATTTTAGACGACTCTGCGTGAGTCCAGGCACTCGATCCGCATCCACAGTTGTGCCTAGTGTGGGCATTGGCGTTGACAGCTATGCAAATGCCTGGCCATTAAGTTGTTGACTTTTAGCAATGGCTTTTAATTAGCACTTTGGCCTAAGGCCCGGACACAAGGCCACAACGGATCACTTTAGGACCAGCCCCAAGCACAAGCTTTCCCCAACACTCAATTGATGGGTCCAACACCTACACCCACACTCCTTGTTGCCGTTCTCGATGTCGATGTCATTGTCATTGTCGTTGACACTTTGACCATCATTTGACGTTTGCATTTGCTCGAATTTTGCCAATTTCCATGCATAAAGTTCGCATTGAACACCCTCACGCTTTGTGGTCATTTGCATTTAAATGCCATTGATGGCACTGGTGGAGATGGAGATGGTGGAGGCGGAGTCGGAGTAGGTGTCGGTGTCGGAGCCGATCTGTTGGCCGTTTGGCTGCATTTCCTTTATGCCGCCTTCATCTGCTTGTTGGCCATGTTGAGCTATGCTCACGATTTCGTATGCTGCTTTTGTTTGTTAGTTTTACAGCTGCTCGCCTTGATTGAAAAATTATGCACTTGCCATGCCAATGCCAAAAAAAGAAAAAACCTAAAAGAAAAACCAAAGGAAAGCATACAGGAAACCTGAAAATTGATTACAAGCAAACTCTTAGCGAACCCCGCATACTCTTTGAATCAAGTCATGAACTTTTATTTGCCAAAAAATACTCCAACGACTGATTCTATTGTACGCTCAAGGTCAGGTCTTTTCAGGAGATAGAATTCCACACAGAGGCTTCATGTGAAACTACAAATTAGAATTATCAGATCGATCCCGGACACTATTTCCATAGTTCATTGTTGATCAAATTGTTTCAGAATTAAACTAGACATAGGGTATTAATCAAGTGCAGAAGAATCGCAATTTTTTAGCACTTTAGGCGAATAACTTTTTCCCGATTTCAATTTTTGCATTTTCTTTTTTGTTTGGTGAACCGACCGGAAAGCGAACGGGCTGGAACGTCGCATCGTTTACTTTTCATTTCGCCAACTCCTCCGACTTGTCCTGCTCATTAGCAATTGCCAGGCATCGCACCGACAGCTGTTTGCAAGTTTTCACCTAATTAAGCAAACAAAACAAACGTGTGGGAAATTGCCGTGCCGCCGCTGTTTCTTGTGATAAACTCTTACGCTGCCTCGCCCTGTGCCGAGAGCGAACTAAGGAGCTAGGAACCAAGTTACCAACGAAACTAATTGCCACGAACATGGGGGCTAAGTAGCCCCAAGGAATGCAGCCGAAAACATTTGTCTCTAATTGCGTCTCTGCCCAATTGGGCAGGCCAAATTAAATTAAATGCAGCCCGAAAACAAACAACCAGAGCAAAGGCAAAACCCATAGGCAAACAAAGGGAAGGGCAGCCGGCAAGGGGAACTATCAAACCAACAGGAAGAACAGCGGTGGCAGGCGGCAACAACAACAAGATCAACAAGAACAACAATTTGTGCAAAAATACAAATTGGAACATTTGTTAAGGCGCAGGCGTAAGCACTGTGAGAATTTATGGCCCTTCTGGGGTCACTGCCGCAATGGGATAACATCTGTTGACGCGTCGTGCGCTCGCAATGCGCATGCAAGGCTGAGCCACAGGCTCAGGACATTGACCAGGCCGATACCCAGCTAGTCAGCCAGCCAGACAGACAGCCAGCCAGCCAGCCAGACATCCAGAGACCCAGACAACCAGACAAAGCAACGGTTGTGGGCAGCGGAGATGGTAAAAGCATTTGAAATTACCAAACAAGTGGTTCAGCTTGCGCTACTTCCCTTTCCTCAGGCTTCGCCCGGTACCGTTGAAGATGAGTCGTCCGATGCGATTGTGTAACCCCGAATCCCTATGAGAAGAGGAATAACCCAAAACGAAAAAAAAACAAAAAAAAAAAAAACAATTAAATGAATAAGCTATCTCTGGAATCTGAAAATGTAATTAAGCTTTTCAGAGGTCAAACGGTTACCCACAATGAAAGACAACAACTACAAAATAAAAAAAAGCCTAACATAGGATTCTTCTATTCAAAATTAAGTTAATCTCTCTTTGTCTCATTTGCAATCGATCAAACGGTCCTCTTTTTCTATTTAATATCGGCAACTGACTTGCCAACAGCCCTAATTTACCGCCTAGTGCCCAGGATTTCCCCATATTATTTCTAATTTATCCTTGACATTCTCTTTGGCACCCCTTTTGGATGGTGTTATTTAAACTGCCTAATTAAAATACAGTCACCAGTGATATAGTATACTTACTCAACCTAAGCAAATGAATTTATTTCAATTTTCTTATTTACAATAAGAGATTTGTACTGAAAGTACCAAAAACTGTGCACTTCTGATGCCATTCTATACTGATCCTATTTACACAAAGTTGCAAAATGTAAAAGAATTATAATATATGTATGTACTATAAATAATAAAATATGTTTGCTTGTTCTGTGTGGCTTAAGCGAACATACATATTTATAGAAGATTCTCACAAATGAACAATTAAGTTTAATAGGCCCTTGATTAAGAAGAATGTGAGATAAGAGTTTGTTTATTTTATTTTCTGATCACTGTTTTGCTATAAAATTTAAAGGATTACAGTCTACAGAGGAGGCCAAGGAAGTGAGCCTGCTGAAGAATTATTCCCAAATCATTAAAATACTCGAAATGGCGCCTCTGTTCCTGCTGGATCTATCTGACCATTCCGCGCCTCAAAATTTGGTGCCCTGTTGTCAGAACGGCGCCCCACCTGACTTGGAGCCTGTGGCGGCCACCTTGCGACGCTTCTATTTAGAACTCTTAATAACAAAATCTTGGCAGAGGGCTTGCCTGCGTTTATTGCTAGCTTTTTTGCCCCAGCTATAAAAAATGTGAGATTTTGACAGAACTAAGGAGCAACACAAGGAAATAAATAAATTGAAAAAAAACATACTAAATTTAATTAACATCGTGTAATCCCTTTATTTCAGAAGAGACAATTGGATCGTCATTAGGTGGACCCTTCCATTAGAGCATTTTTAAGTACCCACATAGGATGATCCAAAACGATTGCTACATTCAATTTCATGGGAATTTTCAATATTGTGGAGCCATTCTTTGCCCAGCCCAAAACTGCCCAGCCCTGCCCCAATTGTCTTTGGAGGCTTGCGTAATGCTCGATGAGTTCACACGGAAGGCCGGAGGCTGGTCTCTTCAGTGAATCCACAGCAGCTCCAGCAACAATAATAAGAGCAGGACAAGAATTGCAGTAAGTGATTATGTGGCCAGTGCATTGTTCGGCGGATGGATTTGGATTCCTTCTATTCCATTTGTTCGTTTTTAGTGTTTTATTTCATTCAACAACGCAACGCAGCAAATACTCGACGTAGTTGCCAGAGCTTATCAGGTATCAATGGAGCGAGGAAGCTGCAGCGAGAGAAAAATAATTTATTCACAGCCATTATGCGATGTGAATTTATGCCACTTCCTGGTGAAACAACTACAAATAGCCTTTTAAAATGCGATAAAAATAGCGCCAACGGGTCTGCAGAAGAAGATGGTGCTGCAATGGTGCACAATGGAGCAATGGTTGGTCAGGCAGGCTGAGGATGGGGCGTGGTATGGGCATCGCCGCTGGCCGGTGAAGTTGGACTGTTGCTTAGTTCCTGGGCCGCGGAATGGTTGCCAAGCATGAAACCGTAAAATGGGTTTTCAATATACAGCATACACCGAGATGATGGAGACTTACTGTAAGAAAGAGAAAGAGAAAGCGAGAGAGAGAGAGAGAGAGAGAGAGAGAAAAGGAGCGAATAAGAGCTGGGAAAACTAAGAAAACAATGCGACAAATATTTGAATATGTTAATTAGTTTGCTGTTGTTCTTGGAGCACGATCAGTACGTTCCTCTTTGTCGTCGTCATCGTCTATCGCTGGACGTGCATCGGGTGCAGTCTAATTTCATGTGTTGGGCATCTTGTTAGCCAGGCCCAGGGTATAACCAAAAACAGTTTTGCATCTTCGCACCACAAGGCTAACGAGGTAGTTGGTGTCTGTGGCTCTCGCTGCGGCCGGTGTGGGTCTCTCCTGATCGCCTGCAAAGTGCATTGAGATTCATATTTATATGTATTTATGATTGGTATGCAGGTTGGCCACTGGCCACACACAAACACACTCTATGTTAGCTGAGCAATAAAGCTGCCAATGAGCCTGACTAAAAACAACTGACAGCATCAGCCTTATAGAGTCACACAGGCCACCATCGGACATCGGGAGTGAGGTGGACTTCTCTTACTGTGTGCCTGTCCTCTCTACCTCTAGATTTTCGCCATTTGCACGCAAAGTTGGGCTGGGGACAAGTCTACGACTAATATTACAGTGGAGTCTGATATTCAATTACCTTTAAATCAAACGACATATGTACATTTACATCAAGTGATTGATGTGAGGGGGATAATGTGCTGATGTTTTATCGTTGAGTATTAACGGACTCGATTATAAGATTATAAAAGAACCTACTGATCCTCGTGATAATATTTGTTTTTGTTTTGAATAAAATATGAAATACATGTTACTCTGACAACAACTTCAACGCGACCCTTGACTCTCCAAAGATTTCTCATAACCTGTTTGAGATATTAATAATGCCGAAGGCACTCCCTTAGTACGTTCGTTCTTCATTAAGTATATTACATTCACCTGATTTGCTGTCGGAAGAATTAATTATAAATGACTGAATTAATTATAAAATGACTGAAACAATACACATGTGTTTCTGCATTCCTTAATGCAAATCGCTTATTAATTAATTTATACTTGCTTAGAAATCTCACAACTTTGTATCCAGAGATAAACATTTTTCGTACGCCGACCGTTTTTGGCAGGTTCCTCTGTGGCATTCTTTGCGTGCTGCTGGTGCTGCTGCTTGTGATGGTCTGTAGGTGTTGCCCCCGCCACAGCTGATGCCTTTGACAGCTACTAAATTCTACTTTGCTCTCGACGCACGTTCCTTGTCCAATTTTGGGCAGCTCGCAAGCTGAAGCCTCAACTTTTTGGCCGGCGCTTATCGTTTGGCCATAAATTTATGCCGTTGCCTTGTTGCTTTTGGATTGTGTGGTGTTGCTGGTTTTTTGTTGGAGGCTTAGGCGGCATCGGGCCAATTGGTGGAGGTCCTAGGCCATCCTACCTTGACACGCAATGAAGTTGTTGCGCGGAATTTGCAAGCACCTCAAAAGAAGAAATGCAATTAACGGAACTTGACTGCAAAATAATATTTGACACTTGAACATAATTACTTTTCTTGTTTCAAAAAATATATTGTTTTGCCAAAGTAGTGAATTATATCCAGTTGGATTAAGGTTAAAAATTAAGTTAAAGTTTTAAAAATAATTTTGATAATTGAAAAAACAGGAACTTCTTAATCAGTACCCTATAGTAAAAGAGAGTATAAATTTAATTTTTTTTAAAACCCCAGATACATATTTTGCATTTGAAAAAATCCGGTCATCACCGGCAGCACTGTGGCGCCCCCTTAACAGCTGCCTTGGAAACCACCACTTCAAACGACATCGATAATACTTGCCAAAACCCGATAGCAATGATATATCGCTAAGATATATCGATAAAAAGAATATTTAAAAAGTATGAACTGCTTCAACGTAAATTTCTAATGAAATCAATTTGAACTAGATTACATGTAAACTAAAATTAATTATATTATTGTTAGAAGAAAAATTAGTATGGTTGGTTATGGCATTAACATTATTTAATAAATAAAATGTTAAACTGTTGTTAAGATAGCAATTTCATGGGAACTTTTGACACAATAGTATAATACATAATAAATTCAATAAATTGTAGTTTCGAATATAGTCCAATTGGAACTGAAAATTTTTTCCAAAATTTAAAGTTACCTTCTTTTATTTCGAAATATTTTTCCCATTCAAATAAGATAAATTTCCTGCCTTTTCAACACTTTTCCTTAGTGCTAAATAGCTCGCGATAATTTAACGATAACTACAACGCTGACTGAAAGTAAATACTCAAATAGAAACTATTTTATTTAATATTGCAACAATTAATTAGTAAACTTACTACGAAAACTCAAGATAATGTGCAAGCTCTAATGTCGATGACGTATACATTAAAACGTATGTATTAAGAGTGTGATTTTAAGGGCGTCGGCAACAGGAGAAATTTTCAATTTCCCGAAAGTGAAAACTGCAATAAAAAACAACAAAGACCAGGGAGGCAACGTCGAGGGCAAGACGTGAGAAGGTGACGAAGTGAGGACGATGACCGATAGCTCAACAAAGGCTGCGTCTGTCGCTTTGTTTAATAATTTAATTGTGCATAATAATAGGTAAAACTTATTCGGATTGTTAGACTGTGAGTTTGTTATCTAAGTCTTTTGTTTTGGACACTTTCAGTTGGGAAACTCCAAGGACCAACAAGATGAGCATTCGCACTCGAGCATTGGTTTTTGCCACATTTTTCGGCAGCTGCTTGGCCATTGGATTGCTGTTGGTTAGCATGACCACCAACCACTGGGTGCGAGCGAATCCTCGGCGCGGGAACTCCACGGAGGCCAAAGGTGACGTTAATTTTGGTCTGTTCTATGGCAATCAACACTTAAATCCTGGCTTTGGAGTGCGCACCTATCAAGTCGATGGTTGGTTTTGCTCAAACATAATGAGAATAGTCTGCAATAACATAACTTTATCTTCCCCTACAGTGTATGAGTTCATTCGCACAGAGAACGGCGACTCGAGCTTTTGGCTATGGTTGCTCACCACTCTGGGCACAGGCTTTGGTCTTCTGGCTTGTGCCGTGGCCGCCATAGCCTCTGTTTTGAAGGCTGCTTCCGCGGCAAAGCGCGGGGGCACCATGGTTCTACTTTTGGCCTCAAACATAGCTGCGGCTGGCGCTCAAGTGGTCGCCTTCGTTGCCTGGCTTGTGCAGTTTTATAACTATCTGATACACAACGTATTACTTACCGTGCACCAGCAACAGCATTGGTATAGTAACGGCCTCGCTTATCTGGGCTACAGTTTTTATCTGGTCGTCATCTCCACCCTAGTAGTCTTACTTAACATCACTTTAATCTTGTATGCCAAACGGCGTGAGCACCGAGATCTCCACCGCCTGGAACCGCCCAGTGAAGACAAGAATCGGACGGCCATAATGTTGTACTAGGGCGCCGGTCTGCGGAAAATCTCCGAAATGAACCTCAACTCGAAACTATTTAAGAACAAAACAAAATAAGAAATCTCAGCGGCTTATCTCAGCGATCTGTGCCTTTCGCTTGCCACTTTCTGAAATTATACTTAATTATCGAATATATACATATATAACTATTTATAGTCTATAAACCTCCATGCAATGGCAGAAAATATCGATGGAATAGACGCGTATTATGCATTTCTACATTTTTTATACTCAAAAGTATTTTATACACCTTACTTAACTTTTTGTACTATCTTATGCATAAGAAATGCAGCAAAACAAAGTCATTAAGATATGCGTATTGCTAATCCCAGCGTTCCCCAAACGTTTTATAAAAATATATTTAATAAAAAACAGAATTGTTATTTACAGTATGGATACTGCATATAAGCAGATCTCGCCAATCTAGAGCTCCTTAATAAGGGAATTTTGTATTATTAATAATGGTAGCTTTAATAAGTATTATTGGATTGTTTGATTTTTACCAACCCGTAGACTTTAATACTCCAAAAGGGGATGCCATAGAACAGCCTGGTTCTATAAACAAATTTCGCTAAAATTTGTCCTTGTTCTTTTTCACATGGTTAACATGCTATGTACTACATGAACTTAGTTTTTACTATAACGCTGACAGGAATTTGGCTGTGTATATGATCTGTTGTTTGTCAAACTTACCAGAACTGTAGCCAACTTTTTCGTAAACCTGTTTAAATGTTCATGGTCTTAAAAAAATTGTTGGGCATGCCTTATTTTCTAAAGGAGAATGGTTTTATAGGCGTTTAAATGTTTATTGAAACATCTATTATGGGGCAAAGTAAGGTTTGCTTTGGAAGCTCCGAAATAACAGTTAAACTATAAACGTGGAAGGATTCAACAAAATTTAGTATTTTGCTTCTTTTAGCATCAATAATAAAGAATCTAGAGTTAATTCTCTTTAAATACCAAATTTTATTTAGATCCGACTAAGCATTGACCGTCCATACTATAAATTTTTACGAATTGATTTTTAATGGACTCATACCAATATCTGCAAAATACACGAAATTCTTTTCTCTCTCAGATGTTTGTAACGTCACGCTTTTAGTTTCAGATATAGTGACTCGAGATTTAGTATATAAGCTTTTTAGTACCATAGGCAGCTTAAGTTCCTTAGCGGACCGAATCGGACTACTACCGATCGGTTATAGGAACGATCGGTCGAAAAAAAGATAGGATGATCATTTCTTTATCCAACCCAAAAAAAAAAGAAAAACATAAACTGGTTTGAAGATTTTCATACATATTTATTCATCCATTGAACTAAGTTCCGATAAACATTAGAAATTCATTAGTTAAAAACTGTTTTTGAAAAAAAAAAATTGTATGTTAAAAGAAAAGCACATGCTATTAATTCAAATGGTGTAAAAAATATCAAAATTTTTTAGAAAACTTTGCACACTGTCCAATTTCAGTGACCATTTTAACAAATTACTAGCGTAATGTTAATGAACTAAACTAAATGGCCGATTAAAAGTCGGTGGTGAGATGAGATTCAATTAAATAATCTAACTAGGAAACTAGTTAGCAAATTAGATACCAACCCTAGATATTTAGAATTCGTTCAAGTAGAAATACCTAAATATACATACATATGTAGTCGTCTAGAGGGTGAAATATTCGATGTCGATCGGTCTGTCACAGAGACATCCACTTAAGTATCTTTATTCAGTTTATTACTAGAAGAAGTTTTCAAATCGCATTATACAGAGAATGAATAAACTTGATCGATGCATTGTTGTTATTTTAAACTAATAATGATGTATACGAAAACACATGGGTAGTCCGCGTCGGTTTTCGCTCTCCGGGGAACTGGTAGCACACGCTACGCTACAGGGTGACATCCGAGTCCGAAGAAAAAGTCAATTATAAATAAAGAAATTGAAAATAGAAGAAAGCAGTCTGTGTGGCAACATCTTTGTCGTGATGAATTACCCAAGAATTTAGCCTTCTTTTTTTTTACCAAATGTCACAACAATTTCCTTCCAGCTAATTGCAGCACAGGACCACACGTTGGGGTAGCAAAATCGAAGTGTCATCGCATTGCATTTTGCAAACAAATCAATTATCTATTTTTTGTTCCGTTTTTTTCATTTTGAACTTGTTCCTGTCTTTAAGAATGCACACCTCTGAGTGATGGCTGTTTCCTTGCCAGGACGAAGCAATGAATGTCTGCGGCTTTGTCTCGGCCTGAGGCAGCCACTTCCTATACCATTCTTACGACTCACAACAGGGCTTTGCTGCTGCTTCCTTTGGACCCATCGAGCCAATTATGTCATCATTAGTTTTGATAAGTTTGTTTGGTCTCATGTTGATGGGAACTCGGGTATTTTGCGGACACTTCCGGCACCACCTACTGTTCACCTATGCCTGTTCCTATACCTATTGATTTTGGTTTGGTTTTACTGTCCAGCTGGGCGCACCTCGGGTGTTGTTTTGGTTTTGCTTTACTTCTTGTTTGATCCTAATTGCAATTGCATCAAATTATGATGAACGTGTTTTTGATTGAGGATCGTCAGGGCGGTGGGTTTAGGGGAAATTCATACAAGAATGATTTGTTAAATATTGTCTTGACCTTTAAAATATTTTAAAGACAACATTTTTCTATTATATTTGCAAACACGGACACTTTTTAAAGGATTCAAATCTAGTCAAATAATTTTGAATTCAAAAAGTGCATTTATTTTTTTTCCCTATGTTTGCTAGGTACTTTCCCATTTTGAATTGATCAATTCCAAAAACTGTTACACACAAAAATATTTGTATCTAGAGGTTCCCAAGATTAAAATTTAGTTTCCCTTTTTTCGATCAAGACAAAACAGAATAGTGAAAATTAATGTTTAATTAAAACATCGTGAAGAAAAACATGTAAAACCAAATAAATATTGATAACAGTTTTCCATAATGTAAAAATTGCAATCTATTTTGGACAGGGCTATAAATATTAAAAAATATAAATATTATAAATATTAAATTTAATTAAACACTCATCTTAAAAGTCAGCAAATACTAAATAAGTCAAATTTTTTGTTTTAAATATATTTAAAAAAACATCGATTTTTTTTTAAATTTCTAAACTCACTGTTTAATGGGTCTATAATGGGTTAATACCTCCTTATAAATATATACTTTATTTAACATATTACTGACTTCAGTTTAAGAAACTTCTTTACGACATTCAGCTAAATTGGGCACGGAAAAACGTTGAAAAGCTTGTTTAAAATGTTTTTAAAACAATTCGGTACTTAGCTGCCGATATCAGACAATTACTGATATCGCTTTGTCTTTCTGTGCCTATGCAAACAGCTTAGGAGCGACCATGTGTGGTGATATGACCTGGTCAGGAACCGACCATATGTTGTCACTCTCTACGTATGTGGATGTACATAGACATGTTATGCAAGTCCCGGCGTTAGGATTAGGGTAGAAATTGCATACATTTGCATGAGCAGATAACAATGGTGAGACAGGCTCATTAGCCACATCCGTCCGGACTCCAAGGAAAGATTAGGAAGCAGACAATCGACTTATTAAGAGTGTTTATGCAGATAAACGCATCGTTTAGCGTGTGTCGGGACATACCCACTTTTCCGCCTAGGATTAGCTGTGTGGAAAGTACATTCGTTCACAGGGAAATATTAGGCAACAGGAACACAAACAGACGGAAAAAAGTCCCATCAATAGAAATACCAACATGCCAGCCACACACGTCGTTAGTCTACGTGGAAACTGTGGCACCTTGCTCCTCGTAAATCCGTTTTCTTTACCCGAATTTGTCGAGAGTGTGTACATACTTTCTTCCTAGGCTAAGACTACGCTCTCTCCCACTCTTCTTTGGCATTGTGAAAGTATTTCCAGCAACCACAAACAAGCGATCCAAAAGAAAAGCCAACAAGAGGGCTACGACCAGAGGCAGACAAACTGTCTCCTATTGCTGACCAATAAATTTTCCAATTAAATGGATCCTCTGACACTTTGTATAAAACGTCAGCCACGAACTGCTACTACCCCCTGCCTATTCCTGCTCCTGCCCTTGCCCTTGGGTGAGTCCATGTATGTGAGTGTGTGTGTGTGTGTGTGTGATTGTATAAGGGATGAGGTTGAGGGTTGTTCGACGAGGGGTTGAAAACATTCATGGCACTTTGCTCACCCAAGAACTGGCGCTGTGAAAGGTAGCCAGTGATTCCGACTATGAATCCGGCACCATTTTTTATTTCACTAGATGCTCATTTCTTTTTTCCTTTTCGCCCTTTTTTGCACTGCTCTTCATTCAATTGCCTCGACTTGGCTTTTGTTGCATTGCGAAATTATGGGCCCGCATATTTCTCTATTAGTGGCACAAAAGACATTTCAATTTTTCAGTTAGCCCAGCTACCACACTGGGTGGCCCCAGAGAACTCACACTCGTACTCGAACTGGTCCAGGCACTGGCAAGAAAGTGTCCCCTGCGTCTTGATCTGGGCAATTATTTCGTTGCGAAATTTGTGTGGACCAAATTTTGAAGACCACCCGATGACTTTTGTTTGGCCTCTTTGTGGTCATGAATGGTGTACATTCTAGCCTCCTACGTGGCAATTGTTCCAAGACGTCATTGGGATATTGATAGCCAAACTACTTTCTTGTTAGGAAGTGACTTTGACTTCGTTTTGATATTGTCTCCAGGAACAATGCACTGTTATGCAGTTGGAATTATACTTCGGCTACAATAATAATTTCAAAGAATTATTCGATATAGGTTTAATATAACCGTCTTGACGCCGTTTCACATTTATCAAGGTATACTTTACAATTGAATTGACCTTTTAGTGAATTTTGTTACTGAACTAGTTTTTAGGTACCTATGTACATGTATCTTGTATATTTTTATTGGCAATTAACAAAATTTTTTGAACAAGCCTATACATCAATCTACAAGCCACCTTTGATAAGATGCTTCAAATTGCATTTTCTCGACTTCTTTTTTTGGTTTTCTGGTTAAAAACTTATTGTATGTGGAACTATGAAAGAAAGTAGATTAAAATTTGCAGGCAGTATTGGTAAAACCCACGGCATACCTTCGCAAAATACATATAACTGATTGATTTTTTCGAGTATATATGGTTTATTCTATCATTAAAGAGTATATTTAGGCTTTGTGGAACCTAAAGCCGTTAACGTAAAATAGATCCTATATTCTTTTAGTTATTATAAAAATTCTGACGGCCTCTAACAGTCTTCTTTCAAAAATTTAATAATAATTGCAATAGTTAAACAAAGAATAACTCATTATACGATGTATGACTAAATAGTCCATAATTCAATACTGATGCGACTGTAAAAAATTATCAATTGGCAGACATATAGAATATTTAAGTTGTTTGTTATCCTTATTATAGGAGAGCAATGGATAAGTAACAATTATGATCTTTTTCACAATGGATGGAAATCAAGCAGCAATGTATTCAGTGCGACTAATATTTATTAAATTTTACGTGTTAGACAAGTTCAAATAACAATTTATCAATGTGTAATGGTGAAATTAGATTTTATTACAATTAATAAAATAAAAGAAAAGGGCTTTAAGTGGTTTTGGGGAGTACTTCAGATTAACTTATTGTAGTTTAAGTCTGTAAGTCTGTAAGTCTAGACCTAACAAAACAATTTAAGGAGAATTGTACAAAAGGGGAAAGACAAATGAGTTCTACATTTTAGAAGCAGCAATCAAAAATTTATTACTAAGAAAGAGGTAGAAAGTGCTTTTACCCAAATGTGATTTGATTTAGATGTAGATTCATATAACTTTGAAATGGTTATTACGAACTCAAGAAATCTTTTTAGTTTAGGATTTTGTAGTGCATATTGACCTTTTGGCTTAATTCTTTATAATCTTCAATGGCCCGACATTTGTCAAAACGTGAGAGTGATCGGCAGACATTTTTTATTCGGTATAATGTAGATGCTTCCCACACTTGGGTATATCATCTTAGGTTGATTGTCGCTCGAACGCTTACCCTATGAAAATTAATTGACAGCAATTACTTAAAAGAAACCCAGATAATACCCGTATCGATGGCAAATATTGACGAAATCGAAAGCGATTGAAAAATATGTGTTTGATCGTCTTCATCGTAGACGCTGTGTCTGGCAGCAAACATAATTATTGGACTCAAAGGGAGGCCTTGGTAGTACAATCATTGTCCTAGAGAGACACTTGTGCAACGTTGTCGACGACGCAATGTCTGGACTGGGAAATCTTCTCAGGACACAGGTAGTTCTCGCATTGAGACATACACGCCCCTATAAAGCGACCCTTGGGCCTTTGTTTCGAAAACGACAAAAAATTGGAATTGAGGCTGAGAATAGTAACCAAAATTCAAAAATTGCAGCAGCTATTGTCATATTGTTCAATTGATATTGACCAGGGGATTCAGATCCGATTGATCGCATAACAAATTTGAAATACTGCAGACATTGTGTCTAGGTGCCTGGGTGCCTGTTTGCCTAGATGCCAAGTTGTCTCCGACCCACACACAAACCAATTCACCTATTGTCCTTATGAATGACGCAAAAGTCAAGTCAGGTGAGTAATGGCAAGGCGACGTGAAACAATTGCAGTTGCTGGACTGTGAGAACGAAATGATCAGTTCTACGAGGGGGTCACACTCATCAGTTAGTAGCAACGATGACCAAGTCAATTAACCAGAGCCAACACCGGGAACCCTTTTAATGGTTTATTTTTCTGCAGTTTTCTGAATGAAATTTTCTTTTTTTTTTCTCTCTCTTTTCCCTTTTTGCAAATTGTGTCCAAAAATGACTTGTAAATTTAAACCCTTTGATAAATCTAATGCATGAGCCGCTGCATGCAAACTGCAAATTTAACTTTGATTTTGCCGGCATGACAAGAAGAAATTTCAACCGACTTTTGCACGGAGAAATTCTGCCAAATGAGATTGAGATGACATATTCTCATATGTATCTGAAAGATTTCGGCCATTGCCATTTATGTTCAAATTGATTAAGATTTCAAATTGCATTTGTTTCATCGCTTGTATTGTATTTCATAAATCGTAAAATCAACTTCTTATATATTTAACTACATAGATCTGGCATATATGTATCTCTATATGTGTATATAAATCCTAATCGTATATTGCTAGTAACCGCGCATTCAGCATAAAAAATGTGAAAAATTGTACTTAAATCTAGTTATCAGTATTGTTTGTATCGTGTATATCTCTTAAATCTCTTAATCGCTTAGCATATGAGAAAGGATCACTTAAGGAGGTATTTACACATGTGTGTGTGTGTGTGTATGTGTGTGTGGGTTCTCTACGCTCCCGAAGCGTCACGTAGTTGGAAGTTGTGTGTAAATATTCATTAAAAAATAAATAGCTCAATATTTGCATATATCGTCGTATCGCATCATATCGTATTGTGTTATGTTGTGTAGCATAGTGTAAAGGATGGATTGCGTTGGATTGGCAGTTATCCGTCTGTCCCTGAGTGTATGAGTAGGAGATGAGTAGTTGTGCGCCAGTTTTGCGTCAGGTACGGCTGAGGTAGATCTTTCCAAATCTTTGCAGATGGCAATATCGTATGTGTGGGGTATATTTAGGGATTTATGTATGTAGGTAAATAGAGTATATTGGCCGGCATTTTTATAGCGTGCAAGCGCTTCACAGATCGCTGGAGAGCCGCTGGACTTTGGCTAGTTTAGTATCCATACAGATATGGATACATTGGCACAAAGATGGCCGGCGCCAGCTGGCGTTCCTGGGGCATGTGCGTCTTCATGTGCTTCTTGAGATGATCGCGACGACCGAACTTTTTGCCGCAGGCACTGCATGGATATGGGCGCAGTCCCGTATGGATGCGCTTGTGACGAGTCAACTCTTCGTTGCGTGTAAACGTTTTGCCGCAGGTATCCACATCGCACTTGAATGGACGTTCGCCTGTAAGGGAAATGAATGCATAAGTAAGTCTTGTGGACCATTTCAAGCCTTCTTAGTTAACTTACCGGTATGGATGCGTATGTGTCCCTTAAGTTGGCCATTGTTGGAGAAGGCCACGTCGCAATGGGGGCACTTGAATTTCTTTGGTCGCTGCTTGCGGGCATTTAGCGCCTTCAGCTGGGCATCTTCGGCCATCACACGGGCATACTCCTGCTCCATCAGGCCCAATGTAAAGGGATCCATGGCGAAGCCGGCCGCGGCATTGGCTGCGGCAGCAGCATAGTACAGATCACTGGCGGCAGGAAGAAATGGAGGCTGCTCTTGCTGAGCGGAGGCCACTGCTGGCGATGTCGAGGGGTAAACCGGCTGGGGAGCGGCATCCAGCAGGGGCGTGGAGGTCCGTGTGTAGTTCAGGCTGTCCTCATAGCTGGACTTGCTGGAAGATGACGATGCCGATGATGAGGATGAGGAGTCCCGGTCGCTGTCGTGGCCATAGCCGCTGCTGCTGCTTGTGGGTAGCTCAGTTTTAACAGTCACCGTTTCGGGTTCACATTTCACTATCCTTGCTGGCGGACCAGCTGGTGGGGGCGTCTGAGCCTGACGTTGCGTATCCCATGGACGGAACAGACGCGAGTAGGTCTGCGGAGGATGCAAGTTAATGGTCGACATGGTTCCTAGGTTTATTCACTTGAACACGGTCGGCGAAGGTTTCTTGAAATGAAATTTGAGAGTGCGTGGTGTGTGTGCGTTGCAAGATCTCAACTCGAACTGAGCTCTCCTGGCCGAGTGGCGCACAATTTAAAGAGATTCTCTTTGATTGAGAGCAACCCAGGGACCAGGACCTACCTAGAGTGGGCTACCTACACACGCACGAACTCTCTCCCTCACACACACACAGACGTACATGCGGTCAGGCCTGCTTTTGGCTCTGCTTCATTCATCGATTTGTTGTCTGTCTGTCGCTGTGTGAGCGAGATGGGAACACTTCGGGGTTGTTTTGCGCTCTGCACAACAATGGCCGCTCACGCACAAACACACACACACACACACGCAGGATAGTATATAATGTATATGTATTAGGCCCTGCGTAGTTTTTGCCCTCTTGAATTGGCAGCAGCTTCCTTGACTTTCGTTTTTAATGCCTTTTGCTTTTCCCTCAGGGTCCTTGCTCTACTATGATATTTATATATCGTATATATACACACATATATGTATGTATGTTTATATGTGTATATCTATTCCATTTTTTTCTTTTGTCCCTGCGGGGTGGCTTTCACTTTTGGGCGCAACTTTAAGTGAAGCATTCATGATTATGAATTTTACGCTTACCTACCGACAAACCCCCTTATACCCAATTTGATCAAAAGTTGTTGTCAGTGAGGCACGACTGGGCTTGGCTTTTTGCCCTCCCCGTCCCTGTCGCGCTCCACCAGGAGCAGGACTCATCCCTGCTCTGTGCTAAATTTGCTACTTGGTTATCTGTGGGCTTCTGATTCCGACTTTGTCTTGATATCGCGGCGCATTCTCTCTCTTGTGGTGGCAATTTATTATTGAATTAAGTGTTTTTCTTTCTTTCCACCATGCCCTGCTGAGCCCTGCCCTGCTTCTATCAGGGGGTTGCTTTTTCCTTTTTTGTTTTGGGCTTTAAATATGCAAAATGTGTATCAGTATCATAAGGATGTATAAATAAGGATACATACATACATGCATACATATAAGGCAAACAAAGTTTTGGCTTCAAATATTCACAGAACATTTCTTTTTCGGGGGGTTCGAAAGTTAAGGGCTGCAAAAAGGTTTGAGCATGTAAAATAGTACAGTTTGATTTTTTTTCTGTTTAACTTGAACATCTTGGGGATGCTGTGATTGTGGGGGGATTTAAGGGCTCGTTGTAGGCGTTTGCCGTTATGTGATTGTGGGGACTGAGATTAATTGGATTGGATAAACACAGCCCAAACAGTTAGATAAGTCAACAGATACAGTCAGTTCAAAAATTAAGGGAAATTTTTTGAGAACTAGTAGACAGTGAAGTGTTTTCTTTAAGACACTTTAAGCTATGAAAACTTAAATATGCATTAATAATGAGAATAAACTTCTTTTTAAAACAGGAAACGCAAAATGATATGCACACTTAATATTTTATTTATTTTTTGAGGGGACGAATAAGCTAGTAAGAGTTTACTTCAACTGTGATAGTAAACAGTATTTTGAACTCCGCAGTTGTTTTTAAACATATATAAATTAAATAATTTCACTCAGTCGTAAATGAATTTGTCTTACTTAATCTGCAATCAGCTCCGTCTTAAAAGTAAAGGACGAAAAATGTTAAATTTAAAGACCCCAGTAAGTTAATCTATGGCAATCGGTTTAGCCGAAGCTACATCTAACCTGGTGTGGTTCTAGGTTTAGAAAAAGACTAACTTAGTACATATGTATATATGTATTTTTTTTTTAAATTCTCTTTAACTACTTGATACAATTTTGGTTCATCAGTTTATTTTATTGCATATCTAAATTTTGAATTTAATACCGAATCCATCTAACATCATTTTCACTAAAAGTGAGTCAACAGCATTTATGTAATTTACAATCGAGATATCAAGACGCCTTCCCCATCAATCAAGCATTTCGGTATGCAAAACTGCGGTTGCCATAGTGTTTCCTGGGAACTGAATTCTACGTGTACGGATACAGTTAAAGCCTACCGCTGTGTCATTAGAAACAAAAGGAAAAT
This sequence comes from Drosophila nebulosa, assembly GCA_024703675.1. Lineage (NCBI taxonomy): Eukaryota > Metazoa > Arthropoda > Insecta > Diptera > Drosophilidae > Drosophila > Drosophila nebulosa. Next base: position 5,920,702 of record JANFPS010000004.1, on the reverse strand, counting down.
CATTGGGATTAAGTGCGACCGCTTTGTTCTACTAACGCTAATGGATGCAGCGGGTGCACTATCGCCGGCTCGCGTTCGGTTGGGTTGGGTTAGGTAGGGTGTTAGCCCAATGCCCGTAGGTGGTTTTAGTACCTGTCATAAAAATGCTTTGCGGCGCATAGATTCATTCACCATTTGAGACGCCGCGTTACGAACGGATTCATTCATAAATACGCCGATTTGCTAATATGCAGGGATCAGGTAGGTGGCCGGAGTGATCAGTTGGCCGTAAAAAATCCTCAAGCTTATTTGCGTAGGCTCTTAGGCTTGCAGCCGCCTTGGGTAGGTTGCGGGTGCGGACTTGGGACTTTCCCTCGATGCTCTTCAAATAATGAGCGCGGGATTTTCCACGCATTGGCATCTCGCCAACCGTAGCGGCATTGGCAGTGGCGTCATAAACTAGCACCTACCTATTACAATGCGCCGCTCATAAATGCCAAGAAAGGAAGTTATAAAATAATTAAATATAGTAAACCGGGCGACCATCGAACCGAGCAGCCAGTTCATTCATGGAAAGCAAGTCTGTGATGGCTCGCTTATGTAAATATCTCATCATAATTAGGTCATGAGAAAACAATATTTGGCGATAAGAAAGAGAAAGGACGTCATATTCATATTTCAATTAATTAGGAAATTTTTAACAGGAATACGTGAACCGATCCCGAGCCACGTATGTGGGGAAAGTACGACTTATGTGATTGCGATGAGACGGCGACGTGATCAGGGGAAAACACACATCCTAACCAAACTTTACACAAGAAAAACAGTTTGTCCACCCGGCTAAACGTAGATCTTCAGTTTCAACTAATGTAAGATTAGTCGCTACTCTCAGTTGGTCTATGGATCAGGGCTGCTAGATCCAAGGGCAGATCAGAACATCCGGCTTGAGAGAACACCAGAGTGCTTATGATAGGCCCCGCTTTGATCACTCCACATGATGGACTAGGTGTGATCTCAATAAATCACCTGATCACAAGTTTTGGTCTGTGCTCAGGTAAGTTTTAATCTGCAACTAGGCTAGATTAGCAACAGGATTATATTTCCGCTTTGTGTCAGTATAGCACATTAGGTTAAAGTAATGCTGATTAGTTGCCCCTAGATTTATTCCCGTTGCACCCTATTCCACAGGAGATCGTTCAACCAAGGGCACAGTAATAAAAAATTATTGGAATTTGAAAATAGTTTGCTTAATATTAATTGATGCATTCGATGTATTTATTCACAAAGTTCACCGGTTAATTGGTTAATAACATCATACCAATAAATGTATGTACATATATATAAGTTATTTAAGTAGTCCATTCCATACGATCGCAATAAAATTAACAACAAATTGTAACTAAACCTTTTTATTTCCTAACCACCTATTAGTCCCCTTCTAAAAAGTCAACTAGTCAAATCCCTGGTTTTAAATCTTAATAACATGGACTAATTGTTTCTAGTGACACACAAACTAGTGACTAACTATGTATTTGGGTTAAGTTAGAGCTACTTTTGAGGACTGATCAAAATAACTTTACCTATTTTTATAATTAGGGCGTCCCATGAAGACTGGGGACCGAGTTTTTTTTCGAAACTTTTCAAAACAGTTTTTTAAACATAAATAAAATGTGGTCTCTTGGTTCTTGTAGGAGGCCCTTCTTGTGAATGTTTTGGGTAGTATTCCCGCCTATCCTTTTTTAAATTTATGTACTTAAATTACATACAATTGTGTTATTTTTTTTTTTTTGGGATGTTGAGTCTCATAGAACCAAAGGCCTTTTGCTAAATTGAGTAGCAAAATATTTAAGGTTTATGATTTGGGGAAAGATCAATCAGATCTATACCCCAATAGACTGAAAAAAAACGCACAATTTTGGTCCACAAGACTTTGAGAAATATCCTAATTTATTATAGTATAAGGGCTCTACTTTGGCTTACCATATAAAGTTTTTTTTTTTCTTTTTAAGTATTGTATAACAGATTTGTATAACCTCGACAGCTGGCCCCTTAAATTTGCCTCCAAATTCAGAGAAATAAAATTAATTACACAATGCCCCCAAAACCAGACTGAGGCGAAAATCCATCCAAGCAAGAGGCATCAAAAGGCGCTTTTCTGGGCGTTACAATGGCTGGCTAACTCCGCATCCAGATGATTTGCCCGGGCTATGGGTGGCGGCGTCCACCACCGAAACGAAGCGGTACGCAAACAAAAACCGCAAGAGGAAGCCTTACTTTAGCGCGAAAACATAAATCAAATTAGTTTTTCAAGTGAATGCACTCGACTAATTCATGTGGCAAGCACGCCAAGGTGCCACAACGCGCCCGATGCTCATTTCAGGACGCTGAGAATAGACAACGGATAACAAAAGGGATGCTACAACCACACAGACAAACGTCGATCGATTAACATTTATCCCGTGACACCGAAAAACCGCGTTGGTCGTTGGTCCATTAAAGGAACCCCAGTCCACAAAGTGAAGCATTGTATTGTTCTGCGCCCCTCTCAACGCCAACGAGTGAGCTCGCGCATTTAAGTCGTCCTTTACCCACTCCAAATACGTACGTATGTATCAATGATCAATGCACTAAAACTCTCGTCCTTGTTGTTTGGTTCGATTTCCTTGGCGCACGTGGCTGGGCCCTTGCGATTACTTTCTGCGTTTTTGGGGGCATGCCACTGGCAGCTGAACTCCCTTCCTATCGTTCTCTCTCTCTCTCTCTCCCTTTCTCGCTTGCACACATGCGCCACTGTGGCAGCAGTATCAGGGTGTGCGTGCATCGTGTAGCAGAGAGTTGCCCTTCCAGCAATGGCGTTTCTATTTTGCCCCGCCTACCGGCTGTACGTTTGCGTTTTGTGCGCGTTTTTTGTCGCACATCGAGATGAGCGTAACAGCAAAGTCAAAACAGTTGTGAAAATCCTTGTTTCAATATTTCGAAATTTCAATTTCATTTTAGACCAAATCGCTGAAAATGCACTTAACCTCAAATCCAATAATCCGCTTGTAATGCAGTTCATTCATACGCCGAGCAACGACAATGGCATCGACGACTGACCAATGGACAAGTCCTTTGTGCCCATGTCCTGCGGCGTTTTTCAATTTGAATATGCATGCGGGCCGGAGCAGGATAGACACCTCTGCCAATGTTTCCACACATAAAGTGTTGACCCCGACGAGTAATCGTTCTATTATTAATGCACATTTGCCTTCAAACAATGTCACAGTTGTATAGCTCGGCTACCGACTAGATAACCACTTACCTGACCAGGGATTAGCAAGGCCTCCGAGGCCAGTTCTGCACATACAACAATTTTGGCAAACTAAAAATCAAAAGAAAGAGATTGGTAAAAATTTGGCTTGTCCTACGTTATATCTGAAAACTTTTTTCGATTTCGTATATCTTTCTTAGGACTACGATTTTGCAAACTGGATGCCATGACATTGATCCTATAAGTGGCTTTAATACATAACAATTAAAAATAATATACGTAAAAAAGGTTTTAGTAATCCGTTTATTAAAGTGAAAATGATCAATAGACAATTGAATTACAAAAATTTGCGAACTTATTTGATTCTTAAAGTAAATTGGAAAGTAAATATAAAAGTATATATTAATTAAATTACAGATTTAATTATTTTTTTTTGTATTGCTAGTTTATTTATTTACAAACTGTCCGTGTGAAAATCAGTTTGTTGAGAAGGGCAACGGAAATAAGTTTTAAAAATTTTGACGTGCTTAATATTACTGAATACTATGTTTCCTTTAATTTTGAATGAACAAATCAGGTCATATGATTCATATGAAACTTTACTTTCTTTAATGATTAATAGGAAATATTAAAAACAAAATTGATTTGTGTGCATTTTTATATATTGTATACTTTATTGCAATGTTTATGAAAAATATTTTAAAATGCTTTTCAAATTTTTCATATCAAAATTTTAGCCTTAAACGGAATAAATCACTTCTTCATATTATTATTTTTCTACTACCCTAAAAAGGAAAATTAAACATTTTGAGAGTGCGGCTCTGAGGTGTACTTTTTCTCAAATTATTCGAAATTAATTACCCAGGGTGGGATTGTATCAAGAGGACGGTCGACTCAAAGTTGTCTGACGATTTATGAAAGAAGACAGAAGTTGAAACTAAAAACTTGCAGTATTTGTCTATTTTACATTATTATGTTTTAGGCTCTTATTCTTGTCCATGTACAGTCACAATTCATATGGAATTGCGTATGTGTATGCGTAACACACAATCACATTTTTATAATAAAAACGAATGCAAAAGGCTTAAAAAAACTCCAACTCACATTTACTACAACGAAACTCATCCGAAGATCTTCGATTGAATCTATCAATCTATGAATTTACCTTCGGATTGCGATTTATTATTGAATACATATAAACTTCATCACTTATTACTTGTTTCAAGTAACCGTATCGAAAGCATTTTAGAAATATTTATATACACCGCATTAACACGTGGTTAACATAGATATAAACATATAGATATTTCTGACCCACTCAGCAGCTTAAACTTTGAACCAATGTCATGTTGATGTCCTTGACTGGCTAATAATCGCCAATTTGAGACAGTTGGAGATCTTAAAATGCAAATTCTAAATGAATGGCAAAGTCTTGAAAAGGACCTCTTATTAAATTTAGTGGCTTCAATGAGGAAGAGAATTTTTGAGCTACTATCTAAGGCAAGTGGAGGCCGCACTTAATATTAATATTCGTTTTTCCACTATTCCGCATTGGTTTCGGGTTTTATTTTAAATTATTAATTTTATGTGAAAAAGTTGTTTTTTACTCATAATTCAAATACGGCGCTATTCATATTTTAAGATTTTGAGGAAATATGTCATTTGGGAAAAATGTTCAGCCAATATGTGTTTTTCGCTTAAAAGTGGGTTATAACTATGATAAGCACTGTATGTATACATGTATTTATTTTTATCATTTCCGCATTATATAAATTCTTCAATATGTATGTACCTAGATTTTTCAGTTCAATTTGCCATGTGACACGCTTTGCGACTTACAACAGATTTGTGGGATAGAGAAATCGTCTTAGGATTCAAAAGATTTGTGCAAGCGAGCGCAAAAAATATGTGCAAATCTGAAGCAATTGTCCTGAAACTGGACGGCACACTTTTTTCCTCACAAGACAAGAAATCGGCTCGAGCCTTGATCCGCCTAGAAAACTGTGGCATTCAGTTGAAGTTTCAGTTAACATTCAGAAGATACCTTCCCAAACATAAGTGGTTTGGCTTGCCCCCGACTAGGCCACAAGGAAAGTCAAATGCAAATGTAAGATGCAATGCGAAACTGAGACAAAGCAGTTAGTTCAATAGAAGAACAGAAGCAAAGGTCCTCTACGCCAGTGAATGGCTATCCTGCAAAGCCTTTTCACACTTGCTTTCAATAGAGATGCAAAAATTGGTAATGAAAGGTTCGGTAAGAGGAAGTTGCCAGAGGCCTGCTTCTTTCTGACTCCTATGGTGCAATTATGATGGAAAGGTGCTATAATAACCGATAAATTCATGTTTACCTAACAGCCCAGAGTTTGGGTTTTGCTTCTGACCAACGTCAGCTGTCAAGTATTGCCTGTGATGAATGAATCTTTCAATGAAAGGCAAAGGCAACGGCTAGGACATTGAAATAAATGATGAACAGTGCAGTTGAAGTGCTTGTTGTAGGTGTACAACAGATTTTCCAGCATATCTCTATGCCCATTCCATTGCCCACGGGCCAGGCAATTGTTCTGATTGCAAAACATTGCAATAGTTTTGATTGATCGCTAACGGTTACGCTCGTGTGCCTCTTCATGCTAAAAATTAACTGTTGTTCAGAAACAAAAAACTAACAAAATTGAGTCAAAAAATATATTTTTTTCCAGTAAAAAAAGGAAATGTCTTAAATTTGATCGATAGGTCTCTATTAAAAGTTTAACAAAATGGCGAAAGGAAATATAAAAATATTTTAGTTTCAAATTCGCTTGGCCTAGAAGTATCTAGTGTTGTCTGTCTGTCTGTCTGCCTGTCTGGGAAAACCGCGAAAACTACTGTAAATTGACATCATAAATTAAAATTACTTCCACCCTTCTAGGCTCGGAGAGTCCAACCGTGTTGCAGAACTGTTGGCGTTGGTCCTTCCTCTCTCGGAGGGTTGGACTGGGGTTGCGGCGGGCCAAATCTACCCAAAAACCAAGGGAAAAAAAGGGGCGAGCACGCAGCCATCAACACGATTATTTCGCATAAAATAAATTGATTCCTGTTAAAAGTCAAGCATGTCCTTAAAAGATATAGAAAACGAAGTAGGGGTACAGGCAAACCGACAAACAGCGTTTGAAAAATGTCGAAATTTGTCCACAATAAGTTCTTTATTGAGTCGCCATAGACAAAGGATTGCCTCTTCGTGCCGCAGCCGCAGCCGCTATAAACCACGGACACCATAAACCAAGACACTCGACGAGAACGATGCTGGCGGAGAGGGAAGACCTAAAAACCAACAAAAGCAACGAACGAAACAATGGACTGAAAGACATAGTGAAAACTGTGGCACGTCTTCGCCTTGAAACGGGGCTGTCCCTGTCCCAAACACCTTTGCCTTGACACCCCCTTCCCCTTCTCTTATCCTCATCTTTGTCATACGATTCAATGGAAAGTGGCATATAAATAATGATGAGCGAGCCAATTTCGGGCAGTTGCGTCAAAAACCTATTGTGACCTCACCGCCTTTGTGCTATGTGTGACGTAGACAACTAGGCAACAGCAACTTCACCAGCAGCAGCATCATCATCTTGGCACCTTTCATATCCTTAAGTGCGGTCGCCAGTGTGGCTAGCTGGACCAGATCCTTCTTTGCTCCCAACGCAGACGCTTGGTCGCCGCACAAATTAGCCGCACCAAATTGATTAGATCACGCATTTTAGTTACCATATTTATATATAGTTTATAAACTAATTCAAAACGTGTGTCCCACTAATGAAAGAACGTCCATGAAGTATGCCACCTAGGAAGGTAATCATGCGTACAAGGATTTCATTGATAGCGGTGAAGAGGAGCGGTGTGCGCTCCTAAATGGAATGGGTGTAGCTGGTGACTTTGGTCATGCTCACTGCTGATTCGATTTCATTCATTAGCCACTCGCAGCCGGGATTGTCCACAATCAGAAATCTTAATTTTTGGAGCACTTTAATGATGCTTTGTTTTCCAAGATGGTTACGTACGAATTGAGTAAACAGTTAGATAGTTCAATTATTAATTTAATTTCCACTTTCTATTAAAAATAATTTAATTAGGCTTAAACATCGAACATAGTAAAAACTTTACTCTTGCAAATTCTGGTTAAAGAAAACAGAAAAAAGGGATTCCTGGTTACATTATGACTTAAGCAAGTCAAATTTTTTCATCAAAGTTGCTTTTCTGGCTGGCGATTGCTTCCATTGCTTCTAACAAAGATTTATTTTTATAACAATAGCTTAAAATTAAAGTGAGCAAATCTCCTTATCGACTCGGACATACCCTTTTTTTTTACTTTTCATTATGTTTTGTTAGATGTTCATTCCTACTATTTCTCTCTATCGCATGCAAAGAACGAACACATACCATTCGCATGCCATCTCACTCACTCATCCTGCTGCCCTCCTTGACATTGCCTGTAAAAAGTTTGTGCTTAAAACTTGGCTATTTTTCATCAGATTTTTATGAAATTCGGTGAGCCAACAAATATTAATAGTGAGCATTGCAAGAGAAAAATACTTTTTTCCAATTTGCAGGGCCGGAAGGCGGCGTGACAAATTTAGAAATAAACTTTACAGCTCGGTGAAAATAGCTCTTATATTCTCCCACATCTAGAACGAACGTACAGACTGACATGGCTAGATCGACTCAGCTGTTGATGTAGATCAAAAATATATATACTTTACGGTGTCGAAAATGCTTCAGTTAGCCTCTTACATACATTGGGTACGGGGTATAATGATGGAAGTTATTAAAAAAAAAAAACTTAGATTAAAAAAATTTAAAACTTAATTTTCGACTATTCTTACAAAACTTTGATGATTTTTTGTGGCGTTTCTATAGGAGATATATGACTTAATTCGAAATACACAATGCCTGCAGTAAATAGAAGACTACCCGCAATATTTCCAATAGAAATAATCTACTTATCTGGTCTGTCGAATTCTTATGTTTAAATCGAAAGTCACTTTAATTTGTTCATAAAGCCAACTCCTATGTTAAGCAAACAATAGTGATACCTCTCACCATATTCAATCAGGTATTAGCCTCAATAGATGAATTTGATTTGCCATCGTCGCCATCCCTTTAACAAACGCAAACACTTTCCCATAAGCAATTCACAGCAATACATTGGTAAGATAAGTCAATGTCTGTAATTTCTGAATCAAAGTCATATTTCTGGGTTAGTCGTGTCATACTCCAAAGAGCAGCCGCTGGATTTCCCAAGAAATACGTACAATTCACCGACTTTCGCAGACTGACAGTCGCTCCACCTTTCTTATAGCGAGGACTACCAGTCTTTTGTGCGCTGTTTTTCACTACCACGATCCGTTTTGGGTTCCCAAGTTGTAATTGAGCCATATACTTAACCTGTTACAATTGAATGGTAGCCGATCCCATTATTAATTTGCAGAAATGTCATTGTCCATTTGTAAGGTGTCAACAGGTAAATTCGTCATTGTGAAGGCAATTTTTTATGATACTAGCCAAGAGAGCCTTCGCCTTTTCTTTCAGCTCGCTGCATTTGGCAAGACCCCGAAGGAACCCTACTTGGCGGCTACATCACAGACTGCCGCATGTAGCCATGTCACGTTGCACATCAGAAAGGCCGATTCAAAGGATAATGTGGCAAAATCCAGACAATTGATGTCCTTTGCGGCACTTCAAATGCCGCGTTTGTTTGCTGTTTGCCTAGGCCAACCAAAAACACTTGACGTCCATAACCTGGGGAGGGCGCATATAAATAACAATCAAACATAACAAATCTCTATATACGAAGACATTCTAAATGTGTCATGTGGTATATCCATTGTCTCTAATGCAATTTCTCAACAGATCCGTAATTAGCCCGTGAACAAGGTTTATTGTCCTCAAATTAATCAGTGAAACTTAAACAAAATTATATTCCCAATACCAGATCCAAGTACAATTAACATAACAGTTACAAAAACAATTAATAACACATTCAGGCGCCAAAAATATATTCAATTGTTTTTGTCTAGAGATCTAGAGGTATTACTTATAACCTATTCGTTGGTACTTTCTAGACTACCAACTTGTTAAGAGAAAGTGTTTATCAATTTTATCCCGGTTGTTGATGCTCCCTTGAAGTGGTTTACCAACGAGTAGTTAACTTTGTACTGGGTTAAACAAAGCAATGTTTTAAAAAAACAAATTTAAATAGTCATACTTCTAATTTTCGTAAAGTAAAATGCCATAAGCAAGACCTAGATATTTTATATTAAGGCATATTCAGGCCCTCGTAGTCCTTTCCGAGAAGGTCGTGGCTGTATCTGTAAGCTAACTGTAGATGGCGCCAGCGTCCCGAAACTACGGCAGTTCAACTCGTGTCCAAACGAGATTGAATTTAATTTTCCGAATGGTGGTGAAAAGCTTTCAAAAATCAATTTGAATTTAGCTAGGGCGCCAAATTGAAACAAAAGAAATGCCAACCGTCAAGAAAGTCAAGAATGTGTGCAGACTGTATGACCGAACATGTTTCTAATAGCCGAAGAAAATAAGAATTTCACATTTGCTTGTTGCCATATTTTTCCTGCTATCAACTCGGCTCGACTATGCTGTTGGGGGGCGGTCGGCTGTGGTGAGTTTTCCACGACGGATTCGCGCTTCGACACTTTGGGATGGACTTGGCCAGCCAGACGCCGCAGACTTGGCGACGCGACTTCGTCAGTTCAGTTCAGTTCAGTTTGTGTTCAGTCGTTGTCAGTCGAAAACAAAGCTTCCGCTCTGCCTGGTCTGCTCGTAGTGCTCGGTTCACACACACACACACTCCCCCACACCAAAACACACATACACACACACATTCATACATCAACGCACACCGCGGCAAAAATAATAAGTTATTATAAATAGAAAAACAACAAGACAAAAAACAAATGCAGTGAAAATGAGACATCAGTGAATCGAAATTGGCTATACGAAATTTTGTTAAAAAGCGTGATAAAAACCATTCACCATTTCCAATGCAACGGTTTTCTTCTGTATCTGTTTTCCGCAGAAGCTATGTATAATTGACAAAAAGCCAAACGTTACAATACACTCAAATTTGCAAGTGAAAAGTGGAAGTTTTTTTTAGTCAAAGGGCTAACACGAACACGAGCACAAGAAGCAACTACAACTGGGGAAAATGGTAAGAAAGGATTATGAAATGAGACGAAATGGCAAGTCAATTTCTGTCAATTGTATCGTAACGATTGTCTGAGTTCCTATTGTGCCTTCGGTATTCAGTTTTTCTTTCTCTTTGTATGTTTTTTGGCAAATCCTCGAAATTGTGTTCGCCTATTGTTTTGCGACGTTAAGAAAGAAGAAAAATATGTATGATGTAAGCCCCAAGCCCAACAATATCCCATTCCCCATGCCCCACAGCTGGAAAAGCTAGCAGTAGTCAGTAGTCCTGACGTTTTCCTCCTCTTTTGCCGATTTCCTTCCTTCCGCAGCTACGTATTTAGTTGGCGCAGCCATTTATTTTTATAAGATGGTCGCTCGGTCGGTGGGTTGGTGTGTTGGTGGGTCGGTTGGCTGCAGCCTCCGTTAGAGTCTCGTCGGGACGTGAGCATCATTGACGCCGTCATCGTCGCTAGCTCCAACAACATCAACAAAAACACACACACACACACACACCCAGAGAAAACAACTGTAACTAACAGCAAAAGTCAAACGACCATCCTCCATCCTCTATTTTCCTTCAAAAACCGTTCCCAACGTTTGCAACCTTACCCAACAGCGCGTAAGAGTAAAAGCTTTGTAAGGGGGCGGGGGCGAGGAAAGCGGTAGGTTGGTCTCTGAATGTAAATCGATATTGTGCGGCCTGACCGAGTGGCCCACAAGACTGGCGCCCGCTCGTTGTGTGGTGACTTCGCCTCCGCACGCCTCCTCTTCAGCCTCTCATAAATGTGGTGAAAACTCTCACTCGTTTGTTCGCCATCTCTCTCACTCACTCACTTTCCATCTGCTGCCACGAATTTGCGTTGTTATCACACCAGCAACAGCAACAACAACAACAACAGCAACGATTTCTGCCAATAACAAACAAGTGAAATGTTATTCAAAGGTTTTTATTGTTGCGATTGAAGACCAAGTCCATGATGTCATATGGCAAATCCTCCCTATCTTAGGCATTGGATTCGCCCCTGGCGCCTTGGTTGGAACGAGAATGCAGCAGTTTCTGCCAGTGCAAACAAAATCTTGGTACGGCGTCTTGTACTGTTTGTTCTGCGCTTATCAGTTCGGAGATATTGAATCCAAACCAAAGAACTTTGGCCCATGGGTATTTGCGGTAATGGACTGGGATTTGATGTCACTAATTGCCATCTCAATCTCAATATTAAATACATTTGTATATTGAAAACTTAAAGTGTTGTTAGGTATGTTTTCTATATAGCTTATATTTATTTTCTTCTACCCGAATGTGTCGATTGTAAAGATATATTTGCATTTCCTACGACAAATTATAATATCTCTTTCTTACAATACTACCTAAGCATTTCGAATAAAAAAGTCTTCTTAAAAAGACATTAGCTCATGCTAGACCACTGAAAGGCAAGTCTATTCGAAATTGACATTTTCCAAATACCCATTCACTTCATATGCAGAGGGTACAAGTTAAAACAGAACCAGAAGATATACAATTTCATAGCATGGCTGAATGAAGTTTCTGCTCTTCTTTTCCGCACTCTGAATAGTTTAGGTTGTTAAAACTACTTAGAAGACTGCATTACCATTGCAGCTATGCGAATTCCACTGCACTGAAGCAATCATAGTAAAACCATATAAAATAAAAATCAATCAACTTTTTTCGTTTCTTAAGCTAGATGGACTTGATATTTTATTTATACATTTTTAAAACCCACTTGAAAATTTCCTCTAATGTGCATTGCTTTTTAAATAGATTACAATGTGTCTAAAACAGAAAAGGTTACTGAAGATTAACTTACAACTTACTAACAAGCCTTCCATTTCGGACGATTGCTTCTGTCCAATCTTAAAATAAACTTTAAAGCTGTTTTGATAGAAAACATTTGGGAGTAATCGATTCTGCGTTTCCAGAGCAAACCACTCTCAAATTATTATAGGGTATAAAAAACTTTGTTTTCGCATTGGCTTTTACTTTAGATCCAGACGCTAGTCTGGGTTCATGCGACGTAAAAGTATCAAATTTCCATTGTGAGTCAAACGCCAAGCCAAGCCAAGGCAAACCAAACCAAGTCGGTGACAATAAACTTAATAAGTTTGCCAGTTGGATAATGAGTGAACGTACCTATTATACATAAACTCGTACAAATACTCATCCAGGTGCGAGTAGGTACTTACCAGACACTCAACAAATGGGAAATCTTATCAGAGTCGTCGCCTCCAGGCACTGGCACCGCATGGCATGAGTTGGTAGCTGAGTACGTAAGCCGTACTTTCTTAACTGTTGCTTATGAGGTGGGGTTTGCGGGTGGGGGATGACTGTGCCTGTTCCTTTGTCTCGGCGGCGTAATCCCTAATCTCGTATTCCATTCCACAGATCGTTCGCCGTCGCTCACACCGCGCCCGCATGTGGAACATGGGGCTGCTATTTTTGATCTACTACTGCGTTAGTGTTTACTCGGCCAAGGGTGATGGCAAAGAGGGCACCCCGACGTTGCCTCTCGGCGTGGGCAGCTTGGCCGAGGACGCTGGCGAGGAGGATATTAATGTACAGCCAAGTGAAGCAAGTAACGGAATCGATGAAGCCGAACCTGTGCCAACCTCCGAGGTGAGTAGTTGATTTTCCTCAACAATTCTTTTGCTAACTCCATGTCTCTTTATTGGCAGATGCCTCCCACAGAGCCCAGCCCAATACATGGAGCCGTGCCCACTTGGCGTCCAAAACGAAATAATTGTACACCGCCGGCTATTGAGCAATTTCCGGAGCCCTTGATGAACAAATGGGCGCGACGACATGGCGGCCTCATTCTCCACATCCTCGTGGCTGTGTTCACCTTCTTTGGCCTGGCCATTGTGTGCGATGAGTACTTCGTGGCCAGCTTGGATCGCTTGTGCGAGGGTGGGTCAATCGTTTTTAATGAAATCCGGTAGTAATTCTTTCCATTCTCTATAGAACTCAAACTTTCACCGGATGTGGCGGGAGCCACATTTATGGCTGCCGGCAGTTCAGCTCCCGAGCTGGCAACAGTTGTCATTGGTGTGTTTTTTGCCAAAGATGATATCGGCATCAGTGGAGTCATCGGCTCGGCGGTCTTCAACATTATGTTTGTGATCTCAGTGTGTGCTTTATGCTCCGGCACCGTATGCCAGCTAAACTGGTGGCCATTGGTGCGAGATTGCTTCTTCTATTGCGTGTCCATATTGGTCATGTTAATCATTATCTTCAACGATGTAATCTCTTGCGTAAGTCCAATGGATAGCCATTACAACGCAACGTAGCGCTCTACATTGGTTTCTCGCTCTTTTTTTTTTCTTTGCAGTTCGAATCTGTGGTAATGTTGCTCTGCTATGTGGGCTATTGTATTGCTCTTCACTTCAACACGGAACTGGAACGCTGGGCTCTGAGCCTGAATCTGCCCTTCAAACTGCCCAGCAAAGAAGAGCAATCAGCTCTGGTGACCTACAAGAATGTGCCGGAAGGATCCTACACCCAAGGACAGGGACAGCAGCAGACAAAGGAGACCGGAGACATTACCTCGCCCGTCACTAGCAGCAATCAGGCGCAGCAAAGCAACGATTATCAGAACTACAGTGATCCCAATGCCAGCTGGGATCCCAATGCAGCGTGGGGCGAAGAGACCCAACCCAATCCAGTGGCAGCCAGCCAGCCACCGGTGGACAACTGGGGCGGTATGGGTATGGGTCAAGAGAATATGGGCTACCATGCCGATCAGCCAGAATCGGTAGTGACCGGAGAGGCAGCAGCCGCAGCAGCATCGGCTGCAAAAGGTGGCCAAGTGGTGGCAGCTCCTGCTTCCACTGGTGACTATTACAAATCAACAGACAAACAACGCGAGCCCCGACCGGATCCGCTTATAAGGCCAACGGAAGGTGGTCTGCCGGCATTGGTGGCGTGGTATGTCGTCTACCCCATACATTTTCTCTGCAAGAAGACCATGCCAGATTGCCGGCTGGAACAGTATCGCAATTGGTACCCATTCACCTTTCTGATGTCAATGGTTTGGATCTCTTTCTACTCATACTTCATGGTGTGGATGATCACCGTCATTGGCTCCACTCTGGCCATACCGGACACCGTGATGGGACTGACATTTGTGGCCGCTGGCGTTTCTGTGCCAGATGCCCTAAGCTCAATAGCCGTTATCAAAGAGGGCTTCGGCGATATGGCCGTGTCGAATGCAATTGGCTCGAATGTCTTTGATATACTAGTGTGCTTAGGTCTTCCATGGTTCATACAAACGGCCATCATAAAGCCCGGCTCTCATGTCAACGTAATATCGAAGGGTATGTACCCCTCAAATACCTCAGCTAGCTCAATGTTTCTCTCAGTGTATGGTATGCCTGGCATGTTGCGTAGCTGTCCTCGATGTGTATAGATCTCGGTGTGACACCTCACCAATTGTTGCATAGCTAATTCACGAGAGCTGGCTTGCTGGCTCCTCTTCTGTCTTTGCTTCTCATTTCAGGTCTGGCCTACTCCACATTATCGCTTTTCTCCACCGTTGTCTTCTTGATTCTGTCGACGCATTTAAACGGCTGGAAGCTCGACAAACGCCTGGGAATTATACTTATGGTCTGGTATATATTCTTCATTACGCTGGCGTCGCTCTACGAATTGAATGTCTTTGGCTATATGAACCCACCCGAATGTCCAAGTAAGTATTAAGAACATTCAAATTTTGCTTACAACTGAACAAACTTCAAGTATGGCACAATAATCGAAATAAATCTGCGTCTACGAGGCCAACTCAGCCATTAAATTAATGGTTTCATTTGAACTAAAATCGCGTAAATGTTATCCTTAATTAGAGTAATCTTTTTTCGCCAAAAACTTTGAAATTCGTAAAGTCAATTGAACTGTTAAACAGGATGCCAAAGTTAATAAAGCAATTTAACAGACAAATGAAGAATCATTTGTTCATCAGACTGCTTGTCTTTAATTTCTATAATCATAAGCATAAATTACTATGATAATCTTGTCTTATTTATTTTCTACCATCCAGGCACATATTAAGCAAAATAGCCCATACAGCCTAGCCAAGTTATAGCCACAGATGCACCGGCATATATGTATATGTATGGATTCGCCAGATTCTTAACAAGCACCAAATATCATAGTCAATTTCAGCAGCATAAGCACCGACAGCCGATAATACATACAATCATACATAGAAATATTTAACATTAACCAATGGACAAATTTAATACTCGAAGCGCGTTTTACATGGATTTTTACATTGCACCAAATGAAGAAAAACAAAAAAGAAAAAACAAACAAACCAACAAGAAAACAAATGGAAAATATACAAAAATATATATATATATTTAAATGATATTTAGGTAACCAAATAACCATATGTGTACAAGAACATAGCACTGTAGATAGGGAGACAAAATGTATGAAAATAAAAAAATAATTATATATATTTATGGCAAAGGTTTGAAGGAACAAAAAAAAAAGTCATATTGAACAGAACAACGCAACATTTCACACACGACCATTAAAAGACAAAGAACGAAACAAAAAAAAAGGCATAAACCAACATATGGAAAGAGCGGTTAATACGTATTTTAGCAATTTTATTTAAATATTTTATAGTACCATATTGTACATACATATACTTTTTATATTTAAATTGTTATTGTTAATACATATGCATTGTTTTTATTGTTAAAAAAAGTCAAACAAATAACAACAATGTCGACAGCAAATCGAGCAACGAATTTTTGTTATATACGCATTTCGATTAAATATTTGATTATTTTTAGTTCCCATCCGTATAAACAATAACAACAGCAATTAAGACGAAGCATTATACCAAATATTTTTGTACAACAAATCGAGAACAAAACAACAATAAGGAATGTGAGCTGAACTAACTTCGACCGTGCCGAACTTTCTACACCCTTACAAATTATTCTCGTAGCTTAACGAAAATAACTGATGATAAGTTCAAATTTTATCATTGGAATTTACATGTAACCTAGACATATACTCTTCTTTTATCGTTTTCACAGGCTTCTATCTATTCAAATTTGCCTCTATCATTGCCTTTGTTAACTTAAAAAAGCTTGCCGAATGTATCCTTGAAATCAAAACCATGTCTTTTAAGCGTATCCGCTTAATTTCAACATTTAATTCCGATTTTATTATAAACCTATCTAGTAAAAATATGGGTAAATTGTGATATGGTTAATTCACTGCAAGGGTGTAGGTTCAGGTTCGAAATCGGTCGCCAATTTAGGTTATTTTATTTGATTAACTGAAATATGGCATTAACGTTAGCATCCAAAAGAAAATACATACAAATACACTTTATGGCAATTAATGGCGTCAATTTTTGAATGTAAATAACTAAAAGAATACAAAAATAAAAACAAATAACGAAATTATAACTGAAAAACGTAAACAAAAGTAACAAAAATTAATTAATTACAAAATTTAATAAATTATACATTTAGAGTCAATTGTTGGTGCATAATAACGAACCATGTACATTGTACTTGAATTAAAGATTTTGCTTTTGTTTTTACATTTGAATTCGAAAATATAAAAAATATATAAATGACATATTTTTTTAGTCTCGTGTATAAATTGTTAATTGGCTTGATAAAAAAAGTAAAAGAAAATTTAACTCGTATTGGAAACAAGAAAAGATTTTTGATTTCTCTCCTTCCTCTATCCTGTTAAAACAAAAATACATAATAACTATTTATAATTTACATTTAACTCCGGACGAGCATTAGTCCAAGAATTAACTGCATTTACGTTAGCTAACTAAATGTCACACTCACCCAAATGTATTAGTAATCTGAAGTCCGACACACACAGAATCAGTATCAGAATTTAGCTGCAAGCGAAATGTGTAAGACAAATATATATATACATATATACATTTACATACATACAGATATGAAAAATATAACATAATACCTACATATAATAATACAAAAATATACTTACATAGTGAGCAATGCACTGGCTAAATGGAAGCGCTCAAAAAACATAGTTATACATAAATACATAGAGACAAACATGCATAGAGATACTTATGTACATGCATTCATATACATACATAACATTGCACATAAAATGCGTTTTCATGTATGTATGTAAAGAGTTGATGGAGCCGACACGATGATGAGATGTAACTGATTATGATGAATTATCAATGCAACTTCCTTGAAATTAAACGAAAAACAATAAATGTATGAACAATCGCATAATGAAAAATCCCACTAAGACACCCACACCTATACCCACTCACCCAGGCCCAAGCCCACATACATCTTGGGGCCAACATCTCGAGAACTAGTAGATTTGTAACTGCTTCTTGAGGTTGCGGCTCATACACGTACATATTATTCATATACAAAAAATATATATTGATGGTACAAGATTGGGTCTTCCCCATGTGAAGAGCTACTTCTCGACCCACAAAAGAACTTGCACACGAGAAAAAGTGAACGAAAAAAACCAACTAACCGATCTAAGAAAATAGAGTCAAATATTAAGTGTTTCAATTATTCAAATTTCGATTGACAAGCCGTTCTTACCGTTATTTCAATGTACAAGTACTCGTGTTCTTATTAATCAATGTTCCATTCCCAATTACAAATACGATTATAATTGTTTTACGTATATGTATGTATTATTATAGTTGAGGAAATCAAATCAAATATATATTTCGTGTTACTTTCAACTGAAGTCTACCTACATACCTATACAACATATACATACATACATACATATATATAGATACATATATATATATATATACATATACATATATTGAAGTGAATCAATCACGAAATAAAAAAATACCCAAAAACCGAAATCAAACAACAGCAACTAACCCAAACCAAAAAAAACAAAGAAAACTATACAAACTATCTACAATAATTAATTGTTACACCTTATGTGCAACTAGGCATACATCAAAGAAACATCTTGACATTTGTGTTAATTACGACTATAATTGTTTGCGAAAACTACATTTAAAACAAATGAAAAATCTTTAAAATTTAATTACGACAATTTAACTAAAATACATAATAAACTATTGCTAGTATACAAAACTGTTATGATGTTATGTTTAGTCAAACAATGGATTCCAATAATAAAAGCATAATTATATACACGATTTAATGTTATTACTTTTTATTCTAACTTGGGTGTTAAGCTCTAGAGTCCCCTAAAAGTCGAAATATGTCATCAAATCAATCAGTAACAAGGTTCTAAACAAAAGTTTCTTTAGCAGACGGTCCTGACTTCGTGCGATCCTTCAACACAAAACAAATAATATAATAATCACAGCTAACTATGAGCTTATGAGAACAGGGATGGATAAAATTAATAATCGGTTCATAAGCTCAGGAGAATTAATCACTATTAAAAAAGTCAAACAAAATGTAGATGACAATAATGAAAATATCAAAGATAAAAGATAATGTGCGATTCATGGCAAATGGTGGAGCCCATAAAAAAAGTTTAGAGACCAATTGCGGAGACCAAAAACGTTGCCAGTGGAAATAGTTGGCGAAAATGTATCTTGATTGGTAAAAGATCATTAATAAAGTGTGTAGGGTGCAGTGGCCAATAAGCTGAGTATAAAATTATTAAACTTATGTTTATAAGAAGGTTGGATCGGGATATAGTGATAAATATTGACTTGCGATTTTTGTTTATTTGAAAGTTATACAGCGAATGCAAGTCAATCTGGTCCCTTATATCCACAATTGTGGTGTGCTCGATTCGAATTTATACCTCTGTGTCGTGAATGCCAATAGATGTATTAGGATAGACTTTACAATACATATGTATGTATTTTCGAAATTCAGTAGTTGGTTGTGCTACAACCGATTATAGCTGGTAAAACAGAAAAGACCGAGTGAAACATTTAAGCTTCGTAGCTGCCAAAACAGCTTGTGTCATATTTTAAGTAAACTGTTTTTTTTTTTTTTTTTAAATTTGCTTATGGAATAGTAAACCTATTGATATCTGCCAAAAAAATGCAAGCTGAAATTGTTCTCGATATGTATACGCTTTGAGCGGGTCGATTGGGGTTGCACATAATCATATGGAGCACCGTGTAAACCGGTAAGTAAAAACATTTGACGAATCAATGGGGCGCCGCCGCCATTGCTGTCAAGCCATACCAGCGTTACGCACAAAAGCTCATGGCCTCTCTCTCGCCCTTCCGCTTTTACTCGCTTTACCTCTGACACTCTTTTCATTATCGGCCAGCACGCTCCCAACAAGTGAAAGAAAGCTTTCTGGAGGCAGCAGCTGGCTTTTGGAGGCTTTTGGTGCTGTTATTTTTTATTTTCGTTTTTTAGTCGTTATTTCACTGCCAAAGTGGTAGGAACGGTCCCGGTCCCGAGAGCCCATACGTGCGAGTGAGTGTGTGTGGATAGGTGGATAAATTATACAATTGGAGTGTACATACACACACACATAGGCAAATACAACCTGTTCTCTTACTCCGGGTTTTGTTTATGCCCAGCTGAGTGTCTGCGACTGCTGGAAGCACTGATGACACTTGTATATAGATTTTTCCAATATGATGCGCCCTTTTCGCCATTATATAATACAGCCCAAAGTATTGTTTTTTGTTTTGGCTTCGTATACATAATCGAACTGCTGACCAGTGTATGAATGACAGGCGGTTCAAGTCCAAAATCTGAAAAAAATTCAAGTATATGTGTTGATCTATACGTATAAATATACGAGGGCTAACCGTAAAGTAGACATTTATTGCAACTGATAAAAAATGTTAGCACCAAGCATTTGCAAATGAGTATCCGACATACCCATGGAATGACAACTAGCATAAATTTCGATCATATTCTATATATTTGATTCATTTGGCATTCTATGATTTCATATAAAAAAATAAAGAGCTCCGAAATTATTTAAAACTAATTCTACAAATGTTTTTTGAAGCACAAGTGTATAACAATCACAAGTTTCTGTATTACTTTATGAGCAAAAGTTTATGATAAACAAAATATATATATATTGATACATTGATTTCACGGAAAATTACTTTTTGTAGGAGCTTTATGGCAACTCTCGTACAACTACATTTATATGTGTGTATATATGCGAAAGAAACTTGTTTACTAGCGATAAGCGAGACGCAGTTGGGTCACAAACATTGATAAGAGCAGAAGGGCGGGGGCGCGTTAAAGCGTTGGCGATTTTGCAATTAATTTTAGTGAATTTTTTCTGCTTGATTTAATTGTTTTCTACACAGATTAGATACTGATTCGGGTTATTTTAGAATTGTTCTTTTTTACTTAATTCAATTAACTGTATCCGTAATTTCTGAATTTTCAGTTAAATTCCAGCAACTAACCACTGAAAATGACACCATTGCCTCGTGTCGATATTGATAAGCCAAAATATGATCAGGGCACGTATGTGGGCAGAGCCAAGCATTTCTTCTTAGTTACCAATCCGCTTAATATACTCGCCACCAATGACCAACTCGAGCGTGCCCGCCAAATAGTCCTTAAGTACCGAGCCGGGAAGGATGTACCCGAGTGCAAGTCAATGGACGAGATATGGAAGGCCAAGTATCTGTACGATTCGGCCTTCCACCCAGAGACGGGCGAGAAGCAGATTATTATTGGGCGAATGTCAGCGCAAATGCCTATGAATACCATCATCACGGGCTGTAAGTGATGTGTGATTCAATTAGAAAATTTTCAACAATTCGCTTCCGCGCTTTGATTGCTAAACGAGCTGCTGTGATTTGTGTGCTTTCATTTAGGTATGATGACCTTCTACAAAACCACCCCGGCTGTTGTCTTCTGGCAGTGGGTCAATCAGACATTCAATGCCACAGTCAACTACACAAATCGTTCGGGCTCCACTCCGTTGAGCA
This sequence comes from Drosophila nebulosa, assembly GCA_024703675.1. Lineage (NCBI taxonomy): Eukaryota > Metazoa > Arthropoda > Insecta > Diptera > Drosophilidae > Drosophila > Drosophila nebulosa. Next base: position 5,899,366 of record JANFPS010000004.1, on the reverse strand, counting down.
ATACGTAAGTAGTTAGTTGCTGTCCCCAACAATGTCTTCATCTCACTTGCTTTTATTTGCAGACAACTTCTGACCTCCTATTGCCTGGCCACTGGCGGCGCCTTAGCCACGGCATTAACCCTCAACAATGCAGTTAAGAATATGAATCCCCTGGTGGGACGGCTAGTTCCTTTGGCAGCTGTGGCAGCTGCGAATTGCATAAACATTCCTTGCATGAGAATGCAGTAAGTTTAATACTAGAAAGGGAATGTAACCAAAGAGAAACTAGTTGTTTTTAAATTCGATGCATCGTTGTTCCGCACCGCAAAAGTACATTACAATCATTGTCCGATAATGACTAATTGGTAACAAACTCTACGCAACATCTTGAGGCATGTTAATTTTCTTAAAGAATATTTGAGTATTGAACTCGATCCAATTAACCGCAAAGGTTAGCCATAAACTTTAACATATATTTATGCCAGATTTGTCTAGATTTTGAGAAAATTGATCTACGAATAAAAATTTTCGTTAAGTTAAAGTCATATCCTAGTTAAATATTTTCGTTAACGATTTGCTCTCATTCCCCCGTTTTTATAATTAATTTGTTTTATCGAGATGTCAATTATTTTTGCAGAGAGCTACAAAATGGTGTTACACTGCTTGATGAAAAGAATAACGAAGTCGGCATATCCCAAAAGGCGGCATTCCTCGGTATTTCAGCTGTCATCTTTAGCCGTATTGCCATGGCCTTACCTGGAATGAGTAATAAATACAAAAATATGCAAAAATTAAATAAGGTTTTAATCAATCTTACATAATTCACAGCTCTGACGCCTTTGCTAATGACCAAACTGGAAAAGAGCGGATTTTTGGCCAAATATCCACGAGCGAATGCTCCGATTCAAACGCTCTTCTGTGGCTTTATACTAATCTTTGCTACGCCTCTGGGCTGCGCCTTTTTCCAGCAACGTGCCGCAATTAAAGTGGCCAGTCTTGAAAAGGATGTACGCGAAAGCGTACAGAAGAAGAATCCCGATTTGGATACCGTCTGGTACAACAAAGGCTTGTAAATACAGGTGCGCATGGATAAAAATTGAGGGACTTGATTTATAGCCTATTTAGAAGCAGCGGTGGGCTAAAAGACAATAAGATTAAATATTAATTTATTTATTTGTACTCACAATCCACTTGAAAGCACTTCCACAGCGCAAAATTAAAGTAAGCCGGCATTTGTTATACGAAATACCTCGTTTTTGTTTTTACTCGTAAATTAGTTGGTAATTATGTAATGCCATCAAAAATATCTCCACTGAGCTTGTTATTGTTTATAAATCTTAGCATACGTGAACAAAATCAGGAAATATATGTATGTGAATTTAAATAATCCATTTTCTCAAATTATGATTTGCGGTTTCAATTTGAAGAACAACAAGTTATCGATATGTGGCATAAATCCATCACTATTGTGATCGATATCGCCCGGTTGAACTATCGATATGTGGTCTAGCTTAAACACGGTTTTGCTCATCTCCAACTTGCTTACGAAGTTGTGATTAATTTTGTTATTTCTTCAATTAAGATATAGTTTAAAAGTGTTTCTTTAATTAAGTTTTTGATAACTGGATTAAACAAAGTTCATGTGAGCTGGCTTTTACCGTTGCTTTTTTAATTTGCTTAAACTATTAACAAAAAAAACACTGTTGCAGGGCGAAAAGTCATTTATGTAAATTTAAGGTGTGGTTTTGAGTAAAATTCTTAAGCTCGGCTTGGGGCGGCGGCTAGGCTTTTTGTATTCAATTTATTCTAAATTCTTAGTTTTTTAAAATACATTTTAAGCAAAGAATTCAAATCCCATAAAAAGATTGTGATAAAGTTAAATGAACCAACGATTTCAGTTAATAATTTAACAAGGCAAGCTCAAGACCACACCTAATCACACGTACACACACAAAGAGCACACTCATTCACACATGCACACACGCACACATAACTTTGTTGTTTATAAAATTTGTTTTTTGAAAATAAACAATTAGTTTATTTATTGTTTTGCTTATTAATAGACTCCAGCAAATTTCGAGCAGACGAAAATGTGTCTTTAGTCTAGGGTGAAACGCCATCTGCAGCAGTTCTCACACTCGACCTCTGAACCGCTACTGCGACCCTTCGAAATCATGTCACAAACAGTGGGAGGATTAAGTAGGTCCTTCACCTACTTCCTATTGGTGGAATTATGTCTTTTGGCAGAAGCCCAATTACCAGGAAGTGAATACATGCCGCAGCAGGATCTGGGTCAACCGCAATCCTCGCCCCAAACATATCAACCTACCTACAACAAGGAGTATTCCCCACGCTACAATCCACAGTACACTGGACAGCAGCAACCGCAGCCGAACTCGAATATTGATGCAAGTCAATATGATAATCCACTGCTGGACAACAATCCGAACAATTATAATCCGAACAACTACAACCCGAACAGTGGCTACTTCGATGGCAATCGTCCATTGGGTGGTGGCAGTGTTAATATTGGAGGACCGGGCCAAAATCTAGGTGGCGTTGGCTTGGGACCCCAATATGATCCGTTTCACCGCAATAGTCTCAATACTGGAGGAGGAGCAGCGGGAGCCGGCGGGCTCGGTTATAGAGACATGTTCAGTGATGAGGAGAACTTTTGCCCCGAACACTGGGTGTCATTTAGGCAATCGTGCTATCGCTTTATACGCTCTCCGAAACGCAATTGGGCCGAGGCCAAAAAGATTTGCAAGGCCTACAACGCAGATTTGATTAATGTAGACAATGTGGAGAAACATTCGTTCATATTAAAGAATCTTATTGTGCAAAATCAGCGGCAGAATCGTTTCTTCATCTCAGCCCGCCAGACAGGACCACAGAATTGGGTGAATGACGATAACACACAGCTGGTGCAAATTGAGGATTCGTTTGCCTTCGATGAACAGTTGCCATTTGAAAACGAAGACCTACACGATAACCGATTCTTGGTGCAAAACGACTTGAACTTTAATCGGAATCCCACAAGTCCCAATCAGTTCTACAATGTCCTGCCGGGCAACGTGAATCAGCGCAATCAGAATAATTTGCGTGGCTATATTGGTAAGCTGTTGGATCCGTTCAAAAAAAAATTAATCACTAACTGTTAATTGTTTACTGACCAGGTGCCAACCAACCATATGGCGACAATGGCTATATCCGAGATCGCGTCGTCTACGCCTTCTCAAAGAAACGTGATAAATGGGTCTTTATGCCCGCCTACGAAGTCGAGCTAAATCTCTTCATATGCGAATCGAAAACGCTTTATAGTCCGGATAATGTGAACATTAAATTAGATGACAAGCGTCCCTATCACTATGGTTTGGATATACGCGATCTGGAGCGCATTCCCCGGGGTCCTTATTTTGTAAAGCAGCCCAATGACACGACTTTCGATGTTAACAAAAATCGACTTATTAATGATGTGTCCCTTAGTTGCCTGGCTGGTGGTTTTCCCACGCCCACATATCAATGGTATCGCGAGGTGTATGTAAACGACACCCTCGAGTACCGCAGGATCGATCCTATGACGCAGGATCGCTACACTATTTCCGGCGGCAATCTCATCATTTATGAGCCAAAGCAGGCTCTTGACCAGGGGGCCTACCACTGTGTCGCTGAGAATAAATTTGGGAGAGTTCGCTCGGAAAGTGCCCATCTCAATTTTGGTTTCATTATGGAGTTCAACTTAAAGCGTTCGTCGGAGACGAGCGAAATGAACTGGGGCAAATCAATATTCTGTGATCCACCCCAGCATTACCCGGCCGTGCGTTACTATTGGGCTCGCGACTACTTTCCTAACTTTGTCGAGGAGGATCAACGTGTGTTCGTCTCTCACGATGGAGCCTTATATTTCTCGTTCATAGAAACTGTGGATCGGGCCAACTATTCGTGCACAGTGCAAACTCTTGTCTCCGATACAGGTCGCAATGGACCGTTCTTCTCGTTGCGGGTCACACCCAATAGCAATTACCAGGCCCTTATCTTCGCCAACACATTCCCCAAGGTGTTTCCCGAAGCGCCTGTGGCGGGCGAGGACATAAGGCTGGAGTGCATGGCCTTCGGTTATCCGATTCCATCGTATAATTGGACGCGCCAGGGCCAAAATTTGCAGAGGAACGCATACACCACGAACTATGGTCGTGTCCTCGTCATACAAAACGCCACGACGAATGATAATGGCGAGTACACTTGCACAATCACCAATCTGCGCAAGACTCTGATCAAGAGCATCTACATCAACATCCAGATGCGACCCGAGTTCACCATCCCGCTGAAGGACATGATCAAGGATTACAATAGTGATGTAACCTTCATATGCGAAGCTTTTGCCATTCCTGATGCCAACTATACTTGGTACAAGAACGCTGAACGCCTCGACCCGCTGACCATCAACAGGGACCGCTATGTCATCCAGGACAATGTGTTGACCATCAAGTTCCTCGAGAAGGACAAGGATGAGGGCATGTACCAGTGTGGAGCCCAGAATCAGCTAAAGACATCCTTTTCATCGTCCCAACTGCGGGTTCTTTCCATGAAGCCATCATTCAAGAAGCATCCTCTCGAGTCCGAAATATATGCCGTCTTTAATGGCAACACCACGATTGTTTGTGACCCAGAAGCAGCTCCGCGACCCAAATTCCAATGGAAAAAGGACGGACAACTTCTCGGTTCGGGGGGACACCGCCGCATTTTGCCCAGTGGAACGTTGATTATATCGCCTACTTCTCGTGACGACGAGGGCATGTACACCTGTATTGCCTCCAATCAGGCGGGCACAGATGAATCCCACGCTCGCGTTATCGTCCTCCGTAAGTTGGCTTTAAAACTGCCAGCGATTCTTAATTTATTAGAACCCTTTTTATTTGGTTGCAGAGGAAATTCGCTTCCTTCAGACTCCCCCACAGCGTATTGTGTCTAAGGAACACGATCTGATCTATCTCCACTGCGAGGCTGCCTACGACGAGCTCCTGGACATAGCCTACGTGTGGAAGCACAATGGAGAGATATTGAAAAACGACCACGATGGCACAACGCGCATTGTAAGTGCTCTTCTGCTCCTCCTGATGTTGTACTTAATTCCCATAATTTATTTTCAGGTTGTGGATTGGAACAGTTTGACCGTACATAACACCACGATGGCTGATGCCGGCGACTACGAGTGCGTGGTACAATCTGCCGTGAATGAGATCAGTGCCAAAACAAGTGTGGTGATAGAAGGCGCACCTGGAGCTCCAGGCGGTGTCCAAGTAAATCAGATTACCAAGACCAAAGCGATCATTGAATGGGTAGACGGCTCTAACAATGGACGCCCCATACGCTACTACAACATTCTAGGTCGTACCAATTGGAATCGTACCTGGACAAATGTCTCAACGCATGTGCAGGCACGCGAAGTGGATCGATATACATCGCGGCAGCAGGCCGAAGTAATCAATCTCACGCCATGGTCATCCTATGAGTTTAGCGTGACTGCCGTGAACGATTTGGGAATCGGAACTCCGTCGGCCCCTTCACCCATCTACAGTACATACGAGGACAAGCCATATGTGGCGCCCAGAAATGTGGGTGGAGGTGGTGGTAAGATCGGTGATCTGACCATCACGTGGGATCCCCTTTTGCCCCAAGAACAGCACAGCCATGGCATTCACTACAAGGTTTTCTGGAAGCTAAAAGGCGCTCTCGAGTGGGCGTCGGATATTATAATGAAGCAGGAGAATCATGGAGTCGCTGTGGTCAATATTCCCCGCAACAACTACTACACGCAATACGAGGTTAAAGTGCAAGCAATCAACAACGTGGGCAAGGGGCCGGAGAGCGAGGTAGTTACCATATATTCCGCTGAAGACATGCCACAGGTGGCGCCCCAAAAACCATTTGCCTTGGCCTTCAATTCAACTTGTTTCAACGTAACCTGGCAACCCATTGATATGTCTCGGGAGCATATACGAGGCAAGCTAATCGGTCATAGGGTAAGTTATTAAAACCGACTCAAAAACACGATTTCCAAGCAATCTCTTAATCGTAATTAAATTTCTTATTAATATAGTTGAAATATTGGAAAACCACACATCAAGAGGAAGATGCAGTATACTATCTTTCCCGCACGACAAGAAATTGGGCACTAATTGTCGGGTTGCAACCCGATACCTATTATTTCGTTAAAGTAATGGCCTACAATGCTGCTGGCGAAGGACCCGAAAGCGAACGCTTTGAAGGTAAAGACATCTAATTAGAAAGAAGCAGAAAATTCAAATTGAAATCCATTTCAGAACGCACATACCGCAAGGCGCCCCAGAAACCACCCTCTTCCGTCCATGTCTATGGAATAAATCCGTCCACTGTTCGCGTCGTCTGGCGTTATGTATCGCCCTCGCAGGACGAGGAGCCTATTGAGGGCTATAAGGTAAATGTTCACAATATACAAGCTGTATGCTTCAATCATGCTAATCTCTGTGCAATGGTCGAATTTCAGGTACGCATTTGGGAAACGGATCAGAACATGATCACTGCCAATAACACAATTGTGCCAATTGGACAAAAACTGGAATCGTTTATTAATACTCTAACGCCCGGAAAAAGCTACAACATGCGTGTGCTTGCCTTCAGCAATGGTGGCGATGGTCGCATGTCCAGTCCCACCTTGCGCTTCCAGATGGGCAAGACAACCCGCAACTCGGCCGTATTGGCTGGCGGACATTACACAAGCAACATCAATAGCGCCTTAATAATGAGTTTATTGCTCTTTATGACACACTTTTTCTACATAGATTATTAATATCTCTAGGCTAGTATCGAGTAAGAGACATCAAGCAACCAAAATAGCCATCCAAGATTTGGGGCAAAGCGCACAGCTTTATAAACAAATAACCCCTCACACAACTAATGAGTCTCGTGTTTAGCTGTTAAAGAAGTCATTCAAACATTCCGTATTTAAGAAAGTGACCTTATATAAAACTTAAGAAATCGAATCATTTTTATACATAAATATTTTTCGAATCGAGTATATTTAGCATAACCTTATTAGTTTTGTTGTCGTCCATATTCTTTGTATTCCGTCCAATTGTACAAAACTATTTAAAAATATATTAATAATTTTCTGACCGTACAATCTATTTACTTTTGTTTTTTTTTTTTGTGCTTTTAAAAAAAGTTAAGAAAGTTTTCCTTTTCGGAAGTGATAAAGGAAAGAGCCAAAGAAACTCCAAGCGAGCTAGCCACATGGTTGCGAGCTCAGTAACGAACTGATCATTTAAGAAACTTTAAAGCACAATTTGTTTTAAAAAAATGTTGTTTGCTTAATTAATTATACGACTAACACTAATACTCACTTGCAGATTTAGTAGATATGCCTAAGAGTAAAGTACATTCTTTGCGTGAACTACGTCATAACATGTATTGGGCTAACGCCTTAGCATCCTTGACCACCAACTTGATGGCATTGCAGGCGAAACGGTCAAAGACTTCATTGTGCTTTGAGATCGGCATATTGTCCAACATTATGACCCTCTCCCAGTTGAGCAGACGCTGTAGACCCAATGGCATAACCAAATTTTTATACAAATCCTGATCACCATACTCAGCGAATTCTCGGATGCCAAATGATCCGAATGGAAAAAGGCATTTTTCATGGAGTGGATTGCTAAATAGTGCTGTTAATTTGCTTTCTAATCACAACTAAAAAAGGCTTAGAGAAAATCCAAGTAAACCCTGAAATAGAATTGCATGCGTCGTTGAATTTTTTGTCATTTTTATTAATTACGCAAAAACTAGGCCAAAAATCTCATGAACGCTATAACCTAACCCTGGGTTGTACTCGCAAAATTTATTCCTTTCGGTTTATACAAAGTTCACGTATCGCAAGGAAGTTTGAGGCATGAGTAGTTACAGAAAATAATTACCAAAATATTTAAGCAAACCGCTAAAAAATTATAAAGTCCGGCAATGATAATTTTTCGTTTACCAACACCAACGTCTGGAGCATAACTATCGATAGTTTATTACGTCTTGAGGCAATTAGTCAATATTTATCGAATTAGCAACACTGGAGAATTTTTTGGCGGTAGCGTGATTGAAATTTCTGGGCATTTTTACAAAATTTAATAATTTAGGTCGCCGATGATACCATGAGCGATAGCGACGAATACTATTCAAACGAGGAAGATGTTGTTGTCAGTGATTCTTCTTCAGGTAGCCTTTTAAATTACTTAAAAACTCTCAATTCTAACTTCTCTATTTTCTCCAAGGACGCACGAATCGTTCTTCCCGACATATTGGGGCAGTTGGTGGTAGATCCTCGCAGGGACGTTATAGCAGAATTACAGTGGAAGAAACCGAGTCTGAAGAGGAAATCGTACAAAACCCTCGACAGAGGACCAATAGAAAACAAGTAATTGAATCAACAAGCGAAGACGAGTCGACAAGCGATGACGAGGAGGAAGATGCTCGCGCTTTCTCGCCGCGCACGCGCATGAGTATAACCGGCGTAAGACCGCAAGATCTAAGTGATGAGTCTAGTGAAATAGATTACAGCGGGGAAGACGGAGAGGCAGAGCCGGCGAATGTGCATGAAGAGCAAGAGGATGCAATAGCTGCTCGCTACCGTCAGGCCACCGATAGCAATGGTGCTTCGGCGCTTCTTCCCCGCTATACAACACAATTTGTCGGACAAATGGAGGGTAGTACACTGCATTCTACTCTCTTTGGCGACGCTTTGGAAGCTGATATTGATGAACAGGTGGAATCATCATCCCGCAACAATTCAGCGGGCACCGATGTAATGATTGTAAGCAACCGCCAACCACCTATAGAAATTTCTAGCACTGAAGATGATGATAGCATCGGAAAGGAAAATAGATCTGGACCACCTTTTTCAGCGCGTCCATCGCGCAATCATTCCCCACGCAGTAGTGCTGGAGCTCCTGTGGTCAAGGCCACCAAAAATCTAGTTCAACCGACCATTCCAATGGCCATAAAGCAACGCACTTCCCCAGTGCCGTCTGCCCCAAGACGTTCGCGCATAAAAAGCGAAGACAAGGCGGTTGTCACGCAACAAATTTATCAAGAAGAGATTCGTAAACTAAACGAAAAGCAGATCCAGCTGAATGATGCCGAAAAGCTGTATCAAAAAGTTTCGCACAAGCTGCCAGATAAGGGCTTCCAAATGAGAAATCGCATAGCTAGCCTACGTGAAGATATAGAAACCCAAAAAAAACACGTTGAAGGTTTAAAGGTGGAGCAAATTCCATCAATCAAAGTTACTAAGCCCACAGAAGTTGCACCAGAAAGAAAATCAAATCAAAATGCTTTTCCGGACTGGGATGAATTGTCGGCGGCGGTAAATCAGATACAACCCAAGTATACTGGAGCCCAAGGCCTGGCCACATTTAATACACAAAAAGCCTTGACCGTGGATGCATTGAAGGTATGTTGATCCTTACCTGAGATGACTAGATATATGTTTATATTTTTCTATGATGAATCTGAACGGATATCTGAGTTTCTGGCTTTCTCACTGACCAACCCCCGGCACGAGTTACTGTGCGGAGTTCGATCATGCAAGGTCATCACGACAAGATTACAAATTCACTCACTGATCGGTTATGACCAACGAATTACTTCCTATTCCGTGCTATTTCTCTCTTTCTCTAATAATATATTTTTTTTCTTGCAGGATTTGCATGGCTCGCTGGCTGGTTGCCCAGCTGAAAACGTCATGGCTGATGATCCGCAGGGGCTAAAGGTTCAATTGATGGGTCATCAAAAGCATGCCCTGGCCTGGCTATCCTGGCGCGAAAGTCAAAGCCCACGCGGTGGGATTCTGGCGGATGATATGGGTCTAGGAAAAACTTTAACAATGATTTCCTCAGTGCTAGCGTGCAAAAATCGTCGAGACGCTAGAGGTGATGCCGCCTCGGATAGCGAGAGCGAAGATGACACTGGAACTAAGCAAAAGGGCACCGGAGGGTGGACATCAAAAGGGCGAAAAGATTGTAAGATAAGGGCTAAAAAAGAAAGCAAATTGGAAATGTTTAATTAATCCCTCTTTCTTTTTAGACTACAAAGGAGGCACTTTGGTGGTCTGCCCGGCCAGTTTATTGCGTCAATGGGAGGGCGAAGTGGAATCAAAGGTGTCGCGGCATCGCCTTACTGTTTGTGTGCATCATGGGAGCAACCGTGAAACGAACGTCAAGCACTTGCGTACGTATGATATCGTCGTAACCACTTACCAGATTGTATCCCGTGAACATAAAGCGAAAGGTGCTTTGTTTAATATGAAATGGCGTCGTATAATTCTGGATGAGGCCCATGTTGTGCGCAACCACAAAGCTCAATCATCGATGGCTGTAAGCGCCTTACGAGGCAAATATCGATGGGCCCTGACCGGAACACCCATTCAGAACAAAGAACTCGATGTATATGCTCTACTCAAGTTTCTCCGTTGTTCACCATTTGATGACTTGGCCACTTGGAAGAAATGGATTGATAATAAGAGTGCTGGCGGCCAGAACCGTTTAAATCTTCTGATGAAGTCTTTGATGTTGCGACGCACTAAAGCCCAATTGCAAAAGGATGGAAAACTAAATAATCTACCTCAAAAAGAGTTGCGATTGATTGAGATAAAGCTTGATAAAGATGAGATGAATGTATACCAGAAGGTGTTGACCTACTCGAGAACTTTATTTGCTCAGTTTCTGTTCCAGCGTGCTGAAAAAGACTCTGATATGAATTTTATCAGCGATGCTTCTAAGCCCACGTATAATCAAATCAAAGATCCCAACGGTGCCTACTACAAAATGCATCAAAAGTTTGCCAAAATGGCTGGCCACAAAAAAGAGGTGAAGTCCCATGAAATTTTGGTGCTGTTGCTGCGTCTTCGACAGATTTGTTGTCATCCCGGCCTAATTGATTCGGTGAGTTGCGGAATATAAGTATAAACGGTTTTTGAAACGATCGGCAGATGAGATATGCCGTTTTGTTTATTACTGTTTCTTTATCTCAGGCTTTATTCGTATTCAAATTTTTTTGTAACAACCAATTAATTTTAATATTCCTCTAGATGCTTGAAGAAACCGGCTCCGAGCGAGTGGCAAATGATAGCAGCGAGGAGGAATCACCGGAAATTGATTTATTGGCGCAGCTCAACAAATTGGCCATTAAGGACACATCGACCTCATCAAATCGCTCTAGCCGTGGTAGTCGCAGCAGTCGGGGCGGCGCTGATGATGAAGATCCACCTCTGCGAGGCGATGAGGCGCGCATCGCTAAAGCTTCCAGCAATGTGCTAAAACGGAATAATCCTGTTTTTAATTTGGGAAGGCCATCTTCTAAAATTCTTAAAATTATTGAAATACTTAAGACATCGGTATTTAAGGGGAAATCAAATGATAAGGCCATCATTGTGTCGCAGTGGGTTGGAGTCTTGGACATTTTAAAGGATCACTTGGAGAAAGATAAGTTCGCCACTTTATCACTTAATGGAGCAGTTGCAGTAAAAGACCGTCAGAATATTGTCAATCAATTCAATGATCCAAACAATCCAAAGCGTATTTTATTGCTTTCCCTAACCGCTGGCGGCGTGGGCCTAAATTTGATTGGGGCCAATCATTTATTGTTATTGGACCTACACTGGAATCCTCAGCTGGAATGTCAGGCACAGGATCGTATCTATCGAGTGGGTCAGAAAAAGGATGTAATTATTTACAAATTCATGTGCCTGGAAACTGTAGAGGAGCGCATCAAAGCTTTACAGGATCGTAAAATGGAATTAGCCGAGGGTGTATTGACCGGCGCCAAGTCCAGCACTAAGCTAACCATTGATGATCTCAAAGGTCTGTTTGGTATGTGAAATTTCACGAATCCTACAGATGCATTCTACAGGAAAACCATTTTATTTAAGAGAGTGTCGAAAGGGGTCGCTTAAATTTACTTTAAGCTTTTACAATTTGTTCCACTTGTTCTTTTTGATATTGTTTTGTGCAGTTTATGTAATTGTGTTAATGGAGTAGTTTAAATTTCTGTGTTGTTCAATTTATTGAGTAGATGATATATACAAAAAGTCCAACTACAATTTGAATAGCATAACATTTTTGGTTACTTTAATATTAATTCTTACTCAATCCGAAATATATCTATAACTTATACATGTACATGCCAATGCTAAATCAGTTCTCACATAAAAAAAATATGAAAAGAAATATTGATTTAAAGTAAATATAAAATTATAATAATGGATACTAAAACTGCATTTACTTGGCAGCGCACAGCCCACAGAAACAATGTATATAAATTGGAGATAAATTATAGATTATGTTTTATGTACTTCGCTTATATGCAAGCTGATGATAATCTCGATATCTTTAAGTTCCTATATATAAATATTTTAAACAAATTTGATATATTTTTGTTTTTCAATTAGCCAAAGCTTATAGCTTGCAACTTTATCTTTATATTTCTTAGCTCAGTTTTGGTTAGATTCTTAGAGTTCAGAGACAAAAAAAAAAACGCTAAGCGAATATTACATATACATACATATATTTAATATTTGCCATATTAACTGCAACATGAAATGAAAATTTGCTATTGTGTAGAACAAAAATATAGTTTTAATTTGCATTTACGTTGCTATTTTCTCTTGGCGGTTTCATTAGACTTTTTGAATATCTAATTCATAAATAGTGAATCATGGAGAATTTCATCTCGACTACAACTAATGTTTACGCAAATGTTTGTATATACCTTGCTCTTATAGTTTGGTATAGTATTTTTGCAAATATTTTTTGTTGGGTTTTGCGTTTCACGTTGTGCATAAGGGAATTTTGGCTTTGAATTGTGTCATCCAAAGATTGATGGCATCCAATTTTGTTAAGCTATTTTCTAACTCCGATGTAAACTTGCTTCTATATATATTTTAAAGACACTACAACGATTATGAATTTTGAACGCCCTGCGACTATATGGGGTTGTTTTTTTTTTTTTTTTTGTTATAATTTCATCAACGAGTTCAATTTCTACATATATTTCAATTAATAAATTCAGTTTTTTGTTTTTCTATAATTTTCTGTTGAGATCAATTTGAATATATTTTTGCAATTGGGGGGAATATATTGTACATATGTACGTAAAATTTGATATAAATTAAGCAAAGAGAAAACCAATCGATCGATTTGACTGATTGTTTTACTAAGTTGAATATGCATATATACATATTTAAATATATATAATATGAGTGTATTAATATTATTTAACATTTATCCAGTGGCTTTAACGTCGGGTAGTTCCAGCGTTTAACTGATTAATTAGTATGAATATTTTTGGTGCTTTTTTAATTATCGCTGCGAAAGAAAGAAAAGAAAAGAAGAAAGATTAATTTTTTTTTTTGGGGTTTTTTGTCAAAAGTTTTTCAATGTGCTGCCAAGTACTGGCAATATTCTTAAGCTCAATTGCAATATCGTAATGGCTAAGAGTAAGGGTAAAATAACAGCACACCCGTAACCATGTGGGGTGCCCAAAGTCTCTCGAGCTTAAACCATAAAACTCATTAAAATCATTGTAATGTCTGTCAGCCAAAAGGCAAGGCGCAAGGCACAAGGCTATCCTGAAATCCATCCTCCTTTGGGGCCTGTTTAGTTAGTTACCTGGTTCCTTTTGCGCTCGTAAAAGCAACTTTTATGGCCAGCCCAAAGAGTCTGAAGTTGACCAAGAAAGCAGCTGGGGTCTGCTGTCTTTCTTTTTTTTTTTTCTTGTGTTTTTTATAACGCGAAATGTGATTTTTATGAGGCATTTTAAGATAATGCTTCCCGATCCTATACTGTGCGGGCTGTTCGAAAATTCGTTTTGCCTGATTTCTAATTGTCGCAGTCGAACTAATTTGAGCTCAAGCGAACATTGAAAACCACTCATCGACCGCGGTGTCCAATATCATAATCTCCAATAGAATTCCCTATATACACTGCTTCAATATAGTCTTTTCGGCACGTTCATTTTACTCGGTTTGTCGCATTAATCTCAAGCACTCCACAGAAAAAATTATGAAAAATTAAGTTGTTTGTATGTTTTTAATACTCTTTTAAGACAAAAGTTGTATGCGTCTTGAATTACCATTTAAAAATCCAAAAACCCTCTTCGAAGTTGTTTGAAATACTTTGTATTAGGACGGTTAGTTGGTTTTTTGGTCTGCCCTGTTGATTATCATATTAAAAACTTATTTTTGAATTAATTTCGAATTGAATTTTACAGAAAGAGCCGATTAGAAAGATACTCTTTTGTAGTGTCAGATATATTAATATTTTAATAAAGCTGTTCTCAAAAACTATAGAATACATTTATAAGTAAAAAAGTGCTCTAGATATACCCAATAAATTCATAATACATATGTAACCTTAAAATGCTTAGGTCGAAGTCTTTCAGAAGGGACTTATGTGTGCATACAGAAACTGTTTCAGGCAAGAGTATCTACACTTCGGTTTTGTAAACTGTGCTTGACCCTCATTTTGTTTATTCGTTTGCTTCGCTCGCCTCAGCTCGTAATTTTTATGATCCGCATGAAAATTTCCACAGAACCAGAAAGAAAAAAATAAAAGAATAGTAGCTGTAGCTGAAAATGATTCGCGACGACTCGACTACGACGACTTAGCATCTTGTTGGATGTGCCCATACACATATGTATGTATGTATATATATACATGTATGACTTCTATATATTGAATATATACATACATACATACATCAACGCAAAACATATTGTTTATTTTTTAATAATGCGTGTCCACTAAAAAGAAGAGCGTAACGCGGTATCATAAAAATCAAGAAAAAGAAGAAGAAGACGAACCTCCAAACCAAACCCAACTCAACCCAATCCAATCCACGACACGCAAAGAGGGGCAAAAGAATAATAAACACGAACCAAAATATCGTATCGTATGGAAATGGCAAATGAAAATGAAAATGGGAATGGATGGAAGACGAATGAATGAATGGTGGCGATGAAATTCGAGCAACGTAAGCCGAAACCTTGAAGAACTCGTCTTGGCTCAGCTCAGCTCAACTCGCAAAACTATAATAATTTGGTTTTATTTTGTTATTTTTATGGCATTTATTATGGTTGCCTTCGCTCACACAAGGCGGAGGATTTTGAATTTGCTTTTTTAAGTATGTATGTATGTATGTATGAGAGTTTGGTTTAACGACACGACTCAGCGGAAATTAGAAATCAACGGAAATTGTAGGACAACAACAATCATCAAAATATTCTGAAAATATTTTATAAATGTTTATTGCCTAATGAAGATGTTGACAAAATAGCAGACAAAGTTGCCTTAAACAAATGGAAAAGGGCAAAAGTAAAAGAAAAGTTCCTTAATAACGATTTTGTTATGCATGTATCTTATATCAAGAAAACAGGATAATGTTAAACGCTATTCAAATGTAAAGTAACAAGTGCAGCAAGTGTCAATGAAAATTGTTTACCCACTGTAGATTTACAATTTACCTAACGAAATACTAAAAATAGATCGGTTTTAATTTATAGAGTCGATGTTTCAGACTACGTTTGGACTATCTTCTTTCCACCTGTTTTAGTTCCATCATTATAAGTGATCCTGTTGCAGTCCTTGTTGCCTTTTGCTTATGCTTAAAAATGTGTTAATACCCAATTTTAATACTAGAGCCAATAGCTTAAAAACATCTACTGGTTTTTTTAAGAACGAATTCTTTTCGATGACTGCCAAAGAGTATTGCTCGTGCGACCTGTAGCCAATATATTTTGGTTCACTCTCTTTGTTCTCCATTGTTCTCTAGCTCTCTCTGTTGCCAATACAAGGGCGCTCTCTTCTTGGCCTTGTTCGAGCTCATTTCGGATGCTGGGCCAGGCGCGTTGCCTTTAATCAAATCAATTTCGCTGCATAGTTTTATGTTTACAATTTAAGTTGAATGGTTCCACCCCGCAAACCCCTGCACACACACAAACACACACACCCAACGTGTGCCAGGCACTTCGACTTCCACTAGTAGTTTTCATTTCCGCAAGAAGGGATGCTGGGAGGGCGACGAAGAGGTGATGGTTCGCCTGCATTTCCGGGCAGCTCACGAAAGTATGCAATGGCTTTTTCATCATTTGGTCTGATGGCTGCTGCAACAAAAGCTTTGGCCAAATGAAAAACAATTCCTTTTGCCAGCAGCTTCCTACTTGCCCCTACTTCTCGTACCTCCACTTTCATCTCTACCTTTCCCTCTCGCCGTCGCACTTTTGTGCTGACAATTGAAGTTGTTGTTGCTGGCAATGCAGCTGATGTTGTTGTTGTTGATGTTGCTTAATTCTGAAGAGGCAAAGTGTTAAATTTCTCGAGTTGAAATTTTTGTTTATATTTAGTATTTTGTTGCTCTTGCTTTTTGTTTTAATTAAAAAATAAGTGAACAAATCAAGTGGCGCCAGCAAGGTCTTGTGTTTCTAAGAGGTTTCTGGTTTCCTTTAGGAAACAAAAAGAAAACAAAAAAGAAAAAAAGAACACAGAACAACTGAAAAATATTAACACAAATGAACATGAAAACTTTCCTTTGAAACGAAACCAGAACAGAGCAGAGAATAGAGCACAGAACTGGCATTTTATTTTACGATTTTATGACGATACCCCGCAACTTCCTCGCCCTCGCCCCACCAAATTCCAGCACCAAAGACATGACAACACTTTAGAATGCATATTTCAATGTCTGCTGAGACCAAAAAGGTAATAAAAAATATTCGTATTTGCGAAAAATGGCATCTAAATCTTCGTCTCTAGAAATTGTTCTCCCTATTCCCCTACATTTGGTTCCTTCGTTCGATTGTTTGTCTGTGCGCCCTTTCGGCACATTAAAAAAAGCAAAAAAAAAAAAAAAAAAACAGAAAAAAAGTAAACCTCAACTTACCTCAAAGTGAGAGAGACGAAGTCGACGGCGACTCTTCAGTTTTTATGAGAGTCTGCATCATAAAAATGAAACGCACATGAAAATATTCGCGTATTTTTAAGCCTAGAACATATATATATGTACGTACATACACATATCTCTTTCTCTCCTCGTTTTTTTTCTTACTGCAATTAAATTTTCCAAAGGCAACTACAAAGTCAAAAGATCTGTTTGCCACGCCAAAGGGTCATCAAACTTATTAGAAAAGTAAGAGAAAAAAAAATGTATAAAAACAGGGAATCAACAATTATTCAAGTTGAAACTTGCAAAAGCCCATAAAAGACCGAAAACTTTACGAGCCCTTTTTGGGGAGTCCTGCGAGTATTTCATTTTGTTTCATTTCAAAAGAACGCAGTAGAGGACTTCAAAGGGATTCTTTATTGTTTGAATAGTTTCACCAATTCTTCATGGTTTAATTGAATATAAAGTGTGCATTACATTTCAAAGACATTACGATATTGATATGAGAAAACGAATTTCTAAATCTGATTTCAGAGTTTTGTAAAACTAACCATATAATACTAAACTAAATTTTTACTACTTCTTTCTTCATGTATTTTTTGTATATTACATTTTTCAGGTACGTATGTACCCCCCTTACAAATAAGGCACTGAACGAAATTGAACTACATTATATCCTTTCGCCTGCCACTTCTATTTCGTGGCAAATGTCTCGTTCACTTTTCTTCCCTTGTCTTCTGTTTACTTTACTTTTCCCTATTGTGTTCATTCGCTCTGGCAATAAATGAATAAGTTTCCACTTTTACGATATTTTGTTTTCATTTTCCACAGGCACCCAAACATTGACAGTCTCTCACACACGCACGCACACAAACACACAAGAAAACACACCTTTCGTCCGTTAATAAGAAAAGTAGATTTTTAGCTACCTTAATATTTGCATTTTCTTATTTCAAAATAAATATTAAAAACAATTTTTTTTTTTTTGAAAATAAGCTCATATAATTTCTTTAGAATTCTGGCAGCAAAATGTGCACAAAATCATTTATCAAGAGCTATAATTTTGGTGACAGAAATCTGACAAATTGCCATCAAGACAATTATACAAGGCAATAAAATAAATATTTTTCGCAAAACTGACAACTTGTTTTCCAATTTTAAAAAGCCAGAATTTTTTCAGTCAGACATCCTAAACATTCTGTTTAAAATGAATCGTAAGAATTTTTATGACGTTTGAGAGAGATCACAGTAACCAGGTAACTCAAAGATGGATCAATAATGCTAAAGCGACTATTGAAACAAAACTTAAAGTAATTAAAATGGCCAAAGTAAACAATTAGGTTATAATCCCGCTTGGAATGGATGATTAAGTGATCAAAATTAGTGGAAATCAAAATGAAGTAGTAGACATTAGGATAGATTTAGACTTAGATCTATTGGCTTGGTTTACTTACACAAAGAGCACAGCTGCCGCTGCAGCTGCTGCCACAGCGGCAGCAACATTTCTATACTACGTAGCCGTAGAGCTGACCAAGTGATGATGGTAGGCAGCGGATCCAGCTCCTGCACCGCCATTGCTGCTGCTGTGCGCCGGAGGCGGTGGCGGTGGTGTTGAGGGCGTGGTTGATCGTGACCGTTGTCGGGAATGCGGATGCTGCTGATGATGGTGCCTCGATGACGATGATGTTAAGTCAGTGGTCAATGTGCTGACCATTGCTGTGGGCGAGACAGCCGAATGGACGCCATTGCTGCTGTTGCTTCTGGGACTTAAGTGCTGCTGTTTGCTAGATGTTGCTCCAGTCGTGCCACCTTCACTCGGGCTGTTCGGACTCGAACGACTCAGTGCTATTGGCTCCGGCGTCGGCGGACGAATTTGGGTCAACGGCAGATGGGTAAAGTGTGTACTATAACGGCTCTGCTCGATGGTCGGGTAGGTTAGGTACATGGAGGCCCCATTACCCAGAGCCATGGGTGTTGCAATGCCATAGTATTTGTAATGAATCAGCATAACGATACGATTGATTTCTATACGCGCTATGGGAAAATGATCAGAAAAACTATTAGCATAACAGAATCATAGCAATATACATATACATATATGTAATTAAGCTCAAAAGGAAAAATAAAAGTAAACCCAGCTAAGACAGGGTATGCCAATTTGGATGACTGAAGAAAATCCTAATTCGGTATGCGGTATCATTGGCTTATTCTTAGCTTGAGCTGTGCTTGAGGTGTAGAATCCCTCAAAACACAGCGGAATAAATCAATTATCATTCCCAATTTGTAGGAAAGCTTTACAATAGGTGGAAATACACACACATCTATGTACATATGTATGTGTGTATATCGTATGTTTTCACACTATTTTCTTGCTTTTTTTTATCACATAAAACTTATTAACTATTGCAGGTCATAACAATAACTATGCCAAGGCAGTAAATGTCTGGGGGATGCGTTAACCGAGCCCCAAGATATGCGACCACCTATGGGCTCGGGTTTTTTCTAGAACCTTCGCTAGGAGCACACACGCACACACACACACACACACACACCACACACACACACACACACACACACACAATCTCTTTCAATCCCAATGCCAATCCCAAACTCAATTCCAATCCCCTTTTGTCTTTCACTCGTTTGCTCCTTATCTGTGCGCGTTGGGCAAAAAGTTTTAGCAAAAATTTTACTACTTGCTGCAACATCAAAATGCCAAGTTTTTACGATTACTCGGCTGGTGCTGCTAGAGCCGCTAGAGCTGCTAGAGCTGCTGCTGCTGCTGGTGCTGCAATTTTACTTAATTTTAATGGGATTTTTTTCTTCCGGCAACTGCAAAACGCATTAAACAGGGCAAAGAACGGCACACAAGAGACTTACGCTTACGCATGAGCGTGTACGTGCATGCATACGCGATGGTAGGTACAGTCTATGCCAAAAGGCTTGGCAAGGGTGAAGTCTGGCCGCAACTAATGCCTGACCATTTTAAATTGCCAAATAAAAAGTCGTTAAAAAACTTGTGACCAGAAGTTCTTCTTTCAACTACAAAGCTCTTAAATTACTCGTTATATAGTACATTGACGGAATCTATCTATATACATGTGTGTACAAGAACACTTTATGATATAGTCCATCAATCTGTAGTTTTATCGGCTATAACTAAAAGATACAAGCAGAAAAATTATCATTTTAAAGGTCTGCAGTGAAGTAGTATAATGTGTGTAGATACATCGCAATTAGGCCAGTTATTTAAAGGGTCTTGTTTCCCAATCGTTTCTAGAAAAAGATCAAAGGCTATAAAGCGTATAGAGGTCTCAAAAGTAGGCCTGGCGTTTCTAACTAGAGTGTTAATCGCAGCAAAGGTACTTGGTTAAATTGCATGAAAAGTAACTGAAGAACGCATAGACGAGTCACAATCTTAGGCAAAGTTTAAAAATTACGTAAACCCAGCGAGTGTCAGCTTAAGAAAGAACAAATGAAAGAAACCAACAAACTAAAAATTTAGATTTATAAAAATGTTGTGCGAAAGTCAAACTTTAACCGATCTACTTACGCACAATTTAAGCCAGTAAAATTCATCGACTTAAGTTTCAAAAGTAGTTAAGAAATAAGGTAAAGAAATAATGTCTTTTTCTTCTTTGGTTTCTTAGAGCTTTTTACGAGTTTTTAAAGATTAAACAAATTAGAAAAATGATGAAGAACTTGTTAAGAATTTTTTAAACTTGTTTTTCAAAAAACATAGTTTCTTTCACTCTATTTGTTTCTTTGGTTTTTTAAACCATCATAATCAGCGCGTTTGCAGGCCACAAAATCGACGACAATAAGTTTCCACTTGACTGACCAAGAAATGGGTAAAAGGAAAGCGAATAAAATGGCATTAGCTAAAGGAGCTTGACCAATTTAATGGGCAAGCAGCGGCGCGCACACAATGTCCGGGCAGATGACAAACTCGATGCTTATTATTTAGCCTGGACGAGAACTGTAATACATCATGTCTAACCAGTTTTCCCGTACTCATTGTATATATGTATGTATGTATAAGCATTACATATATTCTGTCACAAGTGGCAGCCTCATGTATCGTAAGTTGTTGGAGCACTAAAAATGTCAGTAAGAAACGGCAGGAGCAGCGGTTGCAGCCGTTGATGCTGCGTTTTCCGTTTTCCCATTTTTACGACCCGCCCACAATATGAAGTCGTAAAGTTGGAAATTTTCGCTTCCTGCTGCTGGCTCTGCGATTTTTCTATAGTTTTTAATAAGCATTGGTAAATATTTTTACTCTTCTTCTTGCATTTGGTATGAAAGAGTAGAAAAAATTTGTAGTATTTGTGCCTGACAGGCAAGAGCATCATATCATCATGATGGGCACCATGACGTCGCGTAAAATAATAGTACATTCTATACAGAACCATACAGTTGCCAGTCTACTTTTATAGTTAAACAAAAGAAGATGGGGAGGGGGGGGCAAGAAAGATAGAGAAAAGGATATACATACGCGGTGGAAATGTGCAATAAAATTTTAAGTGAGGGTGGCTAGGAATGAGGAATGAATCATAATCAGGCTCGTTTCAGGCGATTGCAGGAAGTTTGTTCCCATTTTCAGACACCTCTTTCCCAATTAACACTCTGAAGTTTAGTTTTTTCTTCTATTTTTATGCTTATTATTGGTTTCCCATCCATCGAAAACTATTATTAGTTAATTCTAAACTCAAACATAATCTTCAGTTAATAATTCAACATTACAAATGCCTGAAACCCACATGAAACCCATCTAGGACTCGCTCTACTTAATTTTTTTGAATTGCGTTGGCGCGTCCAAAAGTGAAAGTTTTCTATTGTATTAGAGGATTGGGGTTTAACTTCATCTTTTTATTTAAAAAATTCGTTGGTAGTTGTCAAGTGTTTTATACTACTTTTTCTTTATATTTTTTTAACCTTTGCCCTTTCGTTTCTCCTTTTATTAGGTTCGATTCCAGCCATAATAGCTTTACCGATCCTAGAGTTATTTCCTCTTGCCACGTTTCTACTCCATTCATTTGCCCTTTGTCATACGAAATCCAATTCAACCATAAACACTTTTAAGCTTTATGGTAGCCACATTTACACGTCGACATACGCCTCACCTACTCCAACACATTGGCCATTGCCACCTGGCTCCCTCCCCTCCTGCCATCTGCGATTTAAAAATTTCAATGTGAGGTGTTTAGTGCCTGGGAGAAACGATGTTAAAACTCAGCTACCTGGTACCTGGCAGCTTTCCCATGACACTGGCTAAAAGAAAATACAAAAACTAAAATCGGGCAGCTGGAAACTCTAAAAGATGATGAGGAAGAGAAGTCTTCATACTGAAGCAAAAGCCTTTTCAACGGCGTTGGGAATGTCGTAAATTTTTCGCATGCATTTTTCGGTTTAATGATGCATTTACGATCCGAACAGCAGTGCCAGCAGCCCCGAACCGAAACTCAAGCTCCCGGCCCAAAGCCCCCAAGCCTGCAAGCCCCAAGCCCCGATGACATTCATCCCCATCTTCAATTCGTCTGCAAGAGGGGGAGTTGGGGTGAAATGCTGCTGGGACGTGTAACGGTAATGGTTTTCACTGCAAATGGGCAACAACTTGAGAAGGAATCGTTACAATTTTTTTAATGTGTCAACAAACAAAAGCAGCTGATGCCATTTTCCCCGATCCCATCCCATGTGGGGCCATGGAGTGAATGGGTGGAAAATGGAGCTACCTTTTGGTTTTCGATCAAACTTTAAATCTAATAGGGGAAAATATTTTATTTTGTTTGTTTTATACATAAGTTTATGCGTATATGCATTCGCATTATATTCTACTTAATTACATTAACGAGTTAAATTTTTACAGATTTAATCCAATTTTCAATGAACATTAATCAAGATTACAATTAGAGTTTCAGATAGATTTATGTTTCTTTAGTTTCATTTTGAATTTTGTGCTGCAACTGAGACATTTCATTAATTTGATACTTTCTTTGGATACTAGAAAGTAGGAAGAACATTATTTTTTTTTTTTTAGGTAATCCAACTTAAAATTTAATAATTTAAACACACCCTTAAACTCATTCAGATCGTTTCTGTTCTGTTTTATTGCTTAAAAATGAATAATGAATAATAATAGTAGTTTACGATGGAATTAAGCCCAGTGCTAGTTAAGGTTTTGTCTTTTAGAGATGCCAATCGAAAAATTTTAAATTCAATTCTTAACTTAATTAAAATAAATTTTAAGAATACATTTATTAATGTACTCTTGGTTTTGTTGAAACACTGTGAATTTAAAAAAAAACTTAAGATTCTGTCTCTTGTTAGGGCTAAGATTCTCTGACTAAAAATTTATTCGGCATTTTTTTAAGTATTCCTAAAAGTCTAATTGGTCTGGTGTTTTTAAAACAATCACAAAATATAATAAGATGGAAGTTAAAATTAGTTAAATTGAATTGATTTAAAGTTTTGTAATATCGGAGATAAGGAACATACGTAGACAAGTTGCGATTCAATAGAAAGTTACAATTTAATTCCATTTTCATATGTCCAATCATTAGTTAAAAAGATACATTTTGAAGATTTTAACAAATTTGGATGGTGTTTAGGGAATTTTGTTTCATTTCGAAACCCTTGCAGAGGATATAAAGAAAATTGGTTAAACTCTTGTGACAAAGAAGAGGAATCGTTTTTGACCCCATGACTTACCATAAACTGAAATTCGTGATCAAACTAGCCTCACAGTTCTTTAGCTTTTGCCACAAAACCGTGAAATTACGTTTGTTTTATAACTATTTCGCTTCTTTATGATAGACCAATTATTAGGCCAATTCATAACTTTTCTTTAGATTCGACTACTATATCATGTGGTTCCCAGTGGGTAATGTTTGAGTATTAATCCTAATGTCGTCGATATAATTTTCAAGTGATGTGTGGATAATGAATAACTCTTATTTTGAATAGAAAGAGAAAGAAACCGAAAGAGTTTTAAATAATTATTTAAAGTTTGTATATATTTGATTGGGATACTGACATAGTAAGTTTTTGAGAAAGAATTTTGGATAAATTATTTAATGACTGGAAAAAAGTGTAAATTATCCAAAAAATTTTAAAATTTAAAATTATGTCTTTCTGGTTATTTCATCCTTAAACTTGATCGATCGAATTCAATTCTCTAATTTTTGACTTTAATTTTTCATTTAAAACTGAACAGGAAAGTTGCAATTAAGTTATTCAGATTAAGTTCAGTAAGTACAAAAAAATATCACAAAACAAATCGATTGATCTTGAACTTTGAGTGCAATACTATGATATTGATTAACAATTATCTTCTAGCACTGGACCTAAACCACAAACAAGTGAAATCTCTAGCTTAAAACTAACTAAAACTGAAAACCGATGTGCAGATTTAAGAAGACATATTAATTATTTGGTTTTAAGAGTTGATATTTGAAATATTGAGTATTTATAATAATAATTGATGTTTTTGTTTCGTTTATTATTTGTATTTCATTTAACTTTTCGTTTTGCAGGTTGATGGCTCCAAAGTATCGAGGGTATTGTTGATTGATGAGTTTTCGTCAAATCCATTTACAGATTATCAAAGTTTCGCTGGGAGTTACATTGATTGCAGAGAGGACAACAAGCAGAGGTAAGGTCCATCCATTTAGGTTTCTAGGGTTATGTTGATTGAAGAGGCGCTTGGTAGTAGGCTGACACATCGATATTTTAGTTATCGCTTTTTGGTTTGTTGATTGAAGACATATAATGTAACATTATATATAATCCAAGTGCAGAGATGCTGACGGAGGCTTACCGAGTAAATTCGAAATATTTACAGAGTTTTTCTAACATTTAAATCGCGCGCGTTTTTTATATATATTTTAAATAAATTTAATTTTATTATTTATCGTGATGTTTTCATGGAAATAAATAGCTATGCAAGAATTCTGTTCGTTTTTTGTTTGTATTCTTTTTTTTTGTTTCTTTAATTAATTTATGAAAAATTATCATCCACATTGCCGCGTTGTGTTACGTAGCTCACCCCCGTCATAGATATTCAAATTGTGTTGACGGGAGTATTCATTCACAACATATTGGCCTAATCGAAAGACAGTAATATACAAATGTATTACATTTGAACTCACATGGAATTGGTTATGAAAAATTACCTAGAAATGGATTGTGGCTATATGTAGAAACAGATCTTTGAACTTACCCTCTTCAATACGTCGTGAGGCCTCTTCGATATCGGCACCAGCATCTTTTAATATCACATACATAAGTGGCATTAGCTCCCAGGGATAACGAAATTTCTCTAATAGCTTTTGGCAATAATCTAGGAAAACTTCTTGGCCTGAAAAGAGTGAAATGAAACAAAACGAATTATACATAAATCTCATATGCTCATTGTAATTCAATACAAAGTATCAAAATTCATTGATAAATTCCCCATTGCCATATACAAATATACTCGCAATTCATTTACGTTCAATTTAAATGCTGATTCAACAATTATCTGTATATATACGGAGCCGATTGTCAGATAAATGTCTTTTTATATAAACATGGCGGCGAAAACGTAGGCATAATATGCAACTCAATACTTAACTGGGAAAAAACCGATCAATTCGAACATTCTCATATAATCAAAGGAAAATGGTGGCCCCAGTAACACTAGAGGCACTTAAATTGAGAACAGTTGATGCTACATATTGTAAGAGAAGCGAGAAGAGTATTTCAGACAAGTCTTTTGATCTAACCATTTCCATATTTAATCTGATCGCACTTAGTTAAAATGAGCTTTTTACCTGAGATTGACAGTCACATCTGTCACATCACAACCAAAAATCACAAAAAAAAAAGAGGACAGACTACACATCCAAAGGGGTTTCCGCATTCTCCGCGTTGTCATTGTCGGGACAAAACAATTAATTAACATATTTGCATACTTTTTGTTAGCATTTTGCATTGTTTTCACTTGATCTAGACAAATTATAAGTAGCACGTCCTTCATTCCTTTGAAAATTTCATAAAATGTATTTTTAGTCTAATGAGGTATTAGCCAAAAAATTGCACAAAATAACAAGAATTTAATTACATTAAATGTTATCTATCACTCAGTATTTTCTGCTCAACTTGCAGCTCAAATATAAAAATGACTATTTTTAACTATTTTCAAAGGGAATTTCGTGTTTATATATAGAACCAGATTTCGATCTAATTTTATATACATGAACACATAGTTTTTCGTTTAAGTAATGACTTTTTATAAATATTTTTTAAAATTTTTACAATTTTAATCTAATACTTGGTCATTTAAGAGCTTGATAATTTGTTATTTATTGTCCAACAGAATTTTCAACATATATTCACATTAACCTAATCTCGCAGATGAAGCGCTTGCTTGCTTTTTAATGGCTCTTTTAGAGGTCTTTAAAAAATATTATATACATAACTTATCTGTGAGTCGAAATCATCTAAGGTGTATATAATTTAGGTTATACATATGTACATACATATATGTAAGTACATACATATACATAAGCTTGCAACGAGTTGGGGCCCTGCACCTGGCCCTCTTGTTGTGGCCTTTATTGTTTAGAGTGGGTTTCTTTCATGTTTTTCATTCTCTCTCTTTCACTCTCTTGCGAGCGCTCTCTTTTTGGTTTGCTTATGCCATTATGTTGAACATTTTGCCAGCCATTTTTTTGTTCGTCAGCTTGTTTTTACCTACACAACAGCAACAGCAACAGCAAGGGGCAGCAACAGAAACAGCAACAACAACTGGCAGCTGGCGTCGTCGTCATCGTCGTCATCGCTGTTGTCGGTAGTTTTCGTAGTAGGCGGAGCTTCATATCCATTGGCCCGTTTTATTATGTCTCCTCTCTTTCCTTTCCTTCGTTTGCTTTCCTCCTTTAATGTCGATGTTGCTGTCGTAGTTGTTGCTGCTGTTGAATGCAACTTGCTGTGTTGGCGAGTAGTTCGATGAGCTGGAGAAGGGAGTAAGTTGCACGTTTTGCATTGGTGAGCTGGCTTTGAGCACCTCTTGCCGTGTGTTTATATATATATATATACATATATATATGTGTGTGTGTTTGTGTGTGTTGGTGTTAAACATGTTTTTAGAGCAGCTCCAACTTATTGTTGCTGCTGTTGCTGTTGCTGTTGTTGCCAGCGGCTACAATTTTCATTTTACATGAGACACGCAAATTTTTCGTTCTTTTCCTGTCACGGTTTGATTTTAAATTAAGCAATTAAGCCATTTGGGGTTTCATGTCCAGTTATCGCAAAATTATTATATTAACCACCAATATAAATTTAATAAATTGATTTATTGCTCTATGAGCGCAGCAACAACAGTTGCCATAGGACCAACCAGCAGCCATCAGGAGTCAGCGGCAACCAACAGCCAACTAGCCAACTAGCCAAACAGCAGCAATATCATAAACAACTAAAATGGCCAACAATTGAAATAGCCAATTTTGTGGATTTGTTGATGAGTTGAATTGAGAATTTAATAAATTAATTAGGAGATCTGCATATCAAAGAAATGAAAAATTCTTTATTGCAATTCCAGCAAAAAAGTCAATTGTGTTCTTTGGAGTTTTAGAGGGAAACTTGGGCGCATGAAGAAACGCCTTTTCTTTAATCAGGTTTGGAAAACAAAAGTCTTCCTACGAAGAAAAGAAGAAACAGAATAGGTGTTTTTATTTTAAGATAGATCTTTTAATTAATCTAGTTAAAAATCTTACAGATGAAGTTTGACCATTGCATTAAGTCGTTTAATTCTGAAAACGCCGCTAAAATTAGACTGTGCAATGTCAATTGAATAGTTGAATAGTTTTCACAATGAAATACATTTCGAAGAAGTAGTTAAAATGTTGAAGCTATGGAAAATTGGTGACGCCCATTGAATTTCCATCGTTGTTGCACATTTTGCCACACCCATTTAGGGAAAATGCTTATACACATACATTGCAGTTAGCCAGTAAACGATGCCATTAACGCGCATAAACCGAATCTGCGCAGGGTTACAAAGGAGGGGGAGCTATGCCAGTGCATATACACACATACACATATCTGTGTATATGTACATAGTT
Organism: Drosophila nebulosa; assembly: GCA_024703675.1. Taxonomy (NCBI): domain Eukaryota; kingdom Metazoa; phylum Arthropoda; class Insecta; order Diptera; family Drosophilidae; genus Drosophila; species Drosophila nebulosa. Next base: position 5,871,329 of record JANFPS010000004.1, on the reverse strand, counting down.
ACATATATACACATACATACATTCTAAGTACATAAGTATCATTGCAGGATGCACTTTGCTGGTATTGGTGTGGTTATTACTTTTATTACTGTCCAAAGTGCAGCTAAGTCTCCCATTCGGCTAGCCTTCAATCTCTCTCTCTCTCTCTCTCTCTCCCTTTCTCTCGCTCACTCTACCGACAAGGAACCGAAACCTTTTTTGGCTGGACCATCAGCAGCATCCTCGTTTTTTGTCGTCCTCATCCCACTCCCACTCACTCGTTGTCGTTTAAGTCGTTAGCAAAGTTTTTCATCGTCGTTTTCATCGTTTGCCGTTGTTGTTGTATGTACGTAAGTATGTATGCATATAATTCTCGTAGTTGCTCTTTTTTTTGTGCCGATTTTATGATTTTATATGCTGCAGCCACGAACGTCGCTGCAGTTGCAGATGCTCACAGGCATGTTCGAAAGAACTTGAGTAGGAGTAGGAGTTGCTTCGCTTTTTATATACTTTTTTACCCAATTGCAGGCATTACATGGACTTGCTGCTTGCCTCAGTTTTGCTTTCTTCGAGGCCGATGCGGATTCGTCGTCATGGTCCTCGTTGTTCCGCAGGTTGTGTCTTCTGGTTGACTTCGACTTGAGGTTGGCTGAGCGATTTCTATGTAGCCCTAGAGATAGTTTGTATCAAGCTTACTTAAATTTCTAATAGGGGAAAATCATAATTCATACAAAAAACTGTAAGTCGACCCTTTTGAATATTGGCTAGAAAAGAGTTTCATGATCTGTTTAGTCTGTAGTTTTGTAGAATTAAAAGTTATGCGGGATTTTAAATTAAAGTCTCATATAAAATAATACCCTCATGTTAGAAAGAAAAGTCGGCCTCTTTTATTTTTACTTTACGCTCTTAAAAGTATCCGGCCCCAAAATTCAACTAATGTAATGCATTGCAGTGCTGAAACTTAAAGTAGTTTGCAAAACAAATTTAGATTCTCTACTTAATATTCCTAATTTACAATTGCCTTCGTTCTGCAATAAGAATCTTTATGAATGAGTTAAAAATTACCATACAATCTTTTCAAAGTTGCACTTATGCTATTTGCATATCGCGAACACTTTAAGATGTGATGGAGTTAGTTCAAAAATGGTTTTCAAGCTGCTGATCTTTCATATATGTAAATTTGGTTAAAAAAAGGCTTAATGACAATAAATTTACCAAAGAACGATGGATACAGTATAAGAATTGGGCAGAACATTTTTAACAATACGGAGAAACAGTTTTAACAAGCAGCGGTAAAGAGAAACAATTTCAAAAGCTAGCTTCAGCTAAGCCAAAGTTTACATACTCTTGCAGTCCTTGTCCATTTTATTTTGTAATGTTTGAAAGTCTTATTCTGAGTCTCTGTAAATAAGTATTTGAAGTTTTTTACTTCTTCTCATTCGATCTGTGTGTATCAGAAAGAGGTAGAGCAAAAGGCAAAGGCAGAGCTAAGTGGCAAAGCGATGCACATTGACCACAAGCATTATCTGATCGATGACATATAGTGTATAGTTGTAGAAGGTTAAGCACCCAAATTGGTGAGAATCCTATAACAACTATTAAAAGGTTTTCGCAACTGAAGTTTTTCCCGATATTTCCTATGGTGGCTATTGTAGTCTAATCCTTTCACAATTTGGCAAAAAGTTATGGTAGGTAGTTATTGGTAGTGAAAAACGAAAAGATGCTCATTAAGTCTTTTTTGTAGACTTGTCGTTTCCTATACCAGCTATATGATATAGTCGTCCGATACGGGCCCTTCAAGAGCTGAACTAACTAGTATTAATAAGCTTTAATAAAAAATCGAAGCTCAAAAGCTTTTAAACTAAAAGCTTGAGAGTGTTAGCAACGGACACGTATGACTTCTCATGCTGATAAAGAATATTCATTCATACTTTATGGGATCGAAAACGTCTCCTCTTCTCTGCGTTACAAACATCTGACCGATTTTATAATAACCTGTTTAAGGGTATAAAAAATATAGCGACTAGCAGCAGCAGCAAAATGGAGGCAGTTAGATTAGGTCAAATATACTTTAAATGACATTTTCTAAAATACTTCTAAGTAAAACTAAGTTGATTAGGTAAACACACTCTTCTCACATGTTTGTATGTATTGCCTAATCAAAACCAATGGGACAAATTTCTATCAATCGGCTAATCAGTTCATTATATCAGCCGTCTACCGGTACAATGTACGTCTTTGAACAATTATCTTACATCAAATTATATATATTTTTATATAGGCACAAGTAGCCCTTATTACTAACTAATGAGAAATACGTAACAAACAAATTGATTAGAAATTTAAACACAAATTGATAATGCTGCAAAAAATAAACGATTTTTGCGAACAAAATGGCTACCTTAACAAACATTTATAAAATTATTCTCGCTTTAAGGAAACGTATCTAATCTTGCCTAATTTGTAAGCATTAAAAAGAAAGAGAAAGATAAAGACAACTAGCTTCATTACCGGGGAAATCTCGCAAGTTACAACTTATAACTCGCAAGTCAGATGTTAGGTTAAGGCAGTAATGAAAAAAAAAACGGGAATCATAAAAATAAATCTAGAGAAAAAAGCTGGTTATTTTCGATAATAAAAATAAAAATGGAAGTCCCGCGAAATGAAATCGGATCACAGACTTCCGCATACCCTGCAGTGGTCCATCTTACTGCTGCCATTCAGCCGCTTAAGTATTATTTAAGAGCCTAACTTTCCGGTGTCATCTTATTTCTACCTTTCTAATAATGGAACCATTACAAAAATCTTTATTATCACTACATATTATTAACGAAGAATTGAATGAGTCATATTTGCAATAAAAATTCCCAATTGTGGGAAGTGAATTGATATAAAAATCCAGCTTACGAAAACTCTTAAAAGAACTCGCTAATTGTGCCGACGGAGGGAAAACTTCCTGTTGTTTCTTTCTTCACTCAAATATACTTTGCTATCCTATGCAGTTGCAGGGTATCTAAGAGAAACTACGGCGAGATAGAGCGAAGGAATGAGAAATTTGTGGATATGCATGGTAAAAATTATGACACAAGTTCAAGTGAATTACGACGAGAGCTAACGACACCGATTACATAAATGTCAAAGAGACTACAAGAAAAGCTTTTGGTGCTCGGGGGTTTTTGTTTTATTTGACTTTTTCGTGATATATGTATGTATATCTAGTGTGTATGTATTGTGGTATATTCTTATATAACTCGTAAAGTCTCTGGCTAAAATTGCAAACGTTTTAATTTTGAGATTAAAACTGCTTTCGTGCTTTCAGCTTAACAAGCTTAACTTCCGCCTTAGTTGGCAACCCGCTTCTTCTTCTATCTCATCCACTTCCCCTCATCCTTGGCCCTTGTAAAACAAAAGCATGTGCCCTTTCCTCTCCAAGCTCTTTTCTTTCTGCGTGTACATGCACTTTTATTAGCTTTTACTGCAGTTTCTGGCTATGTCCTGACGTCGAAGAAGGAGCATGAGTGCTGATGTGAAAGACAGCAACAGAGACAGAGAAACAAAGAGAGAGAGAGAGAGAGCTAACCCTGTCAATGAGCTTTGAAAGGTGCAAAAACGGTAAAACGTTGAAACTGAAGCTAAACTAAGGAACCTGTGAGTGACGAAGTGAGTTTAGTGTTTTTGGGTATTTTACTGAATCGTTTCTTGTAGGTGAGGCAATGAATAACAAATGACAATGCGAATTGGTATGTTTCCGTATATGGGGAAACAGTCTGCTGACAGTTACTTAAAGGATTTAGAATTGTTGATAAAGATGAAGCAAAGGAAAAGTCCATGAATTATAGGCTTCATCAAAAGTTAGGGCGATATCCCGAACTGAGTTTCACATTGTCTTATCTATATAAATATATGTATCTATCTAGTTTGTAAAATTCACGTTTTGTTTAAGTAAAATGGGTGACAACAGACTTATGTAGATATCTTAAAACTCAAAAGTTTACTTTCCATTCGCCTTTGTTCACATATTTTGTTCTTATAGCTTTTCTCCTTTATATTTGGGCCGCACCTTGGGTATTCATTCTTCTTCTATGAACACTATCTCAAGTCAACAGATATTTTCTTTATACTTAAAATTATTTTAATACAAAAGATTTTATGATCACTTAATTGAAAAATTACTTTTCACACGAGTGCGAATCTTTGAATTTTATAACCTTGTAACAGAGAACAACGTAACAGCTGTTGCATAAGTTACTACGACGTTAAGTCAGGTGTTTAACAAGTCAATGCACCATCTAACAGCTTAGCCCTTTTACTTATACTTTGTGCAAGTATTTTGTTGCTAAGGTATACATGATCAATATGTCACTTTTAATTATTGTACTTTCATTTACAGAAATTAGCTTGGTTAGTCTTTGGGTTCTTGCAAAATATCTTAACGTGTCATTTTTGATTAATAATTGTTAGCAAACTTTAAGAAATTACTAAATGGTTTTAAAACTAGACTTTTTAAAACCTGTTTGGTAGAATTGAATTGAAGGTTAACAATCTCTAACTATAACTAATGGTGGTTTAATTGATTATACTAATTTATTTTAATAGTTATATTCGGTTTTAATAAGTTCAAGTATATCAGTATTTTTAAAGTACAATATTTTTAAGTGATTTTAATATTATATAGAGATGAATAAGATAATGGATGAGCAATGCTTTGATATATTTCTATTCGGATAGTAAGTTTAACTTGGTATTTTGTTAAATTTATTCCGGAAATTATTCCTTGCTTTTGTTTGGCCTTAGTTTACTACTTTGTTCCAGCGTCTAATCACATTTATTTCCATTTCTTTTATTTCATCATCTCACCATCTGCATCCACATCCGCAGCAGCATCAGCATCTGCATCTGTGTCTGCTCTGGGGCTCATTAAAAACTGTTTTTATATTGTCTGCTCTTACTCTTGCCTCTGTATTTGCATTTAAGCTCTAAAACATTTCCCAAACCAAGCCGAACCAGGCAACCAAAAAGATGATACCAAATGCTTCAACCGAGCAACCAGCAATTTGGGTTTCATCAGTTCTCGTCTTTATATACATACATTCTCTGTTCGCTCATTTTGGTCCTTTTACTCCTTTTGCTCATTTTGCTCAACCATTTTGTGGATATGTCGATTTATTATTTTTTATTGTTGTTACGTTTTACGACTTTTGCTCTGGCAAATCTACAGATACACCAGATACATGCCAATATTTTGAGATGAGATATATTGCCGCTTCACCAGTCGTCGTCAGTCGACGGTTTATGAGCGCCTCAACTCAACTCAATGCAACTCAAGTCATCTCATCTCATCTCATCCTTTTCGGTAGCCAAAAGCGGAAATTTTATCAAAAAATATTTGGAGCCAGCTCTTTTTATTGCCCAAGTTAATTTTACAACTTGGTGTCAAACTTTCAACGTAGCGAATGCACCCCAAAAGGAATAAATAAAAACAGAAATTGTGAAAGAAAATTGCAAAGTGCAACCTCTTCCTATAAGTGTCATAAAATTAGACAGAAACGCCAATTAGAGGGACCTATTAGCTTATAGCAACATTTTTTGGGTTTTTTTTTTATGCAACATTTTTTTTTGTGGTAATATAAGTTTATGAAAATTTTGCAAAAGCCCTGTGAATCTGAATTTTTACATTTGAAAGAGTTTGGAAATTAATTAATTATTTAAATTTAAAAAAGTCGCACAAAGTCCTTCAAATTTTAAAAAGTGTTACATAATATATATGCGAATGACCATTTAGATGAGGTTTTTATGGGTAGTGAGATTGTTACCCCAGCTGTGACACTATACTCTTGCCCAGATCGGAGTAATCAATAGTTATTATTTTAAAATGTTTCGTTATTTAAATAGTGCTAGTGTTATTTATTTTATAATCAGATTTTTAAGCCTTTGATCTAGCCTGCTTAAAGGCACACTTCGAATCGGTTATGAGTAATTTAAAATATTTGTTAAACGTTTGTAGACAACAAAGAAGAATAAAGATTACTTAATAAAGGCTAGATAGAAGACCTTGATGAGGGATCGCTGTAGTTAGCTTCAATTGAAATATACTGAATACACATAGACGTATATAAAAGGGCAAGATATACCCATATTATCATCGTAAACCTAAGTATTTCTAATATATTTTTATGAGAATGAAATCTTTATTATGATGAACAAACTAATTAAGACTGACGGCAGAGCCCTATTTACATTCAAATATAGTGTGTAGAATAAGTCAAATATAAAACTTTGATATATATTTTTGACTTGGAATTATAGACGACACTTTCCTTTGCATTTTTCTTTCTTTACAATTCAATTTCAAGGTTGCCCCACAAAACAACAGAAAAACAAGAAGAAAAAAAAACAAAATTGAGAAAAACTAACAAACGGAATAAACACACCCGCTAATAGGGGGAAGCGGGCAATAAGCGAAGAACCGCTGACAGGGCAACCCAAAGAAAATGAAAAGGAAAATAGCGGAAAAACGTGGAAACAGAAATAGCCCATTCAAGCTATCAATGTGTGAGTGGACCCGACACAACTGTTGCTCTAACAAAAACCGGGAACTACCCCAAACCCATTCGGGAATTGGAAACTATGTGTGGCTTTATGAGTGTTTGGGTGTGTGTGGGTGGTTGTTGGGTGTGCATGTGGGGGTAGGTTTGAGGGACAACGTCAACTGTTTATGGATTACACGTGCTCGGCATCTTAAATAGCAAGTTCAAGTTCAAAATCAAGTACAAATCCAAGATTCGAATAGAATGCAAATATCAAAGTATCTTAATTAATTCCAAAAAAAAGTCATACAAATTAAAATATTTCAATTGTAAGCCGTGAACATTGAAAATTTAAACTTAAAGCACAATAAAAGATACAAATCATATTGTATATTCAAATTTTATTTAAAATTGCAACGGATCGTTTAATTTCATCTTAGGCAGTTTGCTTAAAACAGTTGAGGAAAACTAAAGAATGGCCCTATTGTATCCAAGGCCATAAATTACAACACAAATTGGAAAAAAAAAAATATTCAAATATATATATACTTAGTATCTGGGAAGAAGCAGCCTTTTCATAAGAAAGTGAGAAAGACCAAAGCAAACCAAAAACCAAGACCATCATCGGAATGATGATGTTGTCTGCCCGACACCTCCATGTTTGGAACCAGGGGACAGAAATACGGGGAATGCGCCTGCTATCTATCTGCCTCTAAGTAATTCAAATTAAAAAAATTTATTAAATACATTTTTTAACTGAAAAGTTTGAAACTAATAATATTCTAAAAGCATAACAAAGACTTTAACAATTAACATGGATATTTAAAACATTTGACAGTCATGAGTATATCAATTTGTCAATTAATTTGTCACCAACAAGAAAACAAATTTGCACAGAAGGCAACTAAATATTTTAAACATTTTCGAACATTTCCCATCACATTTGGCAAATTCGTCTTAATAAATTGTCATGCTTAAAAATTTTTGGCAAACATTTGACAGATCCCATACTCTTCACTTTATTTTTATTTGGTCAAATTAATTGTAAAAAATATATATGTACATAGAAATGATGGAAGAAGCCGTAAGCATATGGTTTAGACAAAATAAATATGTCAGAAAAACCTTTGGGCGTTTTTTTTTGGAAAGGAATCTTTTGTTTTACTACAACATTTTAATTATAGCCTAATAATCATATTTTGCCATTGTCTTATTTGAATGGTTGGCAAATATTTGTCTAATTCGATGAAATGATATAATTATTAGTCTGCCATATAAGTAAAGTTGGAAAGAAATTTATTTGCCTTGTTGTCTACCAAATCTGTAAGATTTTGTAGCGCAGTTAGCTATATGGTTATGGCGATTGCGAATGCTTTCACTTTCAAATACACGTGTCGACTACGACCTGTCCCCAGTACCCAGTCCCCAGTTCGCATCCCCCCTCTTTTGGCGACCCCCACACGCAGCAACAGCAGTTCTAGTCCCTAGTTGCACTTATCGCTTATCATTATGGTTATTTTGTTATCAGTGCTTGTGCAAGCTGTTTGCCCTTTCCTTTTTTCTAGCACCCTCCCGGCCACCACCCAGTCATGACGAAAGCTGATGAAGATGATAAGCTCACATAAAGCTTAAGGTCTTATCAGTATAATATCATTTTAGTTCAGTTCTGTTTAGGGTCTTCAGTCTCGGTTTACCAAGAGCAGAAGGACAAAAACGTGACGTCTATTAATTGAAATTCTTCGTTTTTCTTGTTCTTCATGTGCCTTTCGGCCATGTTCATGTTCTTAGAGCCAATTGGCTAAGGCTTAAGTGCGGCGAGTACTTGCCTCTTGGACTTGCTACCGTTTACCGTCTTCACTAATTTCATACATCATTAGGAGTTTGGTTTGAGTTAACCAAATACGTTGCTAGTATTTTTAGTTGTGGCAGTAGCTGCTGCTGCTGCTCCTGTTGTTGTCTTCGCCATGCTTGCCAGACTGTAAGGGAAAATCGTAAAATTTTCTTTTTGCGCATTTTACGACACTGACGACGATGGCGATGACGACAACGACGACGACGACGACGACGTCAACGACGACGGCTTGACTAGACCGTTCTATAGAGGAACTTACAGCTGAACATATTTTTCCTCTTTCCTTCTTTTCTTTTTGGCTGACATAAAACTCACAAAATGTTCCTGTTTGTTTTATTTTTTTGATTTTTTTCTTGGTTTGATTTTGGCTTTTATAGCCTCTCCGTTACATTCGCGTTAATTGCTGCGACTGAGATATAAATCAGTTGATATGACGCCCGTGTCCTTTTAAGGTCCTGAAAGATACCACTGTAGATGAGTGTTTGAGTGTGTGTGGTTCTGGCGGTGCAAATTGATTTGACCAACCCTTGAAGTAAAAATTTTGCGATTATTCTGGATTTTTTTTTTTTGTTTTGACGGAAAATCAATTTTCCATTTATGTGAAATTTTTACTTTGATCTATCGACAGGGGAAGCAACTGTGTGAGGTATAAGTGAGTAAAGTGTCAATATGCAAATTCTGCAAATTATACCACAGTTTGAGCTATGATTTCAATTGAATTGTCTCATACTTAGTAAGTTTTGTGAAGCTGTCAAATAATAATATTAAAACTAATTGAAAAAATCAAAAAAGAAATAATTTATAATTCAGTCAAAACATATTAAAATAGGAACACAAACAAAGAGCAGTATATCTCTTAAGCGACATACCAGGCGTGGAGTATTTTAATTTATTTTAATTTTTGATAGTAAAACGATAAATAAATCATAAATCAGTCCAATTTGTGTTAATTGTGTATCTTTAAAAGCGCTCTACGACATGGGCGATTAAGATAAAACTGACTCAAATTCCATTATCGGATTGCAAATACTAAAATTTTCAATAAAAAAATATTGTCAAAGACTTGTTCAATTAAACTATGTATTTGAATTGGGTGTGAAGATTGTGAATGAATCAATTAAAGCAAAAAAGGAAAAAAAGAAAAAAACACTAAAACCAGATTCAATTTGCAATCAATGGATATTAAAAAAAAATTTATGTCGCAGCTATTTGAGTGATAGGCAACATGTTATGTGAATTAAAAATGAAATAATTTAAAAATTTCCAAAGAGTGTGTAGCTGATATTGAGATACCCTATCCCGAGGAGGTCGCAAAGGAACAAATATTCGACATTACCAAATTGAGTCACAAAAACGTCTTCATAACTTAAAGCAAATTCAAATGACAAACAAGATTAATAGTCAAATGAGTATTAAATAGAAATTAGTATTTAAAGGTCAGCAATTTATTGCTTTTAGATATCAAATATAATAAATAGTTTGCTCATTTGTCAAATGAAATAAATCATTAGATGTGCATTGCCCGAGGGCGCTGAGGCATACACATAAATTCTGGCCAAGATCAAGACAATTAACCGCATATAATTAAGTATTCAGGCTAATTTTGTTGCATTTCTCATAATTTGCCCTGAGGCTTATCGAATGAGTTGCCCATAAATTAGGCCCAAGCATGTTGTGCGAAATGCTAAAGTGCCAAAATGCGCCAAATGCCAACTAATTGCAATGTTGTGAAAGACGATTTCGAGATACCCTACCAATACAAGTTTTCTTTAACCCTAAGACGTCAAAATTAACCTTGACCTTCTTCTCAATTCTATAAGGGGTCCTATAAGTAAAGAATCGGAATCGTTTGGTTTGGTTGATTGATTTCAGTTTAACGGGGACAATTCTTAATAGAAACTAGAAAATTATTGTTTGTCAAGTTTCCGCTTTACCAAAGACTTTGCAAATTAGTAGACTCGATTAGACACTTAGTACTTATTTCCCAAGTTATGGGATACTTTCAAAGATGGCCAGGACTACTTACTAAAAGAAGAAACCGCTAGAACTTCCTATAGAAATTGAAACATTTTGAAGATTGTTCTTCGCCAACTACATTTGTGTTGTCCAAGCGAATGTGCCGCTTTTTTTTCTGTAGGGCATTACTCAAACTCACCAAAATCAAAGGTAATGCGAAAATTATTGTTCTTGGATCGAGCGAAATGAAATGCAATTTTCATTTGCGCATTTTGCTTTTGATTTTGATTTTTGCCTTTGATTTTTTCTTTCTACGCTGCTGTTGCCAAGGCATTCGGCCAGCAGCAAACATTCGAAAAAGCGAGAGAGAGAGAGAGAGTGCGAGAATGTGAGATTAAGAGAGAGTGGCCAATTTCCGTATGTGAGTGTGGGAGAGCCACACCGAGCGCTGAGCTGTGGGAACTGAGAGATTGCATTTTAGTTGTTTGCATTTATATTTGCAGTTGTGTTTGTTGTATGCGATTACTACAACAAATGGCCTACACGTGCCGATTGTCATAGGACAGGGAGGCAGCGGGTGCTAGTGGGCACGGTGCGAGAAAGGGGCGGGTAGGTGGCGTGAAAGGGTGAGTCGAATCAGACAGCTGTTGCATATGTGTGTGTGTGAGTCATAAACAAATGCATTTGACTTTGCACTTTTATTTGCTTTGCTGTTATAAGCACTTGTATGCGGACTACAGTAAAACCTGGCAATGAAACACAGCTGATTTGAAAATATTTGAAATTTATATATGGAAATATGTAGGCAACAGTTCCAGTTTAAAATCGATTATAGTTTCTAGTTATTGATTAATTGGTAATTAATGGTAATTAATTTACATTAAAAGTCAAAACTCTTCAAAAATGTATGTAGATGTAGCACAAGAAATTGCAAGAGTATAGAAACTTCGGCATGACCATGGTTAGCCCTTTGGTTTTATCAGTTAACAAAACTGGTCGTCATAGTTACGTTCGACTCTTTGAGCTATTCACATTTATTTCAATTTCTTTATATGTATGTATATATTTCTTTAAGTATATAGGGTGAAGGCAATGTGACTTTCAAATTTAGTTTTATATGCCACACTTTGGATGCCGCTCTATTTAGCCATGTGTCCAATAATTTGTTTGTATTACTATTTTACAGCTGTTTTTGCTGGCGTTGTTGCCGTTCGCACACATGAAAAAGTCGCAAATATCGCATACACAATTCTGTCTATAGACATTTTTTAACGCCTGTCCGAAAGGGGCAGCAGACGTGTCTGCAACTCTGAAGATAGCAGAAGTGACCCCTCTCCCCCCCCTCTTCCTTTCCCCGGCCATCACGCAGCCGTCCTTCATGGTGTGCCACTGTTCACTACGTGCCTGATTGTCTACTAATTTGCTAGTCTATTGATGTGTGGAAAAGTCTAGCGAGAAAACAAATTGACATACTGATAAAAATGGAAGGAAAAGAAAATATGTACTACAAATCCAACAAGTACGGCAGGGAAACGCTTGTGGTGCGTGATTTCTGCAGTTCTTGGCAATTATTATGCACTTAAATTGTTCACAGATTTTTCCTGTTCTCTTGCCACTTGGCACTAACTTTAATAGGTGATTTTATACGTTTATACAAGCTAATTTAATTGTTAAACTTTTTTTTGTATGTGTGGCGATATTTTGATGTTACATTTTTGGCTTGGGGGCCACCATTAAATAGCGAAAAGCCAAAACAGTGAAAAACTGCGACTGTGTACTCATAATATTTTTTAATGCCATAAATAATGCAATTGCAGGCGAGCAGATCGGACAAAACTATGAATTTAATGGCTCTACAAGGATTATTGACAAAGTAATTTGAAAAATGTTTTCAAATTGTTCAGTTGCTGAAATAGCGTCTTATGCACAGAATGATTCATGACATCAATTACAAACTTGATGATTTTCTTCTATTGGTCTAATTTGACAACGGTAATCGATGCAAAAGAATAATATAGTTGGAAAATATTGACAAAAAGTTGAAGAATATAGCAAAAAAGGGTTTACTATAGATTTTGTTGCTTTTAGATAAAATGTGAATAGATTGTAATATATATTCCGTACTTAATAACTATATCATATACAGATAAGTTGATTTAAAAACATATTGAGCTTTCCCTTTCGATCGAGTTTAATTCAATTTTGCGAAACAAAGTTCGTTTTCTGTACTGATTAAAATGTAAATGTAAGTGCTTTGATAAATTCTGAATTGTAAATTAGTGATAATATTTTTCCACTTTCGCTGGAGGTGGTGATGGGTCAACATTAGCCACATGCCCCGAGTCTTCTACACCTGTACTCGATGTGTTTGAGTCTGTTTGGAATTCTTTCTATGCACTTGGTGTTTGTACTATAATGCAAATGTGTACACTCGGGCGTATACTTATTTGTTCTATACATACAAAACTATCCAATAGTATAGAAAAGCAATGCAATGGAATCTAATTCAAGTTCAAGGTAAAAGGCCAATCGAACTAATTATTGTGATGATATTGATGGGATTGATTTTGTTAACAATGTTGTTGATTGTTGTTTATATTATGCAATATGCTTTCACTCGGGTCAATAACCATTTCAAGGCAGACTATCACGAGATTCATTTAACATGGGAACATAATTTGACAAGCTCTTGAGATAAGTTTTTACTGCAAATTGTAGTAATTTAGGTGATTTTAAATAAAAATTTTAATTGTTAGCCAACTTTCATATTCACAACTATTGCTTGAAGAGTGTGACAATCGTTTTTGAGAAACAACTAAATAGCTATTAGTTAATACCCAAAAATACATGAGGTTTTTACGATTCCCCTTTAAAACCTGGAGTACGATTTTATGCCCTCGTTAAAAAGAAAGAAGTTTCTGTTCAAACTCGCCCACATCATGCCCGAAAAGGCAAGGAGGCAGCCAGATTCAACTAGCAAAGAACCATAAAATCTAGCCACATTCCTCAACCGAGTGTACTTATGTACACACATATTGGCGCAGTTGTGTGCCTACGAATTCCGAGTTGATCTTAATTTTTAGCACATTTTTAATTTATTTGCCAACATTTTTTCCATCTTACGATTCTAAAATCGTTTTTCTCTTTCTTTTCATCGGCATTAGCATTAAAGTTGTAAATGTCGCTTTGTGTCGTAAAAGTTTTCTATATGTGTGTCTGGGTCTGTGATTTTTATATGGACTGTAACGTTGAGAAATTTTTTAGACTTTGTGAACCCTGTAATTGTCAAGTAAACTGGTGTAGTCACTATCATGAGCATTCTTATATCTGCACAACTGGTTTTTGAGGGCGAAATGATCCATACAATGACATTTTAAAAAGTGATATTAGAGAAAGGGGAAAAGGTGTATCAAAATGTAGTTTTTTTTTTGTAGAGCGCAGCTACGATCTTATCTAGAAGTCAGCCGATTTCATAAGAAGCAGCTACCCATGTTGACCTCTCCATTCGAGAGAATCTGAAGTTTTGAACTCCAACTAAGGAGTTCTACCTGCTAAAGGACATCATGTCTCTATCAACTACTTTAAATTGTGTAAGATTTCAATTTCTAACTTCTATGGGAACCAAATTAAACTATGGTCTTTGGTATTTTAATCGTTTCCCTTTTGTGATTTTTTTTTTGTGTTTGAGAAAAGAAGCAATTGGCTACCCTTTCCGTTTGAGATTTCAAAAGCATAAAAATATAATTTACAACTTTGTTTTTTTGTGAGTATTATTCTCTTGTGTTTTATTTATTTATTTATTATTTTTTTTTTTTTGCTGTTGGCAAAACATAAAAACTACGTGAAGTCGTTTTTAAGTTGATTTTTACAGCACGTAATTTCATTGAAATGCGCAGCAGATGGAGATGTGGCAAAGGCTCGAAGGCAGAGCATCCTCCGCTGGCATCTTTCAGCAGCAGCAGCAGCAGCATCTTTGGGCTAAGCCCTTGCAAAATAATTTAATTAGCTCTGCTTGTGGCTTTTGTCTGATTGCTGCCTGGGCCGCGAAATGGCGTTCCCCGTTTTAATTTTGAAACGCTTCCTTTTACCTGCCTGGGTTATACACGAATGTTTATGATTTTGTCAGGGCCGGTTTTGTAGGGTGGAGGTGGGGTTAACAGCCTGCTTCGTTTTTCAATATAATCGAATATAATCTATCCAAAGCGTCAACAGTCATGGTGTGCTTAGCTTGGCTAATTCGACTGGTAGTTGAACCACGCTAAAGCTAAAGAAGATCCCAGCAATAAACTCTCCGAATACCTCTTCCTACTAAACACTCGTAGGAGCTGCAGTAAGTAATTAAAGAAATCAGGTACAGGAAATGGAAAACGATGTTAAAAAAAACTCAGTGATACTTTAATTGCAACTGGCCCATCTGCGCACAGCAAGCCCATTTGGACCCCATAAGAGCGGGTGATGAGCTCGCGGCATTTAATGAATTTTCGGCTCTTAACTGAAAGGTTTTCGATCCAACCGTCGACAAGCAATTGTTAATGGCCTGCTGTACAAAGTTTAACAAAGTTACTTCATTTACTTTTTCCCATTAAGCATTATTTCTTCCAAATAAAACTTTACTAGAACCAAGGTAGAGCTCGGATTGTACATCGGTTTGCACTGACAATAAGGCGGAGTTAACCAATCGGTGCGCTTAAGTGCTCGTATATTACGGGGCTGTCGTATCTGCAAATCCGGTTATTGATTAGTTTGCCATGGAAATCACTTTAGATCTTTGTCATTCACAATTTAATCACTATTCAAATGCAAGCACAGCTTATTCTAGCAGTGGTCTAGATCAAATTTGAGTGTAATTTACGATGGACTAGTCGCCTGACCTCACCAAGAGCCAAGCCAAAATGGAGATGGAGATGGAGATGGCGATTTCATGTCGTTCCTCGGACCGACATATCCATCCATTAATGCAAATCAGTATACATTGGCGTGTGTCTCTGTGTGTGTGTGTGTTTGTTCAAATTCGATTTCAATTTAAAGTGGATGCGATGCTGATGGTGGTTTTTTTTTTTGGGTGGGGGGCGTCTGCAACAATTTTGTGTGTGAAAATTGAAATTGCAACAAGTTTTTAATGAAGTAAATCGAAGGTGGGGTAAGGTGAAGCCAAAGGCACTGCTAGTGACAGCTAAGAGTGCAGCAGAAGCACCCTTTTCATCTGAATTTTAATAGAAATTTTATTTATCTGGACATTGAAGACCATATTCAATATCACATTAAGTTACAGACGCCTGTACATCAATCAGTTGTGGTGTCGGGGCAACTTTTAGTTAATGCGAAGTAAGAAAAAATAAATACCGGTTACGCTTAGCCTTGAGACAGAGACAGGCTTTGAGTAACTTTAATAAATTTACAAAAGGTCGGGCTAACATCGACTGTGGTTTATACTCTGGCAAATTTACAATTTTTTCTTGTATGATATAAATTTCATATTTATATAGAATGGGTCCCGATACGATGGAGTTCCCAGTACTTTGTAATTTATGAAATGTAGCGCATTGCAGGCTTCTGCAGGCTTTTGGCAAAACCCTTTAATGATGATGGACGTTTCGGACCAAAAGCAAGTCAAGGCATTTGAGTTGATGAGCATCTCGGACCTGACCTAATTAATATGCCGGCTTGTCTTTTTCAGTTTGCGTGTTAGAATTGCTTGGCAAGCGAAATTAAGTGGCAACTAGCTGAGAACTATGTATAATTTATCATAGTGCAAAGGAGCCGAGGAAGTTAAATAGTTTTGGAGTTTTGGTATATAATTCCGAAATCAACAAATTATCATTCGTATGGCTAAAATATCTGAGCTTTTTACAACTAAAGTGAAAAGAATTTTAAAACTTTTTATTATCTTCCCGTTTATGTAGATCATAAATCAGTCGAGTTAATTTGAAATTATAAAATTGCTTACAAATATCTTTCTTAGGTAAACAAATTCTGTTTGGACTTTATTATTCACTATATAAATTGTTTCCATCTTGTTTGTCTAACAGTAAATGACTTTTCATTGTAAAGGCAAAACGCACACATCTTAGATATATGTAAGTAATTTAGAATTAGTCGTACAATTGAGTTCGTAAAACCAATATTGGATAATAATCTTGAATTACGTTGGATGCATTGAACGCCTCTTCAATCAGCCAATTGATTGGCAGCTTCGACTAAGCAGCTTGTAATTCCGTTTTAGCCGTAAATCCGGCCCGTTACATGCCCCTAAACTGACCTCAGACAACAAATAACACAAAAACGTACAAGCAAGTTCAATGCTCCCCCTTCGAATCACTCTCACTCGCTTCGTTCTCCATCTGAGGTTCGCGCCAGTCACAACAAAAGTTTCAGGTTACAACAATGTCACCCCAACAAAATGCAACAGCGACAAAAACAACGATTCTCCATCTGCATGAAAATTGAAATGCTTAGCAATTATTTCTCAACATAAAGTCTGGCCAAAGTCTGTTACATCGATCAGCTGTTTATGGCGAGAACCGGTTGAAAAGTAACTCTCATTTGAAATTCCACAGCCACAGGTTCTTCAGATGCTTCCCTCACACACAGCACACACACAGCGCACACACACTCGCGTATCTGATTAGATGCAACAAATTGGAAATAAATTGTTAGCCCATGCAACGAGTGATTTGAGAGCACATTTGGGACTGGAAGGAACACAATGTGGGCGACGTCCAAAGCAAGTTAAACAGCAATAAAAAATAATCCACCAAACGTCATCAAAATATGCAAATTATGAAATTAGATTTTCTATTTATAAATTATATTTATGTTGCTGTAAATTATTGAATGGCAATTTTCACACGTCTAACATAAGTATTTGAATCTGAAAACAGTTTGTGTTGCAAGAGGAAACAAAGGGGGGCCACAGGCATAACAGATACTTCGAAAAGTTGGCAACAAATTGTAAAATATTGTCTAAATTTCACTTGCCATTAAAGCAATTTGGCATTGAACATTGCATTATATCGTTTCATCGTGTGTGTTTTATTTTACAGGATAAATGTTTGTTCATTTTCCATGGCCAAAATTTAATTTAAATTTTGTATATTTTCATGTTTATTTTAAAATATTTATATCAAAAACATTTCCATAATTTGGAGTTACAATATTTTGGATTAAGTAACCGACCTTTTTAATTTTAATGATTTAGCTTGACTTGTTATGTTTAGTACAAAGAAGATAATGGTCAAAAACTAAATTAGAGTTTAGACATGAATGCTCCCATTTTAAGCAGTATTCTAAAAAACTGGTTATTGTTTATAGGGGAAGCTTTCGCTCTAGATCGAAACGAAATGATAAATTTGTTTCAATGTTTTAATTGATATGTAAACTCCTCCCTGAAATTAAAACTCATAAATATTCATTTTTAATGGTTTAACATGATTTCGCTGCCGCAAATAATAATGAACACTTTAATCGTTTAATTATTAGTGTTTAATATTAATAAAAGCAGCACCATCAACCCACACCCCTCTGGCGCATGAACTCAAAACTTGTTGCATGTCTAATGAAAGTGTTGCATGCCATGCACTCGTTGTGTGAGATGGAGAGATAGAGGGAAACGGGAAAAGGCGGCACACAGAGAGACCTCCCAAAAGATATTCTCGTTAGCTTGTTGAAGTTATCTCAGTCTTGTGTTGCCAAGATTTTTGTTTACATTATGCCACACAGCTTTGTAGCAATTTATGAGTTTCCCCGGCATTGTCCAGGTCAGGTCCTCTCCAGCTATTTATGGTCTTTGGCATTTGGTCTACATGCATTGCTGATAGTTGGCTAACATCAGTCAGCAGTGGCCTGAAGTGATTTATACGAATGACTTCACTACACTCTGGGCAATCGATATCGATTGGGATATTCGTTATTGCAAAACAACCAGAACATGTAGTAGTATGATTATTTAAAGCTTACTTTACGTAATCTTGAAAATATAATAAATATAATAGCACAAAACTTTCTGTTCATTGAGCTGAATCATTATTGGTCGTCTCAATATAAGAACAATTAAATTTTTAGTTCGTAATCAATCAAGCTTTGGCAATTGTATGTCTTAAAAAAAGATGCATGACAATGATCGAACCAGCAATCGATCAGAAATCAAAAGCGGACATTAAACTGTTAACCATTTGTTTTTCATTACAATTGTCTCTACCTTATTATTTTCATATCGCTTGTGGGCTTTAAGGCTTATAATTTTAGTTTTCTGGTTTTTTCACGCTTCTCTCCTTCTGAACAAAGAAGAACAAAAAAAGAAGGGGACGAGTGGCAAATTGAAAACAAAAAGAACCCGCATCATTTAGTGGCATGTGTTTCATACATAATTCGAATCAATTAGGACGAGCTTAAGACAGGAAGCTCCAAAGTGTCCAGCCCAAAGTTGGGTCACAGCTCAAGGATCGGGGGTAATGGCGCTGAAGTGCCGCCCTGGAGATTGGGTATTGGGCATTGCTGATCGCGACTAAAGGCATTTAGCATATGATTAGGTTGAAAGCTGTGTAATTTACGAACGATAAGAGCTGATTATGCCGGCATTTATATGCAAAAGATGATGTAGGTACACACACATTTGTGTTCTCTTGTTTTTTCGCTGTTTTGTTGCAGCTGGAGTTGGCTCCTCTCATTTGTGTGTGTGTGTGTGTGTGTGCTGTTTTTGTGGCTATGAATTGCCTTCGAGCCTCGTCTAGACTAATTTTCTGCTCGTAAAACGAATTTTAATTGCAAAAGCCAAATTTTTATAGTTCAAGTTAAAATAAAAAGTTATTACGGATATTTTTTCGTTCGGTTCGTATCGTTTGGTTTGTCTGTGTTGGCCAAGTTGCTTATGGTGTGTGGTGTGCTGTGTGTGTGTGTGTGTGTGTCTGTTTGCTTCTGACTTTATAATTAACCACTCATTTAGCCATATGCATACCTATGTATATATGTATGTATATGTATGTATCTTGTATGAACATATACATACTTATATATAATCCCGACTTTCAAGCGGCGAGAAACGTATTAAAAATATAATGCCCAACATATTAACTGGAAATCTCATAAATTATGCTGCGAAATGACCTGCCAAGTGTCCCCCTTAACTACCGCCCTCGCTCACTCATTGCCGATCTCAAATGCAACAAAATATGGCAGCCATTTGAAACGAAATCGAAACCAAAACCAAAATGTATAATACCAAAAATACATTTTTACAACTTGATTTTTTACGAGCTCGCCAAAGTTTTCTTTTTTGTATTTTTGTGTTTTCGTGTTTTGTTTTTGTAGTTCATTTTGTTTTCTTGCGAAAAGGCAGCATTAAAATTTCACTCTAGACAGACAGAAGGACCAGCGTCTGGTTTGTCCTCTAAGGTTCCCTGTTTCTCGTTACCCGTAACCCGTTGCCCGTTCTCAGTTTTCAGTCCTAAGACTGGTCGTGCAGGCTTCTTGTCTTAAGACCACGAAATTAGCGCAAGCGCATTAAATTAATTAACTAAAAGTCAAAGTCTATCGATTTGACTTCGACTTCAATACAACAAAAAAAAAAGAAACAAAAAAACATTTGAAGTTTTACGATGCGAACGAGCAAAGAGTCTCCGCTTGACGAATCCAAGTTTTATGACTGCTAAACTATTGTTGCCATTTTCATAATTACACAGAGTCAGTCAGTCGTATAGTAGTTCCAGTTGCAGTTTACGTGACCATGGCTAAGATGGGCTTGGGCTTTGGCTTTGGCTTTGGCTTTGACTTGGGACCTGAACGCAAGGTCTGCGTTTGGGTCTGGGAATGAAGGAAGCAAAGTGCTAACAGACAGAAACCATAAAGGAAGAGAAAATTATCTACTGTATAATACATAATAAATATGTTTCCCAGGATTTTAACTAGAAAGTCTAAAAAATCCAATAAACTAACTCATTATCACGATGTACAATTGATTTGTGGTTTTTAAATGGATTTCTTGTTTTGTTTTAATGGGTTTAAAAGAAGAAGACTATTGCAATTTAATAGTTTAATCAGAAATCAAAATGAAAACAACAAAAAATATTATTAGTTCTTAGGTAGAAGTATGTACTTCTACTAGTACTTGTGTGAATGGGAAAAACTTGCCTACTCATGTGCATGTTTTTAATAGTTATAGAATAGCATAATTTTATTCCAAATTAATGAAAATGTTTAAATAAGCCCAGCAGACAGTCTCACCGACGGAACATAGTGAGCATACAAACTGCAGCATATGAGCAAAAAAAAAAAAAAACGAGCTGAAGGCGCAGAGACGAGCCCCTGTCAAAGCAATCTAACATAACCATTCATTGTGATAGTGCCAGTGGGACACAATTACCATTCCATCTTCGGTGCTGATTACCGGAATGCCTTTATGCATAAATATTTATTTGGTAGACATCGCCAGACATGGATCTGCGTTAATATGAACGATCGTTTAGCATTAACCATTTGGAGGCAATGTAGACAATGCAAGTGACGTCTGCCAACTAGCCAGCTGGGCAACAACAAACAAACCAGCCAGCCAGGCAGACAGTAGCTTCAATTGCAGTGGCAGTGACAAACCCCTCATCCCTGGAACGAATCCTCCTGGATCAAGTTTTCTGCAACTTTGTTGCATTATTTTTTTTTCTTTTGCCAATTCAAGTCCAGCTTACAACTCCGATTCAAAGCGCTCATTAGCTAGTCCAGCTAGTCTGCCCACTCAATGCATTGCACTTGCCGCAAACTGGTTTCAAGAAGCCGTGTCTAGGAGAAGTGCTAGTTGCTGCTCACTTTTGGCGCCTGTCCGAACCATGGAATATTTGATTTGTATTTTGACGTAGACTTAAGCTCTCTTCGATGGTATTGATAAGATTTGTTCGAATGATACAATGAAGAGTATCTATTCTATCTATCCGATAAGAAACGGAAATAACAAATTTTGCTATGACAAACTATTTGGGAAACTTGTAGTCATTAAAATCGGCCAACGAAATTTTACAACATTTTACTAAAGTGTTGTAAAACCACTATATTAAAAAGCTATATATTTTAATGCAAATGAAACGGTGGGTGATTTTCTAAAATTTAATTATATTGCTTGACACTTGACTCCAGGGATGAGGTCACCTTTTAAAAAACAGAGAAATACTGACTCACCAATGAATGAAATGGCGTAAAAAATAGAGAGACCTCCCAAAAATATCTCATTTAAATATGCAAGTTTCGCTCGATTGCCATTTGCTTTTGACAAAATTCACTACATTTTTTATTAGGTTCGTTTCATTAATTGTTCTTGGATGTTACGCAAATGTTCAAGGTATGCGTTGAGGTGTCAAGTGTTGACAGCTGTCTGTATCCATGTTAATTGATTATTTCATGGGCTGCCAAGAACAACAATTTGTGACATGTGTGTGATTAGCCTTAGATTGCTTGGAGTTGCCTTCTTGTTGCGTATCTCCGTCTCTATTCCCGGCATGGGATACAAACAAAACTTGATTATTGGGCCCGTTTCTGTTTTGCTCTACTCTCTGTGTTGGCCCAATGCTACGTACGTGTCGAGACGTAGTCGGACATGGAGTTGCTTGTTGCCACTATGCCACTAGGCGGCATGTTGCGGCCTATAATTAGGTGGCAATCATTTATTAGTGGCGCGAGCCAGACATCAGTTCCTACTCCTCGACTCCCGAGCGATCATCCTTTAGACTCTTGACAATGCCAGTGCAATTTTCTTTTCTCTTCTTCGTTTTCCCTTCCCTTTTATATTTTATTAAAATTTTCAAATTTACTCAAAAGTAAGTGAACTATATATGTACATAAATGTATTATCCCTCATCTGATAGTTGCCAAAAGGCGGCAGTCGGATTGAGTGCAGAAAAAGATTAATTACGAAAATAAACTAAAGTGCAATGGGTAGGGTAGGGTAGGGGGGGAAAGAGGAGACACTTGTTTTGAAATTTTAAAATGAAACTATTTAGACAGTGCCATGACTTAAGTGGGAAATGCAAGGGTCTAAAATTTTTAATTAGTTCACATTAAGGCTAATGTTTCATAACTACATCATCTTTCTTCTACAATTTATATAGAAGCTAATGGACCTGTAATTAACTAGCTCAATTTTGTTCAGAGGTATCTCAAGTGATTTGTTTAAAGGGCTTAATTAATGTATAGAAACTTACCCAAGGCCACATTGGCGCCATTTTTTCGATTGACGGAGACTGAGATCGGCAATAAAGCTGCACTACTGCCAACACCCGCACCCACACCCACACCAACACCCCCGCCACCCGAAGTGGACGAGGGTGAGGGCGAAGATGAGTCGCAGGAGCCCTCCAACGATTGGGCGGGTGTTGGCACCGTCGACATATGATGATCTGCACTGGTAATGACACTAACTGATCCAGCGCCCCCGCCTCCGCCACCTCCACCTCCTCCACCGCCTCCACCGCCACTTCCACCTGCGCTGGCACCAGCAGCAGCTCCATTACTTCCACTGCTCGAAGTGGCAGCTGCCGCCTGAGAACTGGAACTTGGGCCATTTGCTGAGCCGCTGCTGCTGCTGCTACTGCTAGTGGCTGCCCCATGCTCGCTGTGTGGTGGAGATCGTAGAGCGGACTGATGGGGCTGCTGCTGTTGATGGTGGTGTTGCTGATGCTGCTGCTGGACCGCCGAGGCAGCGGCCGCCAAGTGGGCGTGGTGAGCATGGGCAGCCTGGCCAAGCTGTGGCTGATGCTGTTGATGCTGGTGCTGCTGCTGGTGATGCATGGAGACATGGCCAGGATGACCATGGGCATGTGCATGGGCATGATGGACATGGGCTGCAGCTGCATGCACCTGATGGACGTGAGCCGCTGCGGCGGCCGCTACGTGATGGTGACTGTGATGATGACTGTGATGGCCGAGCAGTGCGTGGGCCGGGGAGGTTGGATCGGGCGGCGGCACTTCATGGATGTGTAGGGCTCGCTGCTCGTCCTGGGCTTGGGCTCGGCGCAGGGCCGTCTGCATGGCCATCACCCGCTGGCGATCGGCGGTCAATCGGCATTTCTCGCAAGTGCAGTAGCGGTATTTGCAGTACCTTTTATGGCCCTTCAATGTGATCTTCAGCCCGTGATTACGGCACCGAGCACAGTTTGGGGGTGTTCGTGGTGAAATGGAACTGCCACTGGAACTGGAGGCGCCACCGCAAACATCGTTTTTCGAGTCAATGCCTGAGTCGGACATGCTGTCAGTATTCCAATTCTCGTCCGAAACCATTATTTGCATTTAAGTTTTAATCAATCAAGTGACACAAAATACAATTGCTCGGATCGGGATCTGCTTATTCGGATGTCTTATAGTCTTAGAAGCAGGCGTTAAGCATTGGCATTGTTTATATTGGATCGGTTTATCTAGCTTTAAGCGAGTGTTTTTTAACGTGCTGAATTGAAGTTAAATTCTATATATTGAAAACTTTTCTAATGCTTTGATATTCGTTTAGTTTTGAATAGAGATTTCCATTATTTTATAGTAATATGTAAATTTTTGATGTATTTGCTGTAACGACAAGAATAAATGAAAAATTGTTTAAAGTAATTAAAAAATTTGGAAATAAAAGAATTTGTTGCTGATCTAATCCCAAATAAATTCTCCAATCGTTTGCCTCGTTATGCGCCGTTTGCTTTGCTCTCCCATTTAATTTCAAAGTATTTGGCTAAAATTTCAAAAATTATATTTTCTGGATTATTTGGCTTGCATGCTTGTCAGCAATTAGGAAAATTTGTTATATATTTAATTTCGTTGTTTCGACGCCCCTTTTTGGATATGCGAATTGCCTCCTGGTTACATTCAAAAGGTGGAGTTGCTGGAGAAGATACAATGTTGCTGATAGTTGGCTAATAATGCCAGGGTCAGGCATTCTGATCTTTACCGAAAGTCATAAGCAATTATAAAGCAACAAATTAACTAATTTACATCCGTTTTGAAGTGTTATTTTTGACACAAATGTAATTATATATATTACTAGCAACAAATTTAAATAACCAAACAGTTTTAGGAAAGTTTTAAAAAAAAAAATAAAGGTGAAAAGGTTTCGTCAATCTACATATCTCAGTTTTTATAATGCACGAGAAGTTTTTTTAGAAAATTTTCGTCGACAAGTTGTTGACGTTGATTATAAGATAAGCGCTTTAAGTTTCCTAGCATAAATGTCTTGAGATTAATTTCACTGGGTGAATTAATTGATAAAAAATTACATATTTAATATGCATCTTGGTCAGTAATTCAAGTTATAAATCAAGTTTCTTTTTGAAATTTTTTGTTCTAAGTTTTTTTGGCATTATTAAAACTGTAAAATTACTAAAGATTCACTTAGAAGTGTTGAGTAATTTTGAATTTTTTTTTATAATTTTTAAATAAAATGTTATGTCAACGATTTATAAAATAAGTTTTGCAAATTAAGCTTGCTTAACAAGTATTTTTCCTGATCCTGAATTTTTACCTAGTAAAAAACTAGAACGTGTCTAATGAGTAATTATTTTGTAGACAGTAGAAAATTAAGATTCTTTTTAATTTAGTGCAGATAAATTTTAATGAGCTGGACTCGTCTAAGTCTACAATTATTATATTGAATTGATTATTTTAAAAATGTTTTAAAGACTTTGAAACAAATTAAAGACACCAAAAAAAAAATTAATAATGAAACAATTTTTTACCTTATTAAGATTTGGATTAATTTAGTGGTAGATATAATTATATTAATAAATTGAACTGCAACTTTTTAATAAATAGTTATATTATTTAGATATTTGTATGTAAACTGTAGATTTTAATAGTAGATATTGGTTAATGTGTATTTTTCAGTTTCAGCTTTCACTTTTTTCAAATCGAAGGAAAAAAAAAGTCACATGAGATTTTCCTGTGGTTGTGGTTTTGTTTTTCCGCGCACGATCGATCGATCGATGCGCCGACGGCAAAAACGCGTGCACGATTTCGGGTTACCAACAACAAGAATACAAAAAAATCAAAAAAAAATATATGGGTATATCGAATAGTTTGAACAGAAAAACACAAAATTTTAAACTCAATATTTCAGAATGATATTCGGATTATTTATATGCATATGCGTGATTCGTGATGCGATTCAAACAAATTCTTCGAAACACTTCGAAACACAATGTGAAACTTTCGATTCGATGCCGCGTAACGGTTGATGAGCCGAGCTGTCGCTACTGATGTCCGATCTGAAATCTTTCACATGCAAAAGTCAACTCACATTTTGCCAAGACGCGGATGCAAAGAACTCGAAAAACCGACGAGCAGTCGCAGCAGCAGCAGCAGCGACGACGGCGGCAGCAGAGCCATAGACTACATAGCACCTCACTGAGAGGAGGGTGGACACTCACACACACTGACTGTGTATTGTGTGTGTTGCGTGTTTGCTTGTGTTTGGCTTTGCTCGAACGCTCTGAAATGCAGCCGCCCCAACACGAAACAGATTTGAGAGCCAAAGCAAGAGAGAGAAAGAGAGCAGTTGCTCTGCCCTGACGCGGTAGCTGCTGACGTCGCTGCATTTGGAGAAATTCTGACATTTGGGGGCTGCACTCACACACACACGCAGAATTCTCCTATATATGTGGTTTGTATATACCAAGCAGCGCCACACACATTGGCTGGGGTTGCTGTTGGCTGTCGTCGCCGCTGCTGCTGCTGCAGTTGCAACTCGGTTCGCTTACAGCCTGTCTGAGTTGCAATGCCTTTGCTTTGCAAAAAAAAGGCCGGTAAGCCTCTTTTTTTGTTGTTTTCTGCTTTTGCATATTTTATGGCATTTGTTTTGATTGTTCTTTCGCACCACGGGGCGTATGAGTGATGGACTTCGAGACAGAACGTAATCGGACAATATAAGCAAAATCAAAAAAACTTGTGTGTGACGTTAGTCGCCAAAGGGAAACTTTCCCTGCTGATTAGAGGTGGGAATATTAACATAGTGGATGCTGGCTATAACGATAGTTAAGAGGATCAGCAATAATGCATTTTTATAACCTTCAACTAACCGATACTAAGTAATAAATTATAAAGCATTTGGGATCGGCATTTACTCTTAATTGCAATGATTAGAAATCAGTTAGTCCAAACCAAATTAAAATGGTTTTATTCATCAATTTAGTTAAGAAGTGATAACTGAAACGGCATTAATAGTGGTTTGGACGTGTGGTAGATTTAGTTTTTCAATTGCTTAACTTTAAATTTAAGTTCAGCTTCTAAGAATGGAAGTAATGGAATAGCCTTTTCTGCAGTAAAATTGACAGCATAGATCAGCTAAAGTAAATGCCTTTGATCTGAGAGATTTATAGAAAAAATCCAACAGTGCAACAAGACAACAATAAAAGCCATCCAGAAAAGTCACAAACAACAATATCAAATTTTCGTTTGTGTTTTTGCGCCTGTGCCATGAGCCTTTTATGCTGAGAAAGAGAGAAAGCCGGCTCTCTCAGTCTACTCAAAATCCTTCCATAAGAAAATTAAAATTAAAATTTCGGTTTCTTATAAACGGGTCTAAATCTAACAACGATCAGTGTTTAGCTATTCCGTCATGGAAAATGAGTTTAACAACTTATTAGGCTTGCGATTAAATGTGGTGTTAAAGACCAAGGATAGTCATTAGACTCCTTTGACTTCGTTTATAAAGTTATCTAAAGCAGCAAAAACCTATCTAATCTTTAAATATGATGCAAAGTAGAGGCATTTAGATTTATTGTCAGGCCAGCAAAAAAACTGTTTTTTTGTGGTGTGCTCTAAGCCAGCCGAAACTTGCACTATTTTTTTTTTAACATTTACTTTAGGCCTTTCTCTTAGCCTATTTCATTTTGCTTAAACTGGCTTTTCTTGGAACTAAACTTTAAGTATTTATAAATATTTGAAATATAGTTGAAGAGTCGAAGCGACTTTGACAGAACTTTCACAGAATTATATTTGTATTCATGATTCGTTCGACTAACAACTTGCAAATACATAATTCAATTATAAGCATAAGTAGTGGTTTTTGCAATGTTCTTACGTTTTCAAAGACAGAAGACTGCCGTTGGATTTCATTAAATATTATTTGTTAATTTTACTTTAAGCATTTGAAATGTAACAAAGTAAAATTGTATCGAGTGACGATACTTGAACAAAATTAAAAATGTATTTCAATCGATTTGTGTGCGAATTGTCAGTGATATAGACATCAAGTCACGAAAGAAACTCGACTTACTTGCCTGCTTTAGATATTGTTTCTGCCTCTATACGTTTGATTGGTTTTAATCTAATTTGCACCTACTAAGGTATTAGGGTGACTCACTATCTCTGTCATTCTCTTATCAATGTGTACTCAAAGCTTGACAACTTATTATTAGAAAGAGAGAAAGCCAAATAAGAGAAAGACTGTTGCTGCTGATAGGAAAAATATACACACATTAATTTATATATGCACATATGTATGTACATAGGTACAATGTTTTATCAGCGGTTGAACAAGTGCAACTTGACTCGACGTCGGTAATTGAATATGAAAGATCCTGTAATAAAAGTGCTACGCCCACTTCGTGCTATTACATTGTACCCGGCCACCCTGCCCTAATCCAACCAGGTTGTCCGCAAAATGTTATGGCTTGTTGCTCTATATTTAAGCAACAACAACAACAACAAAAAAGTGCACAAACGATTCCTTATCTTGCATGTCGCTGCTAATTTGTATTTGCACAGCAATAGGGCGAGAGATAGAAAGAGATATATGGACAGCTAGAAGGAGAGAGAGAGAATTCAGTTTTCACTCAACCTATCCAGGGAGAAGAAGAGGCTAAGGGAAATGGCAACTGCTATTCGGCTAATTATGTAACAGCAACGAGGAAAAATTAAGATAGGATTTACAATATTGGGGCACAAAAATGTGGGACGAACTGGACTGGAACCGTACCCAAAGAACTGGTTACACTCTCGGAAGTTAGCAGAGAAGCATCTAGATGGACTTTATAACCTGTGTCATTTAATTCCTATCTGGCTTATAGCGCAAGTGGCATTAGAAGCTTTGCAATTACGTCCTTCATTTCGGTTTTATTTATTTGCATTTACTAAAACGGGTTAGCCACGGATCACTGAAAAAAATCTCTTAAAATAGGAATTATTTAACAGTAATTATGAGCTCTTAGTTTTGTCTAATCTATCGTACGATCAAATATATTGAGAATTAATATGGTTTTAGGAAAAAACACCTATTGATACAAAAGGGCACATTGGGTCCGATTTTATTTAGAAGGATTTTTACTTAAAATCAAATTCAATGAAATCGGTAATGTTTCTAATTTTGGCTTAATTAGTCACTAAAATTATCTGATTACCAAATTGTATATAACGAAATCGCAAAGTTAGACATGGCAAAATGTTGCCCTCTACTTAAAATTGAATAATTACTTGGATAACTCTATCCATTTTTAAAACGAATATAATTTACTTTGAGTTAACATTTATTTATAACGATTTCAAAGTGCACAAGTCGTAAGCAAATGTAAATTAGCAAATACTTGTAATTATTCTAAATGGGATACTTTTATGTATGTAGCTTTAAGTGGGGGGCGTTAAAGAGTATCCGTGAGCGTTATGGTCATGCCAAATGTAGATTTTGGAAAAAATATTTTTTCTTTGAGTGTGGAACATGGATTCCAGAATTGGGAGTACTAAACCAAGCCACGCTTTTGCTCTATTTTATCTTCTTAGCTGAATATATCCATATTTAGCTAAAGTATTTTCACGTGGCTGACAATTTGAGCTAGTACTCTAGTTTTATGCTAACTAGTTGTGTTTTTTCCGAGAATTGCCGCTTCTATGTTTGCCTTCTTGGTTTGCAGCTCTTGGCCTTACTTTCAAATAGTCACTTCCTGTAATAGCCCTCAACCATTGTCTGGTCCTGCAGATATATTTCCTCTCTCAGCGCATAAAGTCATTGTGATGTTTGCTCTTGTTGCTTGTATGTAGATGGCAATCGGTTTGGCTATAACCTGCTGTTGCCATAGCCATTAAGAGTCGTGTGTACACACGCGAGCATTTATGGCAGGCAATTACAAGTAAACTTGCAACGCCCACCAAGCTGCGGCTAGGGGGTGAATAGGGTTGAGTTCTGAAGGGTCGTGGTATGGGGATACATCATTCATAACTCATTGTTTACTCACCGAAAGACAACGCCATTGCAGTTTATCTTGTTCCAGTTCCATAGATGTACATATATCTCTACATATCTGAAGTCGGTTATGCAAGAGAGCGCGACAAACAATTTGAAGTAAAAGTGTTGCGAGAAGTTGCCGGCACTTTATAAACACAGAAACAGACAGAATCATTCAACTACAACTATGTGTATATATGGCACTGAGACTTTTTTTGCGATAAGTACTATGTGCTTACTATGTATATGTAAGTATATATACACAGCCAAAAACGTGAGTTTCACATTGGAGAGACAACCTAAGAAAAAAAAGAGTGATCACAAATAAGATTGTGGGGTTCCAGCTCCCACAATACTCGTTCCGCACGCGTCCAAAAGAGAGTGAGTGCATTTAAAAGATCGATGTGTGTTTTCGTTTTTAGTAGTTTTTTTCATTTTTTGTTTTTGTTTTGTGTTCTTATTTATTTTATTTTTTATGTATTTTGGCGTGCGAAAAAGCGCCGCGTACACGCGAGCCTAAGGATCGTTGCCAGCAAACTGGTTGCAGAGTCTCTAACAAAAAGCTTTGAGCACATTAACAACGGATTCAGTGCCACTTGCGAGCGCCCAGTATTCCCCCAGTCTCAGTCTCTGTCTCAGTCTCTGGCAGAGTAAAAAAACATATGTTGTTATTGTTGTTGCTGTTGTTGGAGAGTCGTAGACAGCGACGGGAAAGGAGACAGGCCTCTGTCTGCCGGTCGCGCACTGGTATTTGCACTTTAGTGCAGCGAACAAAAAAATGAAATTGGTTTGGTCTGTGCAACTGAAGCAATCAGCTACAATGTGATGGAACCTCTCGCTTATCCCGAACGGATCTTTCATACAAAACAGAATTTAAAATGAAATACTCAGAGATACAATATTTCTTCGGATCGGGCTTAAACTACTATTTGCTGGCATTTAAAGAGAGTATTCTGACAAATAACTAGCCAAAAGAGGCGGCTTTTAATATTTATTTCTTTTCTTTTTTATCAATCTCACATCTATCACAAGATGAACCCAAAGGGCATCGTTTTAAATGAACTTTTCTTCTTATGTTGCTACATATACATATGTGCAATGTACATATACCCCAGTGATCGCAATGCAGCGCAGTATGCCAAGCATAGCCATGGCAAGATAGGAAGAGAGAGAGAGGGAACTCCGGCAGATAGAGAGCATAAAAATTGCAATGCAAATGTAAGAGCACAACATTTCTCTTAGCATTTCGCTCTTAACCAAACTTAAGTGGAACAACTTTGTTGCCGTACATTGACGTCTCTCGTGTGCATATTTTGCATCAGATTTTCGATTCCGATGCCGATTTGGAGATGACAACGTTTTGCCGGCGATGCTAAAGATTTTTGGTATATGTGGGTCGTTTTAAAATTTTAACTCTCAGCTGTTATACAAGTTTTTCTGTCCAAGTCTGCAAGTCTGTTCTTTCCAGTCCTGTTCGGTTCCGCTCTGTGTCATCTTCTGTGTTCTTTTGGTAGTATAGCAACTACATGTTTGGCCAAAGTTGTAATTGCACTTAAATGCCGATCCCTTTGAAAAAGGGACCGGAGGGCAACACGCATTCGTTGCCAAAATTAGGAATTAAAAAAAAAAAAGAATCAAAACAAACCTGGAGCAGGTTCTTAAATTGCTTACACACATTCACGTTGAGATAGCCGGTGACGTGGTGACGGAAACGATGCTGTGAAAGACAAGAGTTCCTTAAAAATTTTGTCAGGAAGATTCCTGACTGATTAGGAATTCTTGTAAATGTTATGCAAGTGTTTTAAAATTGTTGTACACTTTCGATTATTATGTAGTCAATTTTTAATGACGAAACAAATTTAGCACTGTGAAGAATTCAGGATTACTATTTGAAAATTATGGAAGTTATTGCTCCAAAAACACACTTAAAAAACTAAAAAGGCTTAAGACTTATTTTCATCTTCATCTCATGAAATCACATAACAAAGTATCTCGGTTTATTATCGTACTTATACGCATATTTATTAGCATATTTTTATCGATATTGAGCTATGTATTTTGGGATTTTTTTTTAATGTTCCATTTTGCAATTTCTTGAAATAGGTAACATAAACAGTAAACCAAGAGATGAGACTTCTTTTATCTGCTCGTAAATCAATTAACAAAGAGCATGCCAAGGCAAGAGCAAAAGTATCTCATGGATGCGCCGCCACACCGAAACGAAACTCGTTTGCTGTCCGCTCTCAAAAAATGCCAGCAAAAATGTGAAGCAGGGAATTAAATAAAAGAAAATAAACCAAATGCAAATCTCTCAGGAAACCGGCAGATATTTATTTATGATTTTTATCTTTCCATTTAACGTCTCTCTTGGCTCTCTGACTTTATCTCATCCCGGCATGCCGTATTATCGGCTGGCCGCACGTGTTTTATTTTTTAAAAAGTTTTGTTGCAAACAGTGGCAACTGCAAACGTTTATACAAATTGATGTTTAGCTGTCGCCCGTTGACACCTCAAAAGCCGCAGCGAAGTGACACGACATTAGCGACACGACACATATCGACACCTATGTATATCCATGGGATACCCAGAGAATGGAAAATGCTCCAAATTGTCACTGCATTTGCCCCCTTGCCCCCAATTTGGCAAGTGTAATCCGAGTTGCGAACCACAAGAAAACGAAGAAACAGGGAAGTAAAGGAGAGAAGCGAACCATGGGCGCATCAATGTGGGAGTTAAAAGGAAATCTTATGCTCCTAGAAGAGTGTAGAATGTTCTAAGTTGTAGGCGGTTGGAACGCCCTCTTCATTCGAGTTTCAAACTTAGTCAGAATTAAAGGAAATTTATAAATATTATCGGTTTCAATTTAACTATTACTCGAGTGAAATTTATATAAATAAAAAAAAAAAAAACAGAATAACAGATTTGTTGATGCATTTGAATTTGTGTTTTCGTGTAAATTGTGAAATTCATTTTTGTTTTTTAAAACTGCCTTTTGACAATTTCATAAACTTGCTCCACCCATGGAACAGAAATGGGCTCTTCTTCCCCTTACCCAAATGGGGCTTCGTTTTCGTGTTTTATAATTGTTATGGGCATTTCTACAAGTTGTACCAGTTGTTGTTGCCATTGTTGCAGTAGGATGGCTGCTTAGGCTTGTCTTTCGGTTTAGTTGGCAGCTCTCCTCCAATTGCCCCAAGAGAGAGGCTGATGTTGGGGTTAGGTCTACACAGCCCCATGCTTGGGCAGGCGAATTTTACACTTGACTGGCGTCTAAATCGAGCAATATCATTGTAGTATTTCGTTCGTTCTCTCTTGATTCTTCTTTTAGATTTCTTCTTAGAAATGGAGTGAGCACGCGTGGGCAGAATGTAAAAAGGGAAATGCAAGAATTTCAATCCACCTTTAGATTTGGCAACTAAAAGCGCAGATTAACTTAAAGACCATAATAATTTAACTAACTAATATCTAAATAGAATTGATCGTTATATATATGTACAAAAATAGATCTTCTGTGTTCCGTATTGCCCTTTCTACTGGAGCCAATTTCTCTGGAGCACCTAATTATCGACTTTTTATTGACCAAAAAATTCAGTTAAATCATTATAAACATCTTAAATCCATTTGCCTATGCGCATATTGAGTAGTCACTCGCTGGCACACTTAATGGACGTGCAAAGCTTCAGATACAAATCCAGATAAAAATGCTGGAATAATTTGTTGTCCATCCTTTGGTCTCTTGCTTAAATATAAATCTTAATCAAGATGCAGGCCCAGGCGGAAAAAAGAGGTCATCATAAAAGAAAAAGGTTTCTTCTTGTTTTCTTCTGCAGAATTCAATGCTTACATAAGTATGTGCAGCATCATAGCAAGAGAATTTAAGATTATCTAAAACGATCTTCTTTAGGGGAAGTTAGTGTTAGCTGTTTTAGTTTAAAAGTAGTTTTAATTTTCATCTTTAAGATACCAAATTTAATGGGGAGAATTTATTCTAGAAATTTTAAATTGGTTACAAATGGCACCTCTACAATGAACTCTTTGTTAAATGTCTCACATTTTGCATATTTATCAGTCCAGGACCTTTAAAACTAACTGTCTTTAATAAATTGATTGTCAAAATGGATTGTTGTTTCTTTAGAACTAAAAAGGGCCTCAATTGATTAAGCCATAACGCGCTCCAATTTGATCATATCTTCTCTTCTGTTTCGTATGAAATTTGATATATTATTGAAGCTGAACAAATCGGTTGTGGCTTATTGATAAATGGAGTGCCAAAAAACATGTTTTTAAGTTGGTTAAATAACCCACGCAGAAGAAAAACGAAAAAAGGGTAATTTAAAACACAAGACAACAACAAAGACTAAGTCAATCTGCATATAAAACGTAACCAGAAGGACAAAACCTTTTAACCGGCCAAAGGTGATGGCAAAGGGATCAGGCTAAGAGCAGGTGGGGTGGCGAATTGACGACAAAGGGTGTCGAGTAATTTACGCTTGCATGCAAATTGAAAAACAGTCGAGAACAGGCATCCAACCTGGAATGCTTATGGGTTGATGCTGTTCAATTGCGGGTTGTGACTGGATGTGTCGGGATGAGGTCGCCAAATGGAATGAGGGACGAACTGAACAGACCGGATGGGGCCAACACATTGACCACCAGGTTGTGATGCATTTTAAAACAAATTGGCACAGTTTGTGAGTTGCTATTCCTGTTGATGTTGTTGTTGTTGTTGTTGTAGCTCTTGTTGCTGGCGTGTTTGTCACTCAATTAGATGCAACTCATTTAGTCTCGGCATCGGGACTCGCATCATCATCATTTTGGCCAGCCTCTACAAAATGTTAATCAAAGCCTGATGGGATTTTCTCGACTTTTTTCAAACTAATTAGAGAGAGAGAGAGAGGGAGTTGGGGTGGAGCTGGGTGGCGATGGGGTTGGGGATGGAAATGGCAATGAGGATGAAAGTGGAAATGAATGGGCCTTGGCCACATATTGCTGACACTCGCTCAATTAATATGCAAAATTTATGCATGGGAAAGTTCAAAACGAAACAAACAAACAAACACACCAACAACAAAGAAAGAGAAAATATAAAAACAGATGATAAATAAAAGCAACAAGATACAAAAATCAATACATATTAGCCAAAAAAATTGTGAAAACAAAAAGGTTTGCCGTAAAATGCTCAATAGAATCAAAATGCCAAACTCGAAATACTTACGTATTAATATGTATATTCAGTCAATTTAAATTTAAAACATATGTTTAACTACTACATTGTAGACAGTAAAGATCCTCTGTAATATTCTTTCAACAACTAATTCATATCAAACACGATTTTGGCGCAGGTTTATGAATTGAGGCGGTCGAAATTGATAACTTCTACACACAAATGAGGTATGGAAATTTTGCCTTTTACATAATATGTCAGAAGGTGTTGGGTGGACATTTGAAATGTTGCATGTTGCAAATGAAATTAGTGGCTAGCCTGTCCTTGGTAAAGAATGTGGGTGGAATGCGGTTGCTGCTCTTGCTGTTGCTGCATTTGACGACTTGCTGATGGAAAAGTTGTTGCGACAATATAATTGCGAAAAGGACACGGCCAGGACCAGACCGAGAACAGCCCAGTGCCAACTCCTTACAGAGAAGAGCCAAAACGCAAAACTAAAGAAGAAGAAAGAGAGAGAGAGAGAGAGAGAGAGAGAGAGATAGAGAAATGCTCAGCGGGACCAGAAAGAAAAGTTTTTAGTAAACAGATGGAGGAGCTCTGGATGCTGATGCTGATGAAGAGGACGGTGATGACCTGCGCAACAATAACAATAGT
Source organism: Drosophila nebulosa (assembly GCA_024703675.1). Classification (NCBI taxonomy): domain Eukaryota; kingdom Metazoa; phylum Arthropoda; class Insecta; order Diptera; family Drosophilidae; genus Drosophila; species Drosophila nebulosa. The sequence goes on along the minus strand of JANFPS010000004.1, from coordinate 5,836,029 downwards.
TTGCATCCCATAGATACAAGGCAAGTTGAACGTAGTTGTAGCCTGGCTTGCCGCAATCAACTGCACTGCATGTTGTGGCTAAAAACACCAGGACCACCCCCCGGAGCTCTACTAGAGTGTGGTGTGCGTTTGTGTGTGTGTCTAATCACATTAGCACGTGAGCGCATATCCTTGCTCCCCAGACTGCCATCTGTGGAAACTGGAAAACATTTTGGCCGCTTTGTTTTTGCCTCATTTCGTTTGTCGATTTTGATTATTTGTCTGTGGCTGGCCGCAAGAGCACAAGAAAAGGATACTTTCGTTTTACCATCCAAGCGTCAAAACTATTTGTATCTCAAAGTTTTGTTAGCCCACACACGTGTTTGCCAGCGTTTCCTTTTGTGCTATTCCCGCAAAACTTTAACACAAAGCCAGCAAAATTTTGTGAAAACGGGAACACTGCTTATACCTCGCTCTCTCACCCCCTCACATACTTGTTTGGTGGATTACCACATAGACGGAACAGGCAAAAGGATATGACAGAAAAATGGAGGGGTTAATCTATAACTTGTATCAGTGACTACGGGGTTTTGTTTGCTTGTCTTAAAAATACAAACAGACAAAAAAAATAAATTATTTACTAGACCTACTTTAGTCGTTCTTTATTTATGGTTCAGATTTGGATGAGAAAGTAAAGTTTACCCAACGCTAAACGGTTTGCTTATGCTATCATTTGGTAAGATCTTAGTTGGCTTCCATAAAAACTGGTGTTTTTATAATTAGCTTGATAAACTATTCAGGGAATAGTTAACATCCAAACAAGAGCTTGACGAAAACTTTATAAAATCTTATAATCACAGTATTTTGCAAGCTTTTTGAATTTATGAATTGAATCTACCTTAATTGTAATTTGGAAATTCTTGAAGAAATTTGCATATTGAGTAAAAGACAACTTCACAAATTTTACACTTTCGAATATTCTGCTATATGTTTCAACAGACTAAATTCATAAAACTTTGACAATAACATTTCAAAAACTTAGCTAAGGATAGGGAACCATTGCGTTTTTACGCAACCAAAAGTATTATTTCTTTATATATCTGTTTCCACAAATGGTCATTCTGTTTTTGTCAGAACTTTAATCTAGTTAGAGTGCCGTAAATTCAGAAGTGCGAAAAATGAATCCTACGTTTTAAATTAAAGTCGGTTAAATTTTTTGAAATGCAATCAATATAATTTTTGATGTATTGTAAGCAATTGGTGGATCAACAATTTATGTATTTTGTTTTTTTTTTTTTTGTCCAAGCAAATTTGAGTTATTTGTTAAGCGGCTTTTGAATCTCAAAGTGGATTTTGAAGCAATATTGGCAATGCTACATTTTATATATATATACTTTTATATTGTATAATTTTATTTGCTTTCTTCGACCGATGCCTAGACGGGCACATAGGTCAATATAATGGTAGCATGGGGAGCCACCACGACATCTTTGAGGCTGACTTTGCTGCCAACTGGATGAACGAAACTGCCATTGTTGTTGGTAATATTATTGTAATTCTCGCTTAGAAGAGATACAGTCATCTTATCCGGTAAATCTTTCGTTTCTCCGGTAAGAGCAGAGTGAGTCTGATTGGTAGGATTAAAGATGACAAGATATCCAGGATTGCCGGACTTGATTCTGTTTGACGATTCGGAAGACAAAGAAAGAGAATAAATATAGATTAGTTAAAAATTTAAAAAAAAAGCCTTGATAACAAAACCCTTTCCGTTGATTCCAAATCTGTTATTAAACTATATATATATCAGATTTGGATTCTACGGAAGGTAACATGTACCTCTGCCTTTAAAGGGCAAGCATGAGTAAGAAGAGATTGGAGAAGAGATTAGTAAATAGTAAATGAAAGTTGCAATTTTGCGACCTACCTGGAATACACCAATAGCGGATCGTTTGTGAACTGCTTGAATTCGCCATGCATATAGGAGGCAGATTTACGCAAATGCTCAATATGATTGTAGGTTGTTTCTGTGACGTTTAGATACTCGTCCGAGTCAACTGGCACCACAGGTACACCAGGTAATAACGATAGAACGAAGGCCATGGCCGAGTGATCTTGTTGGGAATTCAAGAAGACTTTACCAAAGTCCCATTGTAGCCAAGTGTCATTGCCGGCCTGCTCGAATAGAGATTTCAAATTCTCTCTCAATGATTGAGTTTGCACTTTTCTGCTTAGCGCTTCCACGAATTCACCGTACAAGGGCACGTCAATGCCAAGGGATCCGCCCGAATTGCTGAGTCTGTATTTTTGTGGATCTTCGACATCTCGGGACACCGATAAGAAGGCATCTGCCGAAGCATTTTTAACAACGCTTAGATAATCATATAAAACATCACCCAGTCCATCTTGGAAAGTTGTTATATCATGATTATAGAAATCATATTCGTTCACCACCGCGTTAAAGTTGGTGTTCGCAGGTGCCTCCTCGTTTTCTAGTTTTTCGTGTAGAACAAAGTATTTCGTATTGTTCAGTCGGAATCCGTGTACGCCCAATCCAACCAAATGCTTTAGAACTCCACCGAATTCCTCTCTTACCAGGGAACTGTTCATTTTTAGGTCATAGAATCCATCGAATTGGGATAAAACATAACTGCCATTGATTTGCTCCCAAGCGGAAGTGGTGCCTTTCACCTTAAGCCAAGTGGTAGGAGCACCAGTTTGATCACTCTTCCAAACAAAGGCCGAACGCTTTTCCTTGTCAGCCAGAGCATCCCTAAACAATTTCGAATTCTTGGGAACAACATTGGGTGTCAAATCAAGAATAACCTTTATGTCGCTGCTCTTGTAGGTGGCAATTAATTGCTTAATCTTCTCCTCCACCTCAGGATTCTTAACCTCATAAGTCAAGGCAGTGGGCAACTCATAAATTGCTCCAGTAGCATGTATTTTCTTGGCCAGTTGTAGATCCTCAGGCTTGGCATTATTTAAATCAGAAAACTTGGCATGTGGTCCTTGCTTGTACCAAGCCAAGGGTTGAGGAGCAGCACATTTGGGAGCTCCGACAATGATCAATATGGCACCCACCAGCATGCCCACCCAAATGGACCAAAAGCCAACAAAGAATATCCAGCGCAAACGCACCCAGAAAGGATCATTAGCGTACTTCATGAGCTCCTCCTTGCTCATTCCGGTGAAAGTCTGTGGGGAAGGTAATTTATGAATTTAAAAATAACGAATTAATGATAATGTTAGTGGATCACTCACCGGCTTGCCGCCATTTACATTTCCTATGTCAATTTTGGCATCACCATTCTGCTGATCGCCACCCTTAATGAATTTAACCTCATCTCGACGCTCCGCCAGTTTGTCGTCAGGTCCACCAGTGCCCAACATCTGCTCGTCGGCTCCATCATTGAGTGCCACATTCTTTTTCTCCTCCACCATATTGACGCCAGTAACTTCAGCTACAAGTATACAGATATTTTATATAGCAAATTGTCGTTAATCAGTTTCAATTAAGCTTCATCAGCAAAAGAGAAAGAGGAAAAAGCTTATCACCTCATGAGGCTTTTTAAGCCTGACCGAAGGTCAAATCTGGGACAATGCTTAAGGCCTCTTGATTCATTAATCTTTGTATTCTTAAATCGATTTACCTTCGTTTAAATCGAAAATCCAAATCTAATTTGGAATTACAAGGGTAATGTTTAAAAAATCTCGTTGTCAGATTGTTCAAAAAAAAATTCACAGTAATTTTTATAATTAACGTTCAGTTAGGTAGGGCTAAGTTTAATTTTTTTTCATTTAAACATAGTTTAAATTCATTGTGGAATAGAAAAAGTGAGGCAAACAATCGGTATGAAGATCGACAAAACCATACATTTTGATCAATAAAACATCTAGTTTTCATACCGATTTTTTGCCTTTTAGGCTAATAAATATTTAAAATTTTAATTGATATGCAAATGAAAGCAATTTATGCTGAAAACAATTTGTGTAAGGAGCACATGCATATTTTTCTCTACTTATAAAATAAACGTTCTTTATATAAAGAAATTAACAAAAGTTTTCCATACGTGCCGGAAAATCAGTTTATCATTCATTTGTGCCTTGTATATTCCAATATATTTTATACGAGAATGATGCTTTTTGATCTTTATGCTTTAAATCAGCCCTGGAAAAGCTTCGGCTTGGCTTTCACTTGAGTGAAGGTTAGAAACGAACGCACGCCCATGCCTTTTCAACCAACTGTTGAAGTTATAGATACATACATACATTCAATATATATGCAAGTATATATATATATATATGTATTGGTATTTTCCCTGGGATTTTCATTCGATTGCTGACGTCATTGACTTGAAATGAGTTTGCGCTTGAATGATAATTTGACCTCGAATCTTGGGCTGCTGATAAAAAAAATCAATATTCAAATGGAAATTCTAAATACTTTTCTTATCTTATTGTTCATTTATTGATAAGGCACGTAAGCAAACAACGCAACACCCACTCAAACACGCACACTCTTTTATGGAAAATTCATTATTTTTTCATCTTATTTCTTACATCAGCCTTCCGTTGGCCCAGGTTCTCATATTTCTTTTTTCAGTTTCATTTTGTTCTTTTGTGCTTACCTGTTTGCGGTTTCCCTTGCAATTTATCCTCTGCTATAACTTTATAGATTTCTGGCGAATCGGTTAAATCTTTACTGGGCGCAGATTCTGTTGTGCTCTTGTGAGGGGCTAAAAATTAAAATTTCACTTTAAATAATTATTTCGTCGACAATCGAGCGACCACACATCCGCCTATGTTAAAAAGAAATACAACAATAAAAACTAGAGCTGGAAGACTTGCCGATAACCGATAAGTGTGGTCGTATTCTTTTGAAAAATACTGGTTGGTATTTTAGCAATTTTTTGAGTGAAACAGTATTTGAGCAAACCGTTGAAAAAAGTGAGTCCTCTCCTTTGCTATTCTCAAGGAACTTAAATTGTTTTTAAAAATCGCAGTAAAAAGGGTATATGTTTTTTTTGTTTTTTTTTTTTAATTTTTTTTATTATTAATTTATTAATTGATTTTTTTGAGTTGAATTATGTTGCAAGTTTTACTTTACCGCTGAATGTAAATGTTTTTGGAAAAGTTGATAATCTGAAACTTCAGTAGCAAAAAAGAGTTTAATAGACATTAACGAGAACTCAAAGTAAATGTTATTGAAGGAAAAGTGTCCAAATAGTTTTTCCAAAGTTGACATTGCATTGTAAACATTTAGATTTGAATGTTGACTTAATTTGCTTTAATTTTCTATTTCTTGCATAAAGTAAATTAATAACTGTCGGCACACTAAGTAATTAATTTAGCATAATACAAATCTTCATTTTCTTACCCACAACTGGCAGCGTTACAGAATTCTAAAAATTAATTTAAACAATAAATCAGATTGTAACGAAATTTTGTTTTATATTACTTACTTTGCTGGCAGCTCCGGCCAACCGTTTGATACGTGAAAACAAATTCATTGTTGTAAATTTAGTTTAATTATATAGATTATTTTGCGTCAAATGGCACTAGAAATTAATAAAAAAAAAAGTTCAATACACTTGCCAAATATGCTTAAAATCTTTTCAATTGTTGTCTTAAATTCTTTGATTTATTTTTTTAAATATGCAAATATTAACACTTTGTTTTATGCATATTTTTTATAAGCATTTCGTATATTTCTCTTAATCAAATTTTGTTTTGGATTATTATTCAATTTTTTTCTTTATCTCGCGTTAAACTTTCTACACAAACGAGATTTGTTTATAGCAAATTTGCCATCACTTTTCCACGATATTAACTTAATTTTTCAGCGTAAACTAAGACTGAATTAACTAACTGTCCGGCAGCAGGCTTCAAACGCAACTGAGAAGGCGATTTCGAATGCGCTAAGGTGCATCGCTCCCAATCCGAACAATCTCAACAATCTTGGTTTCTGTCTGTGCCTTCCTGTGTGTGCCGTCTGTCCAGATTTGATTTAATAACAGTGGCTACATATCGTTGAGCGCGCTCCGTGCATTTAAGTCACAATTTATGGGCCTGAGGCAAGAGCCGGATTCGCGAAAAAGAGAGAATGAAGGAGAATACCTGCTTGAGATCGGAGACCTCACTGAGAATCTGAGACTTGTTTTGCTGACCAACCTGACTAAATTCGAGTGGATTGGGCTGGGGCTTGGGCTGGGTTTGCATTGCGTTGCGTTTGGGTTGTGGCAAAAACTGCACCCGTCGGCACATTCCTTGACCAAAAAAAACCAAGAAAAGTAGACGGAACGCTGATGATGACATCTGCGAATTTTGTTGAACTTGAAATTTAAGGTTGTCTGATTGACTAGAACTTTTAAATTATCATTAATAATTTGTAAAATTGAGCAATTTGAGAAAATGAAGAGACATGCAATGATTATTAGCTCTGATTACCACGCCAATATATATGGCATAGATCGTGTCACAGTTCCATAGTTGCAATCATGGTTTTCCAGAGAGGACCGCAGCTTTTGTTGGCTGCCTTTTGCCTTATCGTCTGTCAGTTGGCCATCGATCAGGCTCAGGCCAAACCCCAGGTGATAAGTTGAAGAAGTTAAGGTTAAAAAAGTCCTAATTCTAAGTTGGACTTTCCTCAACTCTAGGACGTTGTTACTGTGGATCTTGGCGCTGGTGATGAGGTCGTCATTAAAGCAAAAGGCGATGGGGATGATGATGATGACTCCTCATCGGAGGAAACTGTTGAGGATTCTGCAGAGGATCCACAAAGAGGGCGTCGAGACACTGCCTCACGTGCTACTATACCAGGTTTGCCCGATCCGGCTACCATTATCAAGATCGCTGAGCTTTTTCAATCCGTAGGGGAGCAAATTGTTCCAATTCTATTGGAGGCTATTCTACCTGGTTCCGATGCTGCTGGTGATCGTATCGCCCGAAATGTGCAACTTTTGAAGAGCCTCAAGCGCAGCCTGGAAGTCTATTCCAGCGAATTGGAGATGGATGAAATGTAATTACTTGCATAAAAGTCAAAGCACAAGCAAAAATGATGGAACTGCAATGAAGTAGTGATGCCTGTTTCTCTAGTTTCGATTTCGAATAAATCTTTATTTCATTTTAATCATCACTTGTTCTCAGATAAACACTGACCAATCCTTCTGTAAACTTACACTTTCTCTCGAAATGTTGGTAAAAGAGATTCAAGAGCATTTCTAGGGCATGCTGCCGCCTAAAACACTGCGAACCAGAGGATGCACAGGCCTGTTGCACAGTGGCTTCAGACTATTAATAACCTGATCCACGCCACCTCGTAGAACATAAGCATTTAAATTATTGCCTGCGAAAGCCTCGCGACAATTATCGAAAAATGGGGGATGTTCCGATTGTTGAGTGGAATCTAGTTTCCTTGTTCTGGCCATCATTTTGTCGTGCTTAGCAAAAGCAAAATTTGTTAATTGAAGTAGGAACAACCAAAATCGCATTTTATAGATTAATGTGGTTATAAAATACTGAAAAATTATAGACAATTTTATATTCAGTATAAGCGTTATTTTCTGTGAATTTTTGAAATGATCTCACCATTATCTTCAAGTGTCAGCGCCAAAATAAGGGGAATCGTGTAAGAAAATTTTCAAATTGATCTTGCCATGGAATATGCGGGATATTATAAATTTTGTTGTGTTTGTTTGCTAAGTTTGCACGCAAAGTTACAGATGTTCGGAAACCTTTTAAGCCCTCAGACAGTTTGCTCATAGCTGGCGCGTATAGGGCAAGGCTATTTGTTGGTTTTGGTGGTAGTTCTACCGACTTTATTTATCTCAAATTTTAGCCACAAGATAGCGGTCAGTGACACGCATTAAGCCACTTTTCCTTATTGCCAAGACCCCCATTTGGCAAGTCAAATTCGATTTTCTGCTAAGCAATTTTCTTAGCTATTTTCTCTTAATAGATGGAATGACAATTGGCAACAACAACGTCTCCCGAACGATAAGAAAGTGAGTCGCAAGCATCCTTGTCCTTAATCTGAGGAAATTCTGAGAACTGATGTAATCAACAAAATGCACGTATCAGCCTCAAGAAACCGTGTCTATATATTTTAATAATCCATACGGGTTTAACTATATCATTTCTCGAATAAAAGAGTAAGAATATGATCCTTGGAAAGATTAAAAGTCTTTTCATAGTTCATTTGGTTGAAAATTTATGTGAGTTTATTTCTAATTTTATGTCTGCCTGTATTAAGGACTCGCCATTTTTAGAGAAGTGCTTTCGTGTTCTCATTTTCCGTTGACGTACCGTTTTTGTTTGGTTCATCGTCTTCTGCTTCAATATCGTCTTCTAATATAATCGGTTCACCCTCGACATATATGTACTGAAAACATTTTTCAACTTCTAATACTTCTCCATCCGCTTGCTTCACTTCCACATCCGTGCATTGGAATGATTGCTGCTCGGCTTGAGATTTTGGATTTATGGGGGATAGATTTCTTTCTTTTTGATTAGTTGACTTGGCCGTTGGTCCAGGTCTAGACCATCCAGTCACCCATTTCGAAGGTGCTAGAGTAGGCCCAAGATCATGAATTGTTCTGCAGGATCCCTTAAGTTTCCCTTCTAGGTCGTACAAAACTGTCGACACACATCGGCCCTTCCCCACGCCCTCTTTAATGAGTTCGGCCCATTTGCCAACTTCAGAGCCGCTGACGCACAATTCTTTGCAGATCTTTAGAACATTACTTATTATCGCCTTGGCCACTGCGGCAATTAGGCCACGTTCAAGGCTGTTTTTGTTAATTCTTCCATGGCAATCTTTTAGCTGAGTTGAATTCCTTGCACTGAAAGCTGGTTTTAGGCACGTAGTGGCTGGACACTGGTTAAGCAAAAGTATCCAAATTGCAGGCAATAGTGTTGGTTGCCACATATTCTCTATAACTAAAGTGATAAGCCGATAAATTGGTTTCTTAAATTGCAAAACAAAGTGAAATGTAATTGCAATTCTAATGCTTTAATGAGCATAATGATTAGGGTGAAACATACAACAGAAACCTGAAAGAACTACAATTGGACAATAAAAGTAATAATCCATTTTAAGAATTATCGGACTTAAAATTTTGCCTGCTAGACTGGGTTTTTCAGAGGTAAAAATGTTTTTTGTTTTGGAATAATTTGAATATTGTTGACCAGTTATTAAAATAGTATTGATTGATTTTCGAAGATGGTAATCAATTAAAAGATGGTAATCATTTAATAGTACGAAAACTAACTAACTAAAACGAAAATAACTTAATTATAACTTAGCATTGATCTATAAAGTTTTCAATACTGTGTGTGTAAATATAAAAAAAGTTATCAGAGGATTGCATAATTAATTCTGCATACAGATTTCTTTTCATTTCATTTATTTTTAATTTCTGCCTAAAAGTATGCACATAATTTTTATTTCTTCAAAAGGCTTAATGTTAATCATTTTAGCTCTGTTAGCAAGCTGTTAATTTTGAAAAAGGCAGAAAACAAAATCTAAAGCCTTTAGCCTTTAGGCTGTTCATTTATTAACCGCGCCCACATCTATGCCAAGGAGAGAGGTAAGGTAGTCGTAAGTCCATTGCAGAACATGAGGAGAGCAGAAACTTTTATTACATAAAACTTAAAAGAAACAAAATGGATGCCATCAGTACATCCCAAAATCATTGCCTTGCTGCATACGCTAAAAAGAATGGCACAAAGTAATAAATTACAAATTAATTACTTTGGTTATGCCTTTTTCCCCCTTGCTATGTCCCCTTTCTCTGATGTCTGTAGAGGCCAGAGTGAAATACCTCCGCTCGCTTGCAGCACATTTTATAAGGAATGCCAAAAGATAATATATTTTCTAACTACTATATCGGATATAATATGAATTCCCAATTAAAGAACGAAAAGTAACGTACATTGTGGAAAATTTTAAAATTGCGTCCCCAGATATAGAAACCTTGACCATCATTAGAGATTGACACGCCCCCTTATTGGCCCATTGAAGGTCAACGAAAGTGAAAACATTGTTTATCAACAGCTTTCGCGACGCGTGCAGCTAACATCAGAACATAAATTATAAATAAAATAACACATGGGAGCATGCGAAAAGCTTTACTGGAAGGCCGATCTCAGCAGAGTTGCCGGAGCCCCAAAGCCCCAAAAGCTTGAGAGAAAACGCTTTCGCCAATAAAAAGATAAGCAAACTTGAACTGCCTTGACAACTCCGACCAAAGCGCTGGAAAACGGGCGAAGCCATACCCAGCCATATACTAGCCGGGGGACCAGTGTGCTTTTGGCAGTGGTCTGATCGTGTAGCTAGTGTTTTTTTGATATCCGCGAGTTTGAAGCAAGACAAACAGGTGGGTAAAGATCTTGAGAGTAGTTTCTTAAAAGTTACATAACAGGCGATATTTAATTTTCAGTTTACCAATCATGTCGCTGCGTATTCTATCGCCTTCAATGCTCCAGACTTTGGTACGTGGCATGTCCACCAAAGCTGGCAGCAAGAACATTGGCTTCATCGGTCTGGGAAATATGGGTGGTTTCATGGCCACCAACTTGATCAATGCTGGCCACAAGCTCCATGTCAACGACATTTCCAAGCCCGCCACCGACAAACTGAAGGCCCAGGGTGCCACCGTGTACGAGAAGACCACAGAGTTGGCCAAGAATTCTGATATTGTCATCACGATGCTGCCCAACAATGCCATTGTGGAGGAAACGTACAATACCATCGTTGCTGGTGGAGTCAACAAAGATACTATCTTCATTGATTCCTCGACCGTTTCGCCGGATCTGGTTAGATCATTGCAGAAGAAAATTAGCGGCAAGGGAGCTCGCTTCATTGATGCCCCCGTCTCAGGTGGAGTGATCGGTGCCGAGCAGGCCACTCTAACCTTTATGGTCGGCGGCACCGAGGCCGAGTACAATGACGTCAAGCCTGTGCTGGAAGCCATGGGCAAACGCATCGCCCATTGCGGTGTCTATGGCATGGGTCAGGCAGCCAAATTGTGCAATAATATGTGCTTTGCCATCACCATGATCGGTATTGCTGAGACCATGAATCTGGCCATACGCCAGGGCCTGGATCCCAAACTGTTTGCTGAAATCATCAACTCGTCGACGGGTCGCTCATTCTCGTCCGAAATCTACAACCCCGTTCCCGGAATTAGCCCCACTTCTCCCAGCAACAGAGCCTATGCCGGTGGTTTCTCCACTGCCCTGATCGCCAAGGATCTTGGTCTGGTTAAAAACGTTGCTGCTGATACAAACTCACCGATTCCCTTGGGCTCCCTGTGCCAGAAGATCTACAGCAATCTCAACCAAGAGGGTGTTGTGTCCAATAAGGATTTCTCTGTGGTCTACGATGTGCTGAAGAATGGAAAGCTGAACTACCAGTAATTGAAGTACTCTCCACTTCCACCCACCCCAAAAGAAAAACTAACCAGTTTGCATTTATATAAGTTAAGAATGGTGAAATTTTAAGGACCTGCCGACTCTGCAATTTATATTTTCTATTTCATGTTGACCATATTAAAGATATATTCTTATAATTATTCATTTGAAAAGTTCTCTTGCGATTGCGTAATCGTGGGGCTGGTCTGGTCTCTTCTGGTTCTGCTCTGAGCAGTGGGCTGATAATTCATTGCTAGCTGATAAGGTTGAAGAGTGTGTGAAACAACTGTGGGATTTAATATTTATTGCTAATTCCAAGACTCGGGGGCAGTCGACTAACAATTAAAATAATAATTGCTAAACCTGATATTCAGCACGCGTGAGGGCGCCAATAGAGTTTACCTATACCCAGGTCAGAGATGGGTATATTAGACAAGTGATGTGCTTTGTATCTGTGGATTGCGAGTTGTATCTTTATATCATGTTAATTTAGTCATGGCCTTTTTAAAAAGAGCGAATGCCTCATTCCAATAAGTTTTCTTTTGTTATAGGGTAACTTTGGTTCGACGCTTCCATTGCACTCTATAATGTTTTTTTCAAATTTTCCATCTGTTGTCCACATGGAAACACAGATACCGTCAAGTGCTGATAAAAAGAAGCTGCGTGTAAAAGCAAATAGAAATTTGATCAAAACAAACAGCAATAAACAGCATTTCAAAAAGGAAGGTAAAACCGTGTACAGTAATAATTCGCTTTAGAAGAACATATTGTACGTAGAAATGCAAAATATTCACTTAAAAAATGAATTTAGATCTTCAACAAAAGGGTATATAATTTATACTAAAGTGGCTAGTTGAGTAAAATAAGCAATATCCCACGAGTAAGACAAGTACCACAGAGATATTTCTGAAAAGGTCAAGGAAAAATTGAAGATTCTTAGGACTAGTAAGAAAGGAATTAGTAAGAAACAATAAGTAATCCAAAAAGAAGAAAAGACAACACGGCAACGGAAACTGACAAATTTTTAAACTCATATTTCCCAAAGCTATATTTTATAATATGTTAAAATATATTTCATTGAAATATGTACAAATGTACCGGGTTTGTTAAGCTTAAAAAGCTCAAAGTTTGAAAGCAATAGGCTTGCCGCGATGGGAGCTTTTAGTCATTTACAGTTTGAGTGCCACAGCTTAAGAACTTTTCCGTTAAATTTGTACATATTTAAATTTGATTTTTAGGTTAATAGTAAGTACCTTTGTAACAAATGTTACATTAATTAACAATTAACCTAAGCCAAGAAACCATAATTTATCTCAAAAATACTGCATTTCAATTCAAAAATTGATAGAAATACGAAAAAATAAACAAATTTACTTAACTCATTTGGTTTCTGAAGAATCATTTGTTTTTTACAAGAAGAGAAGAGAAGGAGACTCACCTTTTTTCAGGTGTTTCTGACCAAAAGTAGATATTTATAAAGTAGTACGATCTGATCAAATTTGACATATATATTGCAAGTACATCACTAAAGCCCAGGAAGAGTTCGCGTGGATCCCGGCACACAGAAGGACATGGCTGGGGGAACTCGTCTCATCTCAAATAGTGCAATAAGGTCAATAAAGTACAATCAAGTTCAATCATCGCATGCTTTAAGATCCTGGGATGAAATATAATAAACCCAAGATAACTTACCAAAGTATAGGTAATTAAGCTTTCACTTGCCCCTGCATCAATGATAGTTATGTGGCTTCATTTTATTTGTGGATAATGGAAATAAAGTTTATGGTAAGTCGAAGAGACTTCTTTGTCTGGAATCTAAACAAAAGACTAAATTTAGATTTTTTGAATGTTGTTGGCCTGCCGTCTGTACACATTTTAAATTCAATTACTGATTTATTTGAAAAACCATTAAATTTTGAGAGAACAATCGGAATTATAAGTAGGTAATTTAGTAGGTACTTTGTCGGATGTGGTGGCGCCAAGGGCATCTGCTGTGGCTGCGCCTGTCAATGCCAACTAAATAGAAATGGCGATTGTCTGTCTGCCTGTCTGTCGAGAAGGCCGACAGGCGGAGGTTGGAGCAACAACACCAAACAACTGCACATCTAAGTGAATTGTCGTGTTGACAATACTTGCAAACAGAGTCAAAGGCAATGGTTAAGGAGCTGGAAATGGGATTGGAAATGGGTATGGGTATGGGTATGGCAAAGTAAAAGTTAATATGCTCTTGTGCTCTTCGGCACTCAAGTATTTAAACATTTGCCCCGCTTGTAATTTGAGCTGCATGCAAGTATCTTCTATCTATCGAAATGCTTGTATCTTGGTGCATCCTGGCCATGGCAGGGCACGGGAAGGCATGGGGTATGGCGCTGGTTTGGCAATGGCCTGGCAAAGGCATGGCATGGCATGCTCGGCATGCGTGAGTCCAATGCTCAAATCTTGTTTGTATCTTTAAGATACTTTTGCTGTTCATGGGGTTTGCAGACGCAAACGTAGACGCAGACGCTTCGCTTCCAACTCAACTCTTTATTTATTGTATAAACAATTCCGTGACTTTGTTGTTTATTTTCTTTCACATTTTGTTGCACCGCCATTTGCCGTTCGACATACATAATGGATGTGGGCTGGGAATGGAAATGGAAATGCTCTTGGGCTCCTTTTGGCTCTCTCTCTCTCTCTCTCGCTCTCTCTCTGTCTCTGTGTCTCTCTGTTTAAACTTTTATGTGTGTTTTTTTCCAAATGCATCGCCATATGAAGTTGAGTAAAATGGCTAAGCAAATATGCTAACAGAAACTTCAATCTTCTGCCTACTAATTTGTGTTTAACACTTTGCCTGTATCGGTTTTTCAAGTGCTCAAAAACCAACAATAAACTCTAAACCAAAACCAAAAAAAAAAAAAAAACCATCCTTATGCTACTCTTAGAGAACCAGCCTAAAATAACACGACCAAGCATCTTTACTTTTATTTTTCGTCTTATTTTCGGTTTTTTTTTTTTTCATTTTGTGTAAATACAAAAGAAATAAGCTGAACAAGTGAAGAGAAGCACAGAGGAGTAGACCTCGCCATCATCGTGTTCGAGTGTTTTCTTTATAAACAGAAAACTTAATGATGTTGATTTAGTAGAACAGGCAACCCCATCATCATTATCATCATCTTCTTTACCTATTCCCTCCCCCTTTCGTTCTCCTAGTCACATATTTTCATAATATGTATGTATGGCACAATATGGCTTGAATGTTTGTACTCAACACTTTATGAGTAAAAAAGACAAAAAAGCAAAAAAAAAATACAAAATAAAAAAACTTTTGCCCAGGCCAAAGTAAATGTTGAGTCCCCCTCTCGGTCTCTCCTCTTCTTGTTGCTCTCGTCAGTCAACATGATTTGCAAGTTATACAAATTCATTCAGCGACAACGCCAAGACTAGGGACCAAGAGCAAGACCACGACCACGACGATGACGACGACGACGACTAAAGAGTCTCTACAAAGTCTAAAGAACTAAAGGCTTGGCTAAAGTTCTGGCCAAGGCCCAAACCCGACCCGCATGTCTGCTTCATTAACACATCTTTCAGTGCTCATTTCATGGGGCTAAGTCCATACACTGCAATTCGAGGATGTGTACGAATCGACGACCCTGAACTTCTTTTAGACTTGTGGTGGTTATCCATCCTAAATGAAACTAAAATCTATATATATTAAAAATGTTATATTATATAGAAGATGAAGTTGATTGGATACCAAGGAAGGTAAAATAAAAATCTGAAGTAACTTAAAGGGGTATTAAAATTTTACGAAATGAAAATTAGGAAGAATTTTTTATTAGGTTTAACTAAAATTAATGACCAAGTAGCATTGTCTTAAGTCGAATATTCGGTAAAAAAAAAAAACGGTTACTGGTTAATGAGTAAAGAACTAATTCTATTTTTATTTGGGAATGGAAAGTTGGTTTGTTGACCCGATGACTGTCGATTAGTCTTTTCGCATTGTTTACGTCCGTTATTTATAGCCTCACTCTAACTTAAACGTCAAGTCAATGGAATTTGAGAATGAGAGAATGAGAGTATTTTGATGGTCGTTATGGCATTTCTTAATTACAATTTCGTTTTTACAATGCCTTGTGAATTTTACACATCCCAAGTGTAAATTACTCTCCCGTATTTTCGATATTTACTTGCACGATTCTCTTTCTTTCAGTTTGTGTCTGTGTCAACCACAGAAGGTGGAGGGGTAAAGGAGACGAAAACCGCGTCCGCAATTAGTTGCACCGCACTAAAATATGATTAGAGAGTCTTCTTAATGTTACTGAACTTTTTGCGGTCCAAACACTTGAGAAATTCCTTACGTCTGAGAGGCACACAAGGGGTGAACGGGGTGAAAATAAAGGGAAAGAAAAACTGTGTTAATTAGAATGCCGACAGCCCTAAAAAGATATCAACAACAAAAGAGCGAGACGAGGCAGTGCCCCAGGGATGTATGTATATGAAAAATTAATGCAATGCCTGAGATAATGCAGGGTCCGGTTTGGCATCCATTCTAATCCGTGTACACATCTGCAGCTGTCTAAAGAAAACCTGCCAAATGCATGGTTCAACTGGAACCCCTCATCTCATTCAGCCACTTGGAAATTATTTGCTTTCCTCTATGGTCTCTAGGCAAAAAAAAGTGCATCCAAAGCAACCCCGAAACTCCGAGAATTGAAATGCCAGAGCCTGCACATTGCTGCAGCAAAGTTTGCTACCTTTTGTGCTCCTCGCTTGTTGGCAATTGCAACTGACATTAGTCGTGCAATAAGCAGACAGTCCTAGTGACACATGTTTCCATGTGCCAGCCAAAAAAAAAAAAAAAGAAGAAATAAACGGAAAATAAGGGCCATGGCCCAGGCCCAAGTTTCTGTCCACAGTTACCAGTTACCAGTTCCTGGCTCTAAGCTTGCAGCTCCTTACCAAGTTTCTGAGTCTGAGCCAGCATTTTGGCAGTGAAAAGTTTTTAGTTGCTCCTTGGCATGCCAGACACGTTGACAAAAGACGACAGGCAACGCGACATAGACGAATTTATGCTAATCAGGTGGGATGCCTGACTGGCTGACTGGCTGCCTGTCTGTCGGTCTGCCTGCCTTCGCTTTACGAGGGTTGTTTATGGAATTTGGCAAATTAATTTTATTTGTTATAAAATTCAACATTAGATTAAGGATTATTTTAAGGTATGCACCGAACGTACGAAATTAAAAATGACAGGGTCACGTTTCTGTAAGGGTTTCCGTTCATTTTAACGTCCATTTTAAAACGAGAATTTTATACTACAATCAAGCGACATTAAGGGTCGAAAAGCGGAATACTAAACGAAGAAATTGTAGTTTAAACGGAGATACTGAGACTCTTCTTTTCAAAGCTTATTGCTGGAACTCTTTCTTCTTTTGTTATCAATAGTTTCTGGTTAGTTAGTTCATCTGAAACTTTTTCTTCTTGCATTGTTAATAATAGTTTCCTTTGTTATTCTTAACATTCACCCCTCGTTGTGTGCACATTTTTCAAAGGGTGGGGAATAGCGGAGAGCATGCAGGAGGGTCGCCTAAGCAATTTGATTGCTGCCTTCTGTTGGCTGGCAAATTATAATGAGGACCAGGTGGATGTGATGTGATGTGATGTGATGCCATGTGAAGTGATGTAAAATAGTTGCCTCGACAGCAGCAGCAGCAGCAGCAGCGGCAGTCCTAAAATCCACTCAGTGCACACACTTCACGCACCAATTAAATTCAATTTTCGATAGAATAATAAGAATGCGCCTTGCGACTCCGACTCAGTCTCCGGATTTTTGGAATTGACATCATTTGTCTAGAAAATGGGAAAAGCAAGAAAAGAAAGAATGCGGAACAAATTGGACCAAACTGTGTGCGGAATAATCTTTACCCTGGAATATAATCCATTCACATTGATATTTAGATGAAAGTACGAAACTATTTTTTCTTATGAATTTTCAGACTGTTTGTCACAGTGACTTATATATCTCGATATATCCTTTTGGACAGTGTGTCTTTATATACCCCTTTACCACTTGGATTACAGGGTAGATCAATTGCCTTGTTGGTGGGTGCGCTAACAATTACTAAGCCAAGGGATACGAATTGGGCTTGTGGAAGTGGGTATGCCTTTGGCCTAGTGTTTGGGTGGCATGGATTGGGCGATGGGTGGTAGCTGGAGATCGACGGGAGCGGGGGGGGGGGGGGGCGAGTCAAGAGCCAGCAGGCGGCATTATAAGCACATTAAATTCTAAAGACGCAGTCGAGGCATGGCCTTGCGTCGCAAGTGGTTTTTATGCGCATGTATTTATTATTGAATATCATTAAGGCGCAAAAACCTGAATAAGGAGTCGGGGTCGGTGTTGGGATCGGGGTGGGCAGCTGGGGGCTGAAGGGATGGAGGAGTACATCACCACCCCCAATTTAAAACAGTCTGCGTGGTCGTTTTATCAACTGGAACTCAAAATCATGATGCAAAACTGGTATTCGTACTCGTCCTCCTTCTTCTCCTTCTCCCTCTCTTCCTTCTTGATGTTGTTGTCGTTCGACGTGGTCGTCATCATCCGCAGCAACAGCATTTTGACTGCGTTTAGTGGTTTAATTTTTATGTTGCAATTTTTATGGCATTTCCTTTTTGTCTCCGCCATCTCCTTCTACCCGCACAGCCGCTCCTCTCATATGTATGCTCTCATCCGGGGAGAACTTCCCTTTTTAAGTGCTCGCCATTGGCACAATGTGTTTTTTATGGCCTTCTTCTTATACATTCAACTGCTGCTGCTGCTTTTGCTGTTTGAAGCAACGTTTTATGTTTCATCTTTTAAGTGCCCTCACTGCCTGCCACATCGCTTGTTGTTTGTGCAGTGTCTTATGAGTTTTAAGCAGCTTCTTTTTTTTTTTTTTTCGTTTGCTTTTTGCCTTTCGAGTCATTAATGTACATGTTCCTTTTTTGGATTTTGTTTTATTTTTTTGTCTTAATTGCAACAGTTTCTTCATCGGAATCTCGACTCAAGCATCTGCTGTTGGTCATCGAGGTCTTAGAAGAAACGATTTGAAGAACCTTTCGAAAGGCCAAATGCCACTTTCTTAGAAATTATATTGAATCTATCTTAATAGAGTCTTTGGCAGGAGCAAAGAAGTGAGATAACTTTAGACTCAGGCGATCGCAAAGGAATTTATTTATATAGGTTTCATGTAAAATCTTAAATGGATTGAGCCAAATTTGAACGCTTCCTTTAAAAGTTCTAGTTGTTACATGTATAACAAAGATTATTATAGATTTTGACACTTGTTTCTTAGAAGCGTATCTGGATCTTGCATGCATATGGCGTTCAATCGTTATACATAAGTGATGATGATGCTAGGGATATATATTTTCTTTAAATAGTTATATCATTTCCTTAAGTCATCATAAGCTCCTTTCCATGCACAACCTGTGCTGATCTAGAGTCATTTCGACTTTTCTTTCTTTGTTTGTCTCGGTATTCATTGAGAGACCTATTAAAGTTCTTTTTGAAGGGCTCTTTATGCCTTTTATCTACCTGCCTTTGTGGCAAGTTACTGGGTATATCGTTAGTACCTTTAATTTCCTTGTTTTTGTTCTTTTCTTTGACTCTTAATTATCTTTGTTAGATCTCTGAAAATTCTTGGTTTAATGCCAACAGTTAAATTAATATTTCCCATGGCTTTACTTCACTTCACCTCCCCTCAGCACTTTGCTTCACTTCAATGAATGCCTAATTAGCTAGCCAACCCTAAAAAACCCATTCCTCCCTCTCTCCTGCACTTCGGCTGGTGGCCACTCTTATTAAGGAAAATTGCCTCATCATGATTTTTGCATAATTTGGAAAAGCTTGCTTTCCACGACCACAAATGGCAAAGGCAAAAAATAAAAAAAAATAAAACAAAAACCCTTTTTTCAACCCTGAAACATTTTCTCCAACAAATCCTTGTCGGGCTGTCCATCAAAGCGATGAGACACGGACATGGCATTATTATGATTATAAAAGTATTCCGAATCCGAATCCATACAGCATAAAAGCAGACATGGCTGCTGAAAATTTATGAAAATTAATTTATGACACGCCACAGCCGAGCACATTTTCACTACCCCTTACGCGGCGGTCGACTCAATTTTCCAACGTGCTACGATTTTTATCTGTTTCCATTCACTCTTGCCCCTCTGGCCACTCAGCTCCTTGGTCCGTTGTGGCCGTGCCTTTCACTGGCTTCGTACCTATTATTTTTAATCCATTAAACAAATGCCAAGTTGCCGCCGCCTGTTGTGTTATCAGTAAAATGGGTAGAGGGGTCGCTCTTTGATTTCATTGCAACAACAACAACAACAACAGCGACAAGAACAACAACAATGGGCTGTCCCTTTTTTTCTTTTTGGTTTTTGGTTTCGATTCGTTTCATTTCGAAGGGTAGAAAGCAACGCCTCCGCCTTCAGTCGGTCCGCCTGTCCGTATTTGAGCCATCATGCAATCAGTATTCACGCTGAGTTATCATGCATAAAGTGGAAATCAAGGAGAAACAGGGACAAAGGGAGAGACGGAAAGAGAGAGAGAGAGAGTAGAGGAAATAATTTAATGACATCGGTGCAAATCATTAATATCAATCGCCATAGAAACCTCTATGGAAAATTCCAAGTGACAGCTCAGCCATGACTGGGAGACCAATGTATCGATCAACTGTGAGATTGTGTGACTACAAGATTGATTCACCGCTTTTGTCCAGTTTGAACACTCAAAGAAAGCACAGGAGAGCATAGAAAGGGAAAAAATTTAATTTCAAAGGATTCTTAGCAATACCTAAATGAAATTAAATTCAAGCAACAATTACTCCAAGCAATACATAACAGAAATCAAAACAGTTTTCGATATTGAGTTTTTGAAATGAAAGTTGTAGATAAGTCTTAACCCTTTTTATTAGGAACTTTTAGATACTTAGATTTTTATATCTCTTTTTATCTTTAAGACTTTAATGAGTTTCAGTGTGTGTGTTTTTCGACTTCTTTATGGCTAACTGAATGGATGGCCATTGTTCCTGTTGTTCCTCTTGGCTATCCCCCATACCAGCAATCTTGGTCTTGCCATTGATATAGTTAGTCTCTGTTTGCACAGTTTGTTGACTTGCCACATGCACAGTGAAATATTTTTGTAAGCACTTTTATGTCTGACATATCTTTTTATATACACATATAGATATTGTATATATGTATCCCTTCTTCGTCGTTTAGTTGTAATTTTTTTTTTTGCCAATTTATACAAACGTACCAACTGACATGCCCCTTCAGGCGGTTGCTGCCATAATTTCCCATGCAGTCACATCCACATCCACATCCACATCGACATCGGCACATCCCCTCTGTGTATATATGTATGTATTCAGTCAAAGTCCAAGCCCAAGTCTTGGCCATATGTTACACACATTATGCTTACTTAACAATTAGAGACGCTCTTGTAATTCCAGTAAATTGCTTTGTTCGCTTTTTTTTCTCATATATGTATGCAACTTTTTTTTGCTTTTCTACTTCTATTTTTGCTCTTTTGGAGGGTATGGAATCAACAGAGAGTGGAGGAGAAAGAGACATGGAGAGGGGCATGGCAGAGCAGGGAGTGGAAAGCAAAGAAGGGCAAAAGTGTCGTCGAGTGGCTTTTGTGTATGTTTGGACTTTGAAGGGCTCTTTTGGTCACTGAGCTGTGAACGGTTATGGCTATGAGTGAGCTTTAAGGCTAACAGAAGAACAAAAAAATGCATTCGATAAGGAAACATGTACGAGTACAAAGTCGAAAAAATCGAGCTATAAATGGAACGAGCGAAACATCTAATAATTTATATTCAACAAGAGCGATATTGAAAAAAATTCACAATTTTTCTTATTGGCAGTCTTGGGATAGGGATTCTTCTTTTAATATTTACCGCCACTTCTGTCATTTCGAACTATTCCTCAATCCAATTAATCAAGAGTTTTGAACAAGCTTATTTATAAAGGCAATTCTAAAGTCTTTAATTTTAGAGAGGACTTGAACTAGAGGTGGAGAACTATCGATAGTAGAAACACTCGATAGTCCCAATAGCATTTAAAACGTAGCTTGCTTTAATATCAGACCAAAAAACAGTTGTAAATGCAAAAAGTCTATTCAACTAGTGCCTTAAAATATTCTTTATTTTTGTACCTTTTAACATTATTGAGGAAACAATAACAACAATTTCTCAATTTTCCTATTGTCATATAAAAGTATTATTTTTTATTCTGGTATCTAACAAACAACTTTTTTAATGTTATTGGGCCTATCGACTGTTTCTACTATCGATAGTTTTCCACCTCTACTTGTAACTAATAGATTAGTTTCCCAATAGAAAACATATATTTTGAACAGAGACTTTCATTGCTGCTACAGGAAATTTCGATCTCAGAGAGACATAGAGAAACCACATCAAAAGTTGGAGTTCTCATTAGCTCTTTGCTCTAGTTAAATATTGCAGTTATATTGAATGGCCATAACCTTATCAGCGGTGATAACTTAGTCAATTAATAGTTATAGTTGCAAAAATATTAGATTGCATTTAATATTTACATAGATCAACTTCACCCGTTATAATTAGTATTTACCTTAAACACACGCCAAAAATGCGAGACCCATTGACGAATTCGGTTTTTCTAATCGAAATTGCATTAGTTTCAGGAAGATGCGATGAATGATAGGTAAAAAGTTGTGGACATGGAATGATTGTGATTTTACCCTAAACGAATGCTAAACATTCTCTATTGCCCATTGAGGTTATGGCAATTCTTCATATAGCTCAAAGGTTTCATACAAATAACTAGCCGCAGTTGCTGTAGTCGCAGTGTTACATGATGAAGTTACCGAGGGGGGAATGGAAGGTGCCCGTTCCTTGGGTGGCATATTGTCCGTAATCGAGTCTGGTTGGCATTGCTTTGCCCGCTTCTGGCGTCGATAGTAATCAATATAGTCATAATCTTTTGTAATCAAATTGGGAATCCTTTAAGAAAATGATTGAAACAGTTAGTTGAATGAATAGTTGGAATATTTTAGGCCACAATACTCACCCCAGCTCGGTCAATCTTGGCAATAAGAACATGGTTTGCGAGTCTCGTAGAGGACGTATCAAACGTTTGCTGCCCTTCAACCAATTTGGCTTTAGCCGCAAAATAATATAGATCATAAAAATTCCAAGGCTGACTGATAATAAAATGCCCACAACACCCAGGCTTATGATCAGTATAAAGTAAACCTGAAACCAGCTAAGATCCTGGTTCCCCTCATGGCAATCTCCAGTTCGATGCGAACGGCAATTGTAGGGCGAAGTGTCCGTAGCGTTCTCAAAGAGAAGAACGCAGAATGTATAGGAGGTGGCACAGTCGAGACTATCGACTTGTGTTGATTGTGTCTTAATAGCTTTTGAACTGGATTCGGTGGCATTGTTAAAGTAGATCAAATGATAACTTAAATGAGAGTTGAAGGGCAGTAAGGTCACTCTCACGGCATTATTTGCTTCAGTGTCTTCGAATTGTATGACAACTTGATAGGGAATGGCATAGTCTTGCTGAGAGCAAACGATTTCTGCACAATATGTGGAGTCCACTGGACATATTGGAGCTGCGTTTGTTGTGGTCTCAATTGTTGATGTCTGCGGTGATGATAAAGGAGTTGATGTTGAAGGCTCACTTGTTGTGGACTCTGTAGATTCGGTAGATTCGGCACTAGTCGTTGTAGTTGTAGTCGTTGTTGTAGTCGTAGTTGTTGACGTGGTCCTTACAGCCACCGTAAATACGACAATTCCTTGTGTTGTTGCTGTAGTCGTTAGTGTTTTCAACTCAATATTGTTTTCCCATATGGCCTGCATAAATTCGTCACTCATTGAGGTTATGTCATTATCACTTAAATCCAAATACTTTAAAGAACTAAACACTATGGCTCCCAATGCGGTCAACTCAATGCTCTTTAGACCACAATCTCCCAAATTTAGATCTTCCAGATTAGGCATATTATTGAAACTATTTTCTGGTAAATAATGACCAAGCGGGGTGCCTCTTAAGTTCAATACTTTTAGTTGGGTATACACAATAGTTACGCCAAAGATATTCTCTAGATTATATACCACGTTACGAAATTTCCTTAGACGAATGGTTACAGTAGAAATTGTTGCCGCAAATGGTTTAAGAAATTGTTGAGCTTTTAGCTTCTTCCCTGAACTAATCAGAGTGAAGTTTTGTAGGGATAGTAGCCCAGAAAATGTTTCCGCTGTTATTTTTCTGACTGGAAAATCTCTCAGACTTAGACTTTTCAAATTATACAGGTTTTCGAAGGCTCCATCTTCTATATAGTCCACTTGACAATTCTCGATGATCAAATGTTCGATACGAAATTCACCTACCAAGAAATTGTTGGAAATTGTGGCGCTAGAAAATTTGTACGATTCAATGTAGAGCGTAACTTCATCTGGCTCCAAGCATTGTGTTTCGAAATAGAAATCGGTTAAATCAATTGTCCGAACATTTAATATGTTGCTATCTACTGCCATATCTGTACAATTTGTAGTATTATCCTCAAAGCCAGCTCCTTGCTGATTGTCGGAAAAGTCCACATTGCAAAGTATCAGCAGGAGTATAAAAGCAATGCCTAAATGATATAAATTTATTATTTTGCCATTGCAATTTGATTAATTTTAGGATAAAATCAATACCTGTTGGAATCACTATATACTTTAACCAGCTCATTCGACGCGGCTGGTAGAGACGTTCCGGTTGTTGGGGTTTCGTTGCTTTCTCCTCGTTGATCAGATCAAAGGACTTTGACTTGGATTTTATCAACATTTCGCCATGAACAATCGTAACATACTAACCAGTTAATTGAGTTCCAGAGTGAGTGATTTCATTTAGCAAATTAGTTCCATCGATTCGGTTTACTATCAGCAAATGATAAGATTATTGAAACGCAATTGAATGGCTGACTAAGATTATTCATAATACAATATGCAAACAAGTCAATCATGATATGTTGGCATTATAAAAAGTAAATGCCCATCCCATATGCAGAAATGGAAACGTTGGAATCAAAAAGCAATTCAATTATCTATTGAAAATTCATAAATACTTATCACACTGAGTAAGCTTAAGAACAGCTTCTCTGATAATTTCTACAGAGTTAATCTTTATCTTGAGAGAATTAGGCTGAGGGGGCTTCGAAAGGTGTGTGTCCTGTTTGATCCACTCATGTCCGGCAAATCTTTTTTACTTTTTATTCGCTTAAGGTTTTTGAAAATTGAAATTCCTACTCGACAAATTCATATCTTTTATTTTTTTATATTGGTTAAGTATTTCAATTTCAATGTTGTCATAGAGACTACTATGAAATGTGGCTAAAATTTGAATTAAATTTATAACTTTATAAATTCCATTCAATGGGTTTTGCATATTTGCTGTCATAAGTATTGGCAAAAGCTTAGCAAATTCTATACAATTGGCCAACATGGAATGTTTGCTGTCCATAAAATTGATTAAAATTGACCTGCATTAGCATTTATAAAAATTAATATTTATTTGTATATGAAATTTTTGAGCTTTGCTTTAATACTGTTTGTATTTTTTTTTGAATAGCATTTAAATGCAAAAACTAAGTTGAAAATGGTCATGTGTGTGTGTATGTAGTTGTATCTGCATCTGTGTATCTGCGGATTTGGTTTTTGTATTTATTATTTGGGTCTCTTTTGAAATGTGGTCCGAGGGATTTTGGATGACCATGCGGCGTCTGCGTGCTAAATGCGATCTGAATGAGAGCTGAATGCATAAATAATGCCGATTTAGATTATTCTGAAAAAGAGCCTGTGACTGGGGTTTGGGCTGCATTTTGGATTTGGATATGGGATTCAAATTGAAATTGAACAAAAATGCCATACACAGAAAAACCACAATGTAGACTACGTCAATGATGATGATGATGATGATGATGAGGATGATGGGGATGATGGCATAGCATACATATATGCAGAAGGAGTCAGCCCGCCATAATCAGGCAAATTAATATGAAAATTTATGCAAAGAGGAAAACGAAACCGCAAAATCCAGACGCATGTGGGCTCGCTTCATGGCTCCTGGGCATGGCTCTTTCTCTTATCAGTGTTTTCGTTATTGTTTGGTTTTCGGGAAACGTGGCTCACTTCCTGAAACCTCTCAAATACCATCGTCAAGCTGTGAACAATAAGAAATGGAAAAAAGAACCAACCAACAACACACACGCACAACCAATTCGAACAAAAGTTTCATTAAATTTGCAGACTGACAGCTCTGGGTAGGGCATGCCAGGGGCACTGGTTGGGGGAGTAAGGTAATTTCCTATCCACTGAGCGCCCATTTCTCAGTGTCTCTCACTCCGTCGCAGTTCGCAGTCTTTATGCTGCCGTTGCCGTTTTATAGCGCATTAATTTCGAAAGTAGCGCTACGTGTGCCAAAAATCATTAGCAACGGAATTACGCTCAATGAAACACACACAGATCCAAAAAAAAAAACCAACAGGGGGAAAAGATAATAAAGCGTGGCCGAGGCTAAGGCCGGGACAAGGTTCGGGTATTGGGACTCTGAATGGGAACAGGGGTCGGACACCCGCCCGGCTGCCGTTAACACTGCTGCTTATAAATTCACCCTAACGACAAGTTAAATGCTTCAATATCGCATCGTAGCGAAGGGATGGGAAGGAAAGGGAAGGGAAGGGTTCTCTTCTTATTTTTTTCTTTTTCAGCTCAACGGAAGCTAAAGCCAAGCAAATTGATAACAACAATATCAAAAGCTTACTCTTTCGCTCTGCGGCTGCTATGTATTTTAAATCTGGTTTATAGGAATCTCTCTGTTAAAGTTTTTGCCAATGGTGGAGTTTCTGTATTCTTGGAAAGAAGCATTTCGTACGATTACTTCTTTCCCCTTTCCGAAGAAAAATCTTTAAAAGGATTTAAATTACAAGTAGCAACCCTTTTGCATTTTGTCGATAGCCAAGTTTATGGCACAAATTTCCAATAATTTTTAAGTTAGAACAGAAATTCTTGAACTGATCTAATCGAATTATTGTCTTGTTTATAAAAATGCTTCAGTAGTCTTTTGCTTACATTAATTATCTAAAGATTATTTTGAAATTTTTACTAATGACTCTTGGTTTTTATTAACGCGGTTTATTGTTAGTAATATTTTATATTTGAAATAGCCTTACAAATACACAATACGACCCAGGACATCATTAAAATCTATCCAACTATTTTTATGTTTTTCATGTATCCCAAGGGCACATCCATCAAATCAAACAAGAACATGAACATGCAGTTAATTAGTTGCTTTTAGAATGAAACAGAGGATAGATGATAAAACTGAAACCAAAACCGAAACCGAGACCGAAACTGCAATCAATGTGCCAGCGGCTGATGTCAGCTCACAATTTAATTTTATGAGAACAAAGCCACAAAAAAAAGGCAACGAAAACTAAAAAAAAATTCTGAAATAAGTCTTATCAAAACTCATTTATCAGCCATAGTAAATGGTTGTTCTTTCTGCCACACACATTTTTCTTGGCTTCGTGGTTGAAAATAGAAAACAAAAAATTAAATGAAAAATAGATTTGAGAATTCATTTATTACTATTAAAGAGAAAGCAGAATTGGTTGTTTCACATTTCCAAGAAGTGTATATCGACAGCATGATGATCCAAATCGACAGGTGGATGCAATTGAAGGAATTTCACATATGCCAAAAATGTCGTCCAGCACATGCTAAAGAATGAGGTGAATACCACTTGGTTCCTTGCCGGGACAAAGGCGAAGTTCACCGTTTGCACACAGGGCCAATAAATAACGCCCACCTTATAGGCGTCCAAGAATTTATCGCTAACCTGCAAGCCAAAGAGAGAGAGAGAGAGAGAGAGACAAAGAAAACCATAATCAATAGAGACAGTTAAAGAAGTGAAATGGACGGCGAGTAACCACATGGAAAGGGGAAATGGCTGGGGGGGGGGATGCAATGACATGATTTAAATGCCAGCGCGGAAAATTGTAATTAAGTGCCAACTGCCGAGCGTTGAGGCCAGAGCCGGAGCCTTTAAAATTTTATTTATTGCAAACGCCCCGTGTGACTACCTCTCCCTCATTTCCTCTTCCCCTCTGCCCCTCTCTCGTTCTCTTTCGCTCTCTGTCTATCGGTGTGTGTGAAAATGTTTTCTGGTTTCATTCCATTTTCCAGACCAAACTGAATTACACTGGGCGTGGCATTTGGTTAATGTTGTTAATTAAAATCATTGCATGAAAATTGTTCACTTTTGGCCCTTTTGGCAAAAACTGTGTGTGAAATGCCTGAACCATAATCGTGTGTCCATTGGCCCGATCAAGTCCAACGCTTTGACTATATTATGCAGATTCATTTCATATATGGCTTAAGGCAACTATATTAACAGTCAAGAGCATCGTTTGTGAACGTGTAAAACAAATTTATTATTTTCACCCAACTACTTTCTGCAAACTTCTGAATTGATTAATCAACTTTTAATTAACTTTAATTATAAAATTGTTAAGCAAATACAAAAAAGTATATATAAATCAAATGAAAATGTCAACCATCAAGATAAGTGCAAAGAAAATCGTGTATATTGTATTACACAAAGGTTCGCACTATTTATAGGAATGTTATCTGAAATATAAGTGTGTATATTTGTAGGAGAAAAGCTATCAGGTTGATTTTATACGAACTATCCTATGTATATTAGATATATAATATATATATATATATAATATTACTTTCGCCAACTGTGTTTTGAAATTTCATTTGTGCTCTAATGCACTTAAATATTTCTATCAAAAGGTTTAAAGTCCTTAATATTGAAAAATTTCCCTCTCTTTCTGAAATACTTAAAAAAAAATATCCTTCAATTGGATAATCGAACCATTATATTTTTATGGCCGAAAATACTTTTTCTTTTGGCACATTCTGCAAGAGTATCAAAAACAAAAATAAGAAACACATGCAAAAAGCCAAATGAGACAACGCACGTTTGACATAAATAGATGGTAAAACATTTACATTTATCAAGATAAATGGTTTCTAATGATATGGATAGATAGTTAGAAGTAAAGAGCAAGGCGCATTGCCAGCACATGGCCACAAGACCAACAAATCAATGTTGACAACTCGGGGACCGAGATGGAGACAAAGATGGAGATGGAAATGGAGACGGAGGCAGACAGGTGATATTTATGCATGCTTATATTACACACAGATGCTGAACCGATACAGATACAGATACAGATAGAGATACGGATGCATAGATACAGATATGTATGTATGTCTGGTTGTAACTGTCGTGAGAAAATAAATCTACAAGCACACAGTTACACGTTAAAAATGGAAATCTGAAACCCAATTTCAAAAAAAAAATATAATCAACTTTAAGATCCGCCACATGACCAAGAAACACAATTTCTGAATAAAGAAATTATGAAACAAGATGCCAGCAAAAGAATAGAGAAATGATGTATACATATGTTGTAGGAAAGAATCTCCAATGACTTGACGTAGCGACAGATTTCCCAATGAGTTCCCCCCGCCTTCACTCACCTCCCGCTTGGCATCGTCAAATGTGTTGCCCTCCATTAGTGTCATAAAGAAAAGAAAAGAACTGATGGCCATCGGATCATATGCCGTCTGCTCGGTAATGGCTTTGCACAACGATGACTTAATATCTGTCCGGGGCCACATACACCCGGCCAGCCTGATCCACACGTAAATCGTTGGACCCATAAAAAAGAAGCCAAATAAACTGAATCTGCAGACGAAATGAAATATCAATTAGTCACCATGGACGGTCAGATCGGTTATAGGGACGTCTGATTTTCACCTGACACACTTCATCCAGTCGTAAGTTCGGAATGTGCGTTTCTCGATCACTGTCTGCTCGATGAGGGAGCCGCATGGCCACAGCGTGCCATATGATATCATTCCTCGGATCACTTTGTATTTGTTTGTAAAATTTACAAAATTACGAAACATCTCGCCAAAAGAGACAACCAAATGTGCTGAAAAAGAAATTGGGTGTTAAGTCCATCAGAAAAAGCATTTAGCGAGGCTTGTGATTTATTTAGTATGTCAGCTGATGCTTTGCACCATTTACACGAATCTCTTCGCTGAATTTCACTTTTTGCCCAACCCAAACAGGTGGAGAACAAATAAGTATATACATATGTAAGAGTTGTATGCCGATTTAAGATGCTGTTGGTTGGAATGACTAATGCCGTTTCTGTGATCTCATCCATTAGATCATTGCTCTAAAGGCAAATATATATGAAATATATATAAATTAAAATAGTTGTCTGATTTATCTTTGCTTTCTCTAAGCCTCTTTAAATCAGACTTATGAGTTGACTGATGACTGATGTACAAGAAAATAGATACAAGCATCAGAATCAAATTATATGACGTTCTATCGATGATAGACATGTTAATGGGTCATGGGAATTCCATAAGTAAAACCTTTTCGCAAGTAAATAGTAAGTATTAGACGCAATTATACTTTCAGATTGCCTCAAAGTGGTAACAAATGATGTTTAAATGATTTAGTTCTCTAAAATAAAATAATAAAAACTGGAAGAATTTTTTTTGAATTGGTTTTAGGGGTATCTGCCAGACCCTACTCTAATCTGAAAGCAGATTTGCCATTGCCTCTTGACACTCTTCACACTTCAGCATCAGCTTCAGCATCAATTGTGAATCAAGTGACATCTTTCGAGTTGCCTCAACATCCGCAAAAATTAGTAACCCAATGGGGTAAAAGGGGTAAATTCTGCAAATGACCCACTTGATGGTGAGTCTCTCAAGTTCCCTAAAAACGAATTGCAAATAAATGTCAGACATTGTCATGCCACTTGAACAGCTGACACAATTTTGTGTTTCCTTTTTGTGGGACTCTCATTAATCTGCGCAGAGGGAACGGCTAAGGGAGCGACCGGGACTGGAGCTGGGGCTAGAGCTGGCTCTGTGACTGTGACTGGCGCTGTGGGCAGGGCATCATCAAGTAACACATGTCAAGTATTATGTCGCTAGAGCCCAGCCAACACGCTACCGGAATACCAACGAAATACAAACATAAATTTAATTGCCGAGAATGTTTCTAGCCCGAAACAAATGTCGAAATAATGTTGGTTTGTTTTTTTTTTTTTCCATTTGTATTTCGACAAGGCACGAAAAGATTTATCATATTCACTCGACTGTCATAAAAAGCAATTAGGCTTTTGAGCGAAAGACACTTACAAACGGCAGCCCCCTCCAAAAGCAAACGAAATGTTATAATAAAAATATATGAAATAAGCAAGTCGCTAGCCCACGGAAAAACGGAAGAGAATGAAAGAAAACATCAGAACGACTACTAGTATATGTGAGATTTGGACTGGTCAGAGCTGCTTAATGAGCGAGTGGCAAGCAGAAGTGAATGGTCGGATGGAGAGGGATACGGCGAAGGCAGGCAGTTGAAGCGATTAAAGAGCCACATCCACTTCCACAACTGCGGCACAACTGGCACTTGGCCGCTGTAAGGCACGCCTGTCTCTGGCTAGTAGTAGTGCAAAGGGTAGGGTCTTTGTTGTTGCTTCTGTAATTAGTTGCCCACACGTTTGTGTGTCACACACGCACACACCTATCCAGGCTGGGCCATAGGCACAAATGTTGCAGGGGGGCTAAAAATGAAGTTCCAACAAGACATATCATAATCCATTTTAACCTATTTTGAGTTGATGTGGATTTACATAGACCCAACTTGGAGTTCCTTCTAAAGTATGGAGAGACCCATACCCCCTTAAATTAAATACCGGCTACGCCCTTGTGGCAGGCAGGTTCAGCAATCAGTCGCCTATAACCGAATCCCACTACCTCAATATAGTACCCGAAAAAAAATAACAGAAAGGCAAAAGAGAAAAGAAACTCGGTAATTTGGTGTGGTGTGAAAAATTCTACCTCATGGCAAATGGGCTCTTGCCGCCGCCATCCCTTCCACCGTCTGTTGCATATTTTCACAAGTAATTAACATGTACATGATGTCTGGATGTCTGTTGTCTGTTGTCCTTGTTGTTGTTGATGTTGCTCCCTTCCCTTTTCCTACCCTAGAATGTTGCTCGCAAGATGTCCACAGAGCCCGCTTTCGCCTGGTTGCTCTCTGTTGTTTGTTGTCAGTTGGTGTTTATCGGCAACGATGCCATAACAAAATGTTTCCTTAGCATTAATTTGCATTATTCCTACATTTAAATTTTAAATGAGAAAATATTTCAAGTTGCCGTGCCGTTTCGTTGGAAGACTTGAGAACATCTTATCTTATCACGTTTGCTTAAGGATATTCAATGGAAACCCTTTCAAGTTAATGCTGCAAGTGTTTGCAGATTACGCGGAATTTCGCCTAATGAATATGCTATCAAAAGTTTCGAGATTAAAGATGAAAAGCAAAGCTAACGAAATTATAAAGATAGGTCTTTCGGGTGTATAATAAGGCCAAATTTAAAGTCTAATTAAAAATTAAAAAAAAGCAAATTATTAATTTGGTTGCACACCAAAGTCAATTGCCAAGTCGAATTTGACATTTCCCAGTAAGCTTCAAGCTTTGATTTTACTTCCACAGATAAAATTGATTATTTTTCCCATATTAAATGGTAAAATAAAGAAAATAATTGATTGCTAGATCAAGCTTAATCAAGCGAGATAACTAAAATTGCATTTGTGGGCGCTAATCGAGAATAAAGCAAAACGCGAAACAATTTATAACGGTTCTTCCAAGAAGCTTTCTTCTCTTGTCTTAATGATCACAAATAAGTATTGTAACAACAACAAAAAACTTTTACAATGGGAAAGTCAAAAAACATGTAGTGAGAAAGGGGGGGGGGGGGGCGGCGGCGGGCGCTAACCTGATGACGCGCAGTGTTTAACACACAATTTTTAATATCAACGCATTTTGAAAGAAATTAGCTTCGACTTAACTAACCTTCTTTAGCCTTTGTGTTATTCTTGGTTTTTAAAGTATTTTAGAGTATCAACATACTTAGCATATTTGTAGTAGCTGCTGCCCTCACTCTAGTTTTCATTATCTATCTCCATTTTTACCAAAGCACTTCCTACTTCGTTTTGTTTACCATAGTTCGATGCTATATTTCATATAGTTTGTGTGAGAAAAACTATTGCCATTATGTTCACAGTTTTAGTTGCTGTTGCTGCAGTTGCAATTTAGCCCCTAGCAAATGTGCAAGAAAATCATTTTCATGCTCACCAACAGCAACCAGCAAACGGCAATTGCACATAAATTAAAAGTAAAATGTTTATTTACGCCGGCAAAGGAGGCATGGACGGATGGACCATGGATGTTATAGAGGGGACAAGCCGCCAGGGGGACCATTCCTCCTCTTTACAATCTATGGGAGAGGAACTCAAAGCCTTGGCAGTTTCCTGCGCGCAACATTTGCATTTTGACGCCGTTTTACGCATGATATGGAGTCGCATTCGGAGTTGAATTGGAGTTGGAGTTCGTGCTGTCCGTCCTCTTGTCTTCATCTCCGTCTTCGGCTTATCAGCAAGGCAAAATCAAAACAGAAAGACAAGCGAGAGGTGGACGGAGCTGGCAACGGAGTTCCGATGCCCCCAGCATCTTGCAACATTTTGTTTTAATTTCGCACTTTTTTGAAAAGTGGCAGCCGCCAAGTTGAACGGGCTTTTGATGTTGCCCAGGCACCGAGACACTGAGCACCGCGGCAGCTGTTACGGGGCTTCACATCAACGGGAAGCGGCCAGGCAATGATCCATATAAATCCATTCATTCGCCGAACGACTGGTAAAACATAACACAGCATTTATACCCTTACTGCGAAGGGTAGACTAACTTGAATAATGAAATAAAAAAAAAATTCGACTTTGCCTTCATTTGGATCTTTATTAACACTTCGAATTTACAGACATCTTTCGAAATTAAAGCGAACCTAAATAAGCAAAATGCTTCCACCTACTTTCCAAACGTCAGTATCCAAAATGGTGCAGTGATCTTGGTCTTAAATGTCATTTTAATTTCGCTTTGTTAAATTATAAGAAAAAAAATCCAGAGCTAATGCCTCGAATCATATGAAACAACAATAAAATTTTGTAATAATTTGATAGTCCCTGTTGCAGAGCATTAGCATATTCCTTTGAATTTTATACTCTGTCTGTTTTTTCAGTTCTGTTCCATTCCTTTGATACCGTTCAACTGACATTTTTATTCAGTCTTCATTTAATTAAATTTTTCTCGCTTTTCGTTTTCGTTTGATTATTGACTTTGGCCCGCGGCGCATTTGAGACTTAAACTTTTCCCTTTTATTTATTATTTTTGATGTTTTTCTTTCATTAATTTTTCAATTGATTTTGATTTTTTCAACATTGCCGAACTTCACACTTTACTTTACGTTGGTGTACCATGCCCCCCGCCCCTGACTGGCCCGAGACTGGGCCGTGCCAGGGCAAAGTACTCCTACATCAAAGACGTCGCTAATTGTATCTGAAGGTGTGAATTCTGATTGCTCGCTCGTTCATTCTCGACATTTTATTTAATTTCAAGTTATGTGTACTAAAAGTTGTTTCCTCCGCTTGTTTATTGAACTTTTTCCCTGACTGATAGCAGGGCAACAGAGATAGCGAGTGGTAGGGGAAAGAGGGACAGCAGGGGGCGATTTTTCTTTTTGGAACATATTGAAACATGTGTACTTGTTGACTGAGTCTGGTTTCGGGGTTTGGGGACTCGGGGTTTCCGTGGTCGGGGTCGGAGGTTCTTTCTGATGCGGGCTGTTTGTTCTCTGCTCTGTTTTTGGTCTGTATGATTTGATTTATTTGTACACAACTTTATGATATTTACATGTCTGGAAACTGTGTGGAAATGAAATTGGAATTGGGGTGTGCTGGCAATCTGTGTGTGTGTGTGTGTGTGTGTGTGCTACAACGGTAAATAAATATTCGTATTGGGGTTCATTTAAGGTCGAGCAATAAGTATGAAGCAATCAAAACGAATTGGAGCTTCAGGGAACGCCAAATGAGAGCGGAACAATTGCAAAATCGATCAAGAACAAAAAAATTTGTTGAATTTTGAAAAAGAAGTTGTTCAAAAAAACCCTGAAAAGTTGAAAAGACAAAATTTGACTTCGGATTCATAATAACAAAAATATCAAATAGGACTCACAAATATTAGAACTGTTTAATAAAAGACAAGCTTGGCGAAATGTAATTAGTATGCAATATAAAAAAAGATCCCTAATAGAGAGGGATCGTTTCATTAAAAATTCTTTTGATTTCAAAATGAAATTTATACACATGAAGGCGCAATAAAGTGAAGACTGTATTTGGAATTTATCAAAAGCAGACATGTTTCGCTTACTAATCGTTTTCAAAATAAATATTTCTTCCTTGGTCTTACTCAGTTGCTTCTTTTTATTATGTTCCATAGATCTTTTAATTGATATTTCCTCTTGCCACTGGCGTTCTCATTTGGTCAGTTCGTGAGTCAATCAAGTGCAATCATCCTGGGACAATCCTCAGCTGGCAATGATGGTTTCTGTTTTCTTTATGCTGTTGCTTATCTAATGCCTGAACCGACCATCTCTGTCCGTAGTCCGTAGATGGGCTGTTCTGTTCGCTCCTGCTGTTTTAATGCCCCTGCCGTGCCCTTAAGCCCATTATCAATGCATGTCCCGTCATAATTAATAAGCCTCACCCTCAAGTAGACGGAAGGAAAATCAACAACACAACACGCAAGACGGCAATCAGTTGGCATTGTTATTGGGATTGGGATTGGGTCTGCAAGTCCGTCGCTTATCAGGCAACGGCCCCGAACAGCTGCTGTTCCAATAATTCTCCCTGTTTGGCGCTGTTTACCCAAGCCTCCGGCCCCCGGGCCAATTACAGCTTCCTGTTGAGCGCGAAAAATTTCTTTTAGCTTCGTTTAGTTTTTTTTTTTTTTGGTTTTTTACATTTTTAAACCCTCGCTTCTGTTTTGGACTCATGTGCTTGAAGAGGGGCCCGGGGCCACCACCTACTCACTTAGTGTTGCTCACAACTGAATGACGACGACGACCCTTTTTTTATTATTATTATTTTTTTTTTTTTGCCCGTTTCGTTTGCTGGAAAATAAAACCATCATCTCACACACGATGCTCAATTTCAAGTGTCGAAATATCTGACAGCTGTAATAATACCATAAAAGGGAAATGCAGTTTGAGTTTTTCCCGGCGGGGCAAACTTTTTATTCTTATTTCTGTGTTTGTGTTCCAGAAGGAAGGAAGGCGAAAAAGGAAAAATTCATTTTCACATTAAAAAAAGGCAAAACTGTAAACACATGTGAGCCAACTAAAAAAAAAAAAAAAACAACGAAATTGTAAGTAAAATGCAATTGAAGTCAATATTTCAATAGGGCTAAATTTTAGCTGTTCGTGCTGCAGTTGCTTAATAGTTTGGCGAGTATCTGCAAAGTGCCCCGGCAGAGCGTGCCGAGAACAACAAGAGAATCCAATTTCGTTAGAACTTGATTGTCAACCAAAAATAACGAGGTAGTGAATAGAAAAGAGACACAGACAAAGGACCGGCAGGCAGGAAAAATAGACATGCAGACAGTCAGAAAATCAGGTCATGGGCGTAGGCAGTGAAAATTTAAGGTTTGTGGGGGGGTCGAGGGACTGCAATTGATCCATCGTTATTATTTTGTTAAATGTAGGCTAGAAAGCTAAAGCTAGAAAAAAAGTAGTCAAAAACTTATTAGCTGTGGTTATCACATCTAAACAAGCAGTCCCTTCTAGATTATACATTTTCCTTTTTATATTCCTCTCTACGCCCTTGAGAATTGTTCGCCCGGCAGGGTCGGCCAGTCAGTTTGTCATTGACAACAAAACGACCCAGAAAAAAGAAGAAAAACCTAAAGAATTGAATATTAGAAACCAATATATTTTCGATTTTATGGCATATATATATATATATATACTTTTGGTTATTGTAGTCGCTCTTGGTGCTACGCACAAGTGTCAGAAACAGCACATGACAGTTTTCTGTCTTTTGTTTTTTTGATGGTTTTGGCTTTTGTTTCGATTCGGGTGACCTGCTGTTGCTTCTATTCTTGGCCAAACTCATTTAAGTAGTGGCCGGATGACACTTTAGTTAGTTAGTTTTCCAGCTAAAGCAAATATCTTTCCAAACGAGACAACTAGCGGGGGGTTCGTGGCAGCGAAGCAGGAAGGGGCGCGCGACAGTTTGCATTGACAGTTCAGCCAAATTGACGTTTTGTGTTCGACGCCCTCCAGAGAGCAAGCGAACAAGCAAACGAAAAAGCGTCAGAAGTGTCAGCGCAAAGAGGACAGGTTGATAGTCACAATGGAAGTGCGCGAAATGGGTCTGGAAGTGATAGGAGCAGGAGAAGCAGGACGAGCAGGAGAGCACCAGTGTGGGAATCTCTACATGGAAAAGCGAAAAGCGCAAATGATTGAAAATTCATTGAACTAAGCATTTTCACTACGAAAATCAAGTTACATAAATAAGCGAAAGTTTTCTTAAATTTGAGACTGGTAAGTCTTTGTGAATGGAATGTTGAAAATAATTTACAATTATCCTATACCTTTATTGTCTGCGAGCAGTGATTGGCTCTCAGGTAAGAATTCATTAACCTTTTAATTAATCCTAATTAAGTGTCTGCTGTGTTAAGTGAAAGTGTTTTTGGTTTATCAGTAAATTGGAACTTTGAGATTTTAAATTTGTGTATGTGCTTCAATTGAAATTGACACATCATTTTTATCGAGCCCATCGGGTTCAGTGAGCACTTATCAAGCAAACTCCGCAGTTCCTAGTTCAATGTCTGGGCCCATGTCGCCTGTTCTTTGGTTTTCGAATCGGCTTCATCCATCAGACATGGCACTGACTGCGGATCTGGCTGTGACTCTGACTCTGACTCTGACTGTGACTGTGACATGTGGCATGATGGGCGGCTGCGCCTACATTAGTTGGAAACCCCGTGGGGTTACATTGAACCCAGACCAGGCTAGGGAGTAAAAAGCTGTGCCCAAATTTAGCTCTCTCGGTTCAGTGTACGAGGTCTAGTAAATAAATAAATAAATGCCGACACAACTGTCAATTATGGCCAGAGTACAATTTGGTAGGGGTTGCTCTGCTGGGAGATAGAGAGGGCAGTGAAGTGGAGATACATAGATATGTAGATATTTTATATAAACAACAACAGCAAGCAAGTAAGTAAGCAAAGGCAGTTCAATTTGTTGTTGCTTGGTTAGTTGGATTGATGGCAGAAAAATGTTGAACGCCCATTGACACACAGCCAGCCATAGACACACAGTACGACAGAGGGACAGATAGACCGGCAGACAGACAGACAGACAGACGAAAATGCAACGTCAAAGTCATTTGTCACGCGCCGGGAACGGCAACAGCAACAGCAACAGCAAATCGTCGAACGATATCAATGAGCGAACAATGAACCAGGCAGGCAAACAAACCTCTACCCCTTCCTCATACCTACCACACTCCCTCAGTTCATCTCTCTCTTCCCACTCTGGGCAACGAACCGCATAAAAAAAAAAGTAATACAAAAATTGAGCTCACAGTAAATCAACAATTACAAGATAAGCAAACGAACCAAACGACCAAAGCGACCAAACATCGGACGAACCAAGTTCGAAAACTATCCCCAAAAATACTGCACAATCTACGAGCACAATTCCCATCTAATTCTGTTGCACATTTCGAAATGTCAGGCCAAACTTCCGCAATTATTTACAATATCCCATTAAATTCAAACATTCAAACTCAATTTTTCCCTTACCCTCCTCCAAATTTCCTAAATTGTCACATACCCTGGTGAGTTTGTAAGAGAAAGAGTATATTAATTCTTGGAAAACCAAGTAATAGGTTCGAATTCCTGTGGAGAACAAATTTCAGTTCCTCTAATATAAAATAAAAAAAGTGTTTTGGTGCTGACTTTAAGGCTGGCTGGGTATAGGGTATT
Source organism: Drosophila nebulosa (assembly GCA_024703675.1). Taxonomy (NCBI): domain Eukaryota; kingdom Metazoa; phylum Arthropoda; class Insecta; order Diptera; family Drosophilidae; genus Drosophila; species Drosophila nebulosa. The sequence goes on along the minus strand of JANFPS010000004.1, from coordinate 5,797,581 downwards.
TTGTGGTCTCCCCATCGATTGAAATTCCTAAATTTGTTCTTTTTTATGTTCTAGACTAACTTGAAATTAGTTGCACAGGCAGCGAAACGAAAAAAAAGGGTGCAGCAGCTTAACCATGGCCCGAACCCCCATTCGATAGCGTTCTTTACCAAATTCGAACCCAAACCCTACTCAATCCACACACAATTTGTAATTTCATGCACTTAAACTCGCATTATAGTATATTCCTTCTGCGTTCTGTTAATTTTGTTGCTTGTCTGAATTCTGTGTGTGCTCCCCCCGCTGGCCAACCACCCCTCTTCATGAGACACCCCTCTTGTAGAGACCCTGATTCTGTTTTTTCCGATACGTCATCGTTTCCTTGTTTCGAAACCTTAGGCGCTTAAAAATATCCGTTGCCGTTGTTTCTCCTCCTTCCCCTACTTGTCTCTCTGACTCCCTGTGCAATTTGAGGTGTAGTCATTATAGCTGCTGCTGCTGCTGCTGCTGCTGTTGCTGCTGCTTATGCGGCTACTTTTGCCGTACCTGTAATTACATTTATGTGTTTTTTTTTCTTCTGTTGCCTGCCAGCCCTGCGTGCTGTGCCGTGTGTAAAATTTTGTGTAGGTACAATGCCCATCTTAGTCAACCTCTCTTTCTCTCTCTCCCTTGCTCTGTGTACACTTAACAAAAATATTTAATATCTGTAATTTCTCTCAAAATAAAATGAGATACATTGTGCGGGATATTCAAAAGAAACATAGTAAGTTTTTTCAAAGTGATAATTGCAAAGAGAAAACTATTACTAGTTACTAAGATTAGCTTAGAAACTTAGCTTGAGTTTAAAGAGCTATTTAAAGAGAACTACACACTTTAGCTAAACTAAGGTTAACGGTATCAATATTTTGTGCAATTTTGGATAAACAATGTTTGGATGAACAAATTAGCGTAAAGCTTAACAAGTTTTTAAGACTGATGAACTTTGAATATTTGACAAAAGTTATTACATACAAACGTATGGGTATTTAAGAAACGTTATTCGATTTTTCTCAGAGTGTATTTGAGAATAGGTGAGTGTCTGCGTGTGTGTGTGTGCGACTGTGAATGATGGTGTATGGCCAGTCATAGCATTTAAGCGGCGCACAGGTTACAGTCATTTGGGTCTTTTGGCTTGGTTGCATGGCTAGTCTTGTATTTAGTTTGAGGGTCACTTATTATTATTAACTACTTATCAATCAAGCGCTTAAGTTTTTTCTTGCTGCTGTTGCTTTTTAATGAATTTGAAGGCCTTTGCCAAGGCGGAAGAGTAATTGGCGCAAAGAACTGCAATGTGTAAACCTAATGAAGATAACCAGCAAGCTAGAGAAGTAAGCCCAATGAGACAAGTCGAGAAAACGTTTCCTGTGACCCATATTTTAGTTGATTTTCTATATAGTATTAAGGCATCTAATGCTTTCAGTTAACCCCAATTCGAAAGGCATTTGAAACATTTTAAACCCAAAAAAAAAACAAAATAAAGTAAAGTAAGGCAAAGGCAAAAAGAATTACATCAAACCGCCTGCAAAATGCCAAGCAAAATTTAAGAAATAAAGAGAAAAAGAAAATTAACATAAAGTGAATTTCGAAAGGACAGACTGATGGACTCACTGACTGACTGCCTCTGGCTGACAGAGCCACGTACAATTTGGCAAAGCATTTGGCTTGCCCAAGCACGTGCTTATAGCTGTGAAATGTGGAAAACTTTTGTTGCTTCTCCGTTTTCTTTTTTCATTTCCTTAGAGACCCCAAAGATACAGTTAGACAACATAGACGAAAGATGTGACGGACGAATGGACAGTCTCGTCGACTGCTGCCCCCCATGAGGCAATTTTCCTCTTTATCTTCATTATATTCTTCTTGTTCGAACTACTGCAACTTTTAGTCAGCATTTTCTTCGGGTTCGAAATGAGAACAGCTGATTTTGTGGGTTTTTCTTTGGCTCTCTTCTGACCCACTCAGAAAAAAAAACTCACTTGACTTCGAGTTCGGATAAAACAAAAAGAAAATAAATAATATTTTTGCGTTTTCCCGTTGCTGCTGTTGTTTGGTTTTTTGTTTTTCTGTTTCTGTGACTAATAAATCATGTGGCACATTGGTTCCGTTCCGTTTGGTTTTTGTCTACGCAATTTAAATAAAAAATTAGCGCATATTTTGCATTTTCCTCTTCACAGAACTGCACAAATGCGACCCCCCCCCTTTCCCCACGCACTACCCCTAGGTCTCTACCCTTGGCGATTTGTGTGTGTGTGTTTGTTTGTGTGTGTGTATTCATTAAATTTATTACTTGGCATATTTTTTTGTTGTTGGTTGTTGGTTGTTGTTGTTGTTGCTTGAGTCGATTAATATAAATCAACGCCCGGCGGTGTCATCCGAGGCAAAGTCAGCCCCAGGGTACGTGGCATGGCGTGGAAATGGGAGTGGAACTGGACTGGAAGGCAGCGTTGGCTCTTTGACTTTTCCTTTGTGTCTTTAATGAAAAGTAATTTATTAAGTAATTTCTAAGCTTTTTTTTATTATTCGGTCGTGACAATGACGCCGCTGAGCATTTAATTAATTGGTTTTCTCGTATTAAACGCCAACTGAAAAAATGAATTATACATGACTCAAGGCAAGCCCAGGCAAAACGGCAAACGGCATCAAGCAGCCAACTAACAATAAGTAGTGCTCGATATTTAGATTTAGTTTGAGATTACCAGAAAGAGAGACAGAGAGGGAGACCTAGAGTGTGGGGGGACATATGGTCATTATTTCTCTTGCTTCTATTTCATTTAAATTGAGGGTTATGTCATAAATAAAGTGAACAGAGTAAAGTGAGAACTTGATTTCAAATGGAAACTAATTATAATTGTTGATGAAATAGATCTCTATTTTCGATTAAACAAAACATTCCGCAATGAACATTTCTAGCTAATAAAATAAGTCACTTGGCCTTCCCCCCAGTCCCCGGCTCACTTTGTCTATCGACCATCAGCCGGTTGGCATTTAAAATGCAGATAACAATTAATTCTCAGAACTAGTAGTAATAAGCAAATTACCATAACTTGGTCTCCCAACTAACCAGATCATGATTGTAAATACTCAATAAACTCAGTTCTTGAATATCACATTAATTTATTCCTCAGCTTCCCAAAATCAATCAGGATGTTAATGAGAAATAGAGGCACTAAATTTATTCAAAGCTAGATTATGATTCACCTGCCTCTTTTAAAGGTAAAAAGGTAAAGATTCAACCAACAGTAGTTACAGTAGTTTTAGTAATATCCTCATTAACCATTCCCAAGCCATAGATAATTATCAGATCAAGTTAATCTCTTATTTACAGAGGTGAAATTTAATTAAAGATATTGGTATACTATATTTAGAACTGTAAGGTAAGCAGTAAACGATTAAATATGAAATAGTGGTCCATTAATATGGCCAAACAGTTAACTTGGCCCAGTGGTTTCTCTCAAATGTCTTTGCCGTCTTTCCCATCGGCATGATGAGTTTCAGTTTGAAAAAAGCTTCTTAGTGCAAAAGCAGCTATAAATTACTAAAATGCTGTATTTAGGCTAAGATCTTTAGGTTGCTTGATTGAATCTGCGAATTCGTTCTGCATTGTGAAGGCAAGGCAAGCAGAAATTCTACAAAATAAAACTTTCAAAGTGTTTGGACAACAGTTGTTGCTGGCGGAGGTTGTTGTTGCCGATGTTGTTGGTCGGCTAGTCAATAAATTGTAGTTGCAGTTGCAGTTGCAGTTGTTGTCGTCAGTCAGTTACATGCTGTGTGAGATACATTTGTATCTTCTGTGTACTTTGTGTGGCAACTGCAACTGCAACTGCAAACTGTAAATGGAACTGCTGCAATTGCAGCGGATATGCGAGTAAGCAAACTCAAAACGTGCTTTCCCAATAACAACGACAGTTAAAGGCACACAATGCAACAACAACAACAACAACAACAACAGCAACAAAACTAAAAATGCAGCCAAAAAATAAATAAAAATGTGCTTTTTGTATCTTACTGCAGTTTTCTTTTCATTTTTTTTTTCTGATTTTGTATTTTTAAGAAAACTGTCAAGATTTGCATTTATCGCTGTAGTCGTTGTCGTTGTCGTTGCCGTCGCCGCCGTCGCTGCTGTTGCCGTCGTGAAATAAAAGTATCTGAGTATCCGAGTAGTATCTTGTGGATACGGCATTTGCTTAATTTGCATACAGACATTTGCCATATAAGCAAATATTAGGTGAAGCAAAAATATAAAGAAGAAAAAACAAGCAAACCAACCAAATAAAACATTCATCGGAAAATCTAAAAAATATTATATTATCGTGTGTGCAATTTATTTTTGCAGTTGTGTCAACTTTAATGGCATATAAATTTTATTATACTTAATTCCCTGTGCGGAGAATATCACAAAATTGGCCAGCCGCCTATCCATCACACAGATAGACGCATTTATGACTACACGAACTCAGAATCTATGAATATTATAGGCATCCATCCATAGAATTTTTCATTGAATCTTTTTAATCACCAAGTAAATCGTTGATTTTGAGGTCTGACAGATGTATGCTTAGTATACGTAGAATATATAAAATAGACATCTGATTGATCTGGCTTAAACCAATGAACGAATTGTTGGGTAAATATGTAAGAAATGCTATATGGTTGAGATGTGGCGATTGGGTGACTTCTTTTTGTAGAATCTCAAAGTTATAGGAAACTGATTGTGGTTTAATCTGTGGGCTCAAATGCCCGTTAGTGTATCGGATCTTCGGCGTAGTGATAACTTTTTGTTTTGCAATTATTTTATTTGTGTACTTAACAATTTTAATTGAGTCCACACACACACACACACACACACACTATACGCACTTTCAAGGTTGGGGGGAATTTTCATCCCGGTCGCCCGCATAACCCGTCCCAAGGGCCTCAGGCCACTCCTCCCTTGGGCCTTTCAATTGTATGTACATATTTTGCAATCGTTTCGTATTAATTTAATTAGATGGCATTTTGTGGTTTTCGGTTTAATTTGTATTTGTATTTGCATTTGCATTACCTTCACCACTTTTCCCCCCAAACGGCTTAGTAACAATGCCATTATGCAGGCTACAAAGAAAGAGAGCGGGGGAGAAAGGGGGACAGAGAAAGATTGAATTGTTTTATTGTTGTTTTTCACTGGGATTTTGGTTGTGTTTTTTTCCTGTGAGCAGATAACTGAAATGCGGGTTTATTTTATTTAATATTTTTGTTGCTGTTCTTGTATTTGCATTATTTATTTTGTCGGCTTTTGTGGAATTTCACCATATGCTAAATAAATTAAAATTTTAATTTTATAGTAGAGAGATTTATATAATATTTGTCTGTGTCTGCGTTTATATCTGCATTTGTACTTTGTTGTTGGCCATGATAAATATATTTGCATTTTGTTGCACAACAAAAAATCAACAAAAGAACCAAATGGAAACCAAACAACAGCGAACTGAGTTTAATTAACAAATACAAGTTTAATTCATGGTTTTATTATTTTGTTTTATTTTTGTTCAAACCAAATCGGATAGTTCCTCTATATTATACAAGTGATCGAAAAACCATGATAGTTCGTTTGCCAAATAACCAAAATTAAAATATCTTCTTTTGTTTACGACAAAAAAGATCATTCTGAAATTTCACTTTAATATTTGTGGTCATCAATGTGAAAACTTTGATTAAGCGCTACTTTACTTAGGATTTTGATGGTTTTAATATCAAAAGTTTATTTTTAAAGAAAAGTTTGAAAATAATACAAAGTCCTGCGACTTAAAGGACATAAAGTGTAACCAACAAAAAACTGTTTCTGTACCGACAGAATATATTGTTGGACGCGACAACAATTTGAAAGAAAGTTATATACATTTTCCTTTGCCTGCCAATGAATGGGCTCATTTGAGTTTTTGATAGCGGATACTTAAACAATTACTTCAAATTTATGCGCATAGTTTCTTCAACTATTACTTTTATGCAATCCACTTACTCACATTCAGATGAAATTCAATTAATTTGTGCTTTAGCTGATATTGAAGCCTGCTTTTCAAACTCATTTCATTTGCCATAATTAAACACGCATACATACATCCTTAATTATCAATTTACCATTACATACACGTTTAGTTACTTTCAATCGCTCATTTATGATTATGGTATTCACTTCCTAATTTCCAATAAACCAAAACGATTTCCTCTCCTACCTCCCTCCACCCAAATGGCAAACACTTCGAATGAGTTTCATATGCATAACATTTCATTCCTGAAGGGCGCTTTGACTATTAACACACTTGTATATATATGTACATAAATATGTATAAAATGGATGTGCATATGGTGCAAATATTTTCACAGACACGCACACACTCTGATAGCTCGGCAGCATAGCAAAATTCACGTTTATATTCGGTTTACAATTCAATTTAAATGTAATTTCCCTTTTACAAAATTGCCAAGATAGAGAGGGAGTGAGCGAGAGAGAGAGAGAGAGAGAGTGGGGGATCTGGGAGCAAACTGGGATGGAATGGCATTTGTAAATGCAATGCCACGCCCACAGGCAGGCCGTAAAACACATGTAGATGATAGTGCAGCACGTCATAATATTTCATTTGGCATATAAACTACATACACACAACACGGTAGAAAATCGTTTTACACTTTTGGCAGAAATTGACGAAATAAATCATGTTTGCAACACATGATTGGCGCAACATGAAGCCAAAAATGTAGTGCCAAGGGGCGAGAGCGGGGAGGAAGTGAAAGAGCGTGTGGGAATGCTAGGGGAAGGCAATACATCCGGCGAACATGAACGAATGCCTAATGTAAGTTTCATTTCAAGCATATTGACTATGTCATGTCGACTGTTCGGTCATAGAATGTGACGCAACTATATAACAGTTCTAGAATTTATAACACCCACTAACCCAGACGCCAGAGGGCGTACATTTAGTCTGCAAAAATAAAAATGCAAACCAACTGCCATTCTAAAAAGTTTATTTAAAACTCACAATTTTTATTCATTAAATTTTTATTTCTTTAGAAGTCAAAAAACCCAATGACTGGATTCCAAATTAGCTTGGGTCGACCTGTTGGTAAAATTCTGAGTTATAAAGCAATCAAACTAAATAATTATTTATTCACTTTTCTTGAAAAAGTTTCAGCTTTTTGTAAGAAATCAGTATTAAGTGAATTATGTTTAAGCTTAGAGTTAAATTTCCTGTTTTTACAAATAATTGTTTTTTTTTTTTCTGTTAAATTTAAATTGCAAACATTGCCGATTCGTTGATGGCAAAAATAATTTAGCTGCATTGATTTGTTGCTTCTGTCATTGTTAAGTGCAATTTGATTGTCGGTGAACTGGTGGATGTGGCGTATACGCAACGTTTTTCCACATACAATAACTTTTTTTTGCGAGACTTGCGCAAAGGAAATGTGAATTTTATAATTTAATTATAAATGTCTACTTTTGACATTTTCGTTTGCAATTTACAGTGTGTGTGTGTGTGTGTGTGTGTGTGTGTGTGTGTGTGTGTATAGATTGCCAATAAAATAAAATTGAGAAATGCACAAAAAAGGCCATGACAAGAATGATGATGATGATGATGACAATCAATGACGACGACGGCAACTTTGACTGATTGAATTGTTTGTGATTTTGGTGCTTGATTGTTTTTTTTTTTTTCTTTCGCAATTATAAAATCGCCATTTTAATTGTATGTAATTCGAAATCAAAATTCGAATTTTAAATTGATTCAAGCGAATCGAGCAAATCGATGGGTCATCACTCCACTTATCGATATTCAACTTGGCCACATTAGCCTAATGATTTCGTCAAGTCTTCACTGGGACTACTGCCCAGCCCGAGTCGCGCTCTTTGAATCACCATCACCATTGTCAGCACTTAAATGCAGGCTTCATTTGCTTAATTGCATGGCAAATGTTGCCATGATTAATGGGGAATTTTTGGTTGGGGCTAGGGAATTGGGGATTGGGAATAGAAATCGGAATCAAAATGGGTAGCGGCAGACACATATCGAATGAGAGAGGAAAAAAGCGAAAACCTGTTCTTTATCGATTTGATTTGCTGACCATTTCGCTTTTCGTTTTTTGTTTTTCGCTTTGTGCGTTGATTTGCATTATAAATGAATGTAATTTACGTTATTGTTGGAGGGCAATTTCATTAATCGGCAGTTTTTTTTCCAGAATAATTAAAAACAAATTTGGACCAAATTGATATACAATACCAATTAAAGCCTTTTATCGACATCTATTTCACAATCAAATGGATATTGAGTTGGAAATTCAAACGAAATGTTTGACCAATTTACAATTTACAATTTACATTGGAAATAAAAGCAAATATCTAGTTTGTTAAATGATTAGCGTTAATGATTTGTTCTACCATAAAAAACTATTAAACAAAGTCATCTCATGGCTGCACTCAAATGAAAAATACTTTAAAAAAGCACTCTAATTCAGAATTTGTTTCGCACATAACGATTTGCGATTTATGTGTTTCGGTTTGCTCTCTTAAATAAAGATCTATCAACGATGTTCCGCGCATTGAACTATCTAAAGAAATTTAAATTATGTAGGCACACGCGCAGTTACGGTTCTCGGCTTTTACTTCATGCTTTCCGATGACATTACGTATACGCCCCATGTCGCCGCTATCAAGGTGACTATTTATAGATGAGCAATTTACTTCCGGCACAACGCACATTTGAACTTTTGTGCAATAACAAAATCGTTATAAATATTCGCTTGGCAATTAGCAAATTTGCAATTGCAATGCGAGATTTTGTGTGGAAATTTGCACAAACAAAAACCAATTAATTTAAAAATTTGCGTTCACAAAAGCCTTGGGAAAATGGCAAGAACCATTTCATATACAAACGCACACACACACATTTATTTATCACTTGATATAAGAATTACCCAAACAAAATATTTAAATCTATTATTGTATTTTTTGTTTTTCTGTAAAAATTTCGAAAATTCGCTGACTGGCGACGCGTTTCGTTCGAACAAAAGAGAAAAACTAATTGCAAATTTTTCAATTTCAATGTCAATGACAGCAAGATGGAAACCCGAAATGAATAGAATTACAGAGAGTGCAGTCCCAGGCAAAGATTTGCCATCTTGTGCTCAATCTGAGTGTCTCATCGTAATCATCATTAAACTGCCCGAAGAGCCGAAAGTGCTTTTGCTTTCGGTCTTGTATTATTCTGCGGTTGCCAATCAATAATATGCATTGCGAATGGCCCTGTAATTGTAAATGTTCTTTCTCTCTTTGCCTCTTTTTGTCTTCTTGGTCTTTCAGCAATTTTCATTCATTGCATTTGGCAAGCGACTGCCAATAAGTTGGCTTTCGAGTCTTGTATAGCTTCTTTGCCCCTTTTGTTGTCTCTCTGTTGCATTTAATTGCACGTTTTGGCCATCTTCAGCCAGAGGGCTACCAACCAATACACCAGCAATGACAATGCCAACAGAGAAAATATCAAGCCAAAGGCAAAAGTTGCGGTTTCTGTTGCTGCAGAGCTTATAGAAAATGTCTATATTATATAAAATCTACATCTGTTGTTCTACGAGGGGGAAGGAGGCCAGAGAGCCAGGGCAGGTCAAGCATGGCAGAAAGATGTGGCATCAGGGCACCGCAAAATGGCTTTGTGGTTTAGTCGAAAGATGTTACAACGTCCGAATCATCTTCATGATGATGCACATATAAAAATAAGTACGTAAATACAAAATACAAAATAGAAAATACTTTTCGGCTCTTGAACAATTTCCTTTTCATTTCGCCTTGTTGCTATTTTACTGCTTATAATGCGACCACATTTCACTGAATAAACATCTAGCATATTTTTCTAATTCAATCATCATGATATCATGGGTTTGTTCAAGATCTAGATAAGTACTAAAAGTATTTTTAGCTGCCTCAGGGAAATTAAATTCTGTTGTTAATAAAAATAAATTCTTTATGTTGCAGTCTTGGATGAAATGCCTTTGAAATATATTAATCCTAGATGTTTCTATTCCAATTGGCTTAGTTAACAGAATAACCTTTGTTTAGCAGGGTTTGCTTTGCGGAACTCTTTATTGATTCTCCAATGTGTCGATTTTGCTATTTCACTTAAGCACTTAAGCAGATTTCGTCTCTTTGGCAACAGAAATTATATTTTGCTAATTTATATCCTGGGTGGGAGAGTTTTAGTCTAAGCTTTTTACCAATTTGACCTTTCGTAGACATATTTTGCTGTTCGTATCTTTCTGCATACTTAAATGTTATAAGCCGCAAAATGTGACCTCAACAGCAACATCGACAACATCAGCAACATGCTAATTAGCTGAGGGACTGCCAAAGTCTCTTTTTTTTTTAGTGGCCTTTATTTCCCATGCGTTTGAACATTATAATAATTTTATTTCGTGCTGCTGTTCTGCTGTTTTCGTTTGTTGGCCAGGTTTAATTAATGATTTGCTAAGCTGGCAATTTTCTGAGCCCCCTTCCACTTTCCTATCCACAGTCACTTCCCCCTCGCTCTCACTGTTCCACTCTGTCTGCCTTTAGAGGTTAATTGGGTGTTTGGGGCCACCCACTAAGAGTGGGGCAGGGGCAGGCAGAGAGAAAATCCGCATTGTGGCCGTCAAAAGCAGAATTTGCTGTTGCTGTTGCTGTTGCTGTGACTGCCCCCGTTGCTGTTGCTTTTGCTGTTGTCGATGTTGGCCAGCTTGCAATGTGCATATATGTAAGCATGAGTGTGAGTGTAAGTTGAATGTGTGTGTTTGTTGCCAACACGTGGCAGCAACAGCAGCAGCAGCAGCAGCAAACAATGTGGCGCATTGTTGGCTGCCCGCTGTGCATCCGTTTTGCAACAGATTTGAGAAAAGGGGGCACCCCCAATAAGCCTTGCCTTGTTGCACATTGTTGCTATTGCTGTTTTTGTTGCTGCTGCCGTTGTTGTTGTTGTTGCTCTTTTCCGCTGCCACATTTCGTTACACAAAGCTCACATGCGTCATTTTTTATTGCCATGCCAAGCATTTGCAATATTTATTGCATTTCACATTGTTAAATATCATTTGTGATACACTACCTATAAAGAGTTCTTCGATTTCATGATCCAAATGAATATTAAAACAGTAAATTTAACAGCATCTTCTGTATTTGTTAACTCAATTATTCAAACTGAAAAGTTTTCTTTGTTTCAACATTTCCATGAATTTTTCTGTGAAATATTTTGTATTTCTCATGCGTAATTTCCTAATTATTTCTGATATCCACTGGGAACAATATACATTTCCGCAGCAGTAGTGTATCCCATAACAATTATCGAGCAAAATATTCCTTTACAGTTTTTTTTTTTAACTTTGATTTTATTTTCTATGCTTTATTGGCTCTCCATCGCCGCTCCCTTCTGGTGCTGCGGCAACTTCCATATGCAAATTCATGTGACCGATTGAGGTTTATGAATATAAATTGTTTGTTAATTAAATGCAACAACTGCAACAGCAACAGCAATTGCAACTGCAACTGCATTGTACGTACAACAACAAAGACTAAGTATGATGGCGCATGGTTGGCTAGGCTTTAATACCGGAAATTGATTAAAAGCTCATTTCATTTCTTCCCCATCCCCGGACTCGAGTCCGTCGTCTTCATATTCCTTCCCCAACGTTTCTGTTCCACTGTCACAATTTGCCGTTTCAAATGATTATGGTGCCCCTTACACCACACTTACACACACACACACACACACAGGCAGACACAACAATCGCACACTCACTGGTGTAATTGCAATTCAGTTGCATTGTTGTTGCTGTTGATGTTGTTGTTGTTGGAAATGTTGCTGAAAAGGAAATATTCATGTAAAACATGCATGGGCCAGAGAGTTTATGGTTGTTGTTGCTGTTGCTATTGCAGCTGCTATTGTTAGTTGTGCTTGTTAATATAATCAAGTCTTATGCTATACATTTCATTATTGGACAACTGAAGGACTAACTGACAGACGCTTACTTTAACTCTGACGACCCATACAATTTTCATGAATTTTCCAATTCGATAGAGATTTTCGTTGTCCAGGGGACAGAGGACGACAGGCCGATCATCTAACTGACGAATTGCGTCTCATGGCCAATTAGGCAGACATAGAAAGAGAGATTATGCAAATGTCTTAATTTACAATGGAATATGAAAACATTTGACATTATAATGGAGAAGCCTTTGTCTTTTAACCCGCAATAGAAATGCAACTCTAATTTAAAGCTTAAGGTTAAAAAATTTTTATTAAAAACTGAGCTCGAACCGCAAATCCACATGTGATAAAATAATGAAACAGCATTTCAATACATTTAAGCCAAAAATTGAATGTTAAGCAAGCAACTCTAAAAGTTTTTCCTTGGATGAACATGAGCTTCGCCTCACTTCATATACATAAAAAATACCAATAGAAAAACACTAAATATTGTAATATTTTAGAAGGAAAATTTGAAAAAATTTCTTTCTCCACAGATTACGAGAGCTAAAATGGATTCCCCATATTTCAAGGAAAAAAACAAAATATCGAAAGGATATCGTCCAAATTTACTCTTGGTTCCAATTGACATTCTGTGACTAAATGGAAGCTGTCTCTTAACTTATCTTTTTTTTGCTAAAAGCCCTACACTACTTGACCATTTTTGATCTGCTACATCTTATGTTATTTGATCACAAGTTATTTAGGCAATAATTCTCAGACAGTTGTTAATGAAAATTTATTAAAGTAATAGGTGAATAATGCTGCAATTGTAAGCCTAACTTTGTATTTGATAGACTCTTTCATTATACGTATTACATAAAATATGTGGAAAATTATAAGTTAGCTCAATCAGCATTCGAAGCCTATCAAATTGTACAAAGAATATCAATTTACAACATCTGCCTGCTCAACCGATAGCTATAGGCTATAGGTTTGTTTGATCAGTCAGTCAATTGCACAGTCCGAAGCAACCCACTTAACGAGGTCGAGCCCATAGCAGCACGTAGTAGGCTGCTGTTCAAGCAAAACCAAAAAAAAAAAAAAAAAATACAACAAAACCTCGAAACCGAAATTGAAATTGTAATCGAAACCATAACAAAATATTAAGTATACACACGAACCGAATGGAAGGGGTATCGGAGGTTTTTTGATTGCCGACCGGGGGTTTGGGGAACTAGAGACTGGGGCATGGGCACGAACCGGGGCAACAGCTCTACTTGGTTAGTTGGCTTCGGTTGGAGTTAGCTCAGGCCCCATTTCCATTTAGCGTCTGTCTGCCCGTCTGCCCGTCCGTCTCTGGGTAATTATAATGCGCCATAGTCACGCCAGACATGCTGCATAAATATTTAAATTAAATAATAAACAATTGCTAGAATACAACAAATAGCTGTAGCAACTGTAAAAATAATACGTAATAATAGCGAAAAAAAAAACCAGCACTCACACTCACAGTCAAACTAAATTTAACTAAAACAAAGGTGAGCACATAAAGTACTCGTGCAACAATTTGTTTGATAAAGCCTTTACCCTCGGGTTGAATATATCTTTTGATTGCCACTGCACTTGGGATTATAAAATATAAAAAATTTCATTTTATTTGGAGTATAAAGAGACCCGAAAAAAACGAAATAACAAGTAAAAACCAATAATGCGGCTACAACAGCTACAACAGGCAATAAAAATGCCATAAAATTCAAAATGAAAGCTAAAACGCAGCTTGGGCAACTCCTCCCCTTCCCGGACAACTCCACCTGCGCTGACCCATTACTTGGAGCTACCCACCCCAAAACCCTTCACCCCCTTTGCCTTGTTGTGAGCTGCATAAAAATAAGTAATATCGTAAAAATTACAGGAAATAAAAATCGCAACGTAAATACGTGTAAGTGCGTGAGTGTCGTGAGTTGGCCAACTTTCTCAGTTGTCTGAAATTGCCAGTAAAATTATGGCCAAAATAAAATAGAGCCAGAGCCAGAGGCAAAGAGGGCCGGAGTTGGAGTTGAGGAAAATTGTAACAAAGTCGTAAATGTGGCAGACAGACAGGGACAAGGAGGGCGTGCGGGAGTGGCAGCTGCTTTAAGTTCAAGTTTGCCAAATATTGTGGAAAACAAATACATAAATCGTTGAATTCAATGGATATATATATTGTTTTGGTGGTGCAAAAATGTTCTCCTGGTTAGAAAGTTCTCTGCAGAAATGACTTTCCTGTTAGAATAATATAGCAACTCACTTTAGAGACATTCTGAAAAGGGTAGTCAAAAGGTTGCTAGCCATTTAATCTTTGAGATTTTCTATAGTTAGTTGGATTCCTTCATAAGTCACAAGAATCATGCCGATGAAACGAATTGTGAAACCAATTTAAATTTGAAATGGGGAATGAGTCGCACGTAGTGTAAAAAGACATTACTTCTACCCGACCAGGTTGACGCCCTCGAAGCATTTACTTCTAATTTATTACTATGCAATAGAAATCTAATGAGGAATACTTATTTTTTCATGTATCATGACATATAGCTTATATAGGAACAATAAAATACATTTGTTCCTCTCTTGAACAATTACTAGTGAAATACGCATTGAACTATGGCAACCTGATTATATCTGCCCCCCTTGTCGTCCTCTGTGCTATTCCCCTTATAGAGCAGCACAATGGTTATTTGTTAATGTGTCTGCACAATTATTTGATTTATATTTTCCATATAAACACTTCAGATAGACTGCTGTTTATTGATGTTTGTGCAGCTCGTAATCATTGGAAAAGACCAAACCAGTTGGTCACTCGACCATATCAAATGGGCGGCGCACGCGGGAGACGGAGCACGAGGATGGGGAGAAGATGGAGATGGAGAATCAGTAAGTTTTCGTCATGCCGTTGCCATCGATCCGTCAGTCAGGCGGCTATGGTAAATGTTTTTCCAATTTATTTTCATGCTCAACTTGAACAACTTGAGTAAACTGCCAATAGACAGCAGGCAAAACGTGGCTTGGTTTTCATACCCTGTAGCCGGGGGCCAAAGTGGACAAGGTATGCCAAGATCAACAAAGTGAAAAATGCAATTAAGATCCATAAAATTGACATATAAAAGCAGTTACTGACCGCGCCTATAGCTGGCAAACTCTGGTAAAATATCTATTGATACTAAATAAAAATACAAATTGTCTTTTGGTTTACAATTAGGTTTAACGAGCTCTAGGACCTTCTTATCAATCCATGGGAAAACATTTTAACATTTTCATTAACTAGGTATTAAAAAGTCGACACGGAATCAAGTCAATTCTTATGAGGATAATTTTTAGTTTGTGTTTCTATTTCTGGTCCTATTTCAGTTTAGTTTCTATGCAATTAAATTGAGTTATTTGCGTTCGGCCGAAGTTCTAGATTGACTGACTAGCCAACTCACTGAATGGCTGACTGACCGTCAGTCAGAGTCTGCCTTAAATTGAATTGGCCTTTGTGTCCTCGTTGTCGTTGTCGTCGTCGTCGTCATGTATGGCATACATGTTCCCATTCTCCCATTTGGTTTGATACAATAAAATCCAAACAGAGCAACGCTCATTGAATAAATAATCGAATAAAATATGTTGCTGTTGCTGTTGCTGTTGCTGCTGTGACTGACTGACTGACTGCCTCCACCATTCTTCTCTCTTCCTTTTTCACTTTTTTTTGTTGCAAAATATCCAATTTCCAATTTCAAATTCCAATTATATTGCTCTACGCTTTTTATTATTATTATTATCGTTGTTGTTGCTGCTGCTGCTACTGATGTTGCTGCCGTTTGTTGCTGCTACTGCTGCTGCCTCTGTCGCCAGCAAGAGCAATGAAAAATCAATATTGACATGAATGTTGGCAATGGGTTCTTGTTCATGTTCATGGCTCTGGGGTTTCTCGTTGTCGTCGCTTTCAATGCATGCGGACCGGAAAAATTTTGCCAGTCAGTCCCACGACTCGACTGAATAAGGGACACGGCGGACCAAGCTCTTCCGTCTCCTCAAACAACAAAAGTTTTCTCCCTAAAGTTTTGCCCAAGTCATGGCAAACAAACTCATCATCATGGAAATGTGCATAAATGCTAAGATCCGCATACACACCCAAATCACACATGCGACTTAGCCAACACACACACACACACACACATACACATAACATGCAATAAATTTCATTTTTATGTATAATGAAATTGTAACTACAAAATGCAACATCTTTTTGTGTCATATGACTGGAATTCTGTTGTCAAGGCAAGTCAAACTCAAATGATCAGGGCCAAATTGTGAAGATGGAAACGCCAAGGCCATAACACCTCTCAAAAGGCCACAAGTCAAGACAATATTACAAGAAACATTTGCACGTCTCATTTGAAACTAGACAAATGCAATTCTTCGATCTTTAGAATTGGCTTTAAAAATGATTGAATTCAAAATAGCGAATATTTTCTTTAAAATAATCCAAAATTTGTTGATGGAACATTTACCAGTTTAACGTTAACTTGATATGTTCCGGTTTATACTACAATCCGGACAAACAATAGATTTTTAATTTTATGACAAGAATCTCATCAATTTTATTCCAAAGTTATATTTAGAAACTTTTTACGATCACACTTATCTGAAGTTCATGCTAGGGCATAAGATGTTGGCTATTAGCATGGTTTATATATTGCCCATACGCCATGTGGGCCTCATAGAGCCTACCCACTCCATGACAAAAGACTAAAGAGTCTGCTGGGACCCTTACAATTAAAAAGAAAATCAATTTGAAGACTTCCTCACTAATTGCAGGCGATGTCCAATCGATGTTACAATGCCAAATGGTCACATCCGTTGCGTATATCGTACTTCCGTTCCTACAACCAGACCCCAGACCCCCACAGCCCTTCAATCAATTGAAAATTGCGTGTTTCTGTTTCAGTTTTCAGTTGTTGTTGTTTTTGTTTTTGTTCTTTCGTCTTTTTTGTGTGTTTAGTCAAAAGCGGAAATGTTGCTCAGCAGCAAACAAATTGCTTAATTACAAATACGGACAAAATATATTGTAAGACAGAAGCAACAACAACAACAGCAACAGTAGAAGCAGCAGCATCCCAAGGAATCCAGTTCCCAGAACTCTTTGCATCAAAGAGACAGTGAGGTAGATCCGGAGGGGTGGTGGTGGTGGTGGATTGAAAGTCGAAGGGGAAGCCTGCAACTGCAACAGACTGTCATGCAAATTAGCAAGAAAAATTGCATGCCAAATGTTGTTGTTGCTTTTATTGCTGTTGCTATTGCAGCCAAAGCCGAAGCCAAAGCCAAGTCAAATGTCTATAATTTAAGCAGAAAACAAGCGACAGATACGAGCGGCAAATGGGCAACGGGCAACGGGCAACGTGCAATGGCAGCAGCAACAGCAACTGAAAAATCTTTTGCAGTTTTAGTTTTTTCTCTCCTTTTTCCCTTTATTTTTCTCTTTCATTTTTTTTGTGTTGCACAAAAATTTATGCACGCGGCTGCTGGCTAATTTGCCACAGCAACAGCAACAGCAGCAGGCAATGGAAATTGTTGATGTGCAAAAAGAGTAAAACTTGAATTCGCGCGTGTGTGTGTGTGTGTGTCTTTTTTAAATGTTGTTGTTTCTTTTTTTTTTGTTGTCTTGTAAATGCCATAAATTAGTTTGTGTCAACAGCTGGAAAAGCGGAATTAAGCATATTTTTTTACAAAAATGTTTTTCCATTTTTTTTGCTGGTTTTTCTTATTGCAAATTTATTTTTTGCGCACAATGTTGCTTTTAAATCAATTTATTATTTAATGTCCGTTGGTCGATAACTTGATTTTTTGTTGCTGCCAGCGCCACTGAAGGTCGCTAAGGTATATGTGTGTGTGTGTGTGGGTTGATTGTGTGGGTTGTGGCATCTCACTGGTAAAAGGATTTGAGATATGCGAAAAAATGTTTTATTGCGTTTTAACAAAGAACGAGAAAAACAATTAGGAAAATGCTGTGAAATTCTCTTCAAAATGGCAAAGATAAAAAACAAGATATTTTATCACAGGACTAACAAAACATATATAACTAATAAAAGCTGAAATTATTTACTTAACTTATCTTTTTTTAAGGCATTGAAATTGGAATGCATTTATCAGTTGGCCATTTGAAACTTTTATAGGTTCCTTCAAATAATAGAAAAATATTTGTCAAATATAAAAAGAAAAAAACCAAATATATAAACTTCTCAAGGTCCAAGCAATGGAATTTATTTGAAAACAGATTTCCCATAAACCGCACAGACGACATAAATAAAATGGCTAAAACGAATGAAAAGAAACAATAAATTTCGGGTAATTGTAAAAGTTTTTCAGTTTAGCGAGAATATTATAGAAATATGTTCTCGACGGATTGGGGCTTGTTGGGGCTATAAAATACGAGGACAAGCAGCAAAAGCGCATAAAAAGGAATCAATGGCCATAGGAAACTCAGTGTCCAGCCATGGAAATCTACAGAGAGAATGTTAAAAGAAAGCGGGGACAAAGCGGCAAAGCGAGGGAAATCCCACAAAATGCTCAAACAACAATAGAAAATAAATTAAATTTGTTACAAGCATATTTTGAAATTCTTCCACCCTTCTGACCCTTTTCTCTCTCCCCGCCACCGACCATTCCAGCATTCTATCTCTGTCTTGGCCTGCGGTTGTCCTGCTCAAGCATTTTATATGGACTTATTATATATCATTTTATGTATGCCGTGGGCGGAATGTTACATAAAACTCATTTTATGGCCAACAAAAGCGGAAGAGGCGACACCAAGCGAGAGAGAGAGAGACAGAGCGGTCGGGGAAAGGGAAGGAGAAAAAGGATTGCGGTTGGGTGGGTCCTGCCAAATGCAACTATTTTTTGGCTGCCAAAGTCAAATTGCCTCAAAGGAACCAAAAAAAAAAACAAAAAAACACACACATTGAAATGGAGAAAATAGCAGCAGGAGCAGCAACAACAGAGATAACAAAATTCTGGGGAGACTTTAAAAACGTTTTCGTCTGCCCCAGACGACGATGACGACGACGAGGACTACGAAGGACACATGGGAGTCAAAGGAGGTGAAAAGAGGGAAAGAGAGAGAGAGAGAGAGCAGGACCACCCACACCCACACCCACATCCACACCCGCAAACGCACACACAGACAGAGACAGAGACACTCAAGTTGAACCTAACGACATAATAAAACCGGCATTTTTATGCATGTCTGAGTAACTTCATGAGCCAGACCAACCAAGCAGGCAGGCAGTCAGGCAGCCAGGACATGCCGTAGTACCCCCATCACCCCTTCGCTTACCTTACCCGGTTTCTGTTCCTTTTCCAATGTGCAGCCTGTTGTTTTGTTTCAGGTTCATTGGAAACTCCTGTGGGTTCGCTTCTAAGCGACAGAGTGAGAGGGAGAGCCAGAGATTCTGCGCAATCTCCCTTCTCTACCGATAATGGGTCTCTTTATTCAGCTGATAACCCGATTCTGCGCACTGGACGGGCGTGTCACAGGACTTGAAAACAAAACAACAAAAAGCAAAAGAAATAAAAAAAAAAAATTAAATGAGTCGCATTTTGGGAAGGTCGTTCTGAACAGTTGTAAAATGAAATGGCACAGCTGGAGCCGACAGTCCGAGAGAGATGGATAGAAACAGAGAGAGAGAGACCGAGAGAAAGAGTGAGCCAGAGACAGAGAAAGAGTGAACTAGCAAGCAAGGATATATGAAAGTAGTAGATATATGTAGAAGAGGGTCACACACATTTATGCAACGAGGCGAGGCGTCGACCGGCATGTAATTAACTTAAGCCGAAGAGTCCTGTCCGATGGCAATGACGATGTCGAGATGTCGAATGTCGATTTCAACGATTCCAGACTCACAATCAGACTCAGACTTAATGCCCAGACCGGGTCGGAGAGTAAATTGAAAGAGAGTGCGACAGAGAGAGAGAGAGAGAGAGAGAGAGCCATAAGAGATGGAAGGCAGACAGAGAGAGAGAGGGAGAGACGATATATGTATGTAGGCAGAAAAGGCGAGTTACTTCTTTTTATATAGGTACAAGTCGAGGTCGTTTGCCGGCACTTGCTCAAACATAGCGCAAATGAGGCAAAGTACATACTTATATATTTATATATAGCATATACCTACTACTACATAGTTGGCATGCTCATATATATGTATATATGTAAGTATGTATGTATGTACACATATCTATGACCAGCATATGTGTGAGCTCAGCTCAACAACAAAAGTGCCAGGCACATTTGCACAATGTTCCTACAGTTGTTGCTGTTGCTGCTGCCGCTGTTAGAACATATGCTGCATAAGCCATAGAGAATTGTGCAAGCAATTTAAAACAAGAAAAAAAAAAAAAAAATACCAACAAAGGTAAAGAAGAGGCAAAAAAAAAACAAACACTTGCGACAACAATGCCGCTGAGTAGAGAAATAATAGAAAAGGAGGCGAACGGCGGAGCAGGAGCCTTTACATAACCCAGCCCAAGCCCCAAACCAAGACCTCTAGCAAACTTGTAAGAGGCAAACAATTGTTTACAGAAGCAGCAGCAGAGACATTGCCAAGAAATTTCTTAAAGTTTTCAGGAATTGCTTTCCTGAATTTCATTTTGGGAAGATCTTGTAAGTTGTTTTATGTGTTTAATTCAAATCAAATAACAGGTATAGCACTAGCATTTTGGTTATCCTTCTTTTCATCTTATGCAGGGTGCAGCACACATCCTTGCCTAAGACCAAGCTTCATTAAATGTGCTTCATGTATGTATGTAGTTTGATCCAATTCTTTAAAAGTGTCTCGCAAAGAGTATTAATTCTCATATGATATGCCTTACATATGTTGTTATATTAGAAATAACTCCCCTTTGGCTGCTCATGCGAACATTTTATTTCATATCCATCGAACCATTTGCCATATGCTTTCAATTCCAATCACACCTTTTTTCTCTCTCGCAGGGCTTTAATTGAAAATTGCTGTCATGAAAAAGAAGAAATAAACTACAATTCTTCAGAAACGGCTCGAACAATCAAATGTATTGTGTGTGCATGTGTGTGTTTGTGTGTGTGTGAGTACAATATAAATTTCACATAACAATTGTACCAATATGCATAACAATGAAGAGTTCCAGTTTCGATACCTCCCCTTTTGGGTCCGTCGCGTCCCTTCATCGCCGGCAACATTCGTCTCCCTATCGATGTCTGGAGGTCGAACAAAGAAGACAAGTGTTCCGGTAGAGCCCAAACGAACCGAAACGAGCTGCCAGCAACAACAACGACAACAACGTGAAGATATAATAAAAATGTCTTAGGCGAATGGAAAAACTATTGTCTGAAATTTGTAAAGTATATGTATAAATCAGAAATTTATGAATTTTGTATATCTGAATTTGAAATTTGGAATTTTGTATGCATTCAAGTCTCTTGTGTTGAAGTTGAGTAGCACGAGAATTTTGGAGTGCCGGCTGGCACTTCAAATAACCCGCTCCCTCAACGTCCTCCTCTTTCTTCTCCTCCTCCTATGCGTTTCTAAGTTATGTATGTGTGTGTGTGTGTGTATTGAAGTAAAACAAACAATATAAACTTGAGCAAAAACGCTTCGTTGCATATTAAATTAATTACACAGAGAGAAGGATGAAGTAGGCAGGAGCAGAAGGTGGTACCCAGGACGGGGCCAGAACAGGCCTGTCCCTTAGCCAGCCAGTCAGTCAGTCCGGCTGCTTGCCTGGCTGACTGTCTGACTGTCTGACAACCCCTTGAAGATTGTTTTCTTCTTGCCGAGGGGCTAAACTTTTTTGCTTCCCTTTTTTTTTATTGTTTTTTCTTTATTTTGCACAAAAGGCGAGTTAAGCTTTTGTGACTGCTGCACTGGTTAGTCGATGTTGAAGATGATAAAGGGGTGGCCCCGCAAGGGGGGGCCTGCCAAGGCGACAGCTGACAGCCCAACAACTCATGCACAGTGAAAACTGAAGGCATAATTTATGCCTTCAAAGTGGATTGTTCAAAAGAAAACTTGGAACATTTTTCCCCTGAAAAAAAAAACACGCAACACTAAAGAAGAGGCACGTCCTGCCTGCCCCCAGCCCGCTCCCTCACCGTTCGCCTAACTCGGATGCGTCTGATGTTCTGTCAACGGAGAGAACAATAATGTCCCAAAAACAAGATGAATAGGTCGAGCCGGCAGCTCTTACATCAGCGAATTTCAAATGCTCTTCATTTAAATGGAAACTCAATTGAGCGTAAAAGGCATTTGGGAGAGAAATCGTTATTTTAGTTTCGTCGATTTACATACATCGATAAATCTGCTTTGAAAACTGATTCTAACAACTCGAAGTTTAGTCAACTGTCTATTGCACTCCACTAAAACATTTTAAGACCTTTGCAAAAAGTAGAGAAACCCATTTATGGTACAACTCTCGGATCGAATAGTATTAGAATATGTATGGAGAAACTTTGCGGATGTACTATTCACACTTTTGTTTGCAACTTTCTTGAGATAAGCCGGCAACTCTGGCCAAACAGTCGGAATTCCTGCTGAAACGTAAATGCAGCTAAAATTTTTGGGAAAACAAAGCATCTCAACAGTGGCCCAAACGGCTTTATCTTTCCATTTTTTTCTCGGTGTGTGCCTTTTTCGGTCATGACAAAAACTAAAGTTGAATATGTATAACAAAGCACACGTGAACTGAAAACCCCAAAGCCTAAACTAAACTAAGAACCAGCAGTAAAAATCTAAAACTCATTCAATTCTCGCTTTTGCATGGCCACCAGAAACGGGTGAGATAGGGATGCATGGAGGAGAGTGAAGGATGGGCAAAGAGTCTCGCCATGAATGGGCTAAACTCACGCACAGTCCCCGAAAAGGTTGACCCGAGGGCAAAGACGAACAAAAAGAAAACGAAAAGGGAACCAAACAAAATTCTATTTTAACTACATACATATGTATTTTGGCTTTTTTATGAGGCCTTTGGTTCACTCGACTCGCTTTGCTTTTGTTTTTTTTTCTGGTTCTTTATGGCGAAAGATTGTACATTTATTAATATACATATAACCATTTTTTGAAACGAACATGAGAACTGGCCACATGGCCAAAATGAAATGGGAGATGAGATGATGACGACGATAATGATGATGATGATGATGATGATGAGCTCACAATGGACCATAATTTGGTCATTGAAAATGAAGCAGTAAAAGTTGTAATAGATCTGCACATATAAGAGCTCTTGGGCCCTGTTTCTTCTCTCCCTTTCTTTTCTATCCCTTTCTACCTATCTGTATCTGTCTCTATCTCTGGTGGATACAAATTTTGTACAAGTTATTCGGATCGGTTTCTAGGAAATTCAACCTAGTTAGTGAATTCGAGCTGACTGAACCGAAAAATGTTTTTCTTCTTATTTTTATTTTTCCTCTTTCGGTTGCTTGGTTGTGCAGAAAAGGCAGATTACTGGCCATATGAGCAGGGATTGTTGTTCTTGTTCTCGTTTTTCTTGTTGTTTTTATAACTAGAAATAAAAAAGAAAACAAAGCCAAAGCCATCCAACAACAAATGCTGTTTTGCTGTTTTCTGCGAAACATAAATTATGCTGTATTTTTATGAGAAGAACATGTCAGACAACTGACTGATAAAAATTGTTCAAACGAACGCTTTAAATCTGAGAATTCGAATTACAAAACAACAGACACCATACATGAATAGGTCATGTCAGGATAAAACAGAAAGATTATGAAATAAATTGCCATAGTTCTTATCAATAAGTTGCCAACATGGAGCAACTAGGAATTGAGGCTAATGGATCGAACAATTAGGTAAAGACATTCAATTCCTTAACAACGTTGTTGTTGCGCTTGGGGTTTTTTCTTAAGTAACCACAACTATATTTCAATAATTTTGTAAATTTTTGATATTCGTTGATCCCTCAGACCCAAACCATTCTAAATTGTAGTCTGGGTCTTCCTAGTAAATGACTTCAATGCGTTAATAGTAGATTCAAATTATTTGACCACTTAAGTTAATTAATTTAAGCTAACAAACAAATTATTTAACCAAGTTCAAATAGCTTTAGTGAATCTAAAATATTTTCTAAATAAATGACCAGCTCAAACTGGTTTTGGAAGGGATAAGTAATTTAGAAGTAGTTTCCTTTCATCTTTAAGTAAATATATGTAAGGCCCATTCTAGTTTGATTTGTATCGGAACCTTCTTTTATTTGAAACGCCGTTTTTCCTAGTCTTTTTTGGAAACTTCGAAAACATGTTGTTTTTTATTTCTATTCGATTGACAATTCTCAAAAAACAAATCAAATGACTTTAAATTTAAAGAGTTGTCAAAAACTTGTACATAGAGTTGAATGATTATGCCAACCTTTGTCCGAAGGCAATTTCCAAACAAAAAAGTGAACGAAAAGCATTGCAAAGAAATGTTAATGAGACTAAACTCAAAAAATGAACCGAAATAGAAAAGTAAGGTCTTAAACTGTTGCCCATTGTTGGAAAATGGAAAAACTGAAACGCACATTTCAATTGAAACATTGTTAGTATGTGGCCAAGGGAAATGCCAAATAGACACAGGCCAGGGGTTCGCCTTGCTCTAGCTCCGACTCTGGCATTGTCTCTGCTCTGCCCCTTATTCCCCTCTGGCTCGGACTGACTGGCTTACCTTTCAAATTGATGAACAACAACAAAAGCCAAGAGCGAACAAAGGAAAACCAAAGTATAGAAAAATATAAGACTTTCAAAGTTTTCAAAGCCGTGTGCAACGTGTGTTTTCTATACACAATCTTTTTTTTTTTCCTTTTTCCTTTCTGTTTCTTTTCTTTTTGCGAAATTAATGAACTATTCAAATGTCAAAGGATCTGGGAAAGACGATGACGATGTCGACGACGGATGGTTGGAGATGGAGATGGCGATGGCGATGGCAACGAACTGAGTTCCAGTTGGTGACAATAAAAAAACGAGTCCACACAAAAAGAAAGAAAGAAATCCATAAAAGATTTTGTTGCCTCGAAGTCGTTTTATGAGTCCGTGTCGGCGGAGCCTCTGCTGCATTTATACAAAATTCAAAAAGCAATTTACAAAAGGCAAAAACGTGAAAGGCGATACGCTTGCCCAGAGCCAGAGCCAGAGCAAAAGCCAGACTGGAACTGAAACAGAGGCGGCAGAGTTTGAGATGAGTCTCTTTTGCTCTCTAAGTGCCCACTAAAGGATGCGAAATGAAGAAGGGCCATGGTGGGGTAAAGTGAGGAAAAGGGGAAGTTAGGGGGTGGGGCAATGCGAGTCCGGAACACAGAGCAGACCGGACAGCAGCAGGTCCGCTTCATTGGTTGCTCTACTCTCTCTCTGCCTGTAAATGAGTCGTCCACTGACATTTGTGTCTTTTTCTCTTGCTGTACTCTTTTCTTGTTCTTTTTTTATTATCATTGCGTTTTATAGACAGTTTTACGAGCTAACGAAAGTGGTTCTGAGGCCAAGATAATGCCGTATGCCGACATATTTGGGTTTTACGATCAGCATTCGTGTTCGCCTGCTTCTTGCCAATGCGGATTGGCTGAATTGTAAATCACACACTTGCCTATGGGGGCCAGCCACAGTGAACGGGCCACGGATAATGGGCAGACAGAGGCGGGTGGGGAGCTGGTACAGCTGGGGGAGACGACAACAGAGACAGAGCGAAGAAGTATTGCCCCACATTGATGGCCCCCACATGGAATATATATTAGCGTGTCTGTTAAATTGTTTTTAGTTGCCGACCGACCGACAACAACGTTGTCGACGATGCGTCTGCAAATGAGCCATTGTTATAACCGAAAGGAAGGGGTGAGAAGTTGGTCGACATCAAAGGGGTACGGGGACCAGAAGGCTAGGGTAGAGGAGTGCTTAAGTGTTGGCATTAAAGCGCTTTAAATGCCGCTACTTATGTATGTGCAAATGTGCATATGGTACACACACACACACACACACGTGTGTGTCTGGGTGTAAACTCATTCTCTACTCTCGTCTGAGGTCTGCTAAGTTTGCATTTGCGAAATGGTTTCATGCATTTGTAAAAGATACATAGAGTGTGTGATTGCAAGGGTGAAACAGGAGGAGGACGGCCACCAAGGGGGGCGGCGACGGGAATGGGTAATGGCTTTCATCTTTTGTTGCAAATTACATTGCACAAAAGTATATACAGAGTCACTAATTACACACGAAACGTTACCAAAATGCAATTTACCTTAAGAAACCTATCTAAAAATTACAGTCAAAGTCCGATAAATAGCCAAATGGAATTCAATTTTAAATCTAATTACAAGCTTATCAAAAACACAAAAAAAATATGCCAACGAAGTAATTAGTTTTTTATATTAACATATAGTTAAAAATGGGGAAAAATAAAATAAAACATTGAGGCACAAAAAGTTTCTAACTTTTCAAAAGGAAACCGAAATAAAATTCCACTAAATACTGACAAAATGAAAGTTTCAAAAAGTTCAAAGAGTTCAGAGAGTGTTAATGACTTAGGACTTAATGTGTAACAAATCGGATTAAACTCTAATTTAACTTAACAAAAGTAAAGTTGATCAAAAATACCTTGAAATAAAAGAAAGAAAGATAATAAATAAATGATTTCGAGCCTGCTCAATCGAAAGTTTAAAATAATGAAATTAATTACTTAAATCAAGTTAAAATGATTTATAAATATATATTTTAGATAATCAATGGCAACCTTAAATATTTATTGAAATAAATTCTTAAGCGTTGTTCGAATAATAAGTTTAGTGGATTTGTAAAGAAGGAAACTAGACTTAAACGTTACCTTCATTAGGCTCCTGTCCCCCTACCCCCTGTCCCATCACCTGCTTGTAGTAAACCAATATATTTAACAGATGACTTCCCTTAACGTTGAGGATGTGTCATGTTGGGCCTATTTACCATTTTTTGCTACATGGTATACTATATGAAACTTTTGCCTGAAGTCATTCACTTTGTTTAGTCAACACAATTTATCACCAAGGTGAGACGAAGTGCGGTTTCTGCTCTCGCCGAATAAGGCATAGACTCAATCGAAAGCCGCGCCACATCAATCACGAAGCCCCTGACAAGCCACCTAAATACAATATAACTACATACATTGTTAAGATTGTACATATATTGTTTTTGTATATATAAGGTGAGATGCCAGTTGCCCGAGACGATTTTAATCTTAAATAAGCTACCGACTTAACGCTTACATACATAAACACCATATACTATATATATATATATATGTATGTATGTGTGGCTATGTGCATTACATTAAACTTAATTAGTATTTTAAAGTTGATTCGTAGAGGAAGCCAATTGGCGGGAGAAGAGTTGGCATGGATGTTGGATCTGTGGGAACTTTCAGATACTTGGAGACTGGGGGCCGGACTGATTAATGATGCATTTTGTTAAGCAATTTTATGCATAAATTTTTGTGGCCATAAATTACGAACTGAAATACATAAAATAAATTGTAAAATATGCAAAAAGGTCGACAGCAGATTGATTTTGATGTGGACTTTTGATTTCGGATTTGTCATTCGAATTGAAAGAAATTTGCAAACCTGATCCGCTTGAGGCCAACAACCAAATTTGCTTGCTTCGAAATTCTAATGAAAAGTGTTTTGGGTTTTTTTATTTTACTTTTGGATTTTAATTGAAATAACTTGCGAAAATTTCCTTTGAATTTATGGCAACGACTTATAATTCCCTTTTTTTTCCATGTAATGAGTTTTATTTTTATTACGTTCAACGTGTTGAGTGCCCCATCAGATGGTGGAGCCAGAGGAGAGGTGAGCAAGAGAGGAACCATTAATAAGTGACTCAGAGGCAGCAATTAATTTTCAAAGTGCCAGTCGCTTTGATGAGGTTGAAAGTTGTTGATAATGATGACGAAGAAGATGAAGAACGAAAGGAAGAAGCAGCAGAAGATGCTGCCAGTTTGATGTGCATTTTAATTAGAAATCGCCCGGAGCCAGGGGGGGAGCCACCTCCGACCACTTCTCACATCCCACCCTGCCTAACTTAGCAAGGTAAATGACATTAAAAATACATGCCGCACAATTAGCAGATGCTTACTAAACATTTGCATTTATATTTTGCTGGAGAAAATTATTATGAATGTGGTTCAAACGAAGCGACAAAGGGGCAAGGGAAGACAGAGGGCCAAGTCAGATGATAATAATGGCAAGGACTTTCAGATAAGCAAGGACTTTAGTTGAGCTGAAAATTAAAAGATTCACTTGAATAAAAGCTGCTGCCAGAAGCACTTGAGATAAGTTGAAAAATTCATTAAAGTTTTCTCGTTATCTCAAAATAATTCCCATTAAGCCAGATCTCTTTGAATCAAATAGGTTTACTGGCCCAAGGAAACTACGGTTCCAGGCATTAATATATGTATTATCTGTTATAATTTGAAGGAAACATTTTATTTTATAATGAAAATCTCAGGAGAAATAATTTCAGCTCGTTGCAATTTAAATGAATTTAAATAACATTTTTTTGGAATACAATGAATGATTTGTATTTATCAAAGGGAACCACGAAAACTACAAAAAATTCAGAAAGAACTCATTATTAGGTCGTTAGAATGTTAGAAACATTTTCTTTTCCATTTAAACGAGCGGAATGAATTTAGGAATCAAATTCATATTACAGCTAAAACTAAGCAAAAACTTACCCCTTTCGTAAGGCTAAGATTCGTGACCATTTTTCGTTTATCAGTTTTCTTGATTTATCTGAATTTATTTTCTTTATAAGTGGCGCACTGCAACGGAAGCTGTCAACCAGTCTAAGCAAAAACACACATGGTGAGCTAAAAACAAAGAGCGATGAAACTCGTCTATATTCTTTCGGAATATGTATATAGCAATTTTTATATATTTCTTGTTGTCTAAGTTTTTTTTTTTTATCTGGCCGAGCAAAGCGTGTGCTGCTCTAATGCCAAGCGAATGCCTGTTACTTTTTAGCTCGCTTCGGGGGGGTTTACGTATTTGATTTTCCCCCAGTCTTTTTGGCACTTGGGAATGATTTGTGGCGTCGGCGAATGGTGAACGAATCTTAGGCTGCCGTTGTTGCTGCTGCTGCTGCTGCTCGGGGGCCATAGTCGGCGGACAAAGAAGAAAGCTAAAGCCAAAGCCATGTGTGGGCGACCAGTCGCCGTCTGTCCAGCCAGTTGCCACTGGCCCACACATGCATACATTCATTGACAAGTGGGTGGTGGTGGTGGCGGGGGGTAGAGGCAAGGAGATGTAGCATATCTTGTTTGTAGTTTAGCACAATTTTTATTTCATCTTGACTGCTGATAAACTCTGGGACAGGCATAACGTGGGCTTGGTATTTGTGACAAATGCGTGCGAAAATAAATTCTCTTCTTTTGCTGTTTGTTGTTGTTTTTTTTTTGTTATGTTTTCGTGTTTTAATGCAGCCACACCCAGACATGAAGATAGAATCGTAATGGCTATAACCAATGGAGTCCAGAGGCAGAGACAGACGCTTCTTGGCTCTTTTAATTGCTCAATGCTTAATTTGTCATTAGCCTTTGACTCTGGCCTGGGTCTGGGTCTGCGTCTGGGTCTGGGTCTGGGTCTTGGGTCTTCGTCTCATTCATCTCGTTGGCTGCTTTGACTTCGACTCGTTTGTACTCGACTCGACTTTTTTCTTTTTTGTTCAATTTCCTTTGCAATTAGTTATGGCAAGCTGAAAAGTTCTCCCATTGCCCCTTTTGGCATGGTTTCCTGCTGCTTTTATCGACTCTGCTGTCTATTGCAATTTTCTTTCACAACTAAACAACTTTTCCTTCACTCAAGTTACGTGCTCGTTTTACTTCTCTATCGTTCTGTTCCGTTGTGCAATGAATTTTTATCTGCCTTTAGGTTTTTCTTTTCTCGTTTCTTTTCCAGCCTTTTGTTCTTTTTTGGTTGCCTAATTCTTTATGTAAGTACACTTACATATATACCACACAGTTTTCTCCACGGCTCTGTAGATATACGTCTAGCTGATGCGGATGTACTTATTATACATCTGTCTGGCGCAAAGTATCTGACAGATACTTTAATCGTTCAACAGAAATTGAAATATTAAAGTGTGTTGTAGTCCATAAAGCGGGAAGATTTCTGATATTTGCCAGCGAAGTTTCATTAGCTTCAGCTGCTGCTTGTATTTTGCGCGTTTTGTGTTACCTGCTTTAACTATCCCACAGGTGATTGATCATGCCTGGAAGCGTAGACAATGCAGATCTATGAGATACGCGCGACAATTTTGTAGTCGAGTATTTCGTGTGAAAACTACCTGCTTTTCCTAGGCAATTTCCAGCTTGCCATTCCCAGACCCTTCAATCGGAGCTCCGACCTCATCAAGCGGAACCGCATTTCACATTTTCTTTCCGCCCTCCTCACCATTCACTCGCTAACAATGAGCCACAACAGTTGTGCGAAAAGTCCTTGTACCGAATTTCACCCTGCCTGTTGTTTTGCATCCATTTGCTTTTATCCTCCCTTTCAATGCCATTGCTAATTTTACACAAAAGTTTTTCGTCGCAGCAAGCTACCATATCCAATTCGGAATCATATAAGATATATTCATTTTACCCATCTTCCCATTTCTTATGTAATGCAGTCGGTATTCACATCTTTCACTACTTTCTTTTTGCCATTTTTTTCGGCATACAAATATGCATGAAGTTCTCTTTTATTTTTCGAATTACTCTGAGGAATGATGAGGAAATATCTAAATCTTTAAGCAGTTTAAATAGCAGTTTCATATTTAATTGAGTATATTTTCGCAGAGATTAAGCGCTCAACTTTTGAATCTGTTAGAGTATATGGCATGCATCATAGCCGAATCATATTTGCCAGGTTACGGCTCCTTCCGCTTTGCATTTCTCCCCCTTCGTCACCTTTTTCATAAGTTTTCCGCAGTCATCTGCAGTTCATAAGCTTCGCTCAAAGCCAGGCAAATGAAGATATGTAGTCAAGACCTTAAATGGCAAACTTATTTTAGTTGTACGCATAATTTTTGTTAAATTCTCATTTATTATAATAACCACAGATCCGCCCAAAAGTGGAAAACAATGCGGGTCACTTGAATAAGTTATGCCAATGAATTTCTATAGTTTCTTTTGTCCGTGGCCATATTCAAGCGTGGTTCATTGTTTCATACAGGCTACACCC
The DNA here is from genome assembly GCA_024703675.1 of Drosophila nebulosa. Taxonomy (NCBI): domain Eukaryota; kingdom Metazoa; phylum Arthropoda; class Insecta; order Diptera; family Drosophilidae; genus Drosophila; species Drosophila nebulosa. The sequence continues at coordinate 5,766,391 of JANFPS010000004.1, read as the reverse complement.
AAATGCCCCATGTGCTTAAAGCATTTTTCTTGTTTTTTGCATGAACCATTAAATTCTCTTTTTTTCCGCTGCGGCTGCGGCTGCGGCTGCTGCTGGTGCTTCTGCTGTTTCGCCTCATTTTCATTTGCTGCTGATGAATGACAGGCCATTGAGAATGCCCCGTGTGCCTCGCTTACCCACCCGCCGTATCTGAAAGCCACCAACGAACAGCGGCCCCAACACCGACCGTAACCTTCTTTCTCGGCCCCCTCACTCGCTCCCTCTCTCTCTCTCTCTCTCTCTCTCTCTCTCTGTTATTATGGCATATTTAATGTGCGAAATTAAGTGTTTGTTATATCTATAGGAATTATTTCATCAAAATTAAGTAGCACATCAATTATTCTGTATATATATATGTTTATATATCTCCATCTCTGTGTGTGTGTGTGTGTGTATCTATGGGTGTCGCTATCAAGGTTGACAGTATGGCAACAGTTGGCTGACATGCTGGAGCACAAGAAAATCCACTAAATCCACAAACATCCGAATTTATAGCCTGAGGCAACAATTCTACACCAAGCCAAACGCATTTTCTCACAAATCTTAAAGTCTTTAAATGTAAAATCCCCGAAAACTGTGTGGGAATATGAAAAGTCTTTAAGAAAATTTAGAAATCAGTAAAAGCAAATGTAAATGTATAATAGAAGAGAATATGTATAACAGCAAACCATCTTAGATAAGCCCATGTTCCAGACATGGAAGCTATATATTTGACAGATTGATTAATATAAGAAATGATCTAAACGAAACCCTAACTAATTCGTTTTCCTAACATTTCTATAAATGTTCAAGCAAAAATAAGTAAATTTTTGTTCTTAGGTGAAAATGGTTAAGTGAATTTATATCTTGAGTTGAATTGGTTGTGGTGCTTTTTAATCTCTTTCAATCTTATACACAATAATCCGACCCATTCGAATGCACGTACAACAAAGTAATTCTTATAAATGACGTTAGCGATAACAGTCGATGGGGGATAATTTCTGTGTTCAATTATTATCAAAACGTTATATGGCAAAATCTATCAGTGACTGAACATAAACTATAAATAAAAGTTAAGCAGAAGAAGAGGAGGAGGAGGAGAAGGCGGTGGAGGAAGGAGAGGAAAAGAGCTAGCTAGTATAAGGCCGACGAGCCCATTTTCTTTATCGGCAATGACGACGACGGCGACATCGACATACTTAACAAGAATTATCAATTAAATGTTTGTGGAGAGACCCAAGTGAAGTCAAGCTGCAATGTCAATAAAAACGAAAAACAAATAAATACAGTGATTGCGTTGCGGGGGGACTGGCCGGGAGTTGGGGAGGGGAAACACATTGAGCAAACTAATAAGAAAACAAGACTTTTAATTGACCTTTTGGGCATAAACTGGAAGAGAGAGAGAGGAAAAACTTTCGCGCCATAATAAATTAATTATGCAGACGGAGACGATGCCTTCAACGGGCTCTTAATGGATTCCACTTGGTCATTGCGTGGAATTTGTGGAATTTCCATATTTTCCTCTTCGCTTTTCAGTTTTTTACGAGTTGATGAGGCGACAGGAAAATGTCATAAAGAAATGGCAAAGCTGATTCAGTTGGAAGTGGAGCAATGTCGTGCCAGATAAGCAATATGAAAGATAAAAAGAAATAAAGAAGGAGAAACAACAACAAAAAACTAAGCAACAACCGCAAGACCAAGTGAAGTGAAGTGAAGTCGTAGTAGCTTCGTGGTAACCCAAATGTGTGACCAGCAAGCTCTCTCATTCAGCCATTCGTGGTGTTCCATTGCCATGTGCACAACGTGACCAGACCCGACCAGACCAGACCAGACCAGACCAACAACATGTGTGCGTGCCAAGCCAAAGCAGCAGAAGCGACATGATTGCAAATCTACAACGAGTATCGAGTGCCGACTATGAATTACTCTATAACAAACAGAGCGTAGGGTTACTTATCTCTTGAAATCTCAATGGTAATCAAGACCTTCCCAGCTTAACTGGGTGAAATAATAAATCACTTCTATTTGTAGTGTTTTTGTTTATTACAGTGGGCGTGGCAGACATTGCAAACAGTCCGCACACCAAATTTGGTGGCTCTGTCTTAGAACATCAACGGGTGTAGGGTATCAAAACAGTAGAAAAAATAAAGTTACTGCATTTGAGTCTATCTGCTCCTTTTCGTATTCCTCTTACCCCGCATCAAATGACGGCTGCTGCACGCTCTTGTGTAACCTTTTAATCCGTTTTGTAAGCAGAACGTAACGCACGTTTGCAGCGAAATGCAACAGCAACAGCAACAGCAGCAACAACAACGGAAACAAGCTGCACACAATGCACATCCATATCCACGCCGCTGCCAGAGGCACTGGATAGCGAAGAGGATTTTCCATAGCAGGCGACCAAGCAAACCAAGCCCAATCCCAGATCAGACCAACACGGCACAGCACAGCACAGCACGGCACGGCACGGCATGGCTTGGCGCACTGCAGAGGCCAAGGAATGGCAGCGCAGGGCAGGGCAGGGCAGGCCAACCTCGGCCAACCCATTGTTGCTGCTTTTTGCGAATTGTTTGCGGATAAATGCTCGAAATTGGTATAAATGATGGAATTACATTGTTTGAGGTCGCCCACCAGACAGAAGCGGAGCCAGACGCAGCAAAAGAGGAAACACCGACAGACAAAACGACGAACAGAAGTGAGATTCATGTTATTTTGTTTTTTGTTTCTTTTGGTATTTTGAAAATTGCTTTCTGTTGTTTTTGGTTCTTTTTTTTTTCTCTTTGTGGCTCTTCTGTTATCGAACTAATTAATGTAGAATGAAACTAGCAATTACCTTTCAAATTTATATAGCGGTTCGTGGGCTCTAGGCCTACGTTGGGTCTTCTTCTTGTTTAAGAAGAACAACTAGAAACATAACGGACAATGTTACAAACTGGCAGACGGCAAACAATGGACACATTTTTCTCCTTCATTGATTTAGGTACCGTAAAACCAATCCAAGCCCTATGGAAATTGGCAAAACGGATTTCATAAATAAGAAGTGGAATTTCTTGAAACCGATCATTTTTGCAACTTCTTTTAGAGATTAGTTATGGTATGATACGGTTAATATCACAGTACGTTCGATAAAGAGGCTAAGGTTCATTTATCATAAACCATTCAAGATAAAATTTTGTATAAAAATAATGATTAAGCAGCTGAACGAAACAAATTTTCTATAGGACAACAGCGTGAGAAGCTTGTCAAGGGGAAATATAGTATTTAAAGAAAAAAACGGTCGACTTTGAAAATGTTGTGTACCTTTTAATTGGTAACTTGAAAAGAAATCAATTTAAGTTAGTCTTTTCGCAGTTGTCCACATCAGATATGATAATAGAACACCACATATTTTTTAAAGTCTGTCTACTCATAGATAGAATTGTTTAACGACTTTCTTTTGAAATATAATTTTAATAAGTTTTGTAGAAGGATAAACACCACATAGTTTTAACTAAAGCATCAATTCATTTTAACACTTGTTTTACCAATTTAAACTTTGCTTTTTCAGCCCTTATAATATAATTGATTGGTTTTAATTAGAGGATGAGTTGGAATCCTTGATCAAATCTTACAAATTAATATGCTCTAATAACGAGAAAACCTTTCACCCCCACCTCCATTTATATCTGTCAGCATTCCATTTTGGACATTTCCATTCACATAGCATCAATATTTAATTTATGCCGCCAATATTAATCAATTAGTGTGTGGACAACAAACAGCACTTATGGTCGGCGTCTCTGTTGTAGTCTGATTGGCAACATTTCCAGTATGGGGTGAACAGGGGATGGTGGAGAATGGTGGTAAAAGGCCAGAGCAACCCCCCCGCATCTAAGCCAGGATAGAGCAAAAGTCCTGAACAAATGTTGCCGCCTTACAACAAAGGCAACAAGCAAATCCAATAATACAATTTATTATCAATGCCAGAGTGAGAATGAAAGTGAGGTCTGGCTACCCCTAAGAGCCAAGTGGGCGGAATCATAAATAATGCCACAAAACGACACTAAAGACGGTGGGTGAAGGAGAGCTGGGCGGGCCAGAGGAATGTAGACGATGGAGCCATGTGACGCAACATATTTTCATATCAAATTAAAAAGGGCCGCCAGAAACGAAAGGAAAAGATGTGTAGAGGTCGAGAGAGGGAGAGAGAGAGAAATGTGTGCGGCACATGCAACGAACGCCATACGAATTAAATTCTAATTAGGTTTTAATTAAAGCTTATTAATTCAATTATAATGCCCAGGCGTAAATAATATGAAATTTGTGCACTAATTAAAAAGGCGAAACGAATTATGTCAAAAGCCAACTCAAGATTAGGCGGAGACTCAGACGGTGCCATGTGCCAAGTGCAGTTTGCAGGCAAGGCAAATTGTGCAAGCAGCCAAAGAAAAGCGGGGAAAAATGGGAAAACTGGCACAAATGTCACGCAGGAAAAGACCAAAAATGAGATACGGATACACCAGAAACCGCACATATGTATCTGTATCTTGCAGAAGATTACGTTACCAGAGTTTTTTTTTTTTTTTGTGTTTGAGGCAACAACAACAACGAACAAGAAATGCTTGTGCTAAAAAGCAAACAGCCGCTATTGCCAGTTACAGATATAAATACAGTCACAGATACAGATACAGATACAGATACGGTTACGATAACTATGCCTGGGCGACGAGTCGTCATTGTGTATCTCAAAGATACGCATAAGGCTGGCTGCCAGCAGAGCCCGCAGCGGCTATTAAGGGGCGTTTCATTTTATGTTTCATTTGCGCCGACAACAACAACAACAACCACAACAACGTTGCTGATGACGACAAAATGATAATGACTTGGACGACGACGACGACGACGACGACGACGGGCTAGCTACCTGTATGAATGAGTCGGCGATGAGGCACCCCAAGCAAGAGGAGAGGGAAAGAAACTATTCGCCTGGCACGGCATGCAATGAATGGCTGCTGTTGCTGTGTAGTTTTCTGTAGTTTTTTTTTTTTTTTCTGCTTTGCTCCCCAGCAAGTTTAAAAGCCAACTTAGGCTGGCCCCGGCGCATGACTAACAGTGTTGGCGCGCCACAACAACAACAACAACAGCAACAACAATAACATCCACAGCATCGTCACAGCGCAGCTTGTCGTATCATCGTGGACGACGCGACGTTGTCGTGCAACTGTGGAAAAAAGAAAAAAAAAAACAGCAACAAAAAGTTGAGAAAAAATACTTTGAACTTCTAGTAACGAATTTTGTATGCACTTTTCTTGCACTAAGTTATTTAAGTTATTATCTTTATTTCAGGGTGATCTCTATTTATTATTGTTGCACTTTCTTAAATCGAATTACGACTAAAATAAAGGCTAAAGGTAAACGAAATTCGTTTAACTAATAGTATAATATATTTGGTTTGGATTTTCTCCAGAAAATTTTTGACTTACAAATATTTCATTAAACTAAACGTGTTTCTTTGAAGTAATTAAAAGTTGAATTTTTCAGAAATACTCTATTTTTATAGATTGTGCTTATATGTAGAATAGGACGGACTTATGGTAAATTATTTCTTGCTATGCCAATCTATTAGGTGGTCAGCAAACGCAATCTCCATTGTCTCATTGTCCAAACAAAACGAATGCGCTTCGAGCCCCACTTTACCTCTAAAAATATTCGGTCGACCATCCACGAAAATACTCATTCCAGGCAATATGATGGAAGCATCTATATTCTCCTTTGCTTTTGTCAGAAGACGGATCAGACTACCCGACATTATTTTGTCTCCCACAGTTCCTGTAGTGCTAGCCAGTACGTTAGCCTCCTTATTCATGGAAGCAATATGCTTGTGCTTCTTGAGATTCGAGGGAATGCTTACTTCCATAGAGGCAGAGCCGTCGTCTATGATATATTTGTAGTACTCCTTGTTATGAGCACCTCGCCCGGACACAAAGACGTGGACGATGCATGTCTCAAAGTGCCAGTTGCCAGTGATAAAGACATATTGCCGATCTGGATCCTCTTTGGCGCGGCTGACATCGGCCAAAGTCAACGGGATTCCCCTATGAATTTTCGGTCCTGCTTGCTTTAACATTTTAGTCGAATTTTTTAATTTTTGGCTTGGTTGGTTTTCGTATAGCAAAGTTATCTAGTTTCTCCTCTAAATCGTCCAAATCGGCCATAAAATTTCTTCTAATATTTGTCTAAAAAATACAAGTTAAATGCTTTAGATTCCTGTGTATTTTGCGCTGACATTAGATTACAGTTTGGGGGGTAGAACAAAAAAAATAACACAGTAAGCCCAATGTTAGGAAGTGTTTGATAATACCAAAAAAAAAAAAGATAAGTATATCGATAAATATTGTGGTCGTGGGACGAGAATCGTTTAGCTATTATCAGAGTAACTTTACTCGTCTGGTAAGTGGTAAGGGTATTTGGAGTGGAGAAGGGGGGGGGGGGGGGGGGGGGAACAACAATATTCACAAAAATCCGCATATGTTATAAATAATCTGATAAGACAAACGAGTTTGACGCTTCAAATAAATGATTGCCCGATCTCCTCTCCTGTGGCCATTGTGAGCCTCTGTACTTGTGTGTTTCTTCTTTGGATCTATCTCTATCTATGGCGACGTTGGCTTCCATGTTTGAGGTTGTTTGTTTTGTGGCTATTTCACTATTTTTTCTGTTTTTTGTTTTTCTTTTTTTTATCTATTTACAGGCATCTGGCGACGACCTTTTGGGTATTCGCATTTATATGCAATTAATTTTATCTGCAACTCTGCAAAACGCCCCCACATTGACACGTGCTGGTGAAGGGGAATGTGGATGAGGCCAGAGAGGGTGGTATCTAGACTAAATTCTATTTAAAATCCAAGCTGGTGGCCAATTGACGTTTGCCGCAGACAAACACAAGCACACACACACACACACACGCAAGAGACATAAAAGACACCAAAAAGACGAGACAACATGTCATAAGCCACAGAGACATACTACATGTGGCAACCGCTACGAGGGGCGTATATTGTGGGCAGCGAGGGAAGGAGGGAGAAGAAGGCAATAGAACAAGAGGCAATGAGCTGGTGCGGTGGCCTTGCAGCTAATTTCATTTGACTGACAATCATTTGTTCATGTGATGTAGTTGATATATGTATTCAGCAGAGGCAGACCAGAAGATACTTGAAATAAGTGCAAAAACATGTTTATCAAAGCGAACTTGAAAGGCTCGATAGGCAGGGACGGGCACCACTGTCTATACCGAATGAGCTTTTACACACCACCAGCCCAACTACCCAACCCACTAGGCCATATTCTGAATAGCACAGACGTTCCGCCCCTCTCTAATCTCTATGCAATATTAATGAAAATTCGATTCGCATTTGAAACCGACCGAATCACGAAACATTTAAAGCCATGACAGAGTCACATTACGAATCGTTGGCCAGAAATGAGATCATTTTACAATTTATTAATTCAAATTATCTAAATGCCATAATACAAAACATATTAAAGAAAAAAAAACCTTTGAGGTTTTATTACCAACAAAATCATTTAACAATTTCATTCAGAAAACTATAGAAATTTGCATATGAATCTATGTCAAGCAACAAAATTTCAACAGAAATTGCTTGGCAACAATAGGCAAATAATCAAAGTAAAAAAAAATATTTATGAGCAATTAAAATACACTCGGAGAATACAAGGAAACTTAGAAATATGTTTATATAGAACTAGCATACATTTGCATTTTAACCATAGAAAAATGTTCTATAATTTTTTACAAGTAAATAATTTCTAAATAAATGATTATTTTAATAACAATTTGAATTTTATTTAATTATTAATATGTAATTGTAATATGCACTCATTCTATGAAAAAATTGCAATACTTGGCAAGTTTTAATAATTGAGTCGGAAATAAGTGAAATGTAATAAATAGATCTTCTGGCTAACCTGACGGCTATTTAAAATCAAAATTAGCATCCTTTGAATAAAATCAAATGAAAATTAACGACGTTGTGTGAAATTCTAATAATTTGTATGGAAAAATTATGACTGCCAGCTTAGTTCTGAGAAAATATAAGCCAATGACGCACTACCATTATAATTTACACAATTTTTATTCAATTATTGAAGCTAACTGACTGACATTTTAAGCGGATAGTCAGAGTCCAATGAAACTGACTCCCAAAACATGTTCAATTTTAATTTGCCATAATATACTTATGTTATTTACCTTTGGAGTTTGGGTTTTAAAAACTATATCTGAAATATCTAATGAGGTATATATAGGGCTTACTTTTTCGAATGACTATGTGGTCTGTTGATGTGTCTATAAATGTTGTGATATATATTTTCTCTTAGTGTATGTCGTACACTGTACGACAAGTGTAAGAGGCGATAAAACATTTTTACAAAAATTGTATAAAAAATACATATCATATACGGAAAATCAGTCAGACAATTAACGAGCATTAAACACATATTTCCTCAAATTATAAAAAACCTTCACACACATACACACACACTTAGACAACGACGGGGTAAAATAAATACATAAAAAATAATGTACTGTGACTTCAAGGGAGAGATGATGAAAGACAACGAAAAGGAAAACGAAACAACAATAGCAACAAAATGGCAAGCAAGAGACTAAATGAGGCGCAACTACTTAGACCGAAAAACAAACAAAACAACTGACTTAAAAAACAATGTGTGCGAGAGGGAGGGAGAGAGAAGGAGACGGGAATTTGCTAGCAAAGAAGTTGCCATAATAATGACATAAATAAAGCTAAAGCTAATGATTGCCATAATGCGATAAGGCCAAAAACGTGGAAAAGCCAAAGCCATAAGCCTAAGCCAAATCACAGGGCCAACATAATTATGGCAAAGCATCGAAGTTTGCATACCCTAGCAAATAATATAGGAAATAAAGTTATAAGGATTGGATTTATGCGCTTTAAAATCAGAAGAAAACTAAAAACGAATGACAACACAATGATCCAACATATGTACATATATATTCATCTTAACTTTAACTTACTCTTCTCTTTGCGTTTGCCAAACTGTATGTATCCTTCCCCCAAAAAAAAGGTATAACAAATGAACAGTAGGAGTAGTAACAAAAGAAAAATTGTATGGAAAAACTTTGATTGCCTGCCTAGAGAGAGAATGAATGAAATGTCATGACTTTGGTCTTTGCTTTGGACTCCCTTTTTTTTTTTTGGAAATTATTAGAAATGGCAAACAATTTTGCAGGTTCCAATCATTGCTGCTGCTGTTGCTATTATTGCTGTTGTTGTAGTTGTGATTAATGTACTTCAATTAAATGCCACAAAAAACCTGAGGGGCGTATGCGTGATATTTGGAATATGATTGTGCTGAATCTGGGAACGACAGACTGACTGTTTGTCAGTTGGTTAGATACGACCGTTCGTTTGCTTTGAAAATGTTTGTTTAATTATGCCTATAAACAATCTCCCCAATTGAGTATGGCATTAATTGTCTGTCTGTCTGTCTCGTTTACTCTATCTTTATTCCTCTCGCTGCGTGGGTACACGAAATAATCCATATTTTGTTTGATTTATGGATTGCACCTCGTTAAAAATTTGTTGAAAAAACGTTTTTTATGTGTATATCTATCTAGAGGGCTTGCTTGAGTAGACCTAAACCAAGGGCAGAAATAGGTTGATGAGTTTCACTCAATGGACAAGAAATTAATTATAGGAAACTATTTGTTTTCGATGTTGCAATTGTCATGCAATTAACTAGGGAAAAGCAAAAAGTCGGCAAGTTCTTGCAATAAGTAGATCTTATTTTGCATAATTTAGAATTAAATTTATCTTAAGAGTCTTACTTTCACTATCTTTAAAAGAAAAACATATAAAAGTACACATTACAATTCAGGTTAACTTAGGTTGGACTTACATGGCAATTCTCAAGATGAATGAATCTAAAACCGCAGCAAAGTCATCTGCTAAGATAGTTGAACAAATAATACTAAAATAATGACTCAAAAGTACATTAGACCAATGAATAATGTGAATTGCCTAACCATACACACGATGACATTACACAGCAAATTTGTGCTCACAATTCTCAAAAAGTACTATAGGGAGTATACCGTGCCCACAAAGACGACTCTAATTAAAAAAAAAAGCGATTCGAAATGAAAATTCCTCAAGCATCGCTAATGCAAACATACGAGTATGACGCCTCTAATTATACGAATTTGGTGCTTTATCTGAAAGTAAACACGACAAATGGGAGGCAATTTCGTGTGACTGCAAAGTTATATCTCACTCGAAGTTGTCGCTTCCCAAAATGGGTGAATAAAACAAGCAATTTTCTCTACAACCGAAAATAGAGACAATTTTGTGCGAACAACCAACTAAATTTCCTTACACTGAAACCTGTTATAACCAAACAAAATGAACAAAAACCACAGAAAAACTACACAAAATTAAAGGAAAACTATAAAAAACCAAAGCAATTAACACAAAGCCAGCCAAATATGAGGGGGGCGGATCATTATAAAAGTGCAATTTGCGCCTATGGCTAGGAGCTGCTGAGCTGGTGAGAGATAAGACCAAGATAGACAGATAGACAGCCAGCGGACAGACAGACAAACAGACAGACAGACGGACGAACAAAGTCGAGTCTGTTTTTAGTGCCTTGGGCGGCTTGGTTTGACTTGGCTATGGTTACGGTTACCTGCCAGGGGGCATTAAAGCCGTATAATATTTAATCCGTGTAATTAAGTCCAAGGAGAGAGAAAGAGAATGACTCGCTTTGGTCTTGGTCTAGTCTGGGTATAGCCATATCTACATTTACATATATCCAGCTATATATAGAAATAAAAATACAGGTTGACTGTCGACTTCCTCTTCTGCCCCCGGTCCCCGGTGTCCGCCCGGTCAGTCAGTCTGACAGTGTGCTGTTGTTGTTTTTAATTACCTTCAAACACTTTAAGAGCGAGGCAAAGAGAGATAGAGAGTGATCGAGTGACGGTAAGAGAGAGAGAGAGAGAGATGGAGGGAGAGTGCGTACTGGTGCGGGGGGTGACGGTGAGACACCGGACACTTGCACATGTTGTTTGCACTATTTATTGTTTTTGTTGTTGTTTGCTCAGTCATTTTGTCCATTCGTCTAGCAGTCTTACGACTAACAAACAATTTGAGGTCACAGTGTGTGACATTGTTGGAAAATACAAACATACAAACAACAGGCAAATACACAAACATGCAAACGAACATTCCTACATACATACATACATATGTAATGTACACATGGAAACTGGAAATCCACACCGAATGCAAATACATAGTACGAATTCAGGTAGATTTCGAACTGAGCCCATAAGGTTTATCATCCTATTGAGATCTCAGGACGAGATAACCCTAGAAAAAGTGAGGCAACTTTACACTTCTTTATATTCTGCTTTCTATAAAAAGGAAAAGGTCTTCTTGCAAAACTACCTTTACAAGGTACTGAAACCAAAAACTTCATACCTTTCGCTAGATATGTACATTAGCGTGAGATATTATCAAAGGAAATCACAATTAAGCCAGGCTTTGTTATTAAATTTCAGTTTCCTGTCTAAGAAAATATTGCCTCTCTGCTAAAGTAATTGCAAAGTTTGGTTGATATCTGAAACACAATTGAAAACAAGATCAAGCCGCACCGAATATGTAAGTTTTCTATTTCTAATCTATTATTCAGCTACTCCATAACTTATGTATTAGCTTTTAATTTTAGCTCAGTCGCATAAAAATTATTTGGATTTCATAATTCATAAAAAAACGTAATTTGTATAGTGTGAAGCCAATTTATTGATTTTTCCTTCTAGTTTGCTTTCAAATTTCAACACCGTAATTTATAACTTTTTTCTAAAATTTGCTACTAGTGTTTGTGGTAAAATAATGTTAAATTTTGTTTAGACTTTAAGGGGAATCCCTTAAGCAAATTAATAATTAAAAGAATCTAAGGCCTGCCATAAACTGTTGTCAAATTAGACATAACATTAACGAAAATAATTTGTTAGTCATCCCGCATTTTTAGATGCTTTTAAAACTAATCCAAAATAAGGTTTTAGAGTCTCTTTTATATGCAAGTAGTTTGTATCATTTTTCCTTCTATATAATGCCCAAATAACCTGCGTAATTCTAAGTTTGTCACTGAGACCCATTCAAGATAGCGGCGTGGCCATCATGTTTCCGTGCAGAAGCCCCATCGTCACCACCCAGCAAATGCTCCTCTCACCCTCCACTCATTTTCATCTTATTCTCGTACATTTCCCCCTCTGCCTACGTATACCAGAATGACTTTGCCATTTGGTGCGTGTAAGATTACGCCTCTGACGCTTGTGACTCTTGTGACTCTGATGAGCTGATACTACTTTCCTGTCTGCTCTGTCCCAGCTCCACTCCGCAATGGAATCACCCAATTCCATTTTCCCCCTTCCCCATTCTCATTCTCCCCTCTGTGTACGTGTCACTAAGCCGCACTTGTATGTTCGTATGTCTAGCTGCCACTTCTTCTTGTTCATCTGCTGCTCTCCCCTCTGACCATTGTAGCAACCTTGCGGTTGCTTTGTCAGCTTTCCATTCCATGTTTGCGGCTTAATACCCATTACACCTTAATATTTCGTGCAAATGTCATAAAAAATTCACTTTAACTTGAGCTCTCAACTGAGCTACTGACTAAAGCGTAACCCAATCCCATAGAGAGATAGAGACACAGGGAGACAAGAGCGAGAGAGAGAGAGAGATGAGGCGAACCGCAAAAGCCTCCAAAAGCTGACAACGAACCTACCTGCGACTTGAGTTGGGTTTTACTTTCGTACAATCCGCCCCTGTCGGCCCTTTTCGCTGGTGACTTTGCCGCCTGTATTGAGTTCAATTCGATTATTATCAGTTTGTTAAAATATTAAATTGCTTAATGACCTCGTTTGGCGATGGGCCACGTAAGCGTTAGAGCCAAGTCACCCCAAGCTCAGCCTATTCTGCATTAAGGGAGCGGGCGTTGTTGTGGGCACGGGGACGACGGGCAAGGGGAAGTGGTGGGTGTGGGAAATTTAACGGCTGCTGTTGACTTGGCTGGACACGGACTTAATTATATGCCCATGACGTTGTCTGTAATTTTCACGAGCCCATTAAAAATAGAAAAACTCATTTAACTTGTATATACAGAACACACTCACACACACTCACACACACATGTTCTACTTATACATAAATGTATATACATATACATATATGGCATTGAGGTTAGACTTGCAAAACTTCGGTGGTTCGATGGGATCATCCCTTATATGTAATTATAACAGAACAAAAAATCAGTATAAATAAATAATTCAAAAACTGCTAAATGAAATTGTGTACCTACAATTTTTTTTGGGTGGTGGGAGGAGGCGAAAAATAATTGAAAGTCTTTGCAGTAATTACACACAAACACATATTTACCTATCTATATACGTATACATGAATGTAAATTATATAGCGAAATGGGGGGTTTGGTTTGGCCTGATTACCTTTGACCAAAGTACACAATACTTGACTTCAAGGCGGAGTTGTATGGCTTTTAAATTGAACAATTACGGGTTAAGTCGGGAGAGCGGAAAAAGGGGGAATTGAAATAACCATTGACGTCAAAGATATAGAATTACAGCTATATAATTGATTGCACGTATGTACATCAAATATGATATGAATCAACAAGACCCAGTGCAATCAAATCAATCGCCCATCCATTTTATTTTTAAAGGGCCTAAACAAAAAAGCGATCGTCATTGGCCTCTCTTACCCACTGACAACGGGAAATCCAAATAAGTAGTCTTATAGTAAACAATCGCGTGGGCCGTTCGCTAATTACCGATCAAAAATGGCAATATGGCATGACTAAGACTTTTGTTTGAAGATCTGATCAAATAAAAATGAGTCGAATGAATAGGTCTATGTAAATTTTGCTGCAATGAGATAATGACAGTTGTTTGGCATTTACATTAAAAATGGATAGTCGTGTTAATAATTTTATAAATGGCAATTGTTCTTTACAAAAAAATGTGTTATGACATTTTCAAGTCCATTCTGTTTGATCTCTTCTGCTAGTGACTAGTGACCGAAACCAAAAATCAAGACAGGAATAATGTCTCTTACTTTAAAAAAAGGAGGTCAAAGCTTGGCCTAGTTACAGTCTTTTTTGACCGAACTGAATGTAATAACTATTTGTTTGATTGATTAGTTAAATTCAGGTGTTTGATCAAAAGACCATTTGTTAGAATCAGGAAAGTTGAGCATTTCGTCAAGTGCCACTTTGCCAAAGTCCTCTAGCAAAGTAAATTGATATGCTCACAAAATTTGTGATAGTATTTAAAGTGTTTACGTTTAGTCTAATACTTTTTCCAATTTCAGCTGATGTTAAGATATAAGTGTGGAAAATCAAAGTATTTTTGATTTAGCTTAGCGATGATTAAGACACGACAAATAGTTTTCGATTTTAATTATAATTTCCCTTTCTCTTATATAATCTTTAGTTGAATTTTAAACAGATTTATTTTCAAGTTTGGATATGTATGGTATGTGAATGCCATAATGATTTCTTTCGTTTAGCCTCTTTTGTTTTTTATTTTAGATGTTGTTGTTTTTTTTTCTTTTTGGGTTTGGGTTTTGTTTTGTTTCGCCCGCAACCCTCATCATAAATATTTGAATTTCGGTTTATTATTTTCTTATTGTTTGTCTTTCAGCAACAACAACGACGTCAAGGGGGAAAGGGCCAACAAAAAAGGAGAATAGAATATACAAACAAAGTCAACTTTGTTTAGTGGCAGACGCCATGTGTGTGCGTTGATGATGAAGATGATGATGATGATGATGATGATTCCGACGAGGCGATCGAATGTCAAGTATTTCCAACAAATCGGAGGAAAATATTCCCAAGATACTGAATAAAGCGGCTGATACAAATGTATATGTGTTCGAAATTTAAATTAAAACCGACAAACAAAAAAGTATTCCAGAGAATAACAATAAAACAAAAAGTAATTTAATTATCATCTCATAACCATACCAAAATGATGGCAAGCAAACGAATGAGCTCTACATTATTATGCATATATGGATATTCTCTATTTAAAACATCAGACATTTGGAAAACTTTGGGCAATTGAGTCATCAAATGTTCACAAAGTTGTCTATAATCAAAAATGTATTTCATTTACTTTTTGTTGAACTTAAATTCCATAAATATGCACATACATACGAACTTTGTCTCCCACGAAATCTGCCCAAAATGTTTATATTTTTGTATCTAAACATTTTTCTTTGATTCCTCTTAAGCCCTTAATTAATTATTAATCATAGTGTCTAATGTAAGGATGAACAAGCAGCATCTAAGAACTAAGAATTAATTTAGCTTAGACTTGTCCATCTCAGGTCAGTAGAGAGGTCTTCGATTTCTACCAACATAATGAAATACTATTGCAAATGTAAATGAACATTTGTAAGTGTGTGTGACAGCCAATGGATTCCACCACATCACATTTCGCATTGCCCTTTGGAAGCTGACTTGTCGCTAGTCGCTTCTGTCTCGCCAAATTAAATTGCTCTATTGGGTGGCAACTCATCGATGGGGACCAGGTTAGGGGCTGTGAGATATTCCGTTCACTTACTTATTGTTGGCTGTTTTTTGAGTAGACCAAAAAAGGGGAATTGACTTTTATCTATTAAAATATACAAATTGCTTTGCCAGTGGGCGTCACTTGTGTCGCCCTTGTCACTTCACACGGTCTGCTACGCAAGCGAAGAGGAGGAGGAGAGGCGGACAAGGGTATGGCGTGGTTTTCGTCGTCTTTGACATTTTTAAATTGATTTTGTTCTTTGCTAGCTCTTTGCCTTTGGCTTCTATCGTGGCAAAAAGCCACATCAGCTCAGGTGTATCCATTCACACGCCATCTAATTAGTTTCGGTCGCGGCAGCGCCCTCACTCTCCCTTTGGTTCTATCTTCTTCTTACAATCATTTGGACCCACACACACACACACACACACACCCACACAGCCCACACAAATTGGCTTAATCAGTGAGCATTTTTCATTTACAACAAATAATTGCATTTATTTCCTGGCTCGTGGTAATTAAAAGTTACCTTTGATCGATTTTAGTCGTTTGAAGCTTCAATGTGTGGCTTGAGGAGGAGGAGGTGGGGACCAGGTAATTGCGGCTTGGGTGTGACCATACCACATGGCCTGTCCACACACACACACAGCAAATTGCAAATTGATTTTTATCGATATCTCATAATCAGAATTATTATTATACCGCAGCCAAATATATAATATCATTCGCCTTGTTATTGCTCACGTCTCGGCGTCGCCTTTTGGTATAGAATTGAAAGTTGATTTTACAATTTGATAAGCTCGAGCAAATTACATGAGCCCCGGGCAGGCAGGTAGACTTTTTGATGTGTTTTGGCATACGCCTATAAATTTTTTGATTATCAAACCCCCTCCTAACCCCTGGCCCTTTCTGTGTCTGTGTCTGTTTCTTTTCTTTAATGAATTTTTTGGTGAGTTTGCCGCGCCCTGTACAAGTTGTTGAATATCTTTTCTTTTTCTTTTTTTTATATATAGCCATTCAATATATATTTTTGTTTTTGGCTGAGGCCAGACATGCACGCAACATCAGGGAAGGTGAAGTGGCACAGAGTGGTGTGGAGTGAAGTGGGGGACTATGAAGTGGCAGCCATTTGAGCTGAGTTGAGGTGGGGCGTTTAATTTGAAAGATAGAAGACAGAAACAAAAACAACGGCAATGGCAACGGCACCAGCAACTTGGCTTGGCCAGCTTTATGTGCAAATTGCATGTGAAACTATCGATGGAGCTCCTCCTTCATCAACCGTTCCCCCACCTTCGCCGCATCCCATTCCTACTCTCCATCTATTGCTGCTGCTGAGGTGTTGCCTTCGATGTTTATTGAATTGGAAAATCTATACATATGTATAAAGTCATAAATTTTGAAGGAATGTGAAGTGATTATAGATGAGAGGAGTTGGATTTTAGCATATTCGGTAGGAATTTAGTCAAAAGGATAGAAAATGTTAAGCTTCATATTAAATTTCAACAGAAGTCTCTGTTTGGAGTAATTCAACTAACTCGAATGTATTTCTAAAGGAAACAAAATATTTTTTACTTTTACGGAAAGTAGATAACCCTTTGCTTGCGGCAAGTTGCTTGTAGAAAGATGCTTTGTCGAGCTGATCAATCAAATCAAATTTAAAGTACAATCGCTTTTCTGAAGCTCCTATTGGACAAGATCACACTTTAGTCAATATCTATCCAATCATATTTTTCATAAAAATAAATAATACTTTGGAACATTTCAAAGTGTTTCCTACAAAAGTGAAGTAGTATAATAATTTCCTCGAAAAACACTTTAGTTGATAGGCTGAAGAATAAACTGAAAAATATCTTGATTAACCTTAAGTTTAATGCTGAGCATTGTGATATGAAACTGCTTCGATTTTCAATGGCGTTTTAGACAATGCATCCAGAGTTTAATTATAATTTTTGGCCACAGCTAGTGGTTAGTCTGGTTTATACAAGCTTATACATTGTTTTCTGTGTTTGTGCTTATATTCCCCCTGGGGTCATCAGCCTTACATAATTTAAAGCTTTTGCCTTGCCTCTTCCTTTCACGACTTCCCCCATTCAACGTTTCCCCGAGGCTTTGTCCCTTTGTGCTAAGTCGATCATATTGATAGCATTGAAAAAGAGAGAGCGAGAGAGAGAGAGAGAGGCTCCTTTAAGTAGTTGAGGCTTACTTCCTTTTCAGTGCACAGTTCCTCTCCTTGGCAAGTTTCCTTGCCTAGTTTCAGCTGAGTTGCCCTTTTTATGTGAATGTCAACCCTCGAGGGGCCACACACACACACACACACACACACATACACACTATGCATACATAAGACCCTTTCTAATTGCTTGCGTAACCTGAAGCAGCGACAGCGGGCATCGGGCAACGGGCAAGGGGCAACGGGCGACGAGCATGATGGTTCGCACTGTTCTGTTCATATTTCAAAATCGTGCTCAATAAATATTTGTTGAACAGAAAAGAAAAATGGAAAAAACAAAATACAAAACGTGCCCAGGCACACTCAGAGAAGAGACATTTGGCGAATCGAATGGCAATGGGAATGGGGACTGAGGACTGGGCATGGGAATGGAAATGAATCCGTTGTGTTCGTGTTCAGAAATGAATGCATGCCACTTACAAGTTTGTCGCCATTCATTTCATTTCATTTCACATTTTTGCGGCGACAGGAAACGCAGCTTCAGACTCAGGCACAGCTTCAACTTCAACTACAGCTCGAGCTTCAAAAGGCGCCACGATGAACGGATGGATGGATGGTTGGATGGATGGATGCATGATTGAGCAGATGACTATGGTCTGGTCTGAAAATTGCACAACGTCTAAAGAGCAAACGTATGTATAAACAAACATTTGCAGCGTGCGAGGTAAGTAACAAGAGTTTTGCTTAATTAATCTTAAAAAAAGTAATCTCAAAACTTTTACCACTGGACTAAAGGTAATTTTCCTTATTATTCTTCAAGTCTAAAAAAAGGAACTAGATAAAAACTTTGGCTCTTTTTTAAGAAATCTGTATAACGTGTTAAGATCACTCGATCAATCAATAATCAAACTCGTGTTGCGCACCTCGCAATGCGCGCATACCAGGCCATGCACGTATGTATGTGTGTGTGTGTGGATATTTGTGCAATTCTCAGTTCACCATGAATGGCTTCGTTTATTTTCAACACGTTACTCAAACAATGTTTTTGGTTTATTTAAATTTCTTTCTTATACGCAAAGCCATGCAAATGCCGCCCCCAACCCCCGTTCTGGCCAAACACCCCCACCACTTTCCTTCTCTTTCCACAAGCTACTATCTCTCCAGTCCCCCTCCTATCGCCTATCGTCCCTCCCTTCCCGACTCAATGGAAAGACCTTAATGCCATTCCATTGAGGAAGCCAGCGCGCGTTCGTTGAGTAAACATTTGAATTTTACATTAAAGGCGGCGCAAAACATTCGCATTTTTTGTTGTTGATTCTGTTATTTTTTTTCTTTTTTTTTCATTATTTAAACAAAACGGCGGCACTGTGCACACTGGCACAAACTGGGCAAACACACAACTGCACACACACACACACACTCACATATACAATTTGCCAGTTGCCCCCATTGACTGTTTACTTTTTTAAAGCGCCAATGCCACCGCCAGAGAAATGCATGGGGAAACGCACACAAAAATGGGGAGACGAGAGACGCGAGAGAGAAAAAAAAAAACAGATAAAGATACAAAAAATATTCGCAATGAAGTTGGCGGTTTTTCGCTGTGGCCCCTCTGCATTTGGGTTCAAACAGTATGCCAAATGCAAACAGCAGCAACATTTTTAAAACCTTTCTTTTTCTTTTTTGATTTTTATTTTGGTTGGTTTTTCGGTTGTTTTTGCGGTTTTTGGCCAGCAACAGGAACTTTAACTTTAACCGTTATCAGAGACAGAGAGGAGGAGACAGAATTTCGATTTCATGGCAAGGGAAGTGAATACTCCGGTTGAATAAACAAGAGTAGAAAATTTCATACTATATGCCAAGTTCTGCCCTTTTCTTGTCTTGTCAAAAGCATTTGACAAACGATAAGTGAAGCGAAGTTTGTCCAAGGGATTTGCCTGTGACTGGGGGGGGGACTGAGACCGGGGGCGTTGCCAGACCAATGTTCGAATGGGAACCGTGCTTAGATACATGGATGCAAAGACAGGGACACAGCTGATTCTGATTTGTATCTAATTGTATGCAAACAGCATGACATAAGCCAGACAAGCAAAAGCGAAGATCGAAGAGCTGCCAGTCGGTAAGTAGGAGTAAGTCAGTCTGCCAGTCAGCCAGTCAGCCAGTCACCCAGTCAGTCACATATGCGGGCGATTCGTTCGGGGTTTTTCTTTTCATTTCGAATTTTATACATCAAGTTGATGGATGAGTTGGTAATGTCTCTTTACAAAGGGGTGGATGGTGGTTGAATAATGAGTCTGCTACTAGGATAATGACCCATTTGGGAGTTAGATACCAAACTGGGTCTGTGATGCACAAAATTATAATTAAAAGCGATCAATTTTCAAAACCTAATGCTTAAAAAATAAAACGTAAAATTGATAGGTTATTCATTATTAATATTTCACATAATGACAGCGAAACAAAACCACGATTACGAATTTCTTTTCTAGTGTTCAAAAACAACAGAAAATCATAGATTAGATTTGTTGAAAATTGTAACAGTTGGTGTAAATACGTAAACTGCAATAGTTTTTAAAAATTTGCACCTGATTTCATTAGCCAAGATTTTAAATTTGGAAGTGATGACACCAGAACCACGACTAAAAGCTAGCTACCTTTAATAAAACCTTGTTATAGTATATAAAAAACCTTTATTTGCTTAGATAACCAAAACTTGAGTTAGTTTATTGTGTTTATTTACGTACACCGCGCAGTATTAGTCATTTTATCTAAGGCATCTATGGCATATATGATTCAGGCGCTCCCCTGATAAGATTTCCCCTCTTGACGCACGTCCAGCTGAATTTCATAATTGTCGGGCCGATTTTGAGCAGGTTTAGTCATGAATGTATACTCGCACTTTCAAAATATTTGCATATTTTTATGCATATGCATAAATCAAACAGAAATTAAAAACGATTTTTCTTTTTGTTCGTTTCCTTTTTTTGGAATAATTTTACATTTAAAATTCGTTTTAGTCAGCAGCATTTCAATATTCCATTTACTGCCAATGTAAGCCAATGCAAATTTTGCTTTCGATTTGAGTTTTTATATCTTACTTTACTTTAGTTTACTTTGGTTTCACCTTCGGCATGCGTGAGACCTTCCAAATGAGTCGATCGAGGGGCAAAAAATATCGAACGCAAATGATTTATAATTAAATATTTTATGATTATCAGAAGAAACCGAAGAAGCTAAGAGAAGCGTATGTGAGTGGGACTGAGAGGAAAAAAGCAATTAACACAAAATAAAAAATAAATTCATATTAAGCGACATTGCAAAAAATGTATAATCAGCATAATATTAAATAACAATTTGCCGTATCGGCTGATTTTGCTTATTCCCCCTTCCATCCACTGCCACTTCCTCTCCTTTGATTCGACTCGATATTATTTTATATTTCCAACCAATTATAATTAAAGAAGGTCTCCGCCTCCGTCTCTGTTGTCTCTGTTGCTGGCAAGCTAATCAAATTGATCAACAACAAAGACTCGCTGCCAGGCAAAGTTGTTAATTCAATTTAGCGGACGAATTTAACCGAAACACACATAAAACGCAACAGAAACTACAACAACCGCAGCAAAAACAATAAAATGGACATAATGGAAAATGAAAAACAACGAAACCAAAATGCATGCTTAACGAATTACCAACAATAATGATAAACAAATATATGAACAGCAAAATTAAAAATCGTGTCAGCTTGAAAAAATGTCGAACAAACTGAAAAGCTGATTAATGTCTCGCAACGAAAAACAATTTCGTTTAATTTTCATTAGTCCAGACCAGGGCTGCAAAAACATATCTTATTTCGGTTAAACGTATTTTCAACAATATTTCGAAATCAACAAAAGACATTTGCGGGAATCCTTAAGAAAAGAAATCTTTACAAGATGCACTCCCTCAGAGCAGGGAACTGTATAACGATCCTTATCATTGATGTAACCCAGATTACTTTGGTCTCAAAAATGAAGTTCTTAGGTGGTCCAAATGAATATACCTACAAAATGTGAGAAGCTGAATGGTAGGTAATCGAAGAAATATTTAACACAAATGCCATACAAATATTTGCGGTCAAAGTCTTAAATAAAGGAAAACTTTTGGACTCCGATTGGAACCTATCTACATACATACATATGTACATGCCTAGGCAAAAGTCGCTTTTTATTTTCCATTTTTATTTTTTTTCGTTGTATTTGATTTTGAAATTTGTATTCAAGCGTTAATTGGCTTTGCTCATTAGCGCATTTCATTCGGAACTTCCCTTCCGCTCCTAGTCCTCCTGCCCTCACTCAGTCATTGTCTATTTGCCTCTTCTTTAAACTTTAATGCTATTAACTTTATTTGCTGTTTACTTTATTAGTAATTCCAATGTTGGTTGGTATTGTATTTCCTGCGACCTAAAAGGTCGACTAATGCGATTGTTATGCCTGAAGTCAGATACAGCGCCCCCTGCTCGGAGCTGAGCTGTCCAGCATTTATAATAACGAAGCAGCCAAACACTCGGACAGCCGCCGCCGCACCTGGTCAAAATAAATTCGAAATCATTATCATAATCATTATCAGTTGAAGTTGAATTAAGTTGCATTGCGTGGAAGTCACAGCACGTAAAGTTGAAATTTCAATAGCTTTTTGCCTCACCTGGGCAAAGAAATCGAAGAGGCGATAAAGTCTGTATGCCATCGATATTCCATCTTTATTTCCATTTATATGATATGGATTGCACAAAGAATGCACAAAATCTAGTTCAAGCCATTACGATAAAGTCAACCATTTGTGACAGTTTGAATAAGGATGAACATAAATTTATCTCTCCATCTTTCTTTTTCTGAAATAATCTAAAATAACTATTCTTTCTTCTGCCAGAATGGAAGGAAAACCACCGACAATCGGATCAGGGACGGTAATTCTAATCTTTATGCACATACATATTATCGAAAAGATCTGTTTGCGATTCTCTTCATGGACCTTTCTAAGCCCTGAACTGAACTGAATGAAAACTGAAATGCGTTCTCTTGTGTGCTTACTGAGGTAAGTCATTCCTCAGGCTCCGCATTTGCCTGGCTTTAGTCCTTGAACAAGATTAACCAATCATCATAAAGAAACATTTTAATGGCTATCTGAGTGTAAAGAACCATCTGTGTCTACGCAAGAAACTTGTTTTGAAGGAAACAGCCGTAATTCTGAGAAAAAAAAGTGGGTCTCATTACCTAATTTACACACTTCATGACAACAGAGACTAGTTTACACAGAGCGACTATGCAGTTATACTAGGCAATTGATGTTGATCAAGATCATTTACAATATATTACAGGGTTGAAAATATATTTGTTTGTCCAATGAACCAAATTATAATACACGCGACGTCGACTGGAAAGGTTATTTGTAGGGGAATTCATAATAAGATTTACAATTTCATCTGGCTTTCAAATTTCAAAATAACCTTACGAGTAATTTTCGTCATTGTTCAAATCTCTCACTCTCTCTCTCTCTCTCTTTCTCTCTTTTCCGCTTTTGTCGTTTCCTTCAGTTCTAATCAAAACTAATGTAATATTAGTTATGTTAGGGTGACCCATTGTTTTCATTTAATCTACATATTCTTCCGCTCAACAATTACATGGCTCAGTTTCTATGGCATTCAAATTAAGTGAAAAACTTTTGAAATATGCCCCATTGCATCCATCTATCTCTCTCTCTTTCTCTTTCTCTCTCTGTGTCTCCGAGCTTATTACAGAAAATTAACGCTGAGATTTTTCTAAAGAATTGCCGCCGCTTTTGTGTGGTGTGCTGTGTGTGTGTGTGTGTGTGTGTATGTGTGTGTGGCTGGAGCTATATACTTATAATTAAATTATGAATGCTTTATATGGCAACTATGTATATTGTTTGCTTTTATCTTTTCGTGAACTGGAGGTTAGAGAATGGAAAGTAATGGTGGGGTGTAGTTGGGTGAGGGGAGGGGAAGGCGCTACACTCTTTTGTTTTCGTGCGTTCTTGAACAGACCCTGCCAAAGTAGCTCACCCCACCCCTCAACACTCCGCTCCAAATGAACGCGGACCCGTACCCTTACCCGGACTGTGCTAGTATTTCTGCTGGTGGTGCTTAGAAGGCAACTGAACTGAACTGAAACTCGTTTCCAGTGAATAAAAAAAATTAGACTTGATATCAAAATGAATGAATTGAATACGCACAGGCAGCCAGCAACAGCAACAACAACAACAACAACAACAATGAGGCCCTAATGAACGCGAATGAAAAACAGTTTTTTTTTTTAGACATTGCATTATCTGGCATACAAAAATAAAAAATGTATATAAAAAATAATCAACAATATAATATAATAATAAAAAAAAACCGAAATGAAATGAAACGTTGAACCGAGGCAAAAAGGCAACTTTAACGAGTACATAAATAATTTATTAAATTACAAAAACGTTTTTTGAATTGCTCGGCCCCGGCAATGATTTCGGCCATAATGCCCTAAATTATAGCCTCATTGTTCCATTCCAAACTGCTCTGTGGCCAGCTCTGGGATTCGGGAGACGGGTGTCGGCATTTGGGATGCGTACAGACTGAATGGGAGCGCGACTCTAGAACCATTGTCCGAACGATAATCACACAAAAGTTTCTGCCTTTCGTTTGGGGTAATCTAATTTATGGCATTTTTCTAACAACTAATTGCAAAAATTTCCGCCTCCTACGTTTTGCCGCCTCAAACTTCTGGCAAAGGCAATCAAATTACTTAGGCCAAGCGTAAATAAATCTATATATAATGCAAATTCCCAAAACCCAACCCACAAAAATAAGCCCAAAGAATATCAAAAGTCTAAGTTGCCCTACCCATCTCCCTCTCTCTCTGCCCTCACTGTACTAGGCTGATGTTGATGACTCGTCGATTTGGTTGACTAAATGACTGACTGACTACTACGACTTCAGCCGCGGACTTCGTCTTGGCTGCCTTTTGTTATGCTAATTGAGCTCGAGCTGGCCAAACGTTTGTTTTAATTAAGTTTTCGAGTTGTTGTGCTCTGGCATACCAAGTGAGTGGCTCCGATCCACTCAAATGCGTTTTGATTTGAATTTCAAAAATGCCTTTTTTGTCTTTTGTCTTTTGTTGCTGTTTTTGGTATTTTTATGTGTGTAGTATGAGGCTGAAAACTGGCACTACCTACAAATATCTATGAATATCTACATACACTTCATACCTTTTTGTTTAATCATTATGCGTGCGCCAGTTTTACAGGGAGGCCCCAGGGCATCGACAAAAATAAATATCAGCCAAAAGCATTTTAATGTATGCATAATTATAATCATTAATAAAACCATTTAATGTGGGTCTGAGTTTCCACGTAAAGTTGTCTTTTTTAATATTTTCAGGTTGTTCGCTTTAATGGTCAAGTTTGTAACAGATGTGCAAAGGAAGTCTAAAAATTGGGTTCTGTTTAGTGATTAACGCAATTTATCAATTCAAATGAAAAAAAGGGTTAAAATTTTGGTTAACTAAAAGCAACTGGAACAATTTGGTATATCAGTTCGTTCACAAAATGTTGAATGTGTAAATGAACTTCGTCAAAGGGTATAAAATAGACAGTTTCAAAAATGTTTTCCCAAAATTGTGCAATTTCCTTAATTTTTTCAACTTTTCTCGTTTTTATTGTTGCTTGTTTAGCTTTTTTTTTTTTTGTTTGTTGAGTTTTGGCAGGTCTTTAGCATAAAAAATTAATAAAAATTCATGCGTAAGGTGTTAAGTTCTTTGTTTTATTTTTATTATCACAACGGCGAGTCGCTGTGTCTCACTCTTTGAACCTGCCTAAGAGGGTCTGGAGTGGCCTGGCCTGGCGTGGCGTGTCGTGGTCAGCTCTTGAAGTGGCGTGGTGCGCATTCCAAGAATAAATACTGTGCAAGTTTGTTCATTTGTTGATGTTGTTGTTGTTGTCATTGTTGCGTTTGCTGTTCTTTAATTGATTTGCCACCCAATGAGCTGGCCGCAATTAACCCAAGGCGACCAACGGACCAACAGACCAACAGACCAGCGGACCAATCGGCCAGCGAACCACCCAACGGCCACATCAAAGGCGCACACAAAATGATTAAGCATAAAGGCTGATTTGGGTATCGAGTTGAGGTTGATATAGAGGTTGAGGTAGTGCCAGTGGAAGTGGACGTAAAAGGGGAAGAGGTGGAGGTGGAGGTAGAAATAGAAATAGAGGAGCTTGTCGTGGTCATATCTAAGCCATACGGCGGTTATCAATGCGCTGGCCGAAACGCCAGCTGGTCAGTCGTAGACGTAGAAGGGGAAGGGGGTCACTTGATCACCAGCAGCGACATCGAATCGACTTTGTTGCACTCATGCACGAGCCCGGCCAGAGATTAAGATCTCGTTTTTATATGCTTGATTATATATGTATATACATATATGCAATATACATTCATTTTTTTGTACGTATTTATTTTCCGACTAATTAAAACCAATGAAGAAATATTATGTCTATAAAAATTGTGCGCCACTTTGTATTGTATTTGTAGATTAGTCTGATCCCTGGAACTTATGTATGCTGCTGGCTAACCAACTGATTAGATAAGTCAAGCGAAAATCAAAAATCCGACAGGGACAATCTCTCGTTTTGAATTTGGAAACTTTTTACAGTCGTCCGTCCAGGCCAGGCCAGTCCAATGATTTTTGAGTAGCGCTTAAATATAAGACGTCTTGACGTTTGACAAGCAAATACAATTAACTAAGTTTGTTTGCCAAATCGTAAATCTAGTCTAATGCCCAGCACATGGAAGCGGGGAATCAGAGAAGCGGGGAATTGGCCGCCTGTCGAAATTATCAATTAAAAAGTATCTTAATTAATTACTGATTAAAAAATAAGAACGAGCAAAAAAAAAAAAAGCCAACCATTTACTATCTCAGAGTGGTTCAGGTGGGTGAGTGAGTGAGTGAGTGAGCAAGTGAGTGGCGGCGGCAACTTGGTTGAGTGGCTGGTAATATCGGTCAAAAGCCGCAATTGCGCTTAAGTGTGATTAAGCAAAAGACCTGCCCCTGTCAGTAGAGTCCCTGCCCCTGCTACCCCACATTCTCCCCTCTCTCTCTCTCTCTCTTTCGCTCTCTGTCTTTTGGGGTCCCTGCGCCATAGACCCTGCTTATTGCGACTAGAACAAGTATTTCAAGTCCCTTATCGTTTTATTTGTTTCTGTTTTCCTTTTTCTGTTTTTGGATTTTTTGTGGGCTTTTTAACTCATTTATTTTACTTAGTCGAGACACCGCCGAGTTCCCATTTCGAGATCGAGTACGACTACGAGTACGAGTTGTGGGGCATTTCAATTTTCAAGTGGATTGTTTAGGGATTTATGACGCTGATAACTGGTCAAGTGGAACGCCATTGCCTCCTCAGCGTCTGTGTCTGTGTTTGAGTTTGCGTCTGTGTTCGTGTTCGTGTTGGCGTTGTCATTGTGAGCGGTGGACTGAGTGGACCGTGTAGTGTATGTGGGGGGATACCAAAAGACTGAGTGGTTGCTGTTCGTAAACACGTCACGATTGGAGGGGATTGATAGCAAACGGCGTGGGCAGGGCCAGGCAACAAATCGAATTTGTATGTTGAATGGATTGTCGGTGTGTTTGCTTTTATTCCCCCTTCCAATCCAAGACCCCGATAAATACAAAAGATCAGTTTACCAAATTGTTTAATCCCGTGTGCCCTTCCTCTTTCTCTTGTGTCTTTCACTATCTTTAGATTATATGGAAAACATGTTCCTTCACACAATTCCAGGTAGAATGAAGCCCTATAAAGGGGTGATTAATGCTAATTTTCTTTAAAAGTCATTAAAGCACTTGAATGATATCACAATAAAAGACAATTCCCAGAAGCTTCTATAGAAAATTGAATAAAACACTTTAAAATTCAACTTCAAGCAGCATTTCAATCTAAAAGAATTCAATTTCATTAGAAAACTAAAATACTGGTAAGAAGTTGAAGTACTATCTTTATATTCAAAATTAGATTAAATTGAAGTCTTTTACTATTTTGGGGTATCTATTGATATCTGTAGCGGCTTTAAAAGTGGAAACACATGGTAACCGAAATGGGCCAAAATTTTCTATGGGATTAAAACCAATTTGGTTGAAGTCCCAACTTATTAATTCCTGAAATAATTAATCACAGTAATTAAGTAAATGTGTTTTGATTAAGTTTACTTAAATTTGAATTTTTCCGTCTGAATAAATAATCACAAGTAAATTGTTTTTGTTAAGTGTTTAATGTTTTTAAATTCAGAACATTAACTCTCTAAATCGGTTTGACTATATATAATTCCAGTTTTAAAACCTTGATTTCACAATCTAGGATTCAGATTGTATGAAGAGAAAGAGTGTTAAGCTGACATTAACATTCACATTTCATAACTAGTATACTTACAATGATTAATGACTTTTCATATTACTTTGCCTTGTATTATACGATTAGTTGAAATTTTGAAAAGTTCATATAATCATCCGGTTTTATATTATTTGTCGGGGCTTTCAAGTATTTGTATGTTCTTGTTTTTGTTTTTCTAATGGGCATATAAACAAGCTTTATTGATGATAAAGTAGCTTAGGGCCTTAAGACTCTATATAAATTTGGGAAAGTAGCGAATCTAAAACTAATCTTTTGCAGGCTCACCGTTGACAAGGCCAAGAATTTCCGCAATCCCCACTCTATGTGTTCTATTTGCCATATAGTAACTATACGAGGTGGGGAATCATACATACATATGCATGTTTGTAGGTGACTCTCACGCGTCATGGTCATAACCACATAAAACATGTTTAGTGCCTTCTTTCACTTGCCCATGGCAGAGGGGAGTGGAGTGGAGTGGAGCAGTGTGTAGGGTCGTGGAGTCGAGTCGTCCGGAGTCAAGTGGAGCACTCATTGTCGCCCCCATCACTAAATTTAGACTTGATTATTTACCAGCTGTCATAAATTGCCACACACTCACACGTCCGTACCTACCTACCTTCTATATATATATGTATGTATGTAGCTATGCCTACTCATAGATGGTTAGATATTTGGCTGGAGTCCCAACTGAAACCCGAACTGATTACGCATACCGAAAGGAAAATCTATACAATGTTGTACTTAATCTCCTCAAATTTGCCCGATGACTGATGACGACGACAATGTTCATCATGATGATGATGATTGTACCAGACACTTGAGCTTTTATAATTGCTATAGTTGTTGCTGTTGTTGTTGTTGGTTTAGTTGCTGCCTTCTTTTTTATATTTTGTTAACTACTTGAAAAAGTTTTGTCAATATCATTTAGTGGGCATTGTAAAGATTGCAAAAGCCTCCACTCGAGACTCTGGAGAGTCATAATGGTAAAGTCTTGACTTTTGTTTTATTTTTATGCCCATTTTTTTGTTGTTGAGTTTGCCTAGCGAACGTCAGTTCGTCAGACAGTCAGTCAATTTGTTTTCTGTTGAGTGGTTTTATTAATTAAAGTGCTTACTTATTGTCAGTGCCCTACGTTGAGAGTTTGGCTCTGGCTTTGGGCTTTGGGATTTGAGTTTGGGTTTGGGTTCAAGTTTCATAAATCATGATTCCCATAGTCGTCGTCGTCGTCGTGGTCGTCGTCTGTTGTTAATTAAAAATAAAACAAGCTAAAATAAAAGTTGGCGCATCGCTTAAGCCCTTTTAATGAAAATTAATAAGCCGTGTCCCGCAGGCCAGCACAGACCGTAGGCCTCAAACTGAAGGTCACTTCTCAGCTTCAAAAAAAAAGCAAGAAAAAAAGAAATAAGCTTTAGACAGAGAAGGGGCAAAAGGCTCAACTTTAAGTTGGGTCATGAAACTGAATCTAATGATTTATGCATGCCTACACATACTTTCCTTCTGCCGGCGCGCCTTCCTTTCCCAGTTCTAACTTCCCTCCCCATTGGAGCTCCGCACCCTTTGTCTGACCACTTGAGCTATTTGCATTAAAATTTCATTTCCATTTGTGTGTGCTTGTTGGAGTCTTATCGGGGGAAAATTTTTACCACCCCACCTCCTCTCAAGTCCCAATGCTCTCTTTTTTTTATGACACATTTTCCCAAAGGGGTAACTGATAAGACGCTGTTAGTTCTCCCGCCCGTCAAGTCATAAAGTTAAAGCCCAAAATGCAAAGCCTTTAAATATTTTAATTACTTGTAATTTATAACCAAATGGCTTTTAATGTCTTTTGTACTTTTGTTGTACCTGCCTTTATGACTCAAACTAGGTAAAGCCCAGAGGGACTAACAAAGGTCGCCCATACAGAAGCATTTATACCCTTACTTATATCAAGTCTATCTGAGTCGTTGCTCTAAAAGTGTACTGAAAAACTAATCATCTGATTCCGATGGAGACAAACACTTAATTATCTTAAATATCTAATTGCTTTTGGATCAATCGATTTCAACTTGCACTAACACTTAATGGATTGTTTTCATAGCCGAGGCTAGTAATTCTCTTCTAATTATCAAGTTTTTTTAAATCATTTAACTATTGGTAAGAAAAGAAATGAAAAAAAAAAACAAGTATGGAGTCTATGGAGGGTCTCATTAACACTTGAAGGCTGCTCATTGTAAGTAATCCACGTACATATATATTGTTTATACAGAATATGTATACCCATTAACATTTCTCATGATCGAGTTCACTTGTAAGTCTGGAGATATTTCTACTCAAAATAAAAACTACAAACTACTTGTACGCCATAAATAAGTTGGTAAGATGGTAAGACTTGTAATTTATTTTCTTTACTGCATTGGCAACTTCCGTTGGGAACACCTCTTGCTAAAGGGGTACAAAACGGGGTGGCCCGGATATACATACTACTTAAGGTGTGCAGCTTAATCAATAGTCAGTTGGGGGGGGAGGCACACAGAGAAGGAGCTAAGAATACTTCAGCTGCGGCTCATTAGAGCTTTATATGTATGAATGCAAATGCTAAAAAAATAAAATAGTGTGACATATGCGGGCAAAGAAAACTTGCAACTTGCAACTTGGCAAGGGTTGCTGTTCGTGTTTGAAATGTTGCTGGAGGAACTGCCTGCATTTTATCTGCCATACATGGATGTGACTGTGACCGCATTTTAGTCACAGTCATACTCGGATGAAGTGGAAGTGAAGTCTGATGTGGGACTGCAACTCAGTCTGGGACTGGGGACTTGGGAGTGCGACTGTTACTGAAAGTTGAATGTTGGCCGCTTGGTTTCCTCGCTCATTGGTTGCTGCTTGTGTGTGTGTGCACTGCACCGGGCATAATTGAGTTTGTTTCAAATGCTTTTTACGTAGCACGACCAACAAAGGCAAACATTCATTGTTATTGTTGCTGCTGTTGTTGTTGTTGTTGTTGGCATCTTTGGTCTGTGGGCTCGCTGCTCTTGGCACTTTTCGACATCATCGCCATCGTCGACGCCGTCGTCGTCGTCATCGTCGTCGTCGTTGGTTGGCATCGGCAACGGAATCTTAATGAATTTTACGAATTTAACATGCTGTGCACTTCAAAAGGAACATGCGGAGCAAGGGAGCAACTAAGGCTGGGGCGCAAAGGAATGGGGACGGTGACAGAGGCAGAAACATAAACAGGGACTGAGATGGAGGCGCAGTGGCAGCAGACACGCATGTCGCCGATAAGTATAAGTGTGTTTGTCGTGCCATATATAAAATTATTACTTTCGACATGCATGCAACTACCTACATAAACAACAGCAGCAGCAGCAGAAGCCACTGCAGCAACATTGCCAACATCGGCAACAACTGTGTAGGAAACTCCAACTCCAACTTCTTGGGCAAAGTCAAAGTCAGACAACAAATCTTTAAAGCATTTGTTTTTAAGCATGTAAAGAATATTCCCCCTGGAATTGAAGTAAGCCAAAAACCAACAGTCGCTTTCTAAAGTTAACAAATGCTCCATGATAACGACAGAAAGACAGCAGGACGCACTTGAAATCGTCGTTGTAGTTAAAATAAAACTTTATGAATCAATACCCACAATATATCTCTGGGATCAGCTATATATTAGGCACTATTTGAGTTTAAAGATAACGTTTCCAATAGTCATGCTATAATCCCGATAATCTACACTATTCTAGTGAAATGTGAAAACTATTTAAGAAAGAAGGCGATTATAAAATATTTGCTATGTTTTCGCTAATCAACTAAATGTTTCCTAGAAGTTCTTGGTCATGAAATATTTATAGAAATTCATTCCACCCATATTAGAACGATTTAGTTCCACTTTATATGGAATATGAATTCGTGACTTAGACCACACCAACGCCTTGAACATTTTTGCACATTCGCTGTAATCTGAAATCGACCGACAATCATATCACAAGGTTTCCATATCATCGTTTTCATGGAATTCTATGCATACTTATATGGTGGGTTGGTCACGTCAACCCCGAAAACTAGTCAACCAGTCAACACAACGCATTCCATTTCACAATTCGCACACATTCACGTGTTCTAGCTAATCATGGCTTTCAAGATTTTCGCATTAAAATTAATGTTTTTTAGCTCTACTATTCATTCATTTTACCTACACTCCAATATAAAGTGTGCTAATTCGGAAAGCGTTGATAACGAATTAGTTGCATATCGGAGGGGGGAAAAAAAAAACAAATGTTTCTGGAATCCATTAGACGCTTGTTCTTGGGTTGGGTTAAATTGGTTCTGGGTTCTGTGGCTGGTCTCGGTCTCGGTCTCGGTTTCGGTTTCGATCTGGGCCTGGCTTCGTCTCTTGAATGAACGTGACACTGATAAAAGTGGCAACTGTTTTTCTACATTCCTCCGAAAAACCGCCCCCTGTCACCGTTCTGCCACCTACGTCACGCGATTTTATTATCGCACTTAAGTGTTCCAAATAATAGCAAAAACGAAACGCAAATTGTGAACGTCAACAAAGTCGGAGCAAAGCAGAGCACAGCACAGCAGAGCAGACACACGGACTACATGGATGGATGGAGAATACGTGCGAAATTTTGTTGATTTCGTGAAAGTCACAAAAAATAAAACAAGAAACACTGACATTAAAAATATTTTTATAGCCCATCCAAAATACAAAAAAAAAAAAAAAAAAAAAAACGAAAAGAAAAGAGAAGAAGAAGACCGAAAGATGTTGTAAATATTCAAATAATAAAATTCAGAAAATTATGTGGGCCTTAAAATGAAAACAGCCAAAATATCGTAACGTATCGTATCGTATGTATATATAAAAATTCCTTCAAATCAGCAAAAACATCAACACCGATCAATGGCGCATGGCGTAATATTTGTTCATTGCAAAATCAATTAACAATTTCAAGCAAATTGATATTAACGAGTTCTCGAAATAACAACAGCAACAACAACATCAGCAGCGATTACGATTCCGGAGCCGATTTCGATTCCAATTCGATTCGCAACGTAAACTGGAAAAACATGCAAGGAGAATGATGGATGGACGAGTGGTGTGGAGTGGAGCGGAGTGGAGTAGAGTGGAGTAAAGAGCAGCAAAGCTTGGTGAAGGGAAAGACGATATGGCGAACACGATTCCATTGCGGTATGCGGGGAAATAAATCACGCAAATCGGCCCCTCGCCTCATACCACCAAAACAAAAAAGAAATACATGCAACTTACTCGAATAATAATAATAATATAAACAAACTCTGTTAATAATAGCTAAAATGTTTTTTAATTAAGTGCAAATGCCAGATTAACGATTACAAGAAAAACACGTTCCATTAACAACAAAAGCCACTACACCAGCAAAAACAGCAACAAACAACCTCAACAAGTGAGTGAGGCCTTAAAAATTCGAAATTGGAAATGCAAGTGGAACTGATATCGGCCTGGTGTGGATGTGGATGTGGATATGGTTATGGATATGGATATGGGGACATATGGACATGAATATGGCTAAGAAGTGAGTGGGCTTAAGCCAGGGCATCTTGTCATGCAATCGTGAAACGATGATAAGATGCCAAACCAAGGAGTGAGAGAGTGATAGCCAAGCAGTGCGTTCGACTTGATTTAATTAACTATGTATGTATGTATGTATGTATGTATGTAGTTTTAACTGAGACGTTTTCTTTCTGGTTAAATCACGTTATAGCACTACAATCTCCCAATAAGATAGTGAAAAGTATAAGAATATTGAGCAAAACGTAGAAGACTGTGTCATTTGAATTGACAAATACAACTCAGGGTCAAGTTTATGGTTTCTATATGTATGTAGTTAATTCCCTCACTTTCAAATCTCATTGAGTTAGTTGGAGGGATGGAGAGGGAAGCCCCAAAATATCGCTTACCTGAAGAAAGGTGAGACCTCTCGTCTTTGATTTCCAAAAATTGCACTTTTAGTTGAAGATCTTGTGAAGTACATAGATACACATTTCTGTGGGGGTGATTTGGTAACGCCGAATGGCCAGACCTCTGGCAGAACAGCTGATTGGGACTGACAGCGTGGCAAGCCTAACAACGATTAGAAGCAACGACTAGGAGTGTACCAAGTAAGTTTGTATCCCGACACAACACGAAAGTAGACATTTCCAACACGCACGAATACTCACGGTCCCAAATTTTCAAAGCACGACTTAACACAGTCCAGCACGAAATGTTTTAATCGTCGTTTAGTGTTTAACTTTTTTTTTATATATTATTAACCTTCTAAATTAGGTTATTTCTATATATTTACTTTTTGATTAGACATATTTTTATATAGAAATACAAATTTGTCAAGATTGAAACATAAACTCTGGAAATTTAAAAAAACAAAAAATTTGGAAGAATTCGTTAAAATGTGTTCGTGTTTTTAAACAAACATATACGCCCATTGATAAAATGCCACTTTTTAACACGCACACTAGGGTGCCCCTCGTGTCACGAAGAAAACCTGTCCCATACCCAGTGTAATACCGATAAATACTTATCCTTTTTGTTAAACTAAATACGAAGTCTAATTATCTTATAATAATAACTTAACCTGAAAAGGAGAAATATTATTTCTTGAGAATGGTTACCGTGTCTCACATTTCTATACGAACTTCTGGTCTGGACTTCTTCACAAATTTAGTTCTGTAACGAAATATAATTATGAGTAGTTGGTATTTGTTTTAAATATACTCATTAGATACATCTAGATATACATTTGTACATATATAGCTGCTTTAAAATAGACGATGAGTCAATGCAATTTTGTTAATTTTTCAAATTTGGTGGGTAGATAGATGGATGGAACAGACGGTCAGGCCTCATTATGATCTGTTGCCATCTACAATAAAAATTGTTGAATTCCGGTGCTGTAAAATTGTTCGTCAGCTGCCATTATATGTAGAAGCCTCCGACCATATGAAAGAAATCTTAATTAACGCATAAACAATTTACGCTTATCTCTAATTTCATTCTCATTTTGTTGATGGCGCCCCAGCCACACAATCTACTATAACTAACTGCCTTGGGTTCCTCTCCATGTGCCACCAGCCCCGTCTCTATCTTTATTTCGATTGCTGTCTCTGTTCTGTTTGGGTATCTGGCATTTCCATCACCTTTTTTTTTGTGGTCATTAAAGCGCCTTAATTTTCTTTATTTCTTCTTTTGGTTGGGTTGGGTTGAGTTAAGCTGAGTTGGTCTCGCTTTGGTTTGGTTTGGTCATCATTCATAAATGATTAACGTCGCCAAATGTGCAATTAACATGGCGAACAAGGGCAACATTTTCCATTTCCCTTGAAAAAATAACAAAATTCAGCTTATAATATGCCCACATGCAAGTTTTGCTCGTATAATTCGTATTTTGTCCGCTCACATGAAAACGCTTTAAACATATTAATACATACATACATATATTGTTTTTTATATCATTTTCAGATGTTTTCACGATACGATTTTTTGGGTCCTATAAACTTTTTTGTGACGCTCCGACAGTAATTATGCCTGAAAAACTCATTTGACGGGTCGCCCATTTCCAATTTCTATATGTGTGTGTGTGTGTGTGTGTAATAAATCTTTCGATGTGTATAATTTTGTATGGCAGGGCGGCCAACGCAAAGTCTCACATCAGTTGAAATTATTATTGCTGTGTGTATATCTCATAGATACTCTTTTTGGCCTGTACTTTGGAACACACCAGGCGGCAGCAGCTTAGCTGGGGATTGTATAGGATCGCTTCGGATCGGATCGGATCGAATCTAATGGGTATGGGTATGGTTTTGCCTGTTGTTATTTAAGCTGTGTGCCCGCAGGCACCCAGCCAGCCAGCCAGCCAGCCAGCCATCCAGCCAGTCAACCAACCAACCAGACAGAGGCAGGAGAAGAGCATGGCTACAGCTACGGCTATGGGCTATTAAGTGGAATGCCTAGCCTACAATCATTACTCATCTGTGTTTTTTGTTTTCGTCTACGGATTTCAGTATGCAGGCTCTGTCCCTCTCACCCAATGTGTGTGTGTGTGTGTGTGTTTATTGTCAATGGACAAAACAATGAACAGGCATACATAAAAAGTATGCTTAAGGAAAGGTGGGCGGGGGGTTAGCAACAAAACATGTGAGAAATATCTTAGAGTATACAATTTATGGCTTCCTACAACGAGAAAAGAAAATATGACAAGCCATAAATGTTTCACAGAGAGTTTTCTTGTTGCTGTTGCTCTGTGAATGGATCGTTCAATAAACATAAATAACAATTTATTTCTTTAACATTTTGCTTAATTTCAATTGGAATTTTGAGTATAAATTCCATGCCATTTCATCTATTTTGAACTTTTCCATTTGACATTGAAACATATTTGTTTTTTTTTTTTTGGCAACCATTTGAAATATTTGCCATTTAATTTTCACAAGCATTTCAAAGTATTCTAATCGCTTGAGAGAAAGAACTTGCCTCATCATCGCACGACAATTGTGGAAAAACACTTGAAAAGAAAATGGAGTCCCCCACATGCTCTCCTACAGATTTGTGGGGGGAAAACATGAGCCCCGTGAGTGCTGTTGATAATGAGAGACCTAGCTGGTAGATAGATGTGCGTTTGTGGGGATTGAAGATTGACAAACAGTAAACACGACGACGTCAAGAAATGGTGAAATTCAGAAAGTTATATTAATATTATATTTTCCCTAGAATCCCGTAGCTTTTCATTGGGTAAGCCCAGTTTTCTATATACAAATCCCTAATTAACGGCTTTAATTTATTCAAATGACACTTTATCAAATAAATCACTAAAATTGAAACGCCTAAACAATTAATTACAATGTCAACACTATCTAAAAAAACTCCATTTACATTTGGCCCAGATTTATAGGAATTTTGATTTGAATAAATACTTACCTCTGACCTATACAAAGCGAGTTCAACCACTCTAAATTACCTTGTGGAAGTAAAATCGTTTTGCTATAAAAATTGAATAGTATAATATACATAAATCTACGTTTATTCACCTTGCTAACAGCATTTTGCTTGATTTATAGGTAAATACTTGAAAGAATTGCAGGCCGAGATATTGATCTGTTTCTTCAAGCACATGAGATTTCCGGCTGTCTTAGATAATAAAGCGGGAATTTAATGAGAGTAAGTTAAAATTTTAACCGATATTTGCATATTCGAAAAGACCGTTTTAACTTGATTATGGACAAAATACTTTAGCGTCTGCGGACTTATCATTTCGACTTTCACGAATAGAAACACTTTTGAGATATATTTTTCATCAAATTAATATTAAATTAATTTGCATAATTTTTATTTTTCCTCTTCTTGTCTGGTTGTTCTTTATTGTTTTGGTTCTTACGCATGCAGCCCATTATATAATGATAATAATAATTAATAATTTAATTTTTTTTTTCATGGATTTTTCGTTTTTACATTATACAATTATTTAAATATATGTATATATATATATATTTATATATAATCATATACTCATTCGATTAGGTAATTCTTCTTCAGTTAAGAGTTGGGTTTATAAATAATTTACAAGAACCGAATTTCATATTCAAATTGATTTTTGTTGTTCTTCTTCATCTTCACCTAATTTGCAGCAGCGTTAGAAACGAAAAAATTAAAATGCCAATTAAGTTTTTTGTTTCATTTCGTTTTTTTTTTCTTTTCTCTTTTAGTTTTTTAGTATTTCATTTTTGTTTTTTTGTTTTTTTGTGTTAGAAAGCCATTAATTATGAATAAAACTACTATCACATTTAAATATACAATATGTATGATGAGGGTGTGTGGCTAATTCTTTAAACAAAAACCCCAAATTAAAAAATTCAAACATAAATATTGCAAAAACACAAAAATTCACATTAAATATCTACAGACGCAAAGGAAAAGCAAACGAAAATGACTGTGTAGAAAAAAATGCCGCAAATTGTTTTTTAATATACCAAAGAAAATCTGTTTCTGATTTTCTGTTTTTCATTATTATTATTTCGTTATTGTTTTTTCTTCGCTTTTAGTTTTTTGTTTATTTCATTTTATTGTTTTTGCTAGCCTTATAATTATATGTGTATTCATCCATGGGAACAACAAATAAAAGAAACAATTTATTTGCCTTGGCAGTTTTGCAGTTTTCTCAATGAAATTTTTTTAACGGAAATATTTCCAATCAAAAAGCAAACATCAAAGCATCGAAGATGTTGGTACCCTTGCAGTGGGCAAGCATAAATAGCCAGAAAGGAAAGAGTATCTCGCCCTTTACCATAAACTGAGCGATCTAAATTCATTAGATAAAACTTTATGCAACAGTGACATATATTTACATAGCTATGCCAGTTATTCAATTTAAAGTTACAGAATTAATACATATAAGTAATTTTGAAATACATAAGAAAAAATACAATAGAAACTTTGAAGAAAGAGAATGTTACGTTTAGCTGTTATTTGCCAATTCAACTCTGGCAAATTCAAATTCTATAAGGTACTGACGAATTTAAATAAAGTCGCATATTGATTGGGTTTCCATTCAAAACTGACTTCTCAGACCGATCAGTTGCTGGCAGATTGAAAACAAATGTACAGGATCAGATATATACTCGTCTAATGACAATCCACTGCAAGGTTATCTAGTAATTGATTTGCATTATCTTACCGAGTAGTTGTAATTGTAATAATTTGTTGATGGCCTAGGTTTTTATATCGGTTTTCTATATGTATATGGTATTATATGTATGGTGTATGTAGATTGTTAAATGGTTAAGTACGCATGCGTTTCGTCTAGTGATTTCCATTTTTATTTCAGTTTTCCATACGTTCGGCAATAGGCATAGAGTCTAATTAAATGTAGTTATATATAGTTATATCATCGCACTATATGTATACATATATATGTAGATATCATATGTTTAGCAGATTTTTATTTTACTGGTTTTGTTGCTGTTGATGTTTCTGTTGTTGCTGTTGCTGTTGTCGTAAGTCACAATATGGTTGGCTAATGA
Organism: Drosophila nebulosa; assembly: GCA_024703675.1. Taxonomy (NCBI): domain Eukaryota; kingdom Metazoa; phylum Arthropoda; class Insecta; order Diptera; family Drosophilidae; genus Drosophila; species Drosophila nebulosa. The sequence goes on along the minus strand of JANFPS010000004.1, from coordinate 5,727,131 downwards.
TAGAGTTATATATATTCATTGTAGGATTTCAACTGCGTGATGATGATGATGATAATAATGATGATCATGGCGATAAATTGTGCCCCAGTTAAGTGGCCTTTTTTTAATTACACCAAGCATAATTTGTATAATTTGCGTGTGTTGTAGCCTTTTTAATGTTTTTTTGTTTTATCTATATCTTTAAATGTATCTTTAACCCTTCCCCTCGTTTTCAGTAGTTTCAATTTTGGCTGCCATCAGACATATAATTTAACTCGATTCATTGTAGATCGTTTGCGTACTTTTAGTAATATATATGTGTGTGTGTGTCTGTGTGTATGCGTATATACTTATTCATATATGTATGGTTGGGGTTTTTTTCTTGATTTCTAGTATACCCCACTGCACTTAGGCAGCTCTAAGCGTTAATGCTTTTTAATTGTTTTCTTTCTTGTGTTTTGTTTTTCTTTTGCTCTTTTTGTTTTTTTTTTTTTTTAAACTTTGTGTACTTATTTTTTACGCTAGCTAACTAGTTTTACACGTTGTTGTTACCAAGTCTAAAGTTGAAGTTGAAGTTGTTTTTTATGCTTTTTGAAATATATTTTTCCGTAGGCCTATTTTACAAAAGCTTTTTGACCTTCCCACTATCAAGTCTGTGTTTCCCAGTTTTAAGTGATTTCGACTTTACATTTTGCAAGCAATTTGACTTACTTTTTTGGTCCAGCCACTCAAGTGTCAAAGTTACAATACAAAACACACAAATACAACTACATAAATATGTTTGAAAATTTGAAAAACTTCAAAAAGTAGAGACATATTTGAATTGGAATTGAGATTGCATATTATAGCACATTTAAAATCCATCGATTATTATAATTAAACTTTGAAAATCGTGCTCATTCAGTTTTTGTATTAACAAAGAGTTAAAAGATAATCATGTTGAAAAATCCATGGAAATTTAAATTTTGCAAATTTATTTTATAGAAATCACTTAAATTCAAGATCTCGTAATGAGACTGCCATAAACTGATATTTTTCATAGAATGAACTCATGATAACTTTCGCAAATGTCATATTCAATTTTAATTCACTTCCAGTCAATAGATATTTTAATCGCGTAAACAACCACTCAATGACTTGATTGAAATGGTTTATATCAATCGGTTTTATTAATATTTCTGGAATTCCGAATTAAATTAAATTTAAAATCGTTTCACTGTTAATTTACGCTTTGACGTCATTTGACTGACTCATGGGCAGAAGGAATACAAAAATTAAATTGAAAACGAAAAAACGATTATTTATTTACAAATTTAAATTTCTATTTAACAAACAAAAGAAAAATGATTTTAAATCATTAATTAACTTTTATAAGAAGACGTTTTTTGTTTCTCTCTTAAAGTTTGCTCGGTGATTTCCTAATCTTGGCACTAAAAATTTGCCTTTTTAATTAATGGTTAATTTCCTAGTATTTTTTGTCTTTTTTTTTCTTAAGCTTTTTTTCTGTTTTTAGCTGTGCATTCATGCATATAAATTATGCTAATTAGTTACAGCTTGCTTTATATGCACGTGTATGTATTTGAGTATCTTTAGAGATTATAATATTCTGTTCAAATTGATGCTTATTAAAAATGTCATCAGCATTTTATAATCGTGTATAGGGGATATAGAGATTCTTTTTCTATATAGCACAAAACTAATTTATTGTTTTAAATTAACAATGCGACGAAACAGAAATGGAGTTAAAATTGGCAATGAATGAATTTTTGCACTAAATCGTGATTGTATCTTTTCTTCTCGCTGTGTTTCGTCTTTAATTAAGTCAGATATTAGGTTTGAAGCTTAAATTGAGATTGAGGTTGACCCCAAAAACCGGTTGCCTCACCTCTTCTTGGCTCTGTTTCTCGTAATTTGGATCTTTTTTTGACCAGCCTCAATGATGTGAATGTTGGTAGAGTGTATGTATCTGTGTGTGTGTGTCTCCTCGTTGGCTGTTGCCACTTAACTCCCACCACGCCCACCTAGAGCTATACGCCCACATACACAGACAAACTGTTAGACAGCTTCCGACGTCGTCGTTGGCGTCGTTCGCCCTGCATTTGCGGTGCCTGGTTTTTATTTGCCATACCCTGTAGATATCGAATGAATGGGTATATGGACGCACCCGAAATAGATAGAGCATAAAGTGTAAGTGATTCCTTAGTGTTGGGAACTAATTAAGAATCAAGTAAGTATAACTATTAGCAGTACATTTTATATACATTCTTTTGTCATACATCGTTTAATTTGGAGACGAATTGCAGTGCTCTGAACTGAATTATGAATTATTATATAGGGTATCATGCTGTCGTCGCCTGACACTGCTCTGGTTTTTTGCTTTTTTTAATGGCATCTTTTTCCTCTGTTTTATCTTTTACTCTGCCTGACAACCGCCCATGACTTTTATCCACTTTGGCTGGTCTCTGTTGTTGCTGTCGTTGTGGTTTTAATGCGCTTTGCCTCACATTTCAACATTTTTTTTGTGTTTCGTTATTTCCAACTTAAGTTTAAAAATAACTAACTAACTGTATGAGTGACTGTCAGTCAGCCAGTCTCCCTGGCCCTCTGTCCGTCTGCCCTTCTGCCTGTTCGCCAAAAGCCTTTGGGGCATTTTCTTTATTTTGAACTTTTTTGTGACTTTTTTCGACTTTTTTATGTTTGCTCTGTTGCTCTCTGTTTTTATTTGCATGTTTTGTTTTGGGACCATTATTGAATTTATTTATCTATTGATGACTTTTAAATGGCAGCTGCTTTTTAGCCGGGCGAACGAACTGAATGCCAAAACAAATAAGTCAATTAAGTTGGACAAAAATCGTAGCAACAAATTTTCAGCAGTGAGAAAAAGTATTTTCATTGGAAACTTAAAACTCAATTTGAAGGTTTCAAAGGTTTAATGACTGCGAGAAATCAAAGTGGAAGGATTTTAAAAGCAGCAACAGACATGGCCCAGAGTAAATGATAGATGAGAATATTTGATAACATTTTTGTAAGCCCTTAAAAATCTACGGAAAATATATATTCATTATGAATTATTCTTTAGAAAATGTTAGCAAGGTTTTTTTATTTTATACATTAGCCATTGTGCACTATTTTATTTGATGTTGAAATATTTTGTAAAAATTATAAAATTGAAATAGCGCTTAATTTAATGCAATTTTGGCTAAACGGGCTCTCGAAATGGGCACAGTCAAAATCAGACAGATATACTTGAACGGTAACCCATTAGAATTCTGAGCTCATTTCTATTTGCCTTTCGAAAATCAAAAGCACTCGAAATGCCTGAGAGGCCTTTTGTTTCATTCATTATCTTTACTTTTTTCAGCGTTCCTATTCTTTGCCCACTCACAAAACATCAATCAAAGTGCAGCTTAATGTTGTTGTTGCTGTCTCTTCGAATATATGTACATGCATATATATATTTATATATAGATATACTGTAAATGGTGACAATGGCGATGACCTCGTACAATTGATTCATATTCATTTCAAATGCGAAAACTACGTCATTTGCTTTGTCGGGCGTCGGCAATAGATGATGTATTTTTTTTTTTTTTTTTTTATAGAGGAGAGTGATTACTCAAACAATTTGCGACTAACTGGAATACAATATAGAACATTTTAATTGCCATTTCTAATCTTTGGGGTCATTTGTGTATGGATTGTATTATACATACGTAAACGTGTCTGGCCTCTCCATATGTCTGGCGGTTTATAGAGGAAACGTGTGTATTTTTGTGTTTATGTGGAGCCTTGTTTAGTCTATAAAAAACAAGATTTTATAAAACTAACGCTTTCTATTTGGTCTGGTTCCTGTCTTTGCTTAACTTGGTCTGGTTTGAATTTAGGGCACTCCAAACGATAGATAGATACAAAGAAGGAGGAAAGGAGAGAAGGCGCGAGAGAGAGAGAGTGAAGAGCATAGAGGGGGGAGGCAAAACGGATGCCTTTGGCTTGTGATTATTTTTCTGTTTTTTAAGGTGAAATTCACTTAAAGATTGTGAATTCCCCCTGCCCGTTGCCCCATGAGTATAATTTGAATTCAATGCGAGCCATATAATAAATTAAGACTGATAAATGGAATTAGATTCGTCTGCAAATAGGAGGGAGCGGTGCGCTTTTTCAAGAAATTAAACTTCTAGGGAATTGTCTTCAAATTGAAATCTAATCAACTGATGGATTCAAAAACTTGACCATCAATAACACAGGCCGACAAAAGTTTCATCGGCTTCTAGTTGATTTAGCCTGAACTTTTCCTCTAGAAACAGAACCAATTGAAATTTTAAAATGTCAAAAAACTTCCCATGACCCTTTTCGAATAGCTTTTTACAATTGAGTGTTAAGTGTGAATTGAAATGTGGACGACGTAAACTTTAAGCCATTCTCGTTTAGACTTAAAACCCAAAAATTTGTCAGACAGTGTCTTAATATGGCGGAAAAATCAATCAAAAAGAAAAATCGACAAGTAATTGTGAAAAATACATCGATTAACCGACGGCAAAAAGTCGAAATCACTTTAACAACTCAACCAATTTCTTTTTGTCTTTGGCTTCTTCTTCTGGATCTCGTCTATAAATTGAAAACACAAATTTAATTTTTTTCTTTTTAGTTAAATTTTCGCATATTTTTGCTTCAAAAATTACGTTTTTAAGCATAATTTTGAATAATTTTTATTCTTGCTTGATTTGGTTTTTCGGGTAATAATTTTTGTTTTTTGTTGATTTGTTTGTTTTGTTTTGTTGTTTTTTTTTGCTCTTTCTCATTTTCATTTTATAAAGATTTTCCATTTCATTTCTTCTTTCTCTTTGACTTTTGTTTGTTTTAATTAAATATGCATAAGTTGTTGCTGTTGTTGTTGGTTTACGCTTTCTTGTTGTTGTTGTTGGTTTTGTTTAATTTAAATTAAATTAGTTACTAAAATTATTTTATAACAAATATCACTACAATAGTTTGCATTTTTTTGTTGTTGTTGTATCTCAATTACTACAATTACTAGAAGAGGGGAAAAATCAGAAAAAGGAAAAGTAACTTCCCATAATATTTCTTTCATAATTTTCTCTCACTTTTGACAACAATTTTTAATGTTTTTTTTTTTAAGTTTTTTTTTCTTTTTGCATTTTTAGTTTTTTAGCAGCTAAAACAGAGAGGAAAATATATGTAGAAGAGTTTTTCCATTTTATAATCTAAAAGCTTTTTATCCATTGATGAGTAGAAAGATGTGTTGGAGGAGGAGGAGATTGTTGTTGTTGTTGTTGGTGTTGATGGAGAGGGGGAGGAGGTTTATATTTATATATTTGTGTATATGTATATAGTGTGTGAGGATTCTATGGGTTTATATTCCTTGAGTTGGCTATTTATTTCATTGACGTTTACTTGGTAAGCGTCTGTGTCTCAGTTGAATGTTGCTGCTGTTGCTGTTGCTGTTGCTGCTGCTGCTGCTGTTGGTAATGCTGTTCATATTGTTGCTGATGTTGTTGCTGTTTTTGTTGTTGTCCTTGTAGCAATTCGATGACGACTTGTCGCAGGCTTTTGTGGGTTTGCTTTGGGTTAATCACACATTATAGCAGGAAATTTGCTGCAGATGTTGGAATGTTGGCGTTGCCGCCGCTGCCGCTGCTGCTGCCGCAGCCGCCGCCGCTGAACCGAATGGACCAAATGCCGCCGATGTTGTTGCCGTGTGACCCAAATTGCCGGCCAAATTGAGTGATGAATACGGATGCATTCGCTGTGATCGCAAATATTGACGATATTTGCCGCTCAATTTATCGGTAGCAGCGGCGGACGATGTCGTGTTGTTGCTGCTGCTGCCACCGCCGCCGCCTCCACCCACTGCTGCACTGGCACCCGCTGTGGGCGTGGCTGTGGCGCCATATAGCCTCATGGGCGTGGTGTCAGGTCCGGCCTGATAATTACTAGGAACTGTTGCCATAGGCGATCGATCCATAAGCATTGCTGCCGCAGCAGCAGCCGCTATGGTCTGTGTGGGCGCTGCCCCTCCCACTGTGGGATCCCAGTGAGGGGGCGGTGGCAGGCAGTGTTGTTGTTGCTGATGTTGCTGCTGCTGGTGGTGATGATGCTGCTGCTGTTGCTTGCTGCCCGTTTGGGCATAGTTACTGCCCGATATCATGGCATCCCGTTTACCGGAGGAAGCGGCGGCTGCAGCAGCGGCGGCGACGGCTGCTGCGGATGAGGCGGAGGTGGAATTGTTGTTGTTGTTGGCGGTCTTGGCTGCATACAGAGCCTGGGGTGGGGCCAGCATATGATGCGGCGTCATGGCAGTGCGAGCGGCCAAAGCCGCTGCCAATTGATCCCATTGACCAGCGGCAGCGGCCGCTATAGATGCAGAACTGGCAGCTGCAGCAGCGGCTGCAGCGGCTTGGGCAACTGCTGCAGAGTTGTTGGTGTTGGTGAGGTGGCTTTGACTTTGGCTTTGACGACTTTGGTTGCTGCTGCTACGTTGATGATGATGGTGTTGCTGTTGTTGCTGCTGCTGCTGCTGCTGCTGTTGGCGACGCACTTGCTCCAGACTAGACTGTTGTTGCTGCTGTTGCTGCTGCACTGGATAGTGAGCCTGCTGCGACATTTGTGACATTTGCTGATGCTGCTGACGCAACTGTTGCTGCTGTTGTTGATACACTTGCCGCTGTTGCTGCTGCTGTTGTTGTTGTTGTTGCTGCTGCTGCTGCTGCTGCTGTGAACTTTGTCTGGCTGCCCGTCTGGCGGCACTGCTTGGCACCGAGGCCGCCGATGCCCCATTGCCGCCCAAGGCAGCTGCACTGCTCACTGAACTGTTGTTGGCGCTGCGAGCCGTCGCCTGCATGTTGTTGACGAATGGGCTGCGACGCTGTGATTCCATTTTGCGGAAATAACATGGATGGATCATCAGCAGCGGCTCCACGCGTTGGCCAGCCGGCGGCTTTGGCTGATTGGGCAACTCGTACTCAACACTGCAGTCGACATGCAAGGGAATGCTATAGTCTTTCTGTGGTGTGGCAGCATTTGAAATTGATGCATTGCTGGCATTTGTGTTGTTGCTAGAGCTGCTGCCGTTGTTTGAATTTGAATTGTTGTTGCTGTTGTTGGCAACATTCGATTGGCGTGAGCTGGCGGCGACAGCGGCGGCGACCTGGTTTTGATTTTGGGTCGCCGCCGCTTGGCTATGGCGTGAATGAGAGGCGGGCTGTTGCTGCTGTTGGTGTTGCTGATGGCGTTGATGCTGCTGCTGCTGTTGTTGGAGCAACTGTTGCTGGTGTGCGGCCACGGCAGCAGCATGATACATATGCTGTTGCTGTTGTTGCTGCTGCTGATGATGATGTTGCTGCTGTTGGTTGTGCTGTTGTTGGCTATGTTGTTGCTGCTGCTGCTGTTGTTGCTGCTGCTGTTGCAGTGCATTCAGAGCAGCCGCCGACATGCCGTGGGAGAGCGACGACATGTCATAGTTGGCATAGCAAGCGGCCATCGTCATCATGTGTTCCAAGGAGAATTAAATGTTGCTGCTAGCTGCTGCTGCTGCTGTTGGGGCTGCAGTGGCCGTTGCTGGTTGATTATTCAACACAGAAAAGATTGCTTCTTTTATTTCTGTTGCTTGTTTTTAGTATGTCATTTTTATTTAACTTTGCTTTTTCACTTTTGTCAAAAAAATTCACTTTCTATATTCTTTTTGCTTTTCGCTTTTTTCTTTTTCTTTTTTCTTATATATTCTTTCTTTCTTTTGTATTCTTTTTTTTATATCATTGGCACTGGTAATCCAAAAATAACGGTAATCCTTGTGTGTTGTTGTTGTTGTTGTGAATGTTGAGGAACCTTAATCCATGTATGCGTCGATTTTATTTTATTTCGAACCCGTATTGTATATTTTCTCTTGCTGTTTAACTTTGTTTTTCTGTTTTTTAATATTTTATTGTATCTATATTTTTATGTTTTTAGCGTTTTAATCAGTCTTTTTATTTTAATATATATATATACGTATACATATATATATTATGAAATGCAGCGTTTTACTTTAACTCCGTTCTCTTAGGCTGCTGATGGTTTTGTGTCAGTCTTTATTTTATTCTTCTTCCCTTTTTCTTTCTTTCCGTTGTAACTTTACACGACAAGAGCAAGAGCAGAGAATTTCAAACGTCCGTTAACGGCGACCAGCCCAAGTCAATTGTCATGCAAGTTTGAGCGCGACGTACCATTTTCCGTTTGACTCAAACCGAAAATTTCTTTCTCAGCATTCCGCTGAATGTGAGAGCATGAGAGAGAGAGAGGCGGCGCACGTTTTTTTCAGCTGAATATGCCAGAACGAGATGGCCAACGCGAGCGAGTGGGATAGAACACGGCGCAGCCTTAAAACAGCTGTTATTTGTCACAATACGATTTTGTAGTTGTTTTTTTTTTGCTTCTTTCGTTTTTACTATGGGGCCAGGGGTTTGTTGTTGTAGTAGTTGTACTCTGAACCGAATTAATGTTTGCAGAAATGAACAGAGAACTTTATTCTTTGTCACTTTTTATATCACAAGAAATAATTTATTACTATTTATAAACCAAATTGGAATTTCTGGAGGAAATTGTGAATTTTCCTTATTTTTTTCGATTAATCGCGTTCTCGTCGTCTTTACGCGTGAAGCTCTTTTGGACGTCTGAATTTGGAGCTCGTTTCGACCTGGCTTAGACGCTGCTTCTGCTGCTGCCGCTGTCGCTGTCACTGCTCTGCTTCCATTTTGCTCTCTTTGGCCCTTATTTGAGTTTAGCCTACCTGCTGTTTGGCAACAGCTGATGGGGGCCATGACGTCGTCGTTGTATTCAGCCAATTGCATAGCGTTTGCGCTCGCTCTCTCCCTCTGTCGCTCTTTCACTCTCTCTCAGCCATGTTCAGTAATTGTTGTTGGCTTACAAATTCAGCGGCGGCCATCTTTACAACTGTTTCGCTGTGTGCATGTGTGTGTGTGTGTGCGAGAGAGCGAGAGAGAGGTGGTGTTACTTCTTCCTTTTGATTATTTTGTAATACGATTGCTCTTGTTGTTGTTGTTGCGATGTCTGTGTGAGCAATTCGGAATCTGCTTGCGCTCTTTGAGCGCATTAAGTGTTGCCCTGCTTTAATTTTTATGATGGCTTCTTCTTTTACCCTCCCCTCCCCGTCGGTACCCACTCCCCTCATCAATGGTAGTGTGCAATTTTATGAGTTGCCCCACAGATCATAAAAGTTAGCATTGAATGGGTCGAGTGAAATAAATGTAGAGAAGAGGAATACAAATGTGGAATACACATCCATACATGTGAGTACTGCACGGGTAGCTTGGAGTCGCTTTTTTTAAGAAAAATCTTTAAAGTTTTGAATGAAACTATAAATAATTTATGTTAACGAATGCCAGCACAGGATGGAGGCTAAAGGTAGCACAACACAGCTGTCAAATGGTGGATAATAAATTTACCCATTTCATTTTTACCCATAATGTTCTTTATTTGCAAATTTTTCATGAAGAACTGCCACAATGTTGCTAATAATAGCAATTTTTAATATTTTTCGGCCATTGAGAGTCAAATTGTTAAACTTATAATTACATTAATATAAAGTGCAGGTTGTAAAGTCAGATATCAAGTAGTTATGTAAAAAACAAGATTAAAATTCAAGAGTGTATGCATTTCTGAAAAGTCATTTTATTTTATTTTAACGTTCTAAAAACTGTCAGCCGCTACACAATAGAAATACAACAAAAAATCAAATTCAAACTAAGCCACACGGAAACTGCGCAATGCCAGCACAATCCGCTTCACACATACCTACCGAAAAAAGATTTTTAGGCACCGACAAAAAAAAGGAACAACAACATTAAACTTAAATGTTGCAGACATTTCTGCACTAAAAACTAAGCAATTTAAATTGAGGGAGTCTGCGGGGGCAACTCCCCCGCGGCACTAGCAATAACGACGTCGTTGTCTGCACGAAAAAAAGCTTGCGCATACGTCACACACACCCAAAGAGAGAGAGAGAGAGAGAGACGGAGCGAGAGCAAGAGCACAAATTACACACATTGTAATAAATAAGGAAGGTCGTTGCCGCCGTTGGCGTCGTTGTAGTTTTTTTTCCTCCACCATCGTCTTGCTGCTGAGAGACGTCGAGAGAGGGAGAGGGAAAGAGAGAGAGCCCAAAAGTGCTCTCTCCAGCGCTTATTCAGCGTTCGTTTTGATAACAAATCAGCTGTTTTGGCAAAATACTATGAGAAATATCGGGGAGGTGTGTCTGCTGTCGATGTATCTCCCTGTATGTGTATGCGTATGTGTGTGTGTGTGTGCGAGTGACGCCAACAACGACAACGGCGACGACTGTCTGAGTGAGTGAAGCCCCAACAAAGCTATGCCCATTCTTGGGAGCATATGTTTTCTTTGACGTTGCTTTTTTGTTGTTGCTGTTACGACCAGAGCTGTTGGGGGGCCTTTGCTGTTTGCGTGCTCAACGACGAGGCGGCCGCATAACAGTTGATTACGGGGTCTATCCCCCTCCCTTTTCCTCTCACACATCAATTTCGAAATTACCAAACTGGTCGAATTAAAGAAATAGACTGCGATTACAAAAAAAAAAAAAAAATGCACAGGCACACTCACACAATCAGAAAAAGGTAACAGGAAATTGCTCAAGAAAGAAAAGAGAAAATTAGAGGAAGAAGACGGCAAAGATTTGAAAATTAACGCCAAACAAACGCCAAATAATTAAGTTTTAGAAAATTCTCAAAAGAAGATTACTTCAAAAAGCAGTATAAACATGGTGGAATCTCTTCATGTCACGGAGCTTTAAAAAGCCAAAACGAATCTTGAATGAAAACTAATGCAGGAAACAAGAAGAATTTTAAACAAAACCAATCTAATATAGTGCTTCATTTGACGGCAAAAATAGTGCAAGAAGATATGGGCCAAGCCCAAAGTATTATTGGCTCATTTGTGCATAACTTGATGAATAGATCCTGATATCGGCATGTATATTGGCATTTATTTTTATCAGATTGTATAAATTAATTTATAATTAAACCAAGGTGAAGACGACATTTCATTGTCACATAGAATACAAAAGGAATGTTCTGCAAATAAACAAATATTTTTTTTATTAAGTTTCAGCAAACATTCGCAAAATAGACAAAAGCACTTCAAAAAAACCTTTCAATATACAATTTCCACATCGAGAATTTACAAAAAAAATATCAAATTTCATTGAAGATAAAACATTTCTATAATTTTCATTAAAATTTTGATTAGAGATAAGTTTTGTTTACTCACACAATATGTAGGCATTCCCACCCCTGCCCCAGTGGCCCTGCATCGACCACTGTTTGCCCTGTTATTTCAACTATATTCCATTCATTTTCATTCCGCTCATTAAATTGCTCCAGCCCACATTTCCTGTCGCTGTCCTAATCTTACTTTGTCATCGTCACATCGTCAACGTTTTTGATAAAAAGCAATTTTTGCTGCGCTGTTCGAAGAGCCCCAGACCCTTACCCATACCCAGACCCAGACCCAGACCCAGGCCCCATATCAATATCATAACTCAGTCAAAGCCAGAGCCTGAGCCTTTCTCCTGTCAAAAACCAAAGTCCTCTTAGTCTTCCTTTTGAATAAACTCAAAACCAGTTTGGCATTATTAAGTAACCACGTTCAGATGATGGCTCTAAGCTGAGTGAGAACCGGTTAATGTGTTTTGTTCTTGTTCTTTTTCTGTTCATGTTCGTGCGGTTCTTCCTGTATGCCCCATGCCCATGCCCGGTGCCTGATGCCTGATGCCGCGGCGCATTTTGAAAAGAAGATTTCATTTCTTCTATGGAACTTTCGTTTTTTATTTTTCCATCCCGACAATCTGTCCGTCCAGCTGCCCATCCGTCCAACTGTTTGCAGTGTCGTCGCCGTCGTCGTCGTCGTTGTCGTCCACGTTGTTGTCGTCATCGTCATCGCCATCGCCATTGCCATCGTTTCTTTGTCCGCTGTGAGACATTGCCCAGTCTTGTTGTTGTTAATTCGAAATAAAAACAGGAAAATTTACTTTACAATCTGTGCTAAAATCGTAAATTTTTAGCTCTCGACGTAGACTCAGGGGAGCGGCTCAGGCTCTCTCACAGGGCAGGTAAGCTAATCCGCTTGGCCATGACAACGACAGCAGCAGCAACAGCAACAGCAACAGCAACAACAACAGCAAAGCCGATGACTCGCCTATTTGTTCTCCTCCTCCTCCTCCTTCTCCTCATTCTCCTTGTCCCCTTGTGTCTATCCGATGTGCTGTTGGTTTTTCTGTATTTGTCGTACATATTCCACGTATTCTTTTTGGCATTGGCTGGCCCATGCCTAGTTGTTATCTTTTCTTATTTAATTTTCGGTTGCCAGGCTAAGGCTGAGTCTCTTCTAATCTTGCCAGCAATATCATCACGAATCCCTCTGCTTACACTGTTCGCCATGGGCGTAGGATTAATTACGATTTGATTAGGGGGGAGGACACAAAAAACAACATCGTTCGTTGAATCTTGGCCAATTGAAAGCGGTTAATGGAATGTAATATCCTGCTGGACTGAATTATCCCATCCAAAGGAAACATTTTTTAAATTATCTATATTCAAAATTTGCATACCCTTCTTACGCCTATGACTTTCCTTCTCTCTTTTTCCATCTCTATCTTTCTTCGAGTCTCTAGCTCCTTTGGCGAGAAGAGTTCGTGCTGAGGCCATGTTATTATGGGGTCTTGTGGACTAAAACCGTTGATTGATGCGTTTCCCATTCGGAATTTATGCCATGGACCATTTTGGGCAGCAAGCTGAGAGCGCTAAGCAATTCATTTTTCAAGGTAGGCCTGGGTACTGACATTCATCCTGGCTGGCAGCCCAATCCCCTCCAGCTGCTACAATCATCATCAGCAGCAACAACAACAGCGGCAGCGGCAGCCAGAGATCGAAGCGTGCGATACTTAAGAAAGCAACAACAATAACAGCGGCAATGGCGGTAACAGCAGGCTAAGGCAGTACCGCCACCAGGAGAAGAGACTCCATTCCACTCAACTCCACGCCACTCCACTCTAAAGTCTCGCATCAGTACCAATCCCATGCACGTTGCCATGAACGGCGTGCACGTCGAATGAATCTAAATTGCTAAATACCTTTTTATGGTCACCCCATACCCCTTCCCAACCCCGCAGTCACTCGCGCTTACTACGCTGACTTCAATTTAACATTTTTAAAATGTATCTTTGTATCTCTCGCGTTGCCGAAGTTGCCGCTGCTGTTGTGTTTGTTGCCTTCGCAGAAACGATCCATAGTTTTGCTTCATAATGTATTGTATACATTTTCGATTTTTCCCGAAACCAAACAAGCCGTCTCCGTCTCTGACTCCGACTCCGACTCCGACTCAGACTTTGACTCTGACTCCGGCTGCTTCTCGACTCCTCTTGCAGTTGATGTTGGCCTGCCCGTTTTTGGTTGCTTGCTACACTTTGGCATGTTTTTAATAGCCCTTTGGGAATTATTCATTTTCATTGTGCAGATCGCTTTGAGAATTATGCAACTAATTGTCAGGCATTCGCCACATATTTCACTTCCTCGCCTAACCACCAAACAACAGCAATCAAAAAAAAAAAAAATAATACAAAGAAAAAAACAGGGCTTTCGAGTTTAAAATGCATGATTAAACTGACCTTCGCTTCTTGAAATTGTCATGAAATTGCAGTTATTCGAAACTCTCTTTCTCTCTCTCTATCTTCCTCTACAAAAAAAAACAGGCCAACCCTTAGAGTTTCTCATATCCAAAAGTGTATATCGTATATATAAAGTATATTATTGTTTTTGTTTTTTGTTGAAGCTATTAAATGAATTCCATTGAAACGAATGAAACGATTTGCCGCCTTTGGCCCTTGGAATGTCGTTGAATTGAGCTGAGTTTTTCAGTCCGAGTTGGGTCCAAGAACAAGTAATTATTGTTATAGCTTTGGGCATTTCAAGAATTTTATATAGGAAATTATTAAATGTTTTTGTTTGTGTTCTTTCTTTAGCGTCATCAGAATGAGATATTATTATGGCAAACAAAAAAAAAAAAAACTTAATTATTATAACGGCTTTGCATATTTTAAGGATTGCCAGATAATGTTTTTTTTTTTTTTGGCTTAGCTATAAATATGATGACTCAGAAATACATTTATAGAAACCAAAAAAATGCCATTTATTATGCCAGATTAAAATATGTAAAGCACTTAATTTAAGCTTGAATAGGAAATATTAAAAACGCCTACTTTGGTTTAACAAAAATGGCACTATGAAAGCTAATTGAAGGCGCTATTGCAGCTGGTTAGTTAGTTTTCAGAAGGTGGAAATAAATGCTCTAAAGACAAAAGCAGACTTTCCATTTTTGTTTCTCTCAGTGCATATTTAAAAAGTAATAAAAAAGTTAAGTATATACATTTAAAATAAATTGTGTTCTCTTGCTTTGCCTCTCTGCGCAACTGGCATGCCTTTTTGGCCTGCATTTTACAACAATTAGAGGGGGAGCACGAGGTACAACAACAAAAACTACACCAATGATATGCCGGCGGCAGCAAATTGTTCAAAAACGGAAAACACCAGCGAAATTGTTTATAAAAGCAAAACTGCCATGTAAGTGTGTGTGTGTAAATGTATATAACCCACTTGCCCCTATAAAGACACTGAAAATAATACAATTGGTAAACAATTTCAAGAAAGGGTAGCTTGGCTTAAATGAAAATAACAAAGACCCCGACACAACGAAGTTTCAATGCCCTTGCGGTCACTCGACAATTAAAATGTCATCAAAACTAATTCATTTTAGTCAAGTGATTATTACCAACTAAGCTTTACATACACATTGTTTCATATATAGTTGTCTGATCTAATGCAATTCAGGAATGTTGTTGGTGTTTGTATAAAAGCATTGTCCAATTAAATTAGATTACAAAATTCAGATAATCCATTGCATATGAATTTTCATTCGTTTATTATTAATATTAACTATTCTGAATTAATATTAACTAGTCTGACCTCCCTACCACTGAAGCGCTCTTCTGCACACCTCCCTTCTTCCAAAGAGTCTCAAACAAACATATTCGTTTCTTAAAATCTCAATTCAAGACTAGTTTCAAAATATTTCAACGTAAAAAACAAGGCCTCTTTCCCCCTTTGGGAAATATTTAATTTAAAGAAATTTGGCGAGTCTAGCAGAACAAATTTGAAATAACAACCTTTTAATAGTAAAATTAAGTTAAAAATTATGTCTTTTAAAAACTGAAATCAATATATTGATACCAAAGAAAATTGCAAAAAGAACTCTTCGATCTATCTTGAAGTAGTTGCCAAAGAGTAAAGCCGCTTCTTTTGCATATTTACTGTAGTTGCTTTACTACATTTTTGCCTTCTTTTCAACTTTTTTTGCATTTTGCTGCTGCCTTTGCTGAGGCGACACATTTTAAAGCGATATATAATACCCTGGCATACACATGCGTTTAACATTTTGATTGCAGTTTCAAATTGCAGTTATTAAGAAGCCAGGCAACAAAGTATGGCTGGTGGTTAGGAGTGGTTAGGAGTGGAATGGATGGAGTCGAGTGAAGTGACATGAGGTGAAGTGAATGCAGCTAAACTGTCACTTGCACTGACATCAAAACGGGGTTAGCTTTTACTTATACATATATGTATGTATATACTATGGATAGATAAACATATCGTAAGTCTTTACTTGCTTACTTAGTTTGATGGGATGTGTTGCGATGCGGGCGCAATATATTATACAAATTGTTTTCATTTTTATAAGGGTCGTGCACACCTGCCCCTAAGGGAGAAGGCCACACACACACACACACATACACACACAAAATATACTGCTTAAACTTTGCACATGTATGTATGTATCTGTATGTGTATATCTCAGGGATTACCGAGTCTCTGCTCTTTGTGCAAAATGTATCTCTAAGCGTTTTACTTTGTCTGCGTGTCTTTTTTCCATGCTATAATTTAGCATAAATTGTCCATGCTGTCGAGATTAATGTATCTAATGACCTGATTTGCTGATTTACAGTAATTTCCATCTCACACACACACACACATGGCTGGCTTTGGGTTCGTTTGGTTCGTTTTACCTGTAGCAGATACAGAATAAAAATTTGTTTGCCAGGCAATTTCCAGGAAGTGTGCACAGAAGATATATAAAAGATACGAAAAAAAAAAATAGAAGACCACTAACCAGAGAATCTCTTTATCTCCCTCTCGTTCGCTTTGTGCCATCTCCCCTCGCTCTCTAGCGGAAATGAATTTGCAGTCATTAATCATGCGCCCAATAGGAGTTTTAGTTTTACTTTTTTGCGGGGCTTTTATTTTTCTAGCCACCAGTTAAGCCCTTGAGCAGCAGCCACTCGACTATTTTTATGCCCTTTGTCTGGACATAATGATGGGTCGGTTTCCCCTCAAAAGGGACACGAAGCGAGCGATGAGGAGGATGCCATGAACGACCAAGAAAAACATTATGAACGCAGCCACCGACAAGGTCTGTGGGTTTTTGTGTTAGAAGTGCTGACTGCCAAAGGGAAATTATTGCAGTCCATTTAGTTCTTGGTCTCTCTCTCTCTCTTTCTTTCTCTCTTTATGTAGTCCCTTTTTTTCAGATTGCCTCTTTCTGCAGTTAATAGTTTTTACTTAGTCAGACACTAAATTGTTGTAAATAAACGCACATAAAATCAATGTTAGTCTATATAAGTACATATATAGTACCACTGATCAAGTTACAACCAGTGGACGTTGTGCGAAACTTCTAAGTGATAATTAGGGCTTAAAAGCTTGGTCATAATTGCAACAAGCTAAAAGCATATAAGCTCTTTGACATGTTTCATTATTCATATTTTACTATTACTTTTCACTCGACATTTTCCAGGACATTTTAACCTTCAAGAATAATGCTGTTAGATGCATTTTTTTTTTCAAAAGTTGAAAATGGTAATTTTCCTTGCCCTATTTAATTAGATTTGCATAAAGAAATTGAAAGAGATTTACAATAGAATAGTTATGACGAATCTACTTATTGGCTCATTCCCAATGCTATCGGTCCATAAACCGCTTTGAGTTCAGTTACGGCCTCGAGAATAAATTGACAGGCCTTTCAATAATACGCTTGAAGAATAAGATTGCGAAAAAAGAACGAGCCAGACATATCAAAGGAAATGTATTTTATTCAACTTGAATATCAGACATAATTTGCCTCTTACCCCCGAAATGAAACCAAAGCAAATCGAATTCGAAATAAAATTCAGAGGCAGCAAGGCACTTGAGAGACAGTGAGACCATGTTCAGGCTTTGCCTGTCCTTCTGTCTGTCTGTCCTATTGTCTGTCGTTCTGTCGTTGCCAATAACAAATCGATGCCAGGCGAGATAATTTTCAAAGGCAGCAGCTTCAGCAGCAGCTGGCCTGGCCCTTAATATCCTGCATCTATTTTTTCACAGTGCCTACCCTTGCTGGCACTTCACATCACCCCTTTCCGCACGAAATATATATGAGCATACACAATATATATATATAAATTAAACCCTTGAGTGCTATATTGTGGCTCAAGTGTGAAGCCTTAAGCTTTTTTTCATTTCATTTCTTTTTTTGCGGAGCGGAAATAAAACATAAAAGTAACTTTTGGATTTCGGATGGGACGCTTAATGATAAAGTTGCTGCTCATTGTTCAAGGGAATTCATATACACTATCAAAGCGGGGTTCTCGTCCTTAGCGTAGCAGGAACAAAAGATAGTCAGAAAACAGAAAAGGGTAATAATTTAAAAGAACTTTGAGGATGTGAACGATAGCAAGGTGAAATGGAAAGCTTCATGGATAGAGTCAGCAATCGTGGCTTGACTGGATGAATATCAAATCTAAAGGATACATTCATGTACAAGATTCTTAGGGTATAGAAACTGCGACGCAGTTTGACCCAGTCTGGCCTTGGGTATTATTTTTTGCACGCTCAGCTTCTGGGGAAAACGCATTAATTACGCTTTTCAGGCATAAAAAAAGCGGAATACGAATGGCCGATACCCAGTTCGGGGTTGATTTCAAATTGGTATCCATTTGCGCTGGTTTACCGGTTGATTATGCGCATTTCGTGATAACTTTTGGGCGGCAACCCAAAAACTAGTTCAATTTTTTTTTTAGTTTTTTGTAGTGCCTGTTGGCCAGCTGCCAGTCAAGGAAAAACCGGAAACAAATAAATGAAAATCGACAGTTAAACGAAATGAAATCGAAAAAAGACCAAAAAAAAAAAATTGTCATAAAAAAAAAACAAAAATGGAAAGAGGGCAGAATAAAAAGAAATGCAACGAACTGAAAACAACAACAGCAGCAGCAGAAAGAGAAAAATAAAAGTTATGTCCAACTGCTGCAACTGTCGCTAATTGCTGAGGGTTAGAGGGCGGGCGAGTCTATAAGTATGAGAGGGGCTAAGAAAGGAAGGGAATATAAATACATTTTGTACATACATACAATGTCTGTATGTTGCCAGGAAGTCGTTGAAAATCAAGCGAAACGAAATTACTCTCCGCCCTTTCAGACGCCGCTGCCCCTTTTTGTGGTGATGCCTTCAGCCAGTTGTCTGTTGGTTGCAGACCGCAGAGGAAACCCTCGCACAGAGCAGATGAGGGTAGAGGCGGACCGAGGCTCATTAGCATTTTTTTGCTGACTCCGGGCTCTGTTGCTTTAGTCTACTCTACATTGTTTCTGTTTTTTTTTTTTTTTTTTTATTGATAATTTATGCAGTCGTCGCACTTGTGGGTTGTAAATCGTTTGATAACACGCAAAACTTGCTAACGGAAAGTGCCAAAAAATATGCCCCCAAGGGTTGAGACAGTCTTTAACATGCAAAGGGGACAGCAAGGGTGTGAGGAGGCAGTATATGGCGCAGGAAGAAAGGAGTATAAATATGCAAATGAAATGGCTGCACGTAGCAATCATATGGATGAATTGGAAATTGGAAATTGCGTATAACTGTCAAACTAAAAAACAAAGTAAATTTCATACTCTATGGCGGGGGCGACGACGTCGAGATACTCTGCCCCATTGTTTCCGTTTCGGTGACTTCTAAATAATTTATTTTTGTAATTTGTAGAGGAATAAAGTACAATTTTCTAGCTTCAATTCAGCATTAGTCAGGCCTATCAAGAAAACACGATTGCACAATTTACTCTAGTTGAAAAAGGGAGAGAATTTTTGATAAGCTTATTGCGTGGATTTTAAGTTAACAAAATCTTGAACAGTTTCACTATGATGATAGAAATAAATTTAGAAATACAAGCCAGTAGTCTTACCCATTTGGCCTTGGCGTAAGCCTTTTAGATGGTCAGCTCCATTGTATAGACCAAGCGATTGAGCTTATTTAACTCAATTTTTTTTACTCTCTTTGGAGTCTTATGCAGTTTCCACTATTAATTTCTATTACCCATCTAGCTTAAGAGAGAAAATTAATGAGTATTATTAATGTGCAAAAGTTGCAGGAATTCATTTGCAAAAATTGCATATTTGGTGCTTGTAACAAGTCGCATGTTGGCACTTCAAAAAACAATTTTTTAAACTGTGAAATGTAAATTGAACATTTGTTTATAGTAAATAAATAATACTTATATGAGTGTTGCTAATTCTTGCAAGAATACTTGTAAAGAATATTTGACTATAACCGTCTTAACTTTCCACGAAATAAACCCGATGTTCAACATATTTTATCATACCAAAATAAGTATTTTGACTTTGTTTCAATTACCGTATACACAAATTTGAATTACACTCCCCATAAAGTTTAGAACTTTTATTAAAAATTTCGTACTTAACTAGTGAGTAGTTTGACTTTCAAATTGTTTCAATTACCGTATACCTAAATTTAAATGACACTCTCCATAAAGTTTGCAATTTTCATTGAATATTTCTTACTTTACTAGTGAGTAGTATATGGATATTTATAGGAGGCAAAATGTCACATTTCATTAGCTTGATTGTCGCCGATTCCCTTGGGGAAGCGCCATCCATTTCCATTGCTACTTCTCTTACTCTTTTTCATTTCCGTTTTCTCATTTTTGTTTTTTTTTTTCTTTTTTTATTAGCCTACAATTGCAGGGCCTTGGCTAAATGGATAAATGCATTGCCCATGGCAACTGACAAGCAGCTCACAATTTAATTACTTTTTGTAAGTATTAAAAAGGCAAAGGCATCCTAAGGGATGAACTGGGGGACCGGATGAGGACCAGAAGAGCAGAGCAAAGCAGAGCAGAGCAGAGCCTTTGCAGAGTCTCTTAAAGCATATTTAACAAGTTTGAGTCGAATTGCCTGGGAAATAAGTATGCGTACACTTGAAATTAATATTAATTTTTCGACGCCTGCACAAACTAAATAAGACAGCAAATTTATGGGAAGATAACGTGAAATGGGAAATAAGGACAACGGGGATAATACGGGGAATCCAAAGTTCCTGTTTCGCTTTCTGGTTTTGGGCATGCTCCATTTAAAGCCAAATTTATGGCACGTGGCCAAAAGACGGGGGCGTGGCTTTAATGAAAAGCCAAGGCTCTCTTCAATTTGAAATTCTAACCATTTTGGACAATTGCGGCAAGGCGAGGGTGGAAACGGCAAATCTTGGCCCTTTGTCTTAGCGTAACTGTCAACGATCGTTGGCCGCATAATATACTTCCATTCTCAACAACTTTTCACTTTTCCATTGTCTCTCTTACTCCCTCTCTCTCTCTCTTTCTCTTCCTCTTTCACTCTATCTATCTATCTATAAAGCTATCTCTGTGTCTCTATCTCCCGCTCTTCGGGTTTAGTTTGGGTTTGGGCTTGTTTGTGGCATGTTTTGCAATTTCTTAGGTTTCCGTTGTTGTTGTTGCTGCTGCTGCTGCTACTGACACACAAAGCAAAAATGGCAAAGGGAAAGGGCGAACGGACAAACGCAAAGATAGTGTAGATGAGACAGAGGAAATGAAGGGAGGCCCACATGTGGCCTAAGCACACAATAGAACTGTAAGTAGTGGCAGTGCCAACGCCAGATATAGACTGGAAGATATGGAAATACAATACACAAGTGAAATAATAATAATAATAAAACACATTCGTCTACTTTTAGAGGGGGAAAAGAGTACACGGAAGATAGGTAAGTAAACAGTATGATAAAAGGCATATTCCTTTATAGTCCTTAAACAAAATGGCTAAACTCTTTGACGAATAGTAAGCATGGGGGTCTCAGAAGCACCCAAGCACTTTGGCGCAGCTATCGGCAATCCTTTTGGTTCTCAACAGAAGTTGGAAAAAAGTTTATGGGATCTGTTAATTGATTACTGAACAATAGATCAAGCATAAGTTTTAAATTCATTCAGGATTGAGGCTGCTCTTCAGACCTTCAGTCTTCGTGTTTGGCGTCGTAAAATCATCGACTAACGATATTAAATACAATGAAATGGCTAATATGTTTACTCAGTGATTGGCTAAGTTAACTTGGAAATTTAAATCGTTTTCCCTTGCTGAGCTATCTCAATTTCTAGTAGTTAACTCAAACTAATTTCAACATTCGCCTATTAAAAATGGATATTGTAAAACTGTCTGTATTCATTTTATATTCTGGACAAATTCGTTGAATTATATCAAGTAAATTGGAATTTTGTGGGGTTGTTTCACGCAACGTTCTTTTTTAGGTTTACACTTGTCATATTCCCACATAAATCACCATTAACTCATCTAAAATAAAAAAGCAAAAAACTCATTTAAATGAGCCCCAACCATTTGGCAACTGTTGGCTGGCATTTCGCAGAACACAGAGAGATAAAAAGAGAGAGAGAGAGAGAGAGGGAAAGAGAGAGGAAAAAACAGGCACGGAAGAGAAATTCTGCCACGTAAATATTCTATAAATTTTTATGTGCGGCCATGTCTGCCCTTTTGCCTGCTCCTGTTGTCCTGCTCCTCCAACCTCTGTTTCCTGCTCCATGCCACGCCTTTCCATGTTCAATTGTGTGCCGTCTGTTCAAATATTTTAAACGCCTGCCAATGTGTGCTCAGTAGCAGGAATTGTGGGGGCATTGGCGGGTAGTACTCGAAGTTGCCAACTTTCGTTTTGCTCAACATTCACGTAATTGCCGTTCTCATTGAGTTTTAGTTCGTGCAGTTCGCAGCTCTGCTCTAGTGGCTTTGCCAGGATCCTTCACCAACTGATGGAGGGGTTAAGGGTGTGGATGAGGATGAGTGTGCTCTACTATATATGTATGTGGTGTAAACACCTTGTCTGTGCGGCTGGTCGATTCTCTTTTCGTCCAAAAACCAGGCGCTGGCCCTGGCCCTGGCCCCGGATGCCTTGGGGGTATTTCGTTTCGTTTTGCACAAATATTTCGTAATTTGGCTTCTTTCGTTAGCCTGAGACGACCTGCCTCCACCTATGTATGTGCTGGCAGATTTCTTAGCCCACAGTCAGAATGCCATGGCAATTAGGCATGGCCCGAGGAGAGCAGTGAGGGGATGGGAAAAAAGGCAGATGAAAGGCAGTAGCCGATTTGCTAAAAACTCATTTGCCAAAAGTAGAATATCTTCGCAACATACTTTGAGCTTGCCTCCATCTAACGAAAGGTTAAAAGAGTCCAAAGCAGACAACGAGACCGATTGAAAAAAAGCAATAAAACAAACACGTTTCGCGGGATCAAAAGAATTATCGATTAAGATTCTTTGTGAAAATCAAATATTGGCATATTTCCTGTTTATACTAAAAATGAAAAAATTAAAGTATTTTCTTTAGGTATCCTTAGAAAGGAAGTAAAAGCAAACACAAACATTAAACGCTCTTGAACGTCTAAATTTCATTTAGTTTTAAGTGTTTTCAAATGATGAGCTCTGTAGAGAATAAGAAATTTATTTCAAATTCGGACAGCTTGCGAATCGATTTCTCGAGTCCTTTACATTAGAGTAATGCACACGAATTTCAGATATTCTGAAATGAAATATTTTATGCATGAATCAAGAATAATTTCAAATATTTTATCCAAACCCTCGAGCCTCGTTCCGTTTCACCCCCCAAAAGCAAAACTACACACAACAAAATCAACTTCATTTAACAGCAGGTGGCTGGCCCTCAGTTTGCCGCCCTCAAAAGCCGACAAGCGAAAAGTTGGCCAAATTGAAGTTAAAAGTTATCTTACCCTCCAGTCAGAGCGAACGACCAGGGCCCCGCCATGTCTGAGTGGCTAAATTCATTTTGGCAACACAAAATGCAAATTATTACAACTTACTTTTCCATTTTTTTTTTTCTTTTTTGATCATTTCACATTTTAAGAGCAGCGCAAGAAGGGTCGGAAAATTATTTACTTCAAAAGTTCCTTTGGGGGTTGGGGGCGCACGAGAAGCGGAAATTCCTTCAACTCCAAGGCATAGCTAAGGGTTGCAATAAAGCAAACTTTCTTCAGGGAATGGCCGCTTATATGGGGAGACAGAGAGAGAGAGAGAGAGAGAGAGAGGGACTTCCGTGTGTAGTCGTTTATGATTCGGTTTTTTCTGTGTTAAAGATAAAGATATCGTGCCTGTTTCCTGTAATGGGGCTCAACGACAAAAACTCATCGTTAGCACAAAAAGTGAAAGAAAAGGGGAAAAATATCGATTGAAATCAAAAGAAAGAAACGTTTAATTTAAAATTTCAGTAGGCAGGCATTTAGCAGCCATTTTTGAGGCAGATTGTAAGAAGAAACGACCTGAGACACCAACACTAGCAATCATCATCAACAAAATCTCTAAACCTTGTGTGAACAATGCATTTAAATCAATCGAATGGAAGAGACAATGACGGTGACGGCTCATGCGGTTGCGGTGGGAGTGGCACTAACGGCAGCTCTCCTAAAGAAAACCTCTCAAATTCGGTCATATTGCCATTGCTTACAATTATGTATCAAGTTATTTGTCTAATATATTCTAAGTTGTAGTCCTTGCCATGGGGATGACTGACGATTGAGAAGACTATCACTAGAAGTTCTAATCATATTTCCAAATACTCCATAAATTAATATAGATGGCATGATTTGAGATTTGAAAACATGTTCTCCCTTGTAATGGGTAAACGGGGTTAGCTCCTGCGATGAAGACGATGATGGCTGTTGATGGCAGCATTCTCTCATGTCTCTGCCATGTTCCTTCTCATAAACATCGCCCTCGCCTTCGTCTACCTACAATTGTCATGTAAATCAATGCAACTGGCGCGCATCGTTCGCATTCGTTTCCAAAAATCATTTCCATAACCATATAGAAGTATGTATAATGGGGGTACACATCATCAAGACAGAAAACCAGAGTCTGGGACTGGGTCTGGGACTGGGTCCAGGACTGGGTCTGCCTGCATTTTGCGCTTAAACGAAACCAATTGAAGCGTAAATCTTGCACGTCGATAACGAAACGAATAATGAGACCGGACAAGGGCAAAGGCGAGAAACAATAAAAGGGAATGCTTTAGTAATGTTGCCTGTGTTGGGAAGGGGCAGCATGGCGTGGCTATAGGGCAACGGGTGACGGGCAGCGGAGAGTGTAATGAGCAGAAAGGCATATTCAGTCAGGCCTAACGAACAAACACTATGCAGCAAAATGTGAGACGAAAAATGCAAGCATTTAGAAATAACCAGAAAATCGAATTGAATTTTTTTTAAACTTTGCCATCAAAAATAAAACGAAAACTCGAGAACAAACTTTGTCTATGCCGACGGTTGTATACCCTTGCAATTTTCCGGCAGCTATATCAAATAGTTATTAAATTTTAATCAAATTTATTAGAAATATGTTTTTTATTGTGAATCTTTTAACCAAATAACAAACTAGAAAACGAGATTTGGCTGGAGAACTGGACTTTTCTCATAAGTGTATTACATAAATTGAGGATACATATATAAACTTAATTTTGGTGGTAAATGATACAATGAAGCTTCTATTAAATTTAGATTTCACTTCAACTATTCTTTTCATGACCGTTTAAAACCCTTTTCTGTTGCTATAAATTTACAGAAACTTAGCTGCAATATTGTTTGGATGACGATTCACTCAAAGAATATAGTCTAAAACTTAAGTTCAGGTTCCGATATCAATTGCCTTAGCAAATTGTAGTTGACATAGAGTGTCAGTTTGGATGTGTATAAATTTTGATATTTTGTATTTTAATTGCTTGCTTGGTGTAATAGATCCGTTCGAAGAAACATAAACTCCACACAAAAAGTTACCTTGATATCAACTTTATGTTTGATTCAAATTTCAGGCGCATAACTAAAGTAACCAAAAACCAACCCATTTCAACCCATCTACTCGGGGGAATAGCAAGCGGATACAGGGCCTTAAATTTCAATTAAATCGGTTAAAAATACCATACCTTTAGGTAGCCATAAATATATGTATATACATTGCATACACAAACTGCATCACAAAAGCAAAGTGAAACGTGACACATTTTATGGATCGGCCTGGGGTAATTGATGTGCGCGATTTAAAAGCAATTGATAAGGTCATAGCAGACTGATGGCGATGGCGAGCCCTGAACCCATGTCCAAACCCCAGCCACAGAAAGCGTATGCGTATGCGAGTCCGTGCCCAGCCCAAAAGCCAACCATGGCCATGTCATGTCCATTAAAAAGTCAGAAACTGTAGCTAATTAAAGCGACATATACTAACAGCCTGGACAAAAACTGGAATCAAATTTGGCTTATATCAAATTATGAACGCAGCTGGCAGCAATTGCGGCGAACAACCTGACTGGCGAGTCAAATGAATGGATAAAAGAATGGATAGATGCATGGATGGGCAGGGCTGGGTCGAGACTGGGTCCTATGGGTCTCAGACCCGTCCCGGCCATGTGCGTCGTCATCATCGTCAAACATAATAATAACCACCAGGGAGTCGTGTTTTATGTTCTCATCCTCCAAAACTATTTACCTACCCCCAATTTCTGTCATTTCCCTTTTTATTTCTACTCTTCTTTGTGACTAATTTCTGAAGCGTTTCCGTTTAATTACTGAAATTCGCATAGGAATCAAAATAAATAACAAACAGCGAGAGAGGGTAGCGGGCAACCATATGCACGTATTTGCTTAATAAATTTCATATGCCAACTTTACGACTCTCGTACCTTACTTAGTTCATGCGTTTCCCTCGAATTTCTCGAATTTCTTGGCCAACGCCTGAAACATTATTCCCAAAGACAGATGATATGAGGCTTAGGTATACAATTGCAATTTGAAATTCATGTTTAACCGAAACAAAAAACTGGAAATGCAAATGGAAAGTACGCAGAACGATTGACCAAACAGGTTGGCAATATTTACCATTTATTGCATACAAAGTTACTCAGGTAAGGTTCCAAAGAGATGGTAGACTTTTGAATCCTCTCACTTCAAAACGAATGTAGATTGATGGAGAAGAGGATATGAAGATACAATTAATATACATTTCAATTTTACATATAAATTAATAATAGACTGTCTGACTAGGAGTGATAGTCTGTATGAAAAGAGACGCCTATACTTTGCAATTTTTTTCCATTCGTTAACAATACTAATAAGTACGATTTTATTAACTCAAACGTCGTTGACGTTGACATTTTCCAGTGAATTTAGAATTTGCATTAATAATTCTTTATTAAAAATCCCCAGAGAAGGGGTTTTTTAGCTTTTAAAGGCTATGACTGATCGTTTCATAAGAAATATTTCATGTGACAGTTGTTCCCATGGACCACAAATTGTTAATTATAGGCGAGAAACAGAGAGGAAGTTAAACTAGTAAGTTAATGAGATGAAAATTGAAATACAAAAAGGGTTTTTCCTTTTAATAAAGTCCACTTAAAAATGAAATGCTTCGGCGGTCTACAAATTTTGTACATGAATTTGCGGAGAGAATTCAGCAAACTTTCTTTCTTCACTGTTAGCAAAATGCCATCAAGATCTTAGAAATTTATTTCATAGAAAAACCACAATTTGAGAGCGCTTCTAAGTATCTTATCTCAAGGCCTTGGCAAAAGCAACAGCCACTAAAAACATTGAAACATATCCAAGGGCTCTTATCTAACTTTCTGCTTTAACTTTATTCATTCCCAAAAAAAAAAGAAAGAATAAAAATAAAACTAAGCTAGAAAATAAAGAAAAGAGAAAAATTGCAGTCAAGTTTCAGTGAAGTTTGGCGAATGCTTAATAGACATTAGTCCAAAAACCTGCTGACTCTGGCCTGGCCTGGCCTGGGACGACTTGGCCTCGCTTCGTCCCGCCAAACCCAAAACCAAAACAAAAAAAAAAAACTCAGCCCAGGGGCCTGCTCACTTGCCATCCTTGGCTTTGCCTTCTCGTGGTTGCTGTTGTTGTTGTTTTTGTTGCTGTTTTGTCAGTGTTGTTTTTGGTGTTGCATTACAAGTAGAAATTTTCAGTTTTGCAGCAATTTTGTTGAATTTCTTTTTGGGTGCCGCATGCCTGAAACATAACATATAACGAGCGTGGTTAATTGTAACCATATACGAGCTATGTCGATATATATCCTCACACAAGAGCAAAGGTCTACCTCCTTCCCACTCTCCAACTTTTCAACTCCTCCTCCGCCTATTCTTTGTGGCGGAGTGCCCTTCCATGCAACATCCACCATCCTTCTACTCCTCTCCTACTCGAAAAGTGCCGCGCGCGTTTTGTTCAAGTCTGTGGCAAATGTGTCATTAGGCATGTTTCATGACCCTTTGTCATGCACAAATAATTATAATTTAATACACTTGCCGGAGAGAGGGGAGCGGCAATGGCCTGGAAATTGGAGGGTTACAGCCTGACTGACTGCCGAGTCGAGTCACCCTAGTGTCAGCGTCAACGTTGAGATTTTGCTATACCCAATTAAAGTTAGGGAAATGTTTAAATTGGGGTAAGATGCAAGACAACTAGAATCAAGAATCACGTAAAAACCTTTCAAAAGTTAGTGGCGAAAGACGCTAGGGAAACGATCTAAAGCAAAGTCTGCAAAACGCTTTTATAGGAAGGAACTCGCTACTCTCATTCACCATATTATATAGTCCATTCCATTAAAAGTAAGGAAAATAGTTTTCTTTAAAAATAGATAACCTGAGTTTAAGTTTTAACCAAAATTGTATATTGAAGACTATGAAATATTCAGATGCAAACTTTTCCCAAAAATTTCTATAGAAGTTATCATTATTTTTGTATCTTTGTAGGGCAGATTTTCCTTAGACTTGATACAAGGCTCTCTTGGACTATTCACTTTCTTCTGTGTATAACATTTCTCTCTCTGTGTGTTGTTGTTGTGTGTGTGTGTGTTTATATGGATTTTACTTTACTTTGTGCCACATAATTGCCAACAATTTGTGCTGAAGTTGCAGCCCATGGACGCCTGGCAATTATCCACAAAGTCAGGCAAGAAGCCCAGGATGTGTTTTAGTGCCTCCCCTTTCGCCTTCTCCATTTTGTCTCAACCTACCACCATCAGCTGCTCGTCTTGTCGCTTCTAATTTGCAGCTCGCGGCAAAATATGAAAAGTTTGTCTTGGCTAATTTGCTTTATGGCATTTTAATTGTATTTGCCCAGCGAGCGAACAGAAAAACTGAAACTGAAACTGCTGTTGTCTGCTGAAAATTTAATGAGCTTATGAATTTCAAATGAATTTTTGCGTAGCCCATTCAATACACCTGGGCAAGCTACATACAAATGTTAATATATATGTATATGTATATGTAAATCCAGCCTGACTAATGACTACGATGATGATGGTGGGCTTTGCGATGGGATGGGATGGGTTACAAGGCAAAGTCAACGTCTTGCAGCGCCCACTCCCCTTTTTGTAGTTATTTATACGTTTTGTTTGATAAGCACATTAGGCAATTATTGATAATTTATGAAAGTAATTGAAGCAAACGACTATGAAACATGTGTGTGATTGTCCATCCAAACGTCCATTTGTCCATCTGTCTGTCTGTCTGTCTGTCGGTTTGTTAGATATACAAATAAGCTCAGCAGGGGGTGCACAGTGGGTCATGGTTAATGAAACTTCACGAAAGTGTTTCCTATTCGACATTTAAAGGAAAGAAAAACCAAAACTTCGTCTATATGCAACACATTTAAGCAGATTTCCAATTTATCAAATTTTGGTTTTTCCGATGTCATGGACAAATATTATTCATCAATTGTTCCATAGTGCGATGTCGAGAACAGCGACTAAAGAGTGCAAATATAATGCTTATAAATAGACAACAAAAGAGACTCTTGTCGACAACAGTTGGCAATCATCATGATTGTCGATATTGTTGCCTTTGCTATTGGTATTGCTGTTGTTGTTGTTGTTGTTGCTGTTGTCAACCCAACTAAATAAATAATAACAGAAATACCCTGGGCCATGTCTTTGACTTAGTTTGCCATCCAACCATCTATTCATCCATCCAAACCCAAATGGCGGCTCTCGAGTAACGTGTAGACTTGTTATTAATGAAACCAAATAAAAACATTAAATGTTAGCTAGAAAAGCAGCAGCAGCAGGAAAACAGTAAACAGAAAACAGAAAACTTTATTTCACAACACACAAAATATGCGCCCCATTTGCTTATAAATATTTGTGTAACGTTTATTTTGTTGATACAAATGGTTCAGATTGTTGAATAGCTTCAGCTAAACACGCGTACACACATAAATGAATAGACAATTCGAATTGAGAATGATATAAGACATAGACATAGCCCAAAGGGGGGCCATCTGAGAAATGTGGGAACTGTTTCTTAAGGCGTTCGGCAGGAAGTCTAGTGTCTAGTTATTACGGTTCAGAGCGGGAAAGAGTCTTTCATTTTATCAGGTAGAAATCCGCAATGATTGTTCTTCCAGCTTCCTATGCCCTGAAGGTGCGTGTTTAACAGCTTTTGTTGGATTCCCCTCAAACACCTCAGTGATACTCACGTTCCGCTCACAAGCAGCTGTCTTCAATGGGGCTTCATTAGCAAAAAGAGAACGATATCGATCGATACCTTCAATCGTAATTAATCATGTCACGCCAATGTTCAAGATTCACTTCCAACCTCAAGAGTTTTTTCGGCATCTTTGATTGTTAAGACCAAAATCAAACTTTGGGCCAAGGCCAACTTTGGATCTAAATAAATGTTCTTAATGCTAAAGCAAATGATATTCATTAAATCAATGTTTTATTCAAATTTAACCAGCAGATGATTTTAACGTTAAGGCTGGTAGTCTATGGACCTCTTGTGTAATGATTAATCCCTTAAAGTTGACGGATATATACCTATACTTGGCCAAAGTTCCTCGGGGTCCTGCCTGATATGTCACCACTAAAGTGCCATCGTAACCATCG
Source organism: Drosophila nebulosa (assembly GCA_024703675.1). NCBI lineage: Eukaryota > Metazoa > Arthropoda > Insecta > Diptera > Drosophilidae > Drosophila > Drosophila nebulosa. The sequence goes on along the minus strand of JANFPS010000004.1, from coordinate 5,696,809 downwards.
TTTTCCTTATATACTTGATTGATTGTCCCTTCAGTTATCAATTCTCCCCCTGGATGAAGCTCCTTAACGTCTTCACTACGATAGCCAGTGCCATTTGGATGGGTAATTCTGTGTAAAAAATGCATTAAAATGCTTTTATCGTACCAATTTATTTATTTATATACTTTAACATATAGCCAATAGATGTTGGTTCCAGTTCGTAGCCATCGAGTTGTAACCCTGGCACTATGCCACACCATGTCAACTGTGTGCCATGTAGCAAAACCAAAAGCAACTACAACGGATTTTAAAATTAAATAATAATATAAATATTATGGAATCGCAAAACTCACCAAGGCGAAAAAATAGTTTGACATCTTTTGCCAACCGCTCATCGATTGCAACTCAAATGGCACATTCTATAGCAATACTCATCGACTTTTGATTTTGCTTAATTAATTTTTGAAAACAAGTTTGAAATATTAAAGAAGACAGATGGCGAAGACTATGGCGAAGATTTTATACCCTAGCAGTTATTGATTATTTAATCGTATTAAATTTCAAACTCTTTTAACTATGAGTCAATTAAATGACTGTCAGAAATGGCTTAATTTCATTTCTCTAAGCCATTAGGATCCTGTTTGAAGTCATTTTCTTATTGAGTTCAGTTACTTAGTAACTGAATTAATAGCACCTATAGGAATCTTTTTCTACAGAGTCTTCACGCTAAAAGACAAATTAGCTTAGAAACAGACGGACAGGGTATACAAAACCCAAAAGACAATGAAATAAGTGTTCAAATGCTGTTTGGCAGCTTTTAAAACAAAACATCATCAAATCATAATATTTTTGAATCATATTTTTAGAAAACCTGTTCAATTTTAATGCAATCATTAAGTCAATTCACTTCTCTGATATGCTTTGTACAGATTTATAGATAATTACATTAAGTTAATCTACAGATTGTATGGTGAGACGAGAAGAATGCGAAACCAAGTTAAATTGTATTCATCAAATCTGCAAAAAGAAATGTTTACAGGTCTTAAATCAGAGGCACTTTTTCAGCTTTATTGAAAATTTATAAGCCCTCAATCTTTTTGGTAAATTCAGTTTGATAAAATGTCGACACACATACATACATACATACGATATATAGACATTTTATACACAAGACATATCTTATCGAACACGCACACCCTAAAATAAAGCACCTGTCCGTTTCTCTCGTCTCTGCCGCTGTCGCTGCTGCTGCTGCTGCTGCCGCTGCTATTCACTTACCACCTCCATGTTACCCTTAAAACCGAAATGCATATAATAAATAGCGCACAATTAACAAGTTCCTAGTGATTTATGCCGCCGTCGCCGGTTGGCTTTGGCTGTGGCTTCGGCTACGGCTTTGTCGGGGTTGTCTGTCTATGGTCTATGTCGATGTCGATGTCGATGGTCGTTGGTCGCTGGTCGATGGCTGTGTTTTTTTTTCTTGTGTCGGCGTCGGCGGTACCCACAGGCTCATTGCAAGATTTTATGGCACCCCAACCGTGCCACTAAACAATGCAAGAGATAATTTTTTACGAGCCACTCACTCACACTTTGTCCCTTTCTCCCGTTCACTCTCCATGCGCCATATGTTTGCCTAGGAATGGAAATTGGTCTTAACAACAGGGCGGAACTGAGCAGGTAGTATTGATCCCTAGTCCGAGGTATTTCGCCATTTCAAAGTAATTAAAAGATTTGAGAAAGGCGTTAGCCATGCGCTTAGCCTTGACAGCAGACAGCCATCCTCTCTTCTACTCTACTCTACTCTTAAAACCTTCCTATTATAGGAGAAAAGTCAGGGTCAGAGGAAGGGTTTCCTCGTCCATTGTGGTTCTTTTTCCTACAAATACTTGTTATTCTATAGAAATTCAATTTTGATTTGTGGTCATAAAAGTTTCTATTTCGTTCTGTCATGGTTATTGATTCGAATTGGGGGAAATAAAGTTTTCCTTCTTTTTAGCTGGAAAACTTTTCTAATTGCTCCTCATTCCTCGCCCTTTTTTTCCGCTCCTCTCTCTCTCTCTCTCTCTCTTTGCTGGTCTCCCCGTTTAGGTTTCATAATTTCCAGCTGGCGATTTGAACAAAGCAATATTTGCCCAAGTAATTTCCAACTTTCATGTTCCGACCAACAACCATCCACCCACCAACTAGCCATGCCAACCACTCAAAAGACCCAACCATGGCTGAGACTGCACAAAATTCCTTAGCCTGGGCCTTCCTTCTTGGGTCTGCCTTTGATTTCCCACTCACGTGCCGTAACTTTAATCTCATCGCTCACTTCCTTACTAATTTTTGTTTAACAGCAAAATTCTATGTGAACTCAGCATTTTTGCTTCTAATACCAAATCAAATAGAACTTTTCATCCGACAAAAAAAGCCAAAAAAAAAAGGAGAAGGGTGGCCAAAAAAAAAAAAAGAAACCATAGAACTTCACCCGAACCCATGGCTTCTCTCATCTTGATTTATGGGACACAGGAAGTTCGCACCATTCGAGACGACGTAGACGCCATTATTTTGCGTATTTATACAAATGCATTCCCCTCCTTCTCATCCAGCCCATGGGTGTGTGTTTGTGTGTGTAGACATTGTTCCTAGGCATCTATAAATCAATATATGAAATTTACACGCATATTTCGTGTTACGACGTGTCTTTTGAGTGAAAATTTATTAGATATCTGCTTAGTTTCAAAAGTTTTGTGCCAAGCCAGCAGCAGCTCCAACTGAAATTTCCGGGGGAGCAAAAGTTTTATCTCTCCACACATATCTATGTATGTACATATATGCAGATAGATAGTTGAGAGAATGTTCAAATAATGGCAAGGGAAATTTGTTCCTTCTCCAGCTGTGATCGAATGCCACAAGATGATTACTTTTCCAGTTGGTAAACAAACAAACAAACAAACAAATATAAAGTAAACAGCTTTTAAAATAATTATTCGAATTTATGGAAAAGGTTCTACAGCCAAAATGAATACTGGTGATTAAAGAAGTAAGTATAAAATGTCGTTTATTTTTTTATTTATTGGTCTAAAACACATTGTAGAAACCGAAATGAGTTGTTAAAGTTTTATTGCTAATATAGCGGTAATATGATGGTGGGGAAATAAAATTTAATTGGTTTCATCTGAAATTGAAATCGCGAAAAGTTTCTAGTTTTACTTTTAATCTGAGCTTACATACTTTCCATTATTGTGCGCTCAAACTTGTTCTTACAACTTTCCAAAAGAGAATGAAACCCTACTAGTTTTAAATATAAACACATCAAGGGAATCAATTATGCGGTTACTTGTGATCTGTGTGATGAAAGGCGCAGCTACTCTGGATACTGATTGCAAAAGAAGCTCAGTAAAAGGGAAACCCTAGAGGTACAACTACATCTACATACATCAGCGTCGTCATCGCCATTGGCATCAGCGAACCATTTGACACCCAAAGAATTTTTAATTAAGGCCGCCGCAACGAAATGAGAGAAACGAGTGAAACGGCTAAACTGGCTTCTCCCCAGCTTCCCATCCTCCTCTCGTGATCCCATTCCATGTTCTTGTCATCTCCGCGTCAGCAAATGGCAATGAAACGATAACAATAAAAATGCAGCAATGGCCATAGAAAAAGAGATATGTGAGATACGCTCGAACAAGAGTGAGACAGTGAGGAGGAGGAGGAGGAGGAGGAGGAGGAGGAGATATATGGGCCTATAATACTATATATGAATGCGACGACTACCAAGTACAGAGAGCACAGAATGCACATAAAAGTTGGTCGTCGGCGAAGGCGCATATAAACAACAATGTCATCAACATAATTGTATGTCAAGTGAGGGTAGGTAGCTAGTGGGTAGGGTAGGGTAGGGTAGTGCCGCACTACACTGGAAACGGGCTGGCAGGGGAGCTACAGCTACAGAATCGGTGGCAGTGGCAGGAACCACTCGAGACCCATGACGAGACAATGCAATCATCAAAAAGAAGCAGCAAGCAAGCAAGCAGACAGTCCCGGGCAATGAATGAACCATGAGCACGCGCAAATATTAAGCCATCGGGTAGGTGCATTGCTTCTTTGTCAATATGGAAAGATATTTTTAGGTACTCTAAGCAACGGGTATGCGTGAAATTTTAGATCTTTTGTTCAAGCAACAATGCCTACAAATCCCTGATGTAAAGATTATTCCAGTCTAAAGTTCTAATGAACTCTTCTAGAACTCTTTTCTCTTACGACAATATATCCAACCACTAGGGGCTTTAAATTCGTAAGATCTTTGATAGCAAATCAAAAGTGACTTTGGCCTTTTAGAATGTTATCTTGAACGGCTTGGTATGCACTTGTTTGTACCCGCATTTGGTTTCACATTGAGGCTAATTTCGCGTCGTTTGGAATTGACAAATTTGAATGAGACTGTTCTCCATGTGACTTAATTTGCATAATTGATAAATTTTCGTTGTTATTTATGTGATTTATTCGATTCATTCGGTTGAGTTTTTTTTTATTTTCAGGGCATCTAAACGTTCCATACGACATTTCTAGCCATGAACATTCCGTGTTTTATCTGTGCCTCATACACTGTCGTATCAGTTTGGTTTGTGTGGGGACTTAGCCTATGCGGGTTGTCGCGTTGTAGGGTTGCCTCAATGATGACAACAACAAAAAGAAAGAAATAAAAAAAAAATGGGGAGGAAAGGTGGGGGAAAAAAACAAAAAAAAAACACGGCAGCAAAACGCTTTACCATTTACATTTGCCATTGCCATCATCATCATCAGCGTCATCACCAGGCCGTCGTTGCCGTCGTGTGGTTTGTGTGTCATTGAAATGAAACGCCGGGCGACGCCTCTTGAGCGGAATTATTATTACCACTTATGTATGGATGGATGTAGCCCGTCTGCGTTGAAGTAACTACAAGGGGAGCAGTAGTAGAGGAGGGGGGGCGAACATTGTCATTGTTTTCCCACTGCGCGATGCGATGCGGTGCGGTTTGGTTTCATTTCGTTCTGTTGTATACAACTTTGTGTGGTGCTGCTGCTGCTGCTGCTGGCTGCACTCATTTCCACATGAATGCACCGGCCACGACTCCGTCTCCGGCTCCGTTTGATGACGGGGACAAGCGACGGACATACCACACGAAACTGTAGAACCAGCATAAGCCGCAAGTCGTTAAAAAAATATATAAAATTGTTTGAAAATTGTAGCGCAATAGCACCGCAAATATTTTTCAACTACATGCAGATACGGATGATGACTAACGCGACTAAATGTACAAAAGGCAGACTAATAATTAGGGCTAACCAAACCAAAGCGAAAACATTTTGAAAAACCAAATATTTCCACAGAAAGAACAGATATTCCAGACATAGTTGATGAATTAGTTCGAAAGTTCGAATGACTAAGGAGTGAAAAGCAAAGTATATGATAGAACTATTACCATTGACTCAAGACTTCAATTTTGAGCTAAAACCAAATGTAAGGGAATATTTATAATAAATATGTTATTCAGGTCTAAGAATTAGTAAAGAACGACCCAAAGCAGCAGTTTACTAATCATGCAAGCATTTGTCGGATACGTTCTCATTCACCCTTCAGATGGGACCACCTATAGACCTCGGTTCCTTTTCTTTTGTATTTTTTTTTTTTTGTCAAAAAAAAACTTGAACTAGTTTAAGCTTCATTCAGGATTATCTGTGCATATCAAAAGAGCAAACGAATTGACAATAGGCCCCGGCTATGGCACCCTTTTGCTTCTGAATAACGAACAATGAATTCGATATGGGATATGTGTGGAGTATGGACTTCAAGATATCCATTAGTAGAGATTAAAATTTCCCACGAACAATGTGATTGGCTTTGGAATAAGATGCATTAAAACAAACTGTTTAAATGCTTTAGAATTTGAGATCAACGAACAGCCAACAGTCAGCAGAAGGTAATATCTTTCCAAAAAAATGTGTTCACCGTAAAGTAACTTAGATACCCTTCCAACCAATGCGTTTCTATGAAGTATAGAAATCAACAATTCATACGAATTCCTGTTTTTATTCTTCTTTCATTCGCTAATCCTCCATTGTCTGGCATGAAATGATTGTTGCCTTTTTATATAGGAACTGCTCCATTCCATTCCGTGTGTACCGTTCAGTTTAGTATAGGCGCAGATTGTTATTATTATTTTGCGTATTATTAAAGTGCATTCATTCTTTATCAATAAACAAAAACAAAAACTATAGAAAAAGAAAAGAGGAAAACGAAAAAAAAGAGCCGAGAATTTCCGTTCAACGGATGTGAATTGTTCAGGTAGGAAGGGAGCTTTAAGCTGCTTTTCGACTGACTGAATGAATTGAACTGCCTTTTCTGCATATCTGAGCGGTTTCCAGTCTGATTTTGGTTGGCTGTTCCTCGCCAAGTCTACAAAGGCAGTCAAGCAGCAGGCATCGGCATAGGCATCGGACGGAAGACAGCAGACAGCAGACAGCAGACGGTAGACGGTAGAGAGCAGGCAAAGGCGCTCATAGAATTTGTTGTATGAAAAATTTAAATACCTATTCAGCATTCAAAATGCGAAGCGACAGCAGCGGCAGCAGCAGCAGCAGCGCAAAGACCTAAATACTTAAGTAGTTTTCGAGGGGCTGACATATACACAGATACATACACATACACACATAATGATACATATGGCAACGCTTTCATATATGCGGCCACACGTTTTGTTAGTTACAGATACAAAATCGTGGCGGAGGAGGTGAAGGAGGCAAAGCAGGAGGCTAAAGATTACACAGATACCGAAACAGAACACAGAAAACATAAAACAGACATAGAGAGGCAAAGAGCCAGAGTGTGGGAGAGGAGGACAGTGGGTGGGTTAGGGGGAAAAGTCAGACAAAGCAAGCTGGATTATGCCTACACTTCACGATCTACAAGTACCCCCCGACTACAACCATGCATGTTTGTATGTGTGTGTGTGTGTGTGTGCCTCTCACGTAAGATTTAATCTTTATTGATTTATTTTGTTAGATTTTAATTTATGACACCGAATGTAGGCAATCATTTTTTTTTGTTTGTATTTTTTTTTTTTTTTTCTTTGTCGCCGTTTTGTTGTTGGGAACTCTCTGTTGGCCCAGCTGTACAACACTTCATTAGATTCGTTAACCTACTCCTTTATTATGCCAGAATTACGGCATCAAGTTTGCTATAATTGACTATACCTTGTGCAGTTATATTCCCACTATTTCCGAAATGTTCTACAACAAATTCCAGTTGCTTCGCATTAACTTATAGCGAAGGCAACCAAGGCAAGATCTTGACATTCACATTTACATCTTACCTCTTTTCCATCTATATACAAATTATCTAAAGTCGATATTCTGACTTTTTGAAACGACTGTCATCAGCGCTTTCTCAGTGGTTCGCTTGTCCAAAGTTGATGGCAAAAAAGCAATTTCAAAACACAGAATCATCAGCAACAAAGTAAGCCTTCAAATATTCTAAAAGGTCTAAATTTTTAATAAAAAAAACAATAGGGAAATGCGAAGAACACATTCGCCTCTCGTAAGTACGTTTGGGATTTCAATTAAAGTGAAACTTAGGCTTAATAAAAGGAAAACCTTAATCAACTGTCAGACAATTGAAACCTCACGAATAAGAGATAAAATGAAAGTATCTGCACTTTATGTAATTGCAACCGTGAAACACATTTCAGACACTTTAGATTTTCACTAATTGTAAGTCAAAAACAAAATTAACTAATCGATTAACAATCGCAGCTCCAAATGAATACCAAGCTATGTACAGCCTACATGAGGCCAAACATCTCGTTTGCCAAAGAGCTAAAAAAAGATGTACGAAAAACGATTATTTTCTTGGCTTTTATTGACTTCAAATAGTTGAGAAAACCATTTAGCAACTCATGTTTAGACTATAAACACAATTTTTTTTACTAAGTTCAAAGAAATTATGATTAAGCACGATAGTACTTAAACTAAACCATTAAATGCAACAAATTTTATGAAAATATCTCCTCTAATTACCTAAAATCTATGACGCAAGAGTAACGGGTTTCTTGCACTCGGCCAAAAATTTGTTGTTGTGAATGGTTTTTCAATTTAAGATATAAGTTTCTTAGCTTCTTCACAGTTTTGCCTTCATCAATTATAACTTTAACTTTGACTTTTATGGGCAGGTGGAAAACCGTAAGACTTACGCCTTGTCCCCAGCCTACAACTACAAACGCACCACCATGCCAACCCCTTACCACATCTCGCCCCTTCCTCCCACTTCAAGGGCTGTTGAGTAACCCTTAGACACAAACTTTTTAGCCAGAAGGTGAAAAACGAGGAAAATGTAACGCACAGAAAATGTTCATGTAATTTGCCTTCAGGTTTAACTGAAAACTTTTGCTAGAAGCAGCAGAAACCGTTAATCAAATTTAATTACACATAACCTGCTGCCAAACAAATTACACATAACCAAAAAGAGAAAAAAACTTAAAAAAAAAAGAAAGAAACGACATGCCACGCCCTCATGGGACATGCAAACGAAGGCGAAGATATACTTAAGAGACAGAAATTAGTAATTTCGTTTAATAAGTAGGAATACTCGTAGAAATAGTGGGTGGGTTGGTGTGGAGGATTGGACGGAACGGTTGCCAATGATTGGGTTGCTTAGGACCATAGATATGCTTGGTTTGCCATCACTCAGTTGAGAGTCTGTCCCTCTGTCTGTCTGTCTGTCTGCCTGTCTGTCTGCCTGTCCGTCAGTTGTGTAATTAAAGTTCGCATGACCAGCAATTGCATTTTGAATTTGAAACGGAACGATGGACGCGACTCACTGCCCTCCTTCTCCCACTCCCACTCGTCAACTCAATTGGCTATCGGCCCACTCAAAAGACTCAACAGCAACAATAGCAACAACAGCAACGAGGACGACGACAACGATGACAATTTCCCGCCCGGGACTCGATTCGGAGGAAGTTTCAACGGTTTCATTGGTATATGCTTACCTAAACAGACAATCTGCAAAAGGAATACCGGCTAGTCAGTATTGGCTTCTGTTCAGGAGCGAATCGCAAAGTCTGAGGGAGAGGGAGAAAATCTCAATCAATCCTTTAATTCATAAGGACTCTTACATTATCTGACCGAGATTGAGTATGATGCGAAGACTACCCATGCAGAGTAGTCGATTGATGGGCTAAGTAGAACGAATCCCTATAAACCATTTTAAAGTCTTCTTTCCATCATTTTGTTCGGGATTCCATACCATAATCCAGCCCTGTCACTCAATATGTAGTTATTGTTCTCGCATGTTCGCATGTTGTTGGCATTTAATGAGTGTCTCTGTCTTTCCGATGTCGTTGTCGTTGTCGATGGCGATGGCGATGGCGATGTCAGCGCTCAGAGTTCTTAGTTTTCAGTTCTCAGTGCTTAGTGCTCAATTCTCGACCTGCCATTGATGTGTTTGTGGCTCTTGGCTGTGGTCTTCATGACCATTTTCGTATGCATGGCATGTATTTAAGTAGGCTGCTGCTGCTGTTAAGTGGACATTAGGGGCATTCAATTCTATGCGATGCTATGTGGGCATTTGTCTGACCTTATATAGAGCAAAAAGCAACAGCAGCAGCCACAAAGGCCACTTGCCATTCTCCTCAAGTGGCCAAGAGAATAATCAGAAGAATCAGCAGAAAAGAAAAAGTTAATCATAAAAACCAGGCAAAACTCCATAGAGAGTTTCAGACGTTTTCACATGGAAAACGAATGCTACGACATCAGTAATTGTTTTTCAAACTATATAGAAATTTTCAGTGTATATATATATAGCAAACTCAAGTTGTCTATAGAGAGTCGAAAATTGTCTTTATAATGGCTTTTCTGATTAATGAATATACCAATTGTTAAACATATTGTTATTTGAACAAATGCCAACTAAGCGGATACACACTCACACACACACACACACACACATACATAACTCCCCATATTATAATGTTCTTTTTTAATGATAGCTATCCTTGGGAGCAGCAACTGTGCAGCTTCATCATTGTCGGTTTTCTCAATCTCATGCTCATCATGACCAGCAACAGAGAGTGTCATGGACAAAGGTAGAGTGGAGTGGGAAGCTGGAGGGGAAGCTTCATTCAGCCACGACTGAGCAGATAAACATATTCCTCTATATCTCTCACAAAAAAAAAAAAAGAGTGAGAGAGAGAAAAAACACTTATTATTATTAATAATAAGTGCACATTAATGTTTGCTTGATTAAGCGCTCAATCAAATGAAATTCTATACGCATGACGAGCCCGAAAAGCAGACAGAACAACCCGAACGGCTGGAAATGAAGGACGCCAAAGCCTTTGGTAAATATAATTTATAATTTACGCCTGCTGGTGTTGCTGCAGTTCAAATGACACCGCTGTTGCCTCTCCTGGTCTCTGGTCTCTGGTCTCATGGTCATACTAGACGAAATCTGGAAAGTCCGGGCGTGTGTTATTTCTTGGGTTCCATCTCTTTGTTGTTCTCCTGGCTCGCCGCTTCTTGCACCCATCAATCATATCATATAATATATAAGAGCACCGGGAGTAACTGTGAAACTGAGTTTTGCGTTTTATTTTCGGCACTTGAGTGTAGTTTTTCGGTATCTTGTGCCTCGACAAGGCCTCGGGAGGGAGGAATTGTGATTCGGTCTGACGGAAGTGGCATGCACCTTGCCGGGAACCGCCTTCGTCTGAGTCTTTTCCTACCTTCGCCGGTTGGTCTTCACAGTAATTGTTTGCACAGCAGCAGCAACAGATACAAATACATTTGGTTTTTATCTACTCCGTCTCATTTACCGTTGCCCGTTGCCCGACGCTCAATGCCAATGCCGATGCCGATGCCTGCCTTTTGTTTGCCCAAAGGACACTCACTGTGAGATGCTTCGTATGAATTTCTTTGCTTATTTTCTTTATGCTCTTCTGGCCTGTGTTTATTTGCGATTTCTTTTTGCATTCAAACAGGATGTTTGCACCTTTTTTTTATTTGCCCAGAATAGATGAGAGATCCACCTTTCGTTGCGTCTCTCGCCTAATGACAGCTTGTATTTTTCCCTATATTAATCCTATTCGAAAGCAATTTAATATATAACTCGTACCTACAAAAAACTTTAAGCAACCCCTAATGGCTTGGACGAGTGGAAACCCTTTAGAAAATTGCTTGAAAGTCAAACTCACTTGAGACCTGGACTGAAAGAAATGAGTTTGAAAGCGAAGCAGAAAGAGGAAAATGATTTCAAGTGGTTTGAGAAAAATAAAATGCAAATACAAAACACAAAACACAAGTACACATAAAAGTAACTCAAGTATTAAGCATTTGCCTTCGAGTACGAGTACAAGGTGAATGTGAATCATTGAGATATATTCAAATTTTCTTATTCAAGTGCTCAAGGCAAACGAAATGAAATTTCGAAAGGAAGCCATGGAAGTAAATCAAAAGAAAGGCCATTTGTTGACTAACATGACAAAATGGAAAAGAAACCTGTGAAAAACTTTATTTAAATTTGATTTCCATTTAAATTACATTTTCTCCAAAACTATTCATGCCTCAAATTTTTAAGAATTTTAAATAATGTGTCAAATTTTTGAGGTAATTAAATTTGAAGATTAAATTTAACAATTAGAATCTACATCAAACTTCCTAACAAGTTTTTGATTACCTAATTTTCAAAGGAAACTTTTATCATTTCCAATTACAGCAAAAGCTTCCGTGTGCGGACAGCCACGGTTCGAGTATATTTGTCCGCTCAGTTTTCTTTTTTTTTTTTTGTATTTTTTAGTGTTTTTAACAAAATGACATTTTCAAAATTGTATACTTGTAGTCTGCTTAGACTTTTCTGGTTTATACTTAAGTTGTAAGTGCTCAAAACGACTTTTTTAAAGGTTCATGCGTTGGTAAGATAATAAATCATGGCTTGATAATTCTTTTAATCGTTCTACTTGTTGCAATGCTTCGTCTTTTGATTTTATTGAGTTAATTGGCTGTTCGATCATCTTGTCATCAGAATCACTTCAATGTCACTTTGACTAATTATATTAATTTGATGTTGTTGTCTTCCCTAGATAAAAAGCAATCCACATTTAAAAAATTTGAAGATTTGTCTCTTTAAAACATCGTTTTATTCAAATTATGTTCTATTAAAAAGTGTTTTTTGTCCGCCTGAGAAATGTTTTGTAAAAAAAAATGAAAAAAAAAATCGATCAAGCTTTAAGTCTTGGGACTGTTAAATTCATCCGTGACATACGAAAAAGACTATTTTAAAGATTCCTTGAAAATTATCTCTAACGTAGCAGATACAAAAATTATAAGTTGACTGCCTTAACAATTGTCCTAATTCTAATAAGCTAATATATCTTTGAGTCGTTTCAATCAAATTGGTCTTTGATCTTTCATAAGCAAACTAATGGCCAAGTTCAATATTTTAATAGAACTAACTAACAAAATTGCTTTCTATTGTGTTGGTGAGTTTCAAAATAGTTCCCTCCCTCTTCGAAGCGAATGTGAGAAGTCAGCCAGCGGTTTAGCTGATGGGCAAATTAAATTGGAATCTATTGCCGTTTATTTGAGTCAACATCTTGGTTGCATGCCTCATAGATATTCGTTAGTCATTAGCTGGCAACGCCCATTCTACAATCCACTAATCTTGCAACTTTTTAGGTAATTAAATTTCATTTAAATTAGTGAAATTTGTTGGAATTCGAGAATAATAATTAAATTCCCTGATAAATATCAGATTCCCTCCGTTTTCAATGAAAATTTATCTGTTGTTCAGTTCCCATAAATATCAAGATCACATTATGAATAATGAAATATGGCTGAGGCAAAAATTTAAGTCGAAGATTACGAAAACATGTTTCGTTTGAAACGTTTTTGTATGTTAATTTTGTGATTTGCTTTTTAATCTTTTTTTTGATTTTGTCTTTACGTTTTGCTTTTTTTCTTTTTTGTGTGCATTGTTTTGCATTAAGAGATTTATAGCAGACAAGTCGATATATGCATATTAATTAAAATCAATTACACTTACAAATTGCAATTACATATTAACGGGCTACAGTGAAATGTTTGTGAAATGAAGGTAGAAATTTATTTAAATAATTAATTAGATGCAATTTCCTGGAAAACTCGACTCGAATGAATGAAATGAATTGTTGAAATTGTTCAAAAGGAATCTACAATTTAAATGTATTATCCGGAATATGCAAATGATAAATGCGAATTTTTGCCAATTCGCTGAAGGAAGCAGAAATCCAACAGAGACGACAGACAGAGGACTGAAAAACTGGATAGAAGAGGCCAGAATAAAGGCAGAGCTAAGTGAAGGAAAAGGAAAGGAAAGGCCTCGAAGGCTTTCAATGCCTGCAATTGTTTGTGTTTGCTTAAGCGTTCTCTTGTCTCCTGGTCTTTTGTGCCCTTTTCAATGTTGCACGTTCACAAACACACACACACACACACACACACACACACACACACACACACACACACACACACACACACACAAGACACACTCACACAGAGTACGACCCATGGCCCTGGCTCTGCCCAGAACATAGACCCACAGGCAGAGACCAGTTTTGGACCTGGTCATGGAGAGGCCGAAGCAGCGCAGCGCACTTAATCATATTCGATACAGATAAGCTTCAGTGCCGCTACGTGCATAGAATTTAGGCATACATAATAATCATCAGGCACAAAGCAAACACACACACTGACAGACAGAAGAGATGGGCAGAGAGAGCTGGGCAGAGACAGCAGGCTAAGGGGAGGGCCAACAAAAAACCATTTATAATTTCATATTATTATTATTCCTTATAGAAATTGCAGGCAACGCACACTCACAAAAGGCCAGGCCAGATCCGAACCCCAATCGGCCGACAGGCAGTCAGGCAAGCAGGCAGAGGCAGCTTTTAAGTTCAAATTATGTTTTCGAATTTGAACTTGACTACAAACCGCTTCGTATCTTCACTCCAGGGCAAGGGACCCCTCGCTGCGGTTACCAACATCTCATCTCATCTTAAAAATACAACCACAAAAGATTTGCGCCATTTGATCTTCGTTTTTTTTTTAATGTTTTTTTCTCTTTTTTTCTCCTTTCTTGGTCTCAGGTTTCCATTAAGCCACACCATATGCCACTGAATGTGGCAGGCAAACTGAAACCCAACTGCAGCTGGAAAACTTCATCTTTCAATATTTAAGTCAATGATTAACAGAGAATTGTATATCAGTATTACTTCAAAATGACTCAGAGATAAACTTCTCAAGAAGTTTTAGACAGAGTCCATATCCAAATGCCACAAAATGGTGTTGGTTACGTTATTGCAAGCAGTTTTCGAGGTACTTTTCTTGGCAATAAAATGAAATGCTAGTCTCGAAAAAGAATTATTTTTTTTCCGTCAAATAAAAAAACCTTTTTGTAAAAATAGTTTCAAAAATAACGGCCACTTCATTATCTAGACACAGTCACACATGCCAAGGGCCATAAAAGTTTTGAAAAATCCGTATTAGAAAACCTGCTGACCTTTATCCCCTGTCCAAAGCAGCTCTCAAATCTAATTAACAAAAATTATTTATTTGAAAAGCGGAAATTTGAATCCTCTATTCCGCTTACTCTGAGTCTCTATTTCATCCTCTCTTTCTCCCTCACTTGTAGACCGGATTATGGTATTAAGGCGAAGTGAAATTCCCAACTCACACACACAAAAATATTAAAAATAAAATCAATGAAAAGCGAAATATCAAAAGCTGAATGTAAATACCAACAAAAAAAAAAAAAGGGGGACAAAGTTGACGACCAGAAGAGGGTGACAGTATAAGTGTGGAGGGAAGGGAAAGTGGATGAGGCAGACAGGGAAGATCAAGGGCAAGGGAAGGGGGGTTGGGGTGGAAGTGTTTGGCAAACGCTTAATTGGCATTAAGCACGTAAGGATTCCCCTTTTTATTTATTTTTACATTTTTTTTTTTTGTCCTCTTCTGTTTCTGCCATTTTAGGGTGCTCGTTGGCAGCAATTGTAATTAGGAAACAAGGATGCAAGGATGCGTGGATTGAGTATAGGACGATTTAAGGCCGGAATCTTGCTTGCTGCCACGTCTGTTGGCTATTTATTTAGGCCAGCCAGCAGTCAGCAGGCAGCAGGCAACAGTCATCGAGCAGCACGTTTAAATGCGTCTACGTATATGCTGCGGCAGGCAAAGCCTTTAATGCTCGTGGCAAACACAACAATGCCAAAGGATAACAGCAGGACTCGGAACAACGTCAGCACCAGCACCAGCAGCAGCAGCAGCAACAGCAGGAACAGCGGCAGCGTCAGCGTCAGCAGCAACCCCGTCGTCACGTTACAGAGTTGCTTAGTTTTGGTCGTTCTTGTTATTATTGCAATTATTATAATTGCGCACACACAAAATTGTCGTCAGTTACGGGATGTCCTTGCCACCCACCCAGCAGAAGACAGGGAGACATAGAGCAAGAGGGAGAGTGCAAGAGAGCAATAGAGAAAAAAAAAAAACTAATTCACTTCTTGCGCTCGTTTCCTGTCCTGTCGTCAGCAGCAGCAGCAGCAGCCAAGCAGCAGATTTGCATAACTTTTTCCAATTTCAAAGCTCAAGCTGTGGCCAAGCCATATGTATGAGCCCTACAACAACCACGCCCCCTCTCTCACTCCCCACCATTTCCGCCTTCTTTGCTCGCCATCTCCGGTTACGGGCAACGTCGTTGCCAGGCTGCTTCTTATTTACGTCAATTGCTTGCGCATTCATTTTGAAGGGTGAACATTAGAGGGCTGACTAGAAAGTGGAAGGCGGGAGGTAGGGAGGTAAATAAGGCGGCAGGCATTTGACATGGATTTCCCTGGGTTTTAGTTTTCTCTTGCGTGGGCATTAGGTGTCAATTTTCAGCTTGGAAAAACCGTCTGACACTTGGCTGGCTCCTTAGCTACAAATGCTAAACTTTTTCCATTTCCATTTTCAGATCTTACAATTGTAACCATAGCAGAAATATAATTTAGTGAGAAGTCGTACATTGTAATGTATGTAGAAAGAATTTGAATGAGTGAATTGTATAAAAACATTCTCACATCTTATTTAAATTAATTGAATTCTAAAATTAAATGGCATTTCAAGCTCCACTCGTAAAGGACCAAATGCTTTGGCAGAGTTCTCGGAATGAAGCCAAAATGATTTGAAAATGTGAACAAACTGTCATTGGTTTATAACAGCTGCATTGAAGGCAACTTTCCCACACAATATCCTTGGAATTTAGCCAACTGTAATCCAATTAAGTTTGCTTTCATATTATAATAGCCTATAATTAGCCTCAGTAGTTAGATTACTTCAATGGCAACTAATGCAGTGCAACTCACCATAAGAGTAGAAAGCCTTTGTGAATTTAGATGTTTTATTCAAGAGTCAAAGAACAATTGATTCAAATTTAATTGCATCTAATTGATTTTCTTCCGAATTGAGCCTAAAACAATGTGCAAAACGGGACCAACCTTTAGACGATTTTAAACAAATTCTTGGACTTACTGACAACAACTGAAAAGCGTTTTAAAGAAATTCAAAAATTCCTTGAATTTATTTCTTTCTTTTTTGTTCACGATTTCAAAATTTACTTGAAAAGAAGGCAAATGAAATAACAAAAGATGAGGTACACGAATCAAAATAATTGAAACCTTAATTACTAGGAAAAGGATGCTAAATTCGTGTCCACCACTGTATAATGCAATGATCTGAAAATCTGTCATCGTGTACCGAGAAAACGTATTTCATGGACACAAAAAGAAAGCGAATTTTCTGATACCTGACAAAATGTCATTTCATAATATTTAGTACTTTCTCTTGGTCTTTTATGTATGTAACTACCTAACATCAATATTTCCAATCTAATCAAATCAACAGAGAAAATAAAGGGAAAAAGATATGAAAAACTTCGTTGAGCAAGTCATAAAATTTAATTAGAAAAGAATTTCCTCCACCGATTCAGAACAAACGAATGAAAGAGCATTTCATTTTCTTTTTCGTTTTTTATTGTTTTATGGCCGAGCAGAGAAAGAAAGATGGAAGGAGGGCATAGGGCAGGGTAGGGCAGGGCAGGGCAGGCAGGGTAGACAGCCATAAATGGCCACGTTGACGATTTGAAATAGACAAAAAGGCGATTTTGTCGACTCCGTCGGGGGAATAATTCGAGGATGAAGAGACGGCAGAGTGTAGCAGGTGCGAATGAAGGACCTGCTCTCTCTTTTTGTGCCTGAAGCTGATGCTGCTACAGCCCCTGCTTCACCTAGTGCTTCTGCTGTCGAAGTTGATTCGATGTTTTGGAGCGAGAAAATCAATCGTGCAGCAAAACAGAAAAGAAATTATATATATGTATATACATTTTTTTTCGTGTATTTTTTTCTTTTATTTCGTTTCTTCATTTTCCTGCCAGCACATTTTCACGACGTGTTGAAATGTGGGCGTGTCAGTTAAGGCGCTGAGGCGTTTATCAAAGTCAAATCCCATGGGGAGGATGGGAAAACAAAAACCAAGCCAAGAAGGGCCAAGAGAAGGGAATAGCAGTGGTCGTTACCGTTACTTTCTATGCCTGTGCGCCCCCGTGTGTTCCATCTAATGTGATACGCATCAATTTATGAAATTTGAAATATTATGACTGATTTTCAGCGTCGCCGCCCGTGAATCGTTCCCAGTAATCTGCCTGTGATGCAGGTCCATGGCGCAAGGGCCGCACCAGAGGGTAACAAGTCCAAGGGCAGGAAACGGGGGTGTGACACACGCTCACCCAGCCCTTAGCCCAACTTGTATTCTGGGTCGAGCATTTAAAGGATAAACAGACAAACGGCCACAGCTTAGGTGGAAAAATTATTCGCATCGTGATTCCCATTGTAATACTTGTATATCATATAACTCGGAATCTCGTTTAAGTACCTACGTTCGTCTGTCCGTCCGTTAGTCTGTCAGTTTGCGAGTTAAGCCAACAAGCAATGAAAACGAAATAAAGCAGCGATTCTCATATTTATTGGGACAACGTTTCAGGCAGGGACAATACAGGGTTGAAACATCCTTCATCATTCGATATGTAAGACTACAAAATAATGAGATTAAGTTCTTATTAAAAAGAAAACGAATTATTTTAAGTTGACAATTTCGGAAAGGATTCAATTTTAATGGATTATTTATCACTTGAAACTTTGGAAGCAGGCGAAGTTGAAAATTCCAAATATAATCTAAATCCTGATGTAACGTTATATTATTTTTAAATTTTGCATTAAGATTGTTAGTTTTTTGACCCATTCAGTGCATATATTTAAATCGATGTAGTCCGCACATTTGTATTTCAAATTTGGCGCTATTTTGCAGCTGTTAGTTAACAGCATCATTTTTAAGCACAGACGCATACGTTTGTGTTACGTTGGGAAGTGGCTACACTGTGACAGACAATGTTGCCAGTAAGGCAAAAAAAAGTGAGTCAGCTGTTGAGTAGAGTTGCCAGTTCTACCAAAAAACATTACTCATCATTTCACGGATATTATTCATATCAAAAAACCAAAGCAATAGAACCATTTTTTTAATTGAATCCCAAAATCAAAAAAGATGCATGGCCGTGTCAAGGTGCGCACTACTGAGGAGGAGCGGGAGCGTAAGAAAAAGGAGCAGGCGCTAAAGGTGAAAGCCTATCGGGCGGCTATGAGCAGGATTCAAAAGAAACGGGCAGGAGGCGAACTCGATGACGAAATGTTGGGGCTGACTACGCAAATTCTTCTTAGAAATCCAGACGTGACTACTCTGTGGAACATACGGCGGGAATGTGTGCTCGAGAAGATCAGAAAAATGGCTGAAGATACAGAAAAAGAACAAGAAAAGAGTGAGAAATCGAAGGAAGAGCTACCAAAGGAGAAGGAGGAACAAAAAGAGCAGGTGGAATCACCGGAGAAGCAGTCAACGGAAGATCAGCTTCAATCTTTCCTAAATCCGGAGTTGCAGTTAACGGAGCAATGCCTAATGGTCAATCCCAAGTCTTATAATGCCTGGCATCATCGCTGTTGGTCCTTGGAGCAAAATCCTTTAGCGGATTGGCAACGAGAGTTGCATCTTTGCAATAAATATCTCAAGTACGACGAGCGTAATTTCCACACCTGGGACTATAGACGTTATGTAACGGGCAAAGCTCAGGTTCCCAACAAGGAGGAGTTGGACTTCTGCACGGAAAAGATCAAGGCGAACTTTAGCAATTACTCCTCTTGGCATCATAGGAGTCTGCTGCTGCCTCAGCTGTATCCCAATGAGCAGCAAGATCGTCCCATGAGCGAGGAGAAACTACGAGAGGAACTGGAAATGGTCCTAACAGCTGCCTTCACCGATCCCAACGATAGCAGCGCGTGGTTCTATCAACGTTGGCTGTTGGGTCAAGGTTTCCATGGCGATGCGGAGGCTTTTTCAGTAGTTACCTTTCGCCTAGATTTAAATGGCAAGGCTCTCATAGGACTTAACAAATCATTTCCAGCATTTAATGTAAAAGTGGAACTAGTCGGAAAAGATTCATCTGTAGAGATTCCAGTCTGGTTGCCTGTCAATAATGACAAAACCATTTGGAAATCTGTAGAGCCCGTGGCTATTGATGCCCAAGAATCCTACGAATTAAAATTGCCCAAAGAGCAACTGAAACTCAATTCTTTACCACTTAATCAAGGCCTTTTTTACTTTAAGCCACCTCTCTCATTATCCTCTACATGCACTCAAGCCTTGAAGGCAGAACTGGAAACACAATTGCAATCCTGTCTTGATCTGTTGGACTACGAACCTGACAGTAAATGGACTCTACTAACCAGTTCTCTGTTAATGCGAGCAATCGACCCATTAACTCACCATGAAAAGAGTTTACAACATTTGGAAAAATTGCAAAAGGTCGATCCATTACGTAAGGGATACTATCAAGATTTGGCAGCACGCTGGACTCTAGAGTACGAACTCAACAAATGGCCGGAATCCGACAAGTTTCCTTTGCATTTCCAATTGGGCAAACAAGCTGAGGCAATATCTTCTCTTCCTTATGGACAGTATTTGATTATAGCCGATCAATTGGAATTGCCTGAAGAATTAAAACAATTAGGCCAAACGTTTAGCGAACTAAAGTTGTAAAAATTGGCTATTTTAAAAATAATTGAAACATTCTAAATAGAGTAAATATTCCTATTTATCGCTATATATTCGTATGGTTTTGTATATATTGCATAACAGTGATTAGGTATTCAATATTTATCAATAAAACTATTTACACTGAAACATTTGTAGACTCCTGAAAATTGATGTTTAAAACACTATTCTCAAAAATTGGAGAAAAGTCATGGACTCAGACCGGTTTCCAATGCCAAAAATTGACTAATCGTTCGTTTTGCACTTGAGCAACAAATAAATCTTCATGACGGCCACTTTAAGTTGCATCTCAAGGGATAAGGCCGTTGCTGGTACATCACTTTGAAGCATTGAGGCACAGCAAGATTTGTGGGTTTTTGGGTGACATTCGGTGGGCTTCCAGCTGCCTGCATACATGCATAAATTATGCAAGGCGCACTTGGCGATGGATGCGGCGCGGCCACAACATTGGCAGCCGCATGTCATTACGTGACACACTCACACAGTACAGAAATGTTGAGGCACGAAGAAGCAACTATGCGGTGGGAAGGATAAGATGGTGGAACATTTTGACAGGCTTGCGAAGGGCCGATAGACGTGCCAGCCAAAAGAGAGAAGGTTCGCTGCTGATGTTGAGGTGTTAATGCACACATGCTTCTTCAGAGAATGAGGAATAGAAGGAAGTGGGTTGTTAGAGGTGTGAGGCGCGTATGGCGAACTGCACCTGTCACCTGGCCCTTGCTGTGCATTGGAATTTAATGGAGCCGGTGAGAATATGGAAATGCATATCCTCCAGCTGCCTTGCATATCATATTAACATCTCAACAAATGCCTTGGCATTCAAATTTCCGTCTCATCGCCACCACAACTATCATCAGCAGCAACATCAACAACATTATCATCATCATGATGTGCTCTTCCATCATCTTCTTAATTATGCCATTGCCATTTCTTGCAAATATTTCTGCCGGAAAACGTGACGATGACAGTGACGTGGGCGTTTCGCCTCATTAAAATGTTTGCGGCAGCCAATTATGAAGCCAAGTTAAGCCGGATTTGAAAGAGGATGGAGGAGTGTATTGAGAGACTGCATCTTATCTGCATCCAAAACACACAAAACCCAACACACAAACTTAATTAATGAGAGAAGTCAATGGAGGAGATGTGGAAAAGGGAACAGGCGCCAGCAGGAAGCAGCCAAAAACAAACGCCTTGTGCTACAAAATGCCAATCCCGTCTTGTTTATGCCCAACCATGAGTCTGGCTTAAAGTCAAGCTGCAATACAATGAGGATTACTAACCGAAAGGGAATTTATCAAATTGGGCCCCCAAAATTAACTTGTGCATGACTGTGTTTACATAACTCATGAAAACAAAAGGAAGTATAGGTAAATACATGAGGGCTACATTTGATACAGACAGAGCCCCACCTATTGCAAATATTGAATATATGCATGCAGAGCAAATACCTCTTTAGATAGACTAAAACCTATTTAATAAACAGGTAATTATTCATATCTAACATTTGATTGAGCAAGGAATCTTAGCCCATACAATTAGTCCTAGTATGCAGTTTCATTTCAAATCTCACAAGGGCTTTAAGGTGCGTTAATTTTGGCCTACAAATACATATGTAGTCCTAGTTGTTTTGGAGAGGATGCCAAACTCCCCAATGCACTCATAATTTATACAATTTTTCTAGTTTCCATTGCTCTGACTCTGGGGCTCTTAAATTATGTTTATGTATTGCTTACATTTCCTGCAAATGTGTTTTATGTGCCATTCCGTACCCTCGTCCTCATATGACTCTATCACGCCTGAAGAAGGGGCAGTCCAATGTGTAGACAAAAATGGCCAGACAAAGGCACACACACAGACCCCCATGCGATACACATGTTTTAATGCCAGACACTTTTTAGACGTGATAATGCAAGTGGAAAATCAGAAAATATATTGTTCTGGCCATGAGATGCCAGTCACCAGGCAGTGGGGAGACATCGTTGGTCGTAAATAGAAAAGAAAACTGAGTCAAGAGTAAAAATAAAAGAAAATATATTTATTTTCTAGATAAACATTTGAATTTCGAAACTATGCAACATAATTCTCATATGTTGCTCTCCAAGGGGTTCAAAGAGAATGGACTGGGGAGAGGATGCAACATGATTTCTGTCTACAGCTGTCACAAAATTGTATACTGTGAGGAAATGAACTATCCTACTCCCTGTCTGTCTGTCTGTCATATGCACGAGAAACTCATTAGAAGCAGCTGCCTCTCTACTTTGTCTTTTGACCAACAAGAAAAACGTGTACAAGTATAAAATATGATGAAAAACGTATTGGTAGAATAAATGGAAAACCGTTGTTGCTTGCTCTCCATTATTTAACTGGTCCAAAACCAGATTGTAAGGTTAATGGAACAGTCAGCTACATTTTTAAATATTATCAGGGCACTCCCCATAAAAATATTTATCTTACTCAAGAGTGACAAAGTTTTTGGCGAACAGGTAAAATATCTCAACGAAAATCAAAGAAGATAGTTTTACAGGAACTTCGGTGTTTGTTTTTTATTAATTTTTAAGCAAAATGTGGGATGGCACATAATTTAGAGACACTATTAAAAGTAAGGTCAGGGCCAATATATATATGGAGAAGTTGACAACATTTAAGACGCACACAGTTAGGGACAAAAGATAAAAGTGGATGGAAATTGTCCCAGGCTAGGAGCGTATTATTCAATTGGTTTTTATAGTAACCTCAAGTTTTGTACTACACATAAAAGGAGTAAAACTTGGCGTAACTTTAGTTGGATATGGTTTTTCATTCGATTGGATGGGATTCGATTTAAGTTGCCGTTGACTTTTTGGCTTGTAGTTTTTAATTGCATAACACATACTTTCACGCTTGTTGCTGCCACACACTTTACTTGTACTTGCAACTTTGCTCTTGCTGCTGTTCCTTCTGCTGCTGCTGCTGCTGCCTGCCATTGGCAAAAGTTCATTTTAACAAGTGAACAACTTTCAATGGGCAATTAAAAGGGCAACAACACAAAACATAAAAGGACGGACAACAAGAACAACAACATCAGCAGCAGCGACAACGACAACGACAGATGGGAGAAAAGTCAAGAAGTCTAAAAAAGGGCACGACGGTGGGGTCCATGGAGGGGAATGTGAAGTCACAGGAAATGTTAAACAAAATGCATAGAACCAAAGATTTGACCCAAAACTTTCAGGCAATTAAAGTTTTCCCACCAACAAAACAACAAAACACCAAAATGAAGAGAAAATTTAGAAGAATTAGGTCACGAACATCCGATCAAAGTGTCGCAATAAATAAATAATTGTACCTACTAATACTGCCTAGATAATCGGGCATTGGAAACCATTTATTTCAGTTTGTGAATTAGCCATTAATATTCTTTTAAACGATGTCGATACGATCTGTGATCAATGTTCTGAGTTTTGATTTTGACAAATCTTTGCCTTCCATAAATCTAACTGAATTGTTTTGTCGATATTTTTCGTGTACCGAATATTATCCTATATTATACTTGGTGGTTAACAATATTCACAGAGTAATTAACTTGAAGGGAAATCAGATCCATTCACTCTTGCCTTCAATGTGCAACACAATGTGCAACATTAAATTTTATATATTCATAAATTTCAAAGTAAGCCAAATACAAGGATAGAGCTGACGTCATTAGGGCTCCAAATATGTGCGGGTGGGTGGGAGTAGGAGTAGGAGTAGATGGGCGAAAAATGGATGGTGGAACGCATATAAATTGCATATTTATGCACTATAAACATTAATTTACTTGCCATTTAGTTAGACGCGCAGTTAATTGAAAACAACAGTAACAACAGCCCAGACGACGACGTCGTCAAAAAGTAGGCGTGGTTGCCACCCACATCCACATCTATGTAGACCCACGCCCAGCAACAACAACAACAACAACCAGCCGAAGCAAACAAGTCTAAATTATGCAAAAAGACTGGGAAAACATGCAACGAACAAAAATTGCATTCAAATATAGGCAAAGGGACGAAAGTCGTTGATGGGGGTCGTGTTGCAAAAGGGGACTCGGGGAAACGGCAAGCCAACTGTGCCAAATTTAATTGCAATTAATGTTCAGTAAAGCGGAAGCACCATAGAAACGCACTCCGGCACTGGCTGCTGCTCTTGCTGGTGCCTGCTGCCCGAACGGGCTAGCACTTCCGGTTGGCGCCATGTTTAATGTGAGCCGGCAAAATGGTAGCGAGAGACTGAGAGTGAGTATGACATCTTGGTGGAGACGGACAGCGAAGAGATGGAGATGGAGAGAGAATGATGTAGAGATTAAAAGTCAGTTGCGGACAATTGGATACTCCTTAAGTATTGTGACAATGCAAAACAATTTACAAATTTTATAGCTAAAAATTACAATGTTTCAGAAGCTATTAATAATTTTAGAATATTAGTTACATTAAGACATTAAGGTAGAGCCTTTGGTTTTCATACATAAATCTCATTCCAGATTCACAATATAAATAAAAGGAGCGACACAAATCTTTCAAAAGAGTATCAATAATTTTATTCTCCAACTTTCGTAGACAAATGTAAACTATAGATTTATCATTTTCATTTGCCATTCTACAAATTGCATAGGACATACCCAGGACTGCTGCTGAAACTGCGTTTTGTGTATTCCGGTGGCTATAAATAAAAGTAAGAAATCAACTTTGAAAACGATGCAACTCGAAAGTGTCGATGTCAGAGTCAGAAACCACATGAAGTCACAGTCAGGGGAACAGCAGCAGTAGGTAGTAGAAGTGGACGTGGAAGTGGGCGTGGGTGGGCGACAGTGTGGAGAATCAGTTGGAATCACTGGTAGCAGTTACCTTACCTAGACACATATACCTGGTGGTTGTGTGGTAACTGGCGCCGCAGTGAAATTCAATTACTCGTGCACCATAAACCGATTAACTTATATAAATATTTATATCGCTGAAATACACTCGGCCCGTTGCTGTCAATGTGGGCGTGGTCAGGGTCTCGATCTATATGGCTGGTGTGCTTTTGCATATGCAAACACTTTTGAGTTGAATGGCCATCGAAGAGGAGTGAAGAGGATGATGGGGGGTGGGGCGAGACAGCGCGGGAAGTGTCTGTTGAATTGTTACGGCAATAATTCCATTTGCATTTGCATTTTGTAGCCCCCTTTGTTGTTGTTCCTTCCGTTGCTGTTGCTGTTGCTGCTGCTGCTGCTGCTGTTCCGTTGCCATGTTGTCGTTTATGGTCCACTTAAGTATCTGCTGTCATGTTGATGCTACAACTGCTGGGGCAACATTCATCCTAGCCAAGGATTTAATGATAACACGCTAGGTGCCATTTACAGATGAGGACACTTAAGGCTTGTGGCCAAAGCCAAGGACAAAGGGGTGACAGGATGGGACATACACACGCACACAACATTCACAAAGGTCCAAGTGCCACCTACTTACCACTTGGTGTCTATAAATAGTTACTAAACAGAGAGCGACCCAGGTAACCTCCCCCCACTCACCGTTTGAATAGAGTGTTTATAACTAGAATTGCTAATCTATTGCAGGGAGGTGGGGAGGGTTTAAAGCAGGTTAAGTGGCCATCAACAAGCGGCACTGTGCTGCCTGATTAATTAGCTTATTCTGTGTGGTCTGATCTAGTGTGGTCATTGCTGGATACCAAGTTAAGCCGATGTGTGGTTTGCAAGGTAATTTACTAATTTAATTGGATTGATTGCTCGCCTGGCACGTTTAAATTTTGAATTCTAAGGATTTAGAGGCGATTTCCATACATTTTACGTTAGCTATGGTTTGCCTTAACCCTTAAGCTTATTAGGTAGTTCTTTCAACAAACGCTCCTAATAAACAACAAACAAACAATGGTCGAGTTTTAAGCCTTTGAAAATTAATTTATAAATCTGATTGAAATAAACGTTCATTAAACAATTATCAAATAAAAGTTGTCTTTTTAACCAATTTCCACGTGGAACTTATTAAAAACTTGTTTAAAAAGTTCCTAATCATAACTGAGTGTTAAAGAAGAAACCATTATTTTTCCCAGAATGATTTTGCAATCTCTCAAACTCACTGTCTAACTAAACTACTAAACCAAGCCTAAAGCTGCGAGCTGACTATGTAGTAACCGCATTAAAATAGCCGACGGCCGCATCAGCAACTGCTCTCTTTAACTTGGTTTAAGTTTCTAAAACTAAGTTATCTGCATTAAATAAACTAATGTCTAAAGTGAGAATGAAACTAAAAAGCTTCTTTAAATTTTAATTTGCTCTTTGGCTAAGCGAATGGTAAAACTTTCTGTATCCAATAAGAAACTCCCAACTTATAATGATGCAGGAAAACTAGATACTACATTAAGTTCCAATTTCTATTGAAATATATTTACTATGAGAAGTCTACTTTTAGTCCGACATTTTTCAGTAGTTTGTGTTTTGCTAATTATAAACTTGTAAAAACAACTTTATCATCATCATCATGCTGAGCTGAGTCGTTTTTATTTGGCAGTCTTTTAAGTGAAAATTCTTCTTCTCGCTTCATTTGCTATGCGCGCTCTAGAGATTCCACCTGCGATTGTGTTTGGCCTGAAGCGTTTGCAGCATCTTCTCCAGTTTGGCACCTTCGACGTAGATGCGCCTTTGTCGAGCCAAACGTTCAGTTAACGCCTGTCGCTGCCAATCTGTCAGCTGTTGACGCAGCCACACATGATTCGCCTGCAGGTGTTGCAGCATCGACAGGATATCAACCGCATTCCCCCCACCGCCACCGCCACCACCACCATCGCTGTGGTCGGCTTTGGTGGGGTCTCCAACATCTTCGATGGTCACTGCTGTTGAATGGAAATTCATTTCTGCTAAAGACAAGAGAGCCGGAGGTATAATTTATAAGTTTAGTGCAAAAACTTTCATCTCTAATCGCTTAACTTTCGGCTGAATATCAAGTATACGCAACGTAATTTGAATGCATTTGGGGTTTTTTTTTTTTTGTTCTTCTAGTTGATTGACTTAAAAATTGAAAATTTGCCAGAGCTTGGGCTAAAGTTTTTTGTTGTTTTCTTCTCTATATCTCTGTCTTTCTCTCCTTTGGTTGAACAAAATTCACTGATGCGATGGTGAAATTTGCAAATCGGTTGGCCTAGTAGCCTTCTCTACAGCTTGCTTCCCTCTGCTTGCCTACATGTGGCTACTTGAGGTAGAGAATTTATAGAGAAAATTGCTTTTACGCTCCGGCTTACCGAGGCATGAAAATGTCTGCGGCTGCTGTTGCTGCTATATTCCTGATGTTCGATTCTCAACTATCGATTTGCTTTTTTGGTTGCTCCTATCCATTCATTTGCCGTCTTTTTTTATCTACCCATTTTTTTTTATCCAAGTTCAAATGCCATGCTGTTCGTTCTGTTCTATTCTGTTCACGATGTCAATGCAACTTTGTGTTTTCTTTGTCCAAATTGCCCCGTAGTGTCAACCCAAATGCAAGAAGGCTTTTGTTTTTCTTTTTACTTATTTTTTTCTCGGTCATGATTGTCGGACACATTAAAGTTCACTTGCCAGCAAAGAATTCGAAAAGTTAGAAACTTGACAAAACCTAAATATACATATGCTACCCAACAATTTGGTGTATTTCTAATTTAAAAACCATAAAAAAAGGACTAAAAAAAATGTCAAGCAACCTTTAGAGTGTTCAAAGCAGTTGGTGTTGAAAATTAATCCAAATTGCTTACTAAAAATTGATGCAGACATCAGAGCAAGTCGTCAATCAAGCACAAAACGAGTAAAGTTTTTCTTCCTTCGTTTCCAGGAATTGTGGTACTTGCCAACCAATGCAGATAGCTATAGATATGCGTACACACATACACACATATATGTATGTATATATGTTAGGAAATAAATTTTAGATTGGGCTTTAAGCTACTCTATTGCTCTTTAAAATGTTTTCTTAAAGATTGTGGATAATAATTTTGAACTAGAGTTTCTTATGATATAAGATAGAAAATAATAATTAAAAAAAGGAAATTCCATCTATGAAGTAAAAATATTTTGCTTACTAGTTTAATGTATACGTATATCAAGACTTGACAATTTTGATAGGCGACAATCGGAGGAAAAGGAGTGTGGTAAGTGTGGTGCCAACAAGGAATAGAAATTTCACAATTTTCACTTTCTCACAATCGAAATAAAGGCAACAGCAAAAAATTCAGTATAACTTGCACGTTATGCTCACAAAACTTGCAGACTTTCCATGCTTTAAAACACGCCATTTTAATTCGTTAGGGGGCGTCAATAAATTATTATTTAACGCAAAATAGTGTATATATTCTATACTCTGGATATTCTAAGCAAATCTGTATTAGATGAAACTGATTTTTATATGTAATAACAAGTAAAAATCCTTAAAGTTTAAATGTTTCTTTAAAATTAGTTTAAAGCGACAAAACTTAAAGTTTAAAAGCTATGACATACATAGCATAAAACATATCATTTTCGCGAAGAAGCTATAAAATTTTCATTGTTCTAATATTTTTTGAAAAACTTAAAAAGCAACTTGGGATATAACAAGTGTTAATTAAGATTTTATCTAATTTATCTTTATAGTAAATTTTTCTGCATACGATCTCAATCCCAATTCATTCTTTCGACTATTATAGTCATGCCTGGCTGTACATAGCTGAGACAAACCTTTTACATTGGTTGATTTCAGCTTTATATAACCCCAGATATAAGGTTTAGTAATTATTCAAATATTATTGTGCTCCTGTTTACTGAGTAACCCTAATGCAGCCTTTCGAATAACATCATATTGGTTATATTGGTCTTGAAGTATTGTACATGGCAAAGAGATCAGTTATATTTGTCCTTGTGTGGGTGTGTGTGTGTTTCTTTGTGTGGGCCACACTTGAGGCTGTTTTTGCGACATTTACCATATTACGTATACGCCATGATGTTGCCATGACAAAGCTACACAATGGAAAAAGCATAAAAGCGGTGGTTGGAGTGAGGATATTTGTGTACTTGTGATTGCATTCTTTCCAATTTGGGTATATTTAGAACATCTAGCTTACCCACCTTTGTTGCTGTATTTTTAGGCGTATTCTTAATTTCTTTTTTCAAAAATCTTCACCAAATGTCTGCAACAGTATAACTTTTCCACAGAGATAAACTAAAAAAGCAATGCCAGCTGTGCCAAGTGTCAGCAAATTGAAAATCTATGCCCACTAAAGTGTAAGCCTGCTTTGTTCTCTTACTCTATTTTGTTCTTCTCGCCTATTCCTGGGCAACTTAATTATTTCAGCGGCACGTCGCCAGCGACTGGCGTTTAAGCCAAAACTCACGACAGCTGCAAAAGCGTAAATAACAAAAACCATCGCATGTCAAAGCAAGAACTCGACCTGCGGATACCCAGCACCCAAAACCCACTATTCACTATGATGCTCATTGCCACATTAACACCCCAGCTCCCATTATCGGACTATGTTGTCGGGATTATGTACCTTTGTAGGGAAAGCAGTCTTAAGTCCGCCTTACTAATGTGGGAATTATTTATTTATGGCGAACTCCGCGATTGATAAATTTACTCTACGAGTACAGGGTAGAAAATGAAGTAAGTAAAAACGAAAAAAGAAAAAACAAGTGGAAAAGTAGGAGAAGAAGGCGAAAAGAATAAACAGAAAGCTAAAGTGAAATAAGCAACGACGATTGCACTGAATAGTGGCGCGTGAGTGGAGGCGAGTGGACCAGCTGCTATTGAAAATCTGTGCTGAAAGATAAAGTTGCCTAGCAAACGGATTTAACTGCAAAACGAGCGAAACACAAGACGACTAAATGAATAAGTGTTTGTCTATGTGTGTGTGTGTGAGTGTGTGTGTGTGTGTATCTGCTGTGTGTGTGTGACCCCATTAGCTTCACGCCCAACTACTTGCTTTTTTTTGGGGCGCACTGACTCTCCATAAGACCTGGCAAAAGCTTGCGGCTTTATTCATGGACATGATTCATTAGCAAACTCTTCCATTAAGCATTCCAGGAAACTGCATTTCTATTTAGTGGAACGAAAAATATTTCACAATTATTCCTAGGTATTTATTTACATACCCACGTTCTTGTTAATTGTAAATTGTTAAAAGTTTTTTACTGAAAATGTATTCTTTACTCTTGTGATTGTGGTTCGAACTTTGTAAATATTTATGCATATGTTTTAAAATTTCTCCTCAAATGAAAATTTAATTTTTAGATGATCTTATTAAGTGGAAAACGATTTCTAGAACACACAAGCATTTTTGGTTCTTTTTTTAAATAACTTTGCCAACTTTGACAGCCACAAAGTAATTAATTTTTGGCAAGTAACTCAGAACATTTCGTAGGGGGACGAGGAGCAGACAAAAACAAGAGGAAAAAATGGCAAGAAGAAAAAACGAAACGTTACTAACGAAGTCGGCACAATTAACGCCTGCAACTTTAATTGCGTTTTAATGTGCAACAACCCAATTGGCGACTATGTGTGTGGAGAGCGGGAAGCGGGTAGCAGCTCGGTGTGTGGGAGGAGTGACGTTGGTTGAATGCTTGGGTGACTCAACGTGCTCTGTCAACCGCAGGCAGCGGGGGCTCAAAAGCGTAACAAGCAACACACGTGAGAGAGAGAGAGAATGAGGCAGAATGGGTAGAGATCCTTTGGTCCTGAGTGCCTGCCTCAAAAGCGGCTTAACAAACGCATACAAACAGAGATATAGTCGGCACCCGCAACACACACACACACACACATATAAAGAGAGAGAGAGAGAGCGGGCTGCCAGCCTAGGCCAACTATTTACATGGCCCCCCATTATGCCTGGACGAACTGGCAACAACAACATGCTGTACTTTCTTTTTTCTTGGTTGTTTACTACTCTTTGTTGCTTGCCGTCACCACTAAGTGACGTGATTTAAATTTTTATGCCCTTTGTAATTTTCGACTACAAAGACGACAATGTGCGCATCTCTCTTTTCTTGCAGTGTTATCTCTGCTCCTTACCTCTTGCCGCTTATCGCTGTCAACGGATCCGGCCATTTTCAGCGAGGAGTGCAAAACAAATCACGTAATCTGTCCGCTTTGTGGGTCAAGCGGGCTCCTTTCTTCCTTGCAGTCATAAAATGTTACTCTCAGAAAAGGACAAGCTCCACAGTAACTACATGTGAGTACATAGAAACAAAGCTTCATGCAACATGACATGACATCCGTGTAACCACATACATGGATACAAAGTCAATGTAAAAATGTTAAAAACAAAAAAAAACAAACAAATATAAAACAACATGCTGATACCTATTAGAGACAACTGACTAAATGAAAAAGAATTCGTTACGAAATATAACAAAAATGTATCAAATCCAAAAACGCTAATTGCCCAAAAAAATTAAATGACTAGAACATATTTCCATCCTAAATGAAAACCCAAGTCAGAAGTAGGTATCTAGGTAGCGATACCTGAATGTGAATCAACTTTTTTTCTTACATTAGGTGTAATTTTGGGCATGCCAAGAGCAGACAGGTGCAAAAGAGCCTAAAGGCTCCTCTCGTTTGGTGATGCCAATGGCCGTGGAAATCGTTTATCACATTTCAAGGACATTTCTTTATTGCTTTTTTTACACCGACTTTTTCTTCGTTTCGGGTGCTTTCTGCTGCCAACTGCTGCAAGTTAAAGTAATTAAGGATTGTTTTCCATCAATACTCAATACCAACAGCGACTGTCAATAAGGACAGCGGGAAGAAGCTGAAAACGGTGATGAGGACGCTGACTGCAACTTTTTTTCCTCTCACTTTTTACTCTCCTGAATTAACGATTCCCATTGTGTTTGTCTGTGTGTGTAAGTTTGTGCCTGCCTGTGGTTGAGAGAAAAGTGTATGAGTAATTGTGAAAAATCCCTTAATGAGCACGGAAAATTCTTTTTGGAGAGCAACAGCAGCAGGTATAATTATAATTGATTGGTGTGTAGAAAGTGAGGCAAAATTTTATAATTATTTGTAAAAAAGATTTTCTTCTACTTTCATTTCACGTGGTTCCAATGAAGAACGGTTCAAACAGCTTGAATGCAGTCATTAGCCATTCGTCACTTTTCTTGACTTAAACATGAAAAACATTCTAGAATTGTGTAAATTTACACAACCAAACATGAAATCATTAATTAATTTAAAACTTCTCGATCTCTCTTGAAAGAACTTTTTTGCGGTATTCTTTGCTCTTTCGGTAAACTCTTTATCAATGCCCTCAACGTAATCAGCTTTACGTTCTCTCGCTATAGACATCATCAGCATCAGCTCATTTATTGTCCACTATCCACTTCATAACGAATTCAATTCATTTTTAAAGCCTTCATATCTTTTGTGCACTTATTATCACTTTTCTCTTGTTACCACATTTAATCCGGTTTGTTGCCACATATACGAAAAATTGAATTACCAATTTTTCTTATTGCTGTATTGAGTCCACAATTATGATGATAATTTTTTTCTTCATTTAAGCGTTTAATATTGTTTTAATTTGTATACAATTTTCTGTTGTTGACCCAAAAGGAAAATAATGTCGTCTGATATCCCCGTCTCCACTTTTTATGCCCCTTTTTATCCCATTCTCTCAACAAGTCATGCTGTTTTTCTCAACGGACCCTTAAAAATTTGCGTAATGCGTATTCGGAAAATGGAAAATGCGGGACTTATCAGTGCAAGTCGGCAAAATTCACATTAACCTGGCGGCACTCAAAGTAATTATATAAAATTGCTAATTGTTCACCCAAAGAGAGGAGTGAGGGAACAGTCGGTCACTGAAGTGGAGGCATAGGGCGAAAATGTTCTTTTGTCCCTGACAACGAGTAAAAAACAGCGGCCTCAAAGATAATGACTATTAAGCCAAAGAGACTAAAAGAGCTAACAACATTTCCACATTTGCCAAGGCTGAGAACTGCTGGCAAAAAAAATCTGAGCATGAATGGGGAAAATGTTGTTGCTTGTTCGATTTAAAGTGCAATTTGTTTTAAATTTTTTTCATGCACATGTACATATATCATTGCAATACCAGCGCTCTTGATTGCAAAAACTTTTCTCTACATAAATATATATGTTGGCCGTAACTTCGGTTCTACCGAAAATTGGGTACTCTCTACATAAACAGGCAACTTTACACGTCCCACCAACGCATTTAGAACTTATTTTAATCTTATAATTCATATAAATTTTGTATGAATTATTTCTCGCAAGGGTATTGAAATGCGTTTTGCCAAACGTTTAAGCGTTTTTTAGACAGCTATACATTTTATTCTAAAAATTTAATCCCCAATCGTTGAATGCTAATTCAATTAATGCTGTCATAATTCAAATGGCATTCAGTTTCTGTTTTTGATATGCAAATTTTTCCGTTGCACAATGTAAAAGAAAATTAAAGAAATAAACATAACATTTAGAGTAAAAGCCGTGTTATGATCTTTAAGTAATTTTTTTTTTTTGTTAAAGTTTAACTCTGCAGCTTCCTGAATTAAATGAGGGGACACTTCGGTAAAACCTAGAAGTAGAACTTTATAGAGTGCGACCACACTGAAGTACCCCATAGAATACGGAAAAGATACAATGTGTATGTATAGGTTTTTTATGTGTAATAAAAAAGAAACACGAAAGTTATATACATTTTTTTTATTAAGAACCGTTTTTGAGATATTCTCAAGAATTTAGTCTTTCAACATAATTGTTACTGTTCAACGAATTACAAGCGAACAAACTCGAAAAATGTCATCTTTAGACATGTTGAAAAAATGATTAATATTGAAAAAAATTGTAATGTATCTTTAGGTTTTGAGTTGTGCTGACGAGCGTAAGATCATTATCATCATTTAAGTGTTATGGATAATATAGACTAAAAATAATACCAATTAAAGGAAAGATACAAATTTCAATTATCAAAAGACACTTTTGCAAAACTTACATTTCACATACGTTGACACTTCCGATCGGAAAAACAATGGTTTAGTTCGGGTTAGTGAAATGTTGTGAAAGGCATTGAAAGTAATTACAGTTAGAAACGTTGATATATTTTTTTAGTATTTTGCTAACATTTAAGATACAAGTTTTGTGTTGTTTGTTTGTGGTGCTTTCATTTTTAAAAAGACTCGAAAACGGTACTTCAGAAAAAGAACAGATGTGGTTTTTTTTTGTTGGTTATGTACAGTAAAAGTTTTCACTTTCAAGGTTTACTCTAAACCGTTAACATAAGTAAAAGTCGAATGCCACTGATTGGCCAATTCTAGTTTACATTGAATAAAATTGGCAAACAGCTTTAAGTTGTATAAAAACGATAACTTAAACCAGTTATTCATTTCAATTGATGGATTCATCTTCAATTAATGCATGCAAAAAGCTATAATCATTTAATGCAACAATCAATATTCAATCAACTGAGTGTTATTCAATATAAACTATTATCATAAAGTGCCGAAAACGATGTAGGGGGAAAAAAATAATAGCCTACTTTTCAGGGCTGAAAGGGTTTTATATACGAATAGAAACAAATCAACTGCACGAACTACAATTAAAACTAATCAATGAATTTAAGGATTCTTGTCAAATGAAAACGAAAATAGCAGTTGTTTATGCCTTCACATACAGAAAAGAATATCAAATTTTGAGTAATAAATGAGCGTGCAAAAAATACGTTACTGTTAAAAGGGCAGCAATTGTATGACCTACAGATGTTGTGAAATATTCAAATCATTTGATAACGATCTGATCGCCCATATAGCTTCCATTTTCTGGTTATGATGGGCAAAAATTCCAATCTATTGCAGATTGAAATTAACTTGAAATTGCTGCACAAAATGTGATTACTACGAATTTCGCGCTGGTCTGTGTAATGTTTTATTTGCCCCGTCCGTATTGTCGGTTGTGTTGCATGTGTACGAGCTGTCCTTTTCTGCCAATATATCATCGAGAACCACTCGAACAACAACAACAATAATAACGATAACAACAAAAAACTGACATCGGGACAAATTTGCTAGCTATATTTGTATATGTAGTGTGTGGCTAGCAAATGGGGCGACATGTGCTCAAAACCGAAACCAAAACCAAGCCCCAAGCCCTTTTCGCTTGACCCCAAGCCCAAAAGTAGGTAAACATATTTAACATATATATGTATGTATGTACATATATGCAAATTGTCATTGAAATGCCACGCCTATGGCAAAACGCCCACTTCTGCTGCACTGCTGCTGCTGTTGGTGTTGGCGTTGGCGTTGGCGTTGGCGTTGCTGCTGTTCTGTTTCGTGGGAACATTTCGCTTTATTTATAATGGACAATTCTCGTGTTGTTGTTTATAATTTATTTATGCAAATTTCTTTTTGCTGCAGTGCACAGAAAACGCATTGTAAACACATATCTATGTAAGCAGACAAACACACATTTTATTGTATATGTAAAAATTGGAAACAAAAAAGAAAAAAAAAAAACAAGAAAACTAAACGATACCAAAAAAACAAATTATTTAAATCAAATACAAATATAATTTTGAAATGTAATTAATTGCAATTGACCCGATTTGCAATTGATTTATTTTAAACAAATATACAAAATAATAAAAGAAAAATTAACAACTATCAAATATAATTGCCATTAAATTTGCCATATTTAAATTTCATTTTGGTTTTTGTTGGGTTTTCTTCCACAATGGACTAATTAAGTATTCAATGAAGGGCTGAGTCAGGGCCAGGTCATAGATTTCCCATCATGAATAGAAATTCATGTGGAAAATTACTATCCGAGCTGCCTATTAATATAAGGAAAATGATGAAAACTAGTCTCTAAAACCAAAGCCAAACGAAGCTGCCTATTGAAATGCGGAAAACAAAAGTCCCTTTTGAATTTTAGCAGATGCCAAAATGTTTGCTGTCTGCCTAGTAAATGGAATAATTTAGCATGAATGCTTTCAAAGAGATCTAGTTTCAGTGGCCTTCCGCATATTATTACTAAAAGGCACTTTCTTTTCATGTGATTACCAAACCGTAACTAAATTTCCCACTAAACAACAACACAAAGACTCAGGACTTACATTGGTGTACAAATTAAACAAAGTTCGCATTGAATGTTTGTAAAAAATACTCTAGGAAATATGTTCCTTTTGCTTCCTAAGTCCTAGTAAGTATTATCGCCAGCTTTTAGATGTTCTCAGGTATTTTTCTTTTATAATAATTCATTAAAATTTTAAAAGGGTAAGAAAGCATCTATGGGTATCAAATTAGCATTTGGCAACTAATTAATTCAACTATTCCATTTCATTCTGTTGCCTACATGATTTAGCATATGTACACACATATGTACATACATTTATGCATAATGAGTATACATATATAAATTGTATGATTTATCAACTCAACGCCTAAGACTGGGCCACAACTCACTTAGAATTCCTGCCGCAAATGGATTCAACGCCCCAGCAAACGGTATGAGGGAGGTGAGGAAAACAACTCAAATGACTTCTCGAGCCAAAATTTATGGCAAGTCCCAGCAGCAGCAATGTGGCTTTCGATGGAATGGAAAAGACTGAAAGGGAAACTCATCTAACCCACACACAAGCAATCACATAGTGGCCCAGTAGCCAATCAGCTTAAAGAGTTTTGCCACAACTTCCGCCGCATTTGATTGGCAAGAGAGATGACTGTAGTGGCTGGAGAACTCTGGCTATTTTAAATTCAACCGTGCCCATACTTACCTTTAATCAATTTTTAGGAACGAAAGCACTCGAAATCAGAAACAGACAACAGCAACAGAAACTGCCTGAAGAAGCTGAGAGTATTGGGAAGGGAGAAGCGGTGAGAAGTCGGTTTCAAGTGGCCTCCGTCCCACTACCCCACCCCTCGTTTGAGGCTCTGTGTTACTGGAGTGTGTCATAAAATGCCAAAACAAATATAAATTTTCACACAATTCAATTTATATGCCCGCAGCAACACCAGCAGCGGCATCAGCATCGGCAACTGTAGCAGCGAACAGTATCCAGAACCCATCCAGAGCCAAGAAAAGGATGCTGGATACAGATTCAAGAGGCTTTTCCTTGGCTGTGTATATCGACACAGACGCCAGCCGAGTTGAGAGCTTGGCCAAAAACGAAACCCATTGTCTACTCATTTTACCACTTGATTGTGTTTGCACAACATTTCAGTGTCGCGCAGCAGTTATTTTGCGGTGCTTTTCGATATTTCCCTCGGTTTTTGGTTGGGTTCAAGTTTTCACTGCACAAAAAATTTGAAATGCAAAGAACATTTGCGCTTTAAGCAAACATTTTATGGCCAAGAAAACAAATTTCATTTGGGGCGACGAGAAGCGCTCGTGCTTTGGCACCAAATCAAACAAACAAAATGCATATAAGAAAAAAATAAAATAGCAAAAGAAAATAAATCAAAAACAAAAATAAACGAGTCTAAAAAAAAAAGAAAACTTTCCATCCACTGCAAAAACTTTGGGCTTTGAGGCAAACAAATAAGTCTATGGAGAAACATTGCTGACACTTGAAAGTCGTTTATTTGCCCAATGGGTTAAAAGTGTGTACACGGAAGAGGCCAGCCAGCAGTGTAACACAGTGAAGGCACAGCAAATAATACTCTACAAACGAAATCAGGAGAACCTTTACTTTACCATTAAACCGTTCCAAGGAGTTTATTGGCATATGGGAAAATGATATATGTTGACTCTCACTTGTTATCATTTTACTCAAAAAAAGAAATTAAAGACTCTTACTTAGGCTGCGACGAAGTTTGTATACCATTATATGAATGAGTAGTAAATTTAAGGATAAAGCAGCAAAGAAGCTTTCATCTAGAATGAAATAAGAAATGTGCAATCTGAAAAGCCAACATGGTTGGGTATTGATCTTTTGGTCAAGTTAGTATGAATGGCAGAATGTCTGCTTACCAATAGTTTTTATTATATTAAAGCATTGCAGGATTCAAATGAATCTATTGGAAAAAAACAAAAACCAACCAATTTATTACAAATTCTCTTCATAAGATTAAAAGGAAGGAATTTCCATTCGAGTTTGACATCAATAATAAAAGTGCACAAAATATATTTGTAAATATTAAAACTAAAGTGTGTAGAAATCAATCAATTGAAAAAACTATTTAGACACAAACATAACAGTTTATTAGCTCAACTGTCAATAAAAAAATGTTTGGAATTAAGTTATTAAATTGTATCAAAAGAGATTTAATACCTACTAAATACTTGTGTCAATAAACTTTTTCATACTTTAGGGTAAAGTCCTTTAAGCTTCGTTCGTAAATATATTTGGTGAAACTGTTTTAAGTCCTCTGCTATTGAAACGTGTCGTTTTTGGCCAGAGAGTTTTATTCGGATAATTGTGTGCTTCGTTTGCCATCAAGCTTTGTGGTTGAGAACAAACAGATATTTGCAGCCAGAAGGCTAAGTTAAAAATTGAGAGTCTTCCTGTCCAAGTGGGCACGTGTGTGTGTGTGTGTGTGTGTGTGCGTGTGTGTTCATTTTACCTTTGTTGTGTCAAACAATCAATGATAAATAAAATTCGACATAAATTGCTAAGGGCTTTTGTTCTTGAAATATGATAAACTTAAGCCCAAAACTTTTAATTAAATTTGCATACAAAAT
The DNA here is from genome assembly GCA_024703675.1 of Drosophila nebulosa. Classification (NCBI taxonomy): domain Eukaryota; kingdom Metazoa; phylum Arthropoda; class Insecta; order Diptera; family Drosophilidae; genus Drosophila; species Drosophila nebulosa. The sequence continues at coordinate 5,658,014 of JANFPS010000004.1, read as the reverse complement.
TTTACAATTGTAGCAACAGTACCAGGAGCAGCAGCAGCAGCGGAAGGAACAGCAGCAGCAGCAGCATCATCAAAAGTTATGCAAATGAAATGAAAATGCAATTGCCGTTTTGGCCAGCTTACCTGGAACTGACTGCACTGACACATAAAATGAAATTGCTCGGGAATATTGCGTATACGCAGTGTGTAATGCAAGGCTATATAAACATGTTTTAATGGCATAAAGAGAAAAATGGTAGTAAATGGTAGACTCCATTCTCCATATGTTCTGCAATTGAAGTAACAATTGCTCTTTTCAATTTACTTTTAACGATTTTAAGCAGGGAAACTGTATCATCATCACACAGGAGCAGGAGCAGGAGCAGGAGCAACAGCAAAAGTCATTGTATGTATCATTGCACTACCTTGTTGTTTGTAGGATGCTATTTGGTAAACAGCTTGGCTTGATTGTTACGTCTCGTAAATTGGGGTTACTCTACACAGTTGGTAAGTAAACGAATATTGTAGTTTAGTTTGCGAATTAATTGTTCAATTTAAGTTATGACAGTAGCAGTTGAATTTTAGTCTTATGAAGCCAGGCCATATTTGCACAGATTTGTATATAAATCATTTTTAAAAAGCATTAAGTTTCTTTAAAAAAAAGCGCAAGTGGAAAATGTCCCTCAAATCTCTCACCTTTTCGTGTTTAAGCGTTTAATTTCTCCAAGAAGCAAAATTAATACTGCTACTAATCCGAGTCTTTTTAGTTTCAAGCAAGTTTAAAAATCTAGAATCAAGAAGGTATAGATCATCTATAGCGGATGGACCTTAACCTCTCCAAGTGTAAGTCCAGTCTTGTTTAAGGGCTCCAAAAGTGCTAATGTTATTCGGTGCTTGAAAAAGACTCAATTATAAACTTCCTGTTTCCATTTGTAGAGCATAGAAATTGTTGTGCTATGTGTATTCATTTACAGCTTAATTTGGAGTATTTTCACTGTTTTTGCTTTCTCTATTGTCTTTTTCACGTGGCTGTCAATAAAACATGCATTTCGCTTTTTACTCTCGCTTGGTGAACAAACAATGGCTGGCAATGAGAAAAGTAGAGGCACAGAGAGAGAATGGCGCTGGGAAGCAGGGGCTATAACAATATCCAAAAGAATCCTTTGTGTTGTTACTGGGTGCACTCCCCCAATTATTTGGTCGTTACTTGTTCCTCTTATTGCCTTTTCGTTGGGCTACCTACACTTCACCACTTACTACTTTGCCAGCATGTATGCCATATATAATATATAACTTGATTTCGATGTTGTGTTATGTGTTATGATGGTGCGGGCGACGGATGAATGGGCGTGCAGAGGGAATGATTGTGCAGGAAATACAATTGAGTTTACGATATGCCAGAAATAAATGCGCTTTTAATAAGACAACACGGCAAAGATATTTTGCGCAATCAGACAATAGCTACAATTTTTGCCCGTAACTACTGGCAGATGGGTGGCTCAAAGCAATTTGGTAAATTATGAGATGATTTTAAAAGCACAAATATGGATAGAATTTCACTTTGTAAAATACACTTTCAGATTTGAAAGGAAATTTACAATAAGATGCAAAAATTATAAAATGCTGTGTACACAGACCTATCACATGTCATAAGTTAATTGGATTACTTAAAAGAGTTTAACAAAACTAAAGGAAAATGCCAATCCTAATATAAGGAAGCCATTATTTTGAAATTGAAACATATTAAAGTTCCTTAAAGTATGCTAAGAACTGCGCAACCAGTTTTATTATTGTCAAACATTTATACCCTTGCAAAAAAGGTGTGTTTATTTTCGTCAAAAGCATCATCGACCATATAAAGTATGTATATTATACATCAACCTGGTGAAACGAGTTCATAAAGCCATGTCCGTCCGTCTGACCGCCTGTCGGTCCGTCTGTCTGCTCGTCTGTTTGTCTGTCCATCTGGATCAGCGGAAACTTTTACTAGACCACCAGTTCTGAAATTTTCATGTAATCTGCTATATATGTAGTTATATTAGATTAGGTAGATCAAACGACTATATCACAAAGCTCCCATAGAAACGAATAATCGAAAAAAGAGTTTTTGAACATTAACTCCAATATTTTTCATGGGACTAATAAATAAAATTTTTATAAAACTCAAGATTTTATATAAAAAGTTTATATCGAGCCGATTCTCGATTTGTCTAAAAAAGAATCAACTGGTTTATTGTTCATTCCATTCCGTCTGTTCATTTCACTTCAATTTTGCTCAAAGAAATGTCTCTCAAGCAGAAAGCCAAGAAATAACGGTTTTAACTGCCGTTTAAAATGAAACGGTTAACAGTTGCATGGAGCAAAGAAAACTGGGAATAGTCATGCGTCACACGGAATTTGGTATTTGGTCCATGTTTCACTCAAACAACCCCTGCTGTTAGTGGCCTGTTACTGCCCCTGAGAACAAAATGGAACGGACAGGAAGGGAATGGAATGGAAATAAAGGAAATGAAATGGAATCGACGAACAACCACTTAGGGGTAGCAAGTGCCATCGAAGGACTCATTGAAACTGGGATGCTGTAAAAATGAAACAACTGTGTAACATTCGTGAGAGGAGAAAGTGTTGAAACATCAGAAATCAAATGAAACTTAAAATTGGCGAAGCATTGAATTTGTTTGGTTTGGTTTGGAACGTTGAAGCGTCAAGTGTTTCGTATTTGCAATTTAGTTGAAAATTTGCATGGCTCGGGCCAGGACGTTGGGAGCGGAAAAATCTAAATTTCCCCCTCACTTTGAACATACTTTAAAGCACATAACAGTTCCATTGAGTGTTGATCTAAACGGAAAGTTCGACATGTTCGTCTTTTGTTTACGGTACGGAATGTGTGCCAAAGCAGGAAGTGGGCGTGTCAAAGTCTACGCCCAAATGCAGCCCCAATCCTCTTCAATGGGATGTGTAACCAACTGACTGCGACAGACCGACTATCAGACGGACCGACTAAGTGAGTGAGTGAGTGAATGAATGTCTCTCTGTCTATCTTCAGTGAGTGTGAATGCAATGTGTCTTTTATAAATCAACGAAAATCACATTTTAAATTGCTCTGAGCATTAGAATGAATACAAAAAGATAAAAAGAATCAAGTAACTCAAAAGGAGGAGACATCCAAGCCCAAACGGCATTCGAGTTTAAAAGTCAAATGTTGCCTCTCGTCAAAACGCTGATTGCGCGTCACCCTACTCCAAAGACACAAAAAAAAACCATTTTATATAGAAAAATACAAAATGCAAAATGAAAACGAAAAAAAATCGAATCCTGAAGGATTTGAATGATGTGCAAAGAAGTGAAATATGTGACCTGCCTCCTTTGATTTTCGATTCGACTATGTGGCACGTGCTTTCATTGTTTAGCCCACATATATCCATTTATCCATCTATATAAACACACACACACACACACGAACACATTTATTTATTTCAATCCTGATTATATGTGTACATAATATTGACGCTACATATGATGTAATATATGGTAATATAATCTGATTAGAGCTCAGGACTTATCCCTCAACGCACTCAGCGCGCGTGCTTTGCCATAGATTTTAAAACTCATTAATGTGAGAGACCAAAGTCGCACCTTGCCATCTTGCACAACATCTATTTGCCCACTCTTCCTCCTCCTCGCTGTCTCAAGATTAGACGGTGTCATTAGTGAGTAGAAAAACAACTAAACATACATATAGAAAAATCAACAGCAACAAGGTCTTTAAGATGCTCCAAGGAGACAAAGGTGTAAAAATCAAAAAGATGAAAAAAAGCTGTGTTTAGTTGGTCGGTCTGTGTTATTAGATAAGAGTTGAAAAAGTATTAGATTTCATTTCTCTCGGGTCACGTAATATGACCACACACCAAGGCAGAAAAAACATTGCAATTGAAAGCAATTAAAAAAGTATTAGAAACTGAAGATTCCATTTTTTTTCTGTTTTCTATTTCTTCTTTCAAGAACCGTTAGTTTAAGCAAGCACTTCCAGTCCAGTTCTTTGTAACATGTTAACGGGAAATTAGTAGTGATAGGTTAGAATACAGGGTGTAATTTTTAGTCGTTCAGCACCCTTTGACAGGACTATTTTTTTTTTTAATTAATTAAAGTAATACAAATAAATACTAAGCACAATAAATAAAAGTATGTGGGAAATCAAAGCATCTAAGATAATGATTTAGTTTAAAGTTGAGCAACTTTATTCGATCATTCAAGACTCTTTAAACTTCGTGCTGATGGTAATAGTCCATATGCAAAAAAATTAAAAAAAAATGGTTTATGAACCATAATCGTAAAGTAAAAAAAATGATTGACCTGAACTCGTTGACTTGGAAGCTTTGTTCCCCTATTGCAAGACGGCGTTGTAGCTCAAACTCAGCTTCAACTTAATTGATTTGGATAAAATATCAGTATCAGTGTTGAATTGTTTACAAGGCGTTTGGCTATCCCAATATTTTTCATTTGCTAATCGTTCTAATTTGGGCAATTATTTAAAAGTCCAGAGATAAATTGAACTTCAAGCTAATCGAATTTCTGTCCCACATTTGTGCCACTAAATATTGCATTCACACATTTTCCGAACTTGTATTTAAGCGCAAATGGACTAAAGCGTTAATGTAGCACAGAGACATTTCTTTTTTTTTTTAGTTTTTGTAGCTAATTCGACCAAACCAAATTAGCAGCCATTAAAAATTTGCCACACACACATTTTGGGGCAAGAGGATAAAAAGAGACATAAAGAAGGAGAAAGAAAAGAAGCAGAGTTGCCTGAAATGGAATGCAATTCATTAATTTATTGACTTATAATCAAGCCAAGCACAAAACTTATGCCCCCAGGCAGACTCCGGCCAAAGATAAATATTCATTTGCCGGATGAAACTGGGCAATGGTAACAGATTCTAGCCAAAGGCAGCTCACAGCAGGGCTTAGTATTGGCTTCTGAGTTTCTGCTTACGCCATAGACCAGAACATACGTTTGCGGTTTCTCTGCTTTTGCCTTACGTTCCTCACTTCCCTCTTATTCCTTACCAGACAGTCACGTACAGTCAACACTCCGAAGAGAGACAGGGAGAGATAGGGAGAGTCATGTGCGGTATGCAAACTCAAACCAAAAATAATACGAAAAAACAGAACGACGAGTTTATAAAAAGCAATGCAAATAATTAAATAACAGCACGGCGAATAAAACGTATAAACACCAGGGAATCACCAGCATCGTGCAATATGACAGCTATTTGAGCTGGTGCCTGAGCCAGAAACATAAGCCAGATGAATCCGGAGTTGGAGTTGAAGCTGAGCTGCTGAAAGTTGGATTAACTACAGACCACGAAGTAAAACAAAACAACACAGAAACACAAATAAATAAAGAATTCAAAAACCCAAATACGATATACGAATTATATTGCGAAAGAAACGCTGCGGAAAGGAGGAAAACAGGCAAAGCGAGTGGCAAAAGGTGCGACAGGTCTCCTGCTCTCAGGTATAACCAAATCCTTGCACGCAATAAAATGCCCAAGCGGAGACCAGCTAAGGGGAATGGATGCAGTGACGGATGCGGAGAAGCTGAAGGAAGCAGACAACTTGGAATCGGACTCGTCGGAGTTCTAGCCGGAGTTGGGGATGTTGGCAGCATTCTTTTGGCATTTCTGGCAGCTGTCAGCTTTCATGGCATGCGTGCGCGTAAGTGTAAACTTCTCTACTCTAGCTATTGTACATTGTATTGTATTGTTTTTGGGGAGCGGGGTAAAGGGTAAGAGGGGGTGGCGAGAGTCAGGGGATTTAACGGCTTGAATATATATGCACCTACTATATTTCACTAAGAAAAAACGTTTTATTCTGATTTGAGCCAATGTTCCATGCAGCATTAGTTTTATTTTCTTTCAGCAGTTAGTTTCCATAAAAGTCAAAAATATATAAACCCAGTAAAAAAAAGCGTCTTAGCTTCTAAAAGAAGCTTTTATATTACATTTAAGATATGAATAATCTAGACATAAATATTTAAAAGTTATTCAGGAGCGATACAAAATTAACACATTAGACTCTAGCAAACCACAAACCAATTTTAACTGAATTAGTTGCGAAATATGGGGAATATTTTATCAAACACATCTCAACTTTTTCTTTTATTTTAACGTCTTAAATAATCTTACAATAGTTAAACATTACAGAAATCTATTCTATGACCATAATCTTCAACCAGTTTGCCTGTAAATAGTTATCTTAAAAGAATATTGTAAGATTTATGCATTTCAGACAAAATTCTGTTCTGATTGCCACTGTATTTCTTACCGTTTCGCTTAAAATCGGAGGAATCAGTTTACGAACGAAATTACGAACTTGTAGCTTTTTTTTGTTTTAGAATTCTATTTGACAAAAATATGCTACGAAAAAATATTCTTATGAAATTCTTCAATCTTCTTTCATCGCAAGTGTGAAAATTTGCACATAATTTTGGAAGTTTTCATGGAATACGTTCCAAGAAAATGTACTCGCCACCATATGCATGGCTCGTTTCCTACGTGTCTTGTATGTTGTTTCCTTTTCTGTTTTGCCGTTTGTTTTTTTCCGTATTTACACATTTTGCTTCTTTTTTGTTTTTGGCATGCATATTTAATTCAATTTCGCAGACGTTTTTGTGCAAGTGTAGGGAAGAGTTTTGCCAAATTTAATTTACATGATGAGATTTGCTTGGCTGTTATGGCAATGTACGTATGTAGTTGTTGCTATTGTTGTTGCTGTCAGGCAACTCGTTGGCACGATTTTTATAAGCTTGTCGAGTTTAATTTAATCGAGAGCAGTGCAAATTTTCATTTAGTCAAGCACCAGCCACTACACACACACACACACACACACACACACACGCACCCACTTATGGCGGTGAAAACATGACACCTGCTGTCGCACGAAAATTTAGTGTCTTTGTACAAGAAATACCAACAAAAGCAAGAGCAAGAACTTATTACACATACGCACCGTGTGATGGGTTGACTTTCATTCTATTGTTCTGTCACTAGTTTATGAAAATACCAGGCATATTTTGCCGTTACCTCAGTCTAATTGGAGTTTGAAGCCTAGGTTACCAGAAATTTTGGCTTTCACCTATGTAAGCCAGTTGATTACATTTTTGGAATCAGAACCTTTTCATCTCTCTCTCTCTCTCTCCGTGTGTCCTGTTTTCACCCTTCTCTGCGTGCTCAACAGGTCGTATGCTTCATGTGCGAGACAGAACAATACATTAGGCAATGTACACACAGATCTATAATGAAGTGCACAAGTGCTTAATAAACTTGCATATATTCGGTGAATTATTCACAAATGAAACCATAATGCGACAGTGGAAATGTCTAATTAAAATATTATGAAGAATTTCATTTAACAAAAGTAGGTAATAATTTGCAAATTATTAAGTCCTTGAATAATAATTTAAATCGATGTATAATTCAGGAGGCTAGACCCTATTTCTCGTTTAGTTCAATAATAATAGATGCTCTCTTAGGTACTCGAGGACTCCTTAGAGTAAAAATTTTTGTGTATAAACAATATACAATATTTGAAGTAAATTGACAAAATCTGTTTGATTGTTTGAAATCCTTTAATCCCTATGTATCCCCCCAAAGACAAAGTATTTGAACTTTAATTCATATGCTTGCAGTCAACTACATAAAGCCATAAATCAACCACAAAGATCCAAAAATCACCAGAGAGATAAGTTGTTTACGGCTTGCGTGTATGTTTGTGGGTTAATTATTATGTCATTTAATTGTTCATATCATTTGCCGCACTCGTTTTCCTTGTCTAGGTATGAATAAGTCAACTCTAATCAATCTCAGCGGATTCACTTGTGGGCAATATCATTAACAACACATGTGTTATAATTAAACTAAAAGATCCCAAGCACACAAATAAAAAGAGGAATCAAGCACAAGGACAACGGGGAAAGGAAAAAATAAATAGACACACTCAAATAATACTTAAGCCATCAATCAACCCACCAGCCAAGGTCAAGAGGCAAATGGAGGAGGTAGTGTGGTTGGCCGAAGGGGAATGCCATTTTCTGTTAATTATGCTTTTTTGGACAATGAGTGCGGCATATAAAACAGAAGCGAAACAGAAATGAACGAAAACGAAACCGAAACTCAAACCGAAACCGACAGAAAGCGAACAGAAAACATAATACAATGAAAGGACATAACTATGGTTTATATAAAACTGAAAGACAGAGAAAGATGCAGGAAGAGAGAGAGAGAGAAAGAGAGAGAGAGAGGGAGGTTGAAGTATTTACCATAAAATGGCGCCCAAGACAAATGGCGGTCAAATGTCACGTTTAATTTATTTATGGAGCATATACATACTTATGTATATTTGTATATGTAGAAACATACATAGGTACATACATATAAAATAGGGCGGCAGTTACTTGACGATGGAACGCAGCGTCACAGTCTGGGCGTGGCGTGTCGTGGCGTAAAGCTTTAATTAAATAACTGACGCTAAGTGAAGCCAAAAAAGCCAAAAGAGTTGCCCTTGCCTAATACAGCCATTAGCAACATTTTCTCGGAAAGGTTATAAATTTTGCAAAGCTTTCTCTAAAAGTAAGAGAAGCAGAGACGACAGAGGCAAAAGAGAAGAGAAGAGAAATGGAGGAGTCAGACACAACGCAGAAATGAAAATAAATTATAACTAGACATGGAATATTTTTTACTAAAATTTTTCCAATCGACCCATCACTTTGTCATTTATTTATTAGGTATTTACAAACGATTACAAAGGTCTGAAACGTCCATTCAAATTATAATGCATTTGTATCAAATTGTAGAATTTTTGTAACTCTAAAAATGCTTTCAAAACAACGACAAATTAAAGATATTAAATCTGACTTGTATCAGAATGTTTACTCGTCATTCGTTACCCATTTCTAATTAAAATTATATACAAAATTGTTTAACTTTAAAGTTGAAGAAGTTATAAGGTCCCTGAATCAAGATTCGACCTTGTAAAGTGAAAAGAAAAACAATAGAAGGAAAGTTTGAAATTGTAGAAGCTAAGAAAAAACACTAATTTCTTGGCCATGAAACAAAATTCTTGGAAAAGAGTCAACATAAACGTTTGTTCTACTTGCATTAACCGTAATTCAACCGGAACTGCGTGGGTGCCAACATTTTGTTAGTTCAACCGATTCGGTTAAATGGCAGATATCTTATTGATTACAACAACGATTAACCACTTCTGCTGTGTCACAATGACCTACTTTAGTATTCATCTTCAATTTTGAATTCAAAACCATCGAAAACAAAATGTTTTGCTCCTTCTTACCGTACCTTTTTGCTCAAGGGAAAATCTCTGTGTCATCATCATAATGAGTGAGATGGAACCGACCAACAACACATAGCAACAAGGACATGAACCACAAGCTTGACATCATCAGCATCTCGGCATTGGTTCAATGTTACGTATTTGCCTATTCATGTGTGCAAATTATAACTCGTCGAGCAAATTGTCAGTCAACAATCAAGCCAGATCCCAGCCAGAACCAGAACCAGACCCATTCTCCATCCAGCAATCAGAGTAGGCAAACACAAAAACAAGAACCAACGAAAAGAAAGAGAGAAAAATTCTCCAAGGGTGCAGAAGCAAGAAAAATGTGCGGCCGCTTTAAAGCAATCGAACTCAGTCGAGTGCTAAATGGGCGCGTTAGCCCATAACCAGGCCACGCCCACACGCGCCTGCACTTAAGCCGTGTAATTGCTTTCACAGTCTGCGTGTGTGTCTGTGTGTGCGTGTATGCAGTAAGAGCACACAAAACAAAAAAAATAACAAACAAAAATGGGTACAAAATGCCACAAAAAGTCGTTGCCATAGCCATCATTTCACTTCAATGTGAGGAACGCGTCACAACACCATTTTGCTACGAAATAGCTAGCCTAGGCAATGGCTAAAACAAAGAACGGAGTACAAGGGTTCGCAACAACACTCAAGAACGAATAGTTGATGCTCTACATTTCGAGCAAATGCAGAAACATGTACTTAGCTTTTTGGTATGATAAGCCCTAAAACCAAACCATACATAAAAATTAGTTGAGAACTATGTATTGCATATTATAGATAGTATTGCAAATAATAGTTTGGAACTCCCACAAATATGTTGTATGTGACAACTTATCGTATGAGTGATATTAGGTAAAACTCACGACAGACATATATCTATCTCCGCAGCGGTATATATCTTTTGGGGCTTAGGTAAGTTTTGCCTATCATATGCGATATACATATACTAGAATAGAAAACTGCTAATGTAAAAAATGTATCTGCGTTAATAAGTTGCATTTTTAATCTAACCGTTTAAATGTCAAGTCTCTATATGGCTCATTCACGGGCGTCAGAAAATTGATTTTTATTTTACATATTTGGCATATCAATCAATTTAATAAATTTCCTTTGTCTGTTTCTGACATTTGTTAGTTAACAAAAGCTTTGGAAGGAATATTGGGTTTTTTAATATGTATTGTTATCCTTTTAATTATAAAAGCTATTTAATTTAATAAAAATTAGTATGTCATACTTTTGCTAAGTCCTCAAACGTTTTTTTTTTTTTATTTTGTGAACAAATTTTATTTGAATAAATCTTACTTGCTTAAGGGTATTAAAAGTGCGTTCAATTGGATGTGATTTTAATGTATGTATAACTGCTATTTTGTACGTTTTTCTTGTCTTGCAAAAGAGTCTACGGTTCAGCCGTGACGATGACGAAGCTCTGTGTGAAATTTGTCGCAGAGAAATGAGAAATTGGCTTCACCTTGTCGTGCTCAGAGTTTTCTGCTGCCCTTTCCACATGGCGGCAACCGTCTTCTTTTCGACTCCCAAACATTGCCCTGCTGCAGAGCTGTGTGCGTGTGACAACCATTTGGCCTGTTCGATTATGCATGTATTGTTTAGTAAGTCTTGGATGGGGAGAAGTGAGGGGTGTGTGCGTGAGCTGACCAATATTTGCTGAATGTTATGAACCAATAAATGACAAGTTATGCCTTCTAATTAATGCGCTTAAACATGCGCATGCCATATGAGGCTGAAAATAAAGCAAAGGCTACGGCAGGTCTTGGGGGTCATGTGTACCTAATGGACAGGCCCCTGCCCCAGCTTAATTTTACCCGCATACATAAATACTAAAGTCGCCGCCTTTTTGAGCTGCTCAGGCACACACACGCACACCCACACACCCGCACAGCTGGCCCATGTAGGAGTCGCTTTTTGTGGCCACATCATGGCCGGTTTTGGTCTCGGTCTCGGTCTCGGTATGGCCTGGCGTTTCATTTTTCAACTGTCAGACGACTATCACAATGTCAGTGGCACTTTTTAGCCCTCATCCTCTACTCTACCCCTCGCACTCCCAATCCCAGTCCCTGGAAGGGGTTATGGGGTTATCTGATGGCGCCTTGGGCGTGAATACATACAAAGAAATTAAAATGACATTAGGTCAGGCGAGCGTGAAAGGCCTTGGAATCTCTCCGGCTCCCTTTTTTCATTTTTTTGTTGTTTTTTTTTCACAAGAAATTGGGTATAAAAATCACATTTTATCTTAACTGGTCCAGGAGACCAAAGAGTAAGCCCCGGGGCTAGGCATACATATGTATGTATGTATGTACATATGTAAAAGGGAAAAAAGTCAGCAGTTAACATAATAAATAACAAATGATAAGATCCTGAACAAATGATCTATGAAGTCATCAGTATGAATATTGTACTCAATTTTCTCATACGCCATTCGCATTTCAAAACAACCCACATTTCCGGATATGTATAAATAAAAAAGCTGTTAACTTTCAACACTTTTAACTGTACTTTCCCATAAGTGGTAAAAACTTAGCAGCTGATTGAGCCAGAGCGTTGCCAATTAGATGAAACTTATGGGCATGGCCTTCTTCAGTGTTAATCAACGTTAATATGGAATATTGTGTATGATTGGAATATACAAAACATATCTAATTATTTTTTATAGTAATTGTTACTTTTATTACCACTTATATCAACTGCCCCTACTTTAAATCCAGGGCAGAATGCGTTAAGTATTTAACAGCAACTTTCCAACACCCGGCTTAGACATTAAGATGGCAACCCTGGTTAACTAAAACTTTTGAGAAGGCTTTGCCGATTTAAAACCAGAAATCGCATTAGACATCGCAGGTTGGTGCCTAAATATGAGAGCTGTGAAGTCCTTGCGTAGTCGCGGTGCTGTGGCCCAGGGTTTACATACCCCCACCATTGAGCAAATTATTGTAATTCTTCGCATGTGCGTGAAGTATTTCAAGGAGAGAAATCAGCTATTCAAGAGGATGGTGACCATACTGGAGAACATTAACTTTGTGCCCATACTTTCCAGCGGTCAGCTGAACGAACTGGAGCTCCAGACTCTAGTGCCCATAATAGCCAAGCAATTGACAACCTTGCGTCTCCAGATAAGCGATATTTTGCATTTGTACGTATTGTGTCAGTCGATGAATGTTAAGGCCATGCCACTGGTCAAATCCTGCATGGTGTTATACAGTGACAACATGGAGAAAAGTAACTACTTAAACCTCCTAGGATTGCTGCTGCCGGAGTTGGAAGTGCTGCATATTTTTGCGCCCATCAACGGAGACTTTCCATGCCTGAAGAAAGTGCGCATTTTACACCTGAACCATAGCATAGGCAATCTCGCCTTAACTCAACTGTTCCAAAGTTGTTCGCAGCTGGAGAATTTTATACTTAGTGATGAGACGTCAACGAACAGACGTTTAAACGTAACTGGGATTGAGAAAAGCCACAAGCTAAGGGAATTGGTTTTACCACTTTATCTGCAGTCATCTGTAAGTTTATGCAAATTGGCCAATCTCACCAAGTTGTCGCTGCAGCAACAAAAACCCTGGACGGGCCAGCACTGGTTGTCAATCATAACTCCGATTATACACTTCAAACGACACGAGCTACATTGCCTCACTCTCGATGGAGCCTATTTGACCGTCCCCCTAAACCTTATTGAATTGCAGCTGCTCCAGTGCACAGCTCTGTCTAAACTGCGACTAAGCAATTGCAAGCTGAGCGACAGTCTGGTGGCCACTGTGCCCCTTTGTTGCCAACATCTAAGCTTTCGAAGATGCACCATTGGTAAGCTGCATTGCCATTTAAAGGCCCACGCCTTGATGCAACTGGTAGAGTTATTTGATTGCGAGCTTCTTGCAGCAGACGGTCCTGCCAAGCATGCCCTTCAAACAATCCTTTGCCTGCGCAAGCGTCAGCCCACTTTAAATGCCATTCAATTGCAATATTCGCAAACCATGAATTTGCAAAAAGAAATGGAAACATGGCATATCAATCAACTGCTAGAAAACACTCAATGGATGCAGGTACAGGAACTCAAGGCGCAGGATACGAAACTATGGCAACAACCCTTGGGGACTATAACCATGCTATTTGGCCAGCCTGTAAACTATATGCCAGTAATGGAGGAGACTCAAATGGGGCAATATGTAAATCGGATTACAACTGCTGATTTACTACAGGATATAGACAAATCAATGATTGACAAGAAAAACTAAATGTTATACTCTGCATACATTTGATTAATATGGAATGCCTTTTTTCATCTTTCGCCTAAGTTAACAAAGAGTTAACATTTTTTATATTTGTGCAAGCAATCTCAATTAACAAAATTGGACTTGTGTTTGATTTCCCTCTGGGTAAAGGAAAGGATTGTGTTATTATTCATTCTCCAGCTGGTAATGCAAAAAGGAAAGCATTTCGGACCTTTATATTCCTAATCATATCATTTTAAACTAAGGCGCATCTTAAGCCATATTAAAAAAATAAATTTAAAATTAAGTTTAACATATAAATATGTACATACTAAGAATGCGATGGCGCAAGAATATTAAAGTACTATAGCAAACAATCGATATACATAAGTAATCGTTAATTCCATAATTTTAGTATTTCCAATAATCCGAACCATTTTGTTTATTATATTGAGCTTATGACTTTCGATATAAAAATCATTGGAAACAAATCAGACGGGCGACATGATGTTGAAATTTCTGCTCTGTCCAACCGAAACTTGAGTGGATCTAATAGATGCTACTATAAAAAAGTTTCTTAATCCTATTTAGTTGTGCCACTTCATAAAAAGAATTTATAAGCTCAAAGTTGAAGAAAGAAAGACGAACGAGCATGATTTTAATGGTCCGAAACGCTTTCTTATTTAAACAACAATTTTAAATACCGAAACTTTAACTCGCTTAGCTTTAAGTCAATTGGCAGACACATAGAATGAGTATCAAATAGGCGGCTTAGTCCAATGTGTTTTATTTTTTACCATATCAAAGGAAATATCGAAATATTTGCTTTTGCCACATGTAATTAATAATGAAAGAAATCGTACAGGCAAAACACAAAAAATAAAAAACAAAATTTAATTATACGTTAGCCGTGTTGTGCCTTTTTTTTGGGTTTTTTCTTTGACTTTTCCTAATTAGGAGAACTCAAAGCAAAAGTAAGGACCTCTGCACGGAGGAGAAACCTAATTTGGGCACATAGGGGTCAGTGGGAAAACATGTATATAGCTCGAATTGGGACACATGGAGGTAAAGGGTAATGGTAATCTGGTTAAATGGCAGCCCGGACGCAAATGTTAACCAGCTGTAATTAGGTGTCTTCGAGGTAGATAGGAGATTACACACATACACACACACACGTTCATGTCTCTATATCCAAACGGTTTGCTAAAATTTATATTGTGCCATATATTAAATTTTGGTTGGCTTAATCTCCGCTGTATGGGAATTTTAATTTTGCAAAACGATGATATAATCCCCCAGTCTGGCCTTTTCCAACTTTGCACTCGACTGAATTCCAAATTTACGCGAAACTCTCTGACACAAAACGCTTAGATAAACCCTCTACCCACTGTGGGGAGTGGGAGGGTTTCAAGTTGATATATGTATATGGATTATTCTGTATGAAGCCCATTCTCAGAAAATAAACCTTACAACCAAATCATTGCTCAGTCATTGCGATAGAATTTTAAATTTATGGCCCTTTAACAACATTAACAAAACTAACCTTTTTATGTTATTCGCTTTGTTATTTTATTTAATATTTCAATTATTTTGCACATGACTGCCGGAAAGTGTTGAGAGCATACACATATCGTACACTTTCTATATACATACATACCTATACATATGTGGCTACATACACATTTGCGTATATACTAGAAGGAGGCAAAACCCCAGAAACCAAAATCAGTTTATGTGGTTAACTGAACAGTTACACTAATTACCACAGTAGCATGCAAAATTTTGTTACATTTTATTTAGGTTTATCAACTTTATTCCATGTGTGTGTGCAAATAATTTTTAATTGCTTCGGCTACATGGTACGCCAGCTATGACAACAAATGGCAAATTTAACAAATTTTATTTAATTAGGTTTAACGAGATGACTGGATTTTTCTCCATGTCGAAGCAGTTGCAAATATTTTGAATCATTGCTGGCACTTTCTCACTTTAATGTTTAATTATTTGTCAAGTGTCTCTTAAAGACTATTAAATGTTTTAATTCAAACTTAACTTGTTGCAACCATTTTGTAAGTGCCTGCTTATTTCAAAGTTGGTTTAAATAATTAAAAAGTTGTACACTTTTACTAAATTTTTTAACTAATAAATATTTAGAGAGAGAGAGAGAGAGTTATTTTCTGTTGATAAATTCAATTCAATAGAATTGAGGTGGCAGAGCAATTTAACATTAAACCATTAACCTTATTTGAAAACCTTCATTCGTTTTGAACATTCCAATCAGTTTATCTGTATTAGTTGTTGTTTTCGTTCTTGGAAAGAAAACTTAGTTGAACTTAGTTAGCATCAATCATGAATTCAACAATTGCCAATAATTGTGTGAAAGTATCTTTAACGATTTTGTTATGGTTGACAATATTGTTGACCAAGTGCAAGTTGTCAGATGATTGCTATTGTCGAGAGCTTCCAACGAAGTCAGCTAAAAGGTTATCATAAAGTCACTTAAATTAATACGACTCAAAATCTGCAAGTGTATACTCTTTGCATACCCTCGAACCATATCGTTTTGCACCACATTTGGGAAATACCAAAATGGTTTTCCCAGCCCACTGGCTGTGGAAGCAGAAGCGGCACCGCAATGCCAATGGCCACTTGAGTGTTTCCCGAGTTTGCCTTCAAGTTGAGTTTGCCTTTAAAGTTGTAATAATTTTTAAAACAATAACATCAGCTACTTAGCAAGGACAATGAATGGCCAAAAGCGGCCCGAGGCTGGAGCAGCAGCAGCTGCTGCTGGCACAAAAAAAAAACGAAGAAGCAGAAGCTTGTGAAACTATTTGTTTTAGTAGCTGCAACAACAAAAACAGCAAAAAAGAGAAACCAAATAATAAAAACTTTTGTTCAAGTGAAGCATTTAATATAATGAGAAACTTAAGCTTTACACACTAAAACGCAGAGTAAAGTGGGGGAGCTGCGAGTGAACAAGTGGAGTGGAGTGTTTTGGTATTTCAAATGATATTATTTACATAATAAATACTTTAGTTGTTGTTTTACGATACGGCGAGTAAATTTGAAGCCTTAGGGCTTGGACCTTGTTAAGGAGCAACAAAAAAAATCCGTTGGACATCAAACAGGTGACAGACCACAAGTTATCCTATGAAATGATGTCAACTTCGGGTTGATTGACTGACTGACTGAAGAATTTCGAGTTTAAGTTTCACCACATTTTCTTACACTTTATTTTTTATTTTAATATTGGGTAAAGTGAATATTAGATTGCTTACACTTGGATACATTTTGGTACGAGACTGCAATATACCTTTTTTCGGTGAACGAATCCAGGGTATACATACAAATAGGCAATTTTTTGTCGGTTTTGCAAAAAGATTTTTTATGTTAAAAAGGCCATGTGGCCCCCAGCTGAAATGATGATTGCATAGATAGATATTTATAGAAACGTATACAAGAACATGCTTTTATTTATGTAGATAAACGTAAAGTCAGTTTACAGCTTTTTTGTTGTTTTTTGGTCTACCATTTTTTCTTATACTGCTCGAGGGATACTTCTCCTGGTCCTAGGACCACTACCATTAGCAGACCACCAACCACTGAGAGGGTATGAAAACAATTATATTTAAGATAATCCCTCTTTGAGTTATCGGCGAGCCACCAGGAATTTGTGTAGAGATTCCAAATACTTAAGATCAATGCCAATATTAGGGCAGCCAATCGAGTGCGATAGCCCAGAACAATGAAAGCCATCAATGTTAGACCAAGTGCATTTAGAATGCACTCAAGCAGGCCAAAATACAATTGCAACAAAGTCAGATACATAAGGGCCAGCAAAATTCTGCCAGTTAGCTGCATCAAATGCTGAGGTCGTCGATTTACGAGCACAGGCAGCCCAGCACCACACCCATAGATCGTCTCTGTCGTGGCTAAGTCCTTGGCCTCCGCATGGATTAGCAGTAGACCGCCAAATAAAGAAAAGTTTCTTAATATCAGCTTCAATTGCAGCGGCATTGAATAGATGTGAATTTGCAGAAGGACCAAGCCAGCCAGCAAAGTCACCGCCAAATGGACCCAGACACGAGCCAATATAAGGCCACAACCCACAAGTTGACCCACCAGATTGATTAACACAATAAGCACAGCGAATGCCGGTGAGCACTCCAAATGGACTTGAAGAAAAGCGAGCTGCTCCGCCCATTGGAACCACATGCGAAGAGCATCCTCAAAGAATGTGGCTATCAGACAAAGCCTGGCCACATGGGGCAAAACGGGACGACAATGACGATTTACCTCATCCACCCAATCCTCCAGCTGGGCTATTAAACGTAGCCACATGGGGTCCACTTTCATTCAGAAAATTGATTCGATTAAATGAACAACAAAATAGCAAAATGATTTTAATTCCGAAAAGTGGCATTATAATCAAAACATAATCTGGCAAATTATATAGATTATTGTGACTCACTCTATTCGGTATATAATTTGCACTTAATCTCCAGCTGCATATCTAAAAGCATTTTACTGCGCCACGAAATATTTATCAAACGAAAAAATGGCACACGAATTCTCGCTCACCTGGCTAATAATAATAATTCAAATTTCTGCCAAATGCCCTAAACACAAATTTATAGTATATTTATATATGTATATTTTTCGCTCGTTACGCCCCGTCCGCCCTCCCCCTTGAGCCACCATCCATAATGATGAATGCGCTGCTGTATAAATATTCCATAGAAAATATTTCACAATTTGTCAATTAATGCAGAGAAAAAACTTAGTTTAAATTACGCTACAAATATTTTATTATAACCAGATGGGAGGGAGAGAGGGGAGGCGTGAGAGGGAGGAAGAGATGGCGCAACAAAGATACAGTGTCAAAAAAGAGAGAAAGAGAGCGAGAGACAGCTTAAAATATTTAGTTTTTACTGAACCAAATATGCTAAATATTTGCACACACTTTAATTTTGGCCAAAAGGGAGTTGCGAATAAAATGGACAAAATGGAAAATATTCAAATATTTTAAGCTGACTAAAAAACCTGATTAAAAAACCGTCACAATGTGTGGAAGGAAGAAAAAGCAAACCAGAGATGATCATTACAATGGAGTCTACAAAATTATAATCTAAAGTTTAATAACTTTAAACGTTAAATGATTATTCTATAAAAAATTTGTCCGAAACTTATAACGGAAACAGGTCCGAATTTTTCCACATCTAAATATCAAACTATTTTTCGGTTTAGCATAAAGGAAAGGCATGTTTAAAAAATTCCATGAGAGCTACGTATTAAACCATCGATAATAACTTAATCGCCTGATTGTCTATATTTAAATTTCATTTTCACTTCATACATACTTAAAATGGTTTTCTGGCAGAAACTAAATTATTTAAAATTCAATAAATTTACAATACATTTCAAAAAAAAAAACCTTTTGATAAAGAATAAGAACTATTCATTGTGAAAGAGTTTTTTTAAAGATGGTTAATGCTACAGAGATTACTAGTGAGAAAATCCATAATATAATTTGATACTATTGCAAAAAGGGTAAATTAATTTTGGTCAGAAGTGTGCAACGCATATAAGAAAGCATCTCTGACCGATCGGTCGAAAATAGAGTTTTGGATCAATAACATTCTTTTTTTTTAAACGATTGTTATGAAACTTAATATTTGTTGGTTTAATATACTTATTAATATCAGTGCCAATGTTGATCAATATCGGGCGACTATATAGGCCCGATGGTTAGCTTTCAGGCTTTCTGGTTTTTTTTTGTATTATCTTCATATAATGTTTTTTAAACGGTTCAAATCTGTTAAGCAGGTGTCAAATATATTTTAAATATCAAACTGCTACTTTGAGAATTTATTTTAAAATTTGTTTATTTATAATATGAAGTATATTTTCCATTAGTTGGTACTGTTGCTTATAAAAAGATCCTTATTGATTTTACAATTGAGGGACATATGAGGGATATTTGTTTTCAACTATTGATTTTTTGTTTTAAGAGAAAGCTGAGAATCCAATTTCAGAGCAATTAAGTGAACCGTTGTAGTTTAATCGGAAAATGTTGAGAAATAATAAATAAATAATAATAAAGCTCATGTGCCGTGCTTCGATTTGGTCCATTTTTCAGCATTAGGGACGGATGCGGCTCCTCTGGGTGACAACGCAACGCTAATTACAACAGCAACAACGGCAACAACAACAGCGGCGATAGCTACAACAATGGTGGATTTGCAACTGGGCCTGAGATTGGACACCAATCAAGTTGGCATTGGACAGATGGGGACGACATTGTCAGGCGACGATGAGCCACAGCAACAGCAGCAGCAACAACAACGGCAAACAGAGGGTGACATTTGGAGTGAAGCGCTCGATACAGCCACGCTGACAAAGGGCTTCTCTATACCCACGTATTTGCCACCCTTTCCGGAATTCATACCAGCCGACTTGCCACAAAGGCAAACCAATGCAACGGAGGAGAAAAGGAATGGATTGGAACCCGGCAGCGGCAAGTCTTTCTCTAATGAGCCTCAATCTCGATTGCATGCCTACAATAGTGAACAAAAGGAGTTACAACTGAAGCGGGAGAAACAACTGGCCAAAGAGAGGGCCAATGGCTATCAACGCCAGCTTAGTTTGCCATCGCTAAATGCCACCGTCCAGGCGGGCCAGCATGCCTATCTACCATGCCAGGTAAGTGAAATTGAGTGAGGCATAATTGAGAATTGCCACAGAATTTGAACCCGTTTCTTCCACCTCCCTTCTAACCGTTGTTATGTCTTGCAGTTGCATCAACATTCAAACAAACCTCTTTCCTGGGTGCGTTTACGAGATGAACATATCATAGCCGTGGATCACACAACCTTCATCAATGATGCGAGATTTGCCTCCCTTCTACAGCAATCGACGGTGAATGCCAGCACCCCAATCACCAACCAAGGTGCAGTGAATGCTTCTACATCTGCTGCTGCTGCTGCTACTCCAGAGAGTGGCATCAATAGCAACAGTAGCAGCAGCGGATTAGGCTGGACGTTGCAAATCAAATATGTGAAGCTCGAGGATGCTGGCTGGTATGAATGCCAGTTGGCAACCGAACCAAAAATGAGCGCCAAAGTTCAGCTATTTGTGATAAGTAAGTGGTGGTCATGGTCCCTAGAGGAAGCACAATGGGAGCAGGCCGAGTGCCACAATTTGAGTGTGGGCGAACAGTGATTTATGATAGGGCAATCTTTTCGTTGCCAGGTTACAACAAGTTTAGCACAAATTCACATGTCGACCATATGGTATAGTCGAAAAACAGTTAATAAATTAGCTCTAACTGCAGTTAATTCCTAAAACTGCTAAATGCAAGAGTGCTCTTATAGTGTATTTTGAGTTAATTGACAAATCGTTAAACGCTTTATTCAAAAGTCTTAAACAATAAGTCACTATACATCTTTGCACATGGAATACTATTAAGCATTTTCCTTAAGAAAATTTCTTGTTTTTCATTTTTTCTACTCTACACCTTTACCTTTTACGATTGGAAAACGATTAAGTTAGTAAATCAGTTACAAGGTTCATGGTAAAGGTTACTTTGAGTCAACATCAAGGTTGTCCTAATTGTTTTCCTGGATTATAAGCACGTAGTGGGTGGATAAATTTAAAGGCACAAACGACTTTTTCAACACCCCTCGTTAATCTTTTGAGTTTGTTACAATGGAAATTAATGTTTTTGGAAAATCGATACTTTTTCTTGATATGCAGCACCCCGAACTGAGCTAATTGGAGATCAACAGCGTTTCGTTAAGGCCGGCAGCAAAGTGGAACTGCATTGTATTGTGCGCGGCACATTGGAAGCCCCGAAATATATATTCTGGTATCGCGGCGAGGAGCAGGTGATATCCGATGCCGAAGCAGAGAATGAGAATAAGCCTAGCTCGAAAGCTCAGAATGGTTGGCATACACAGATTGATAGAAACATATTCGGCAGTACTGAGCACAATCGAAATACGGTAAGAGATGCAATGGGATTTCGATGAAGTGTTAAAACTAAATGCTATTCCTTTTAGATTGGATCCCTGATCATACCCTTGGTACGTAAGACCCATTCGGGAAATTATACTTGCGAACCCGAAAATAGTGCAGCAGTTTCCATGCAGTTGCATGTCTTGAGCGGTAAATTGCATCCCTCACTTTGTCCACAATGAAAATCTAATACAATTTTTCCGAATTTTCTAACAGGGGAATATTCTGCCTCCGCCATAATGTCAACGGCAAGTGGACTTCATCGACATGGTCATGGTTATAGTAGTCTCCATCAATGGTTAATTTTTCTATTGGTGGCATTGAATAAGACATGATTTTATTAATTTGCTCGTCCGTTTTTGATGTTTTTAATCTTAAATAAGATATTAGTTTAATTCTTTAGGTAAAATTGCTAAGAATATAACAATTTAAATTACGTTATGCTAAAACTTTTAAAAGTCTAAGCTTCGAAATGGAAACGATTATGAACAAATACACATTAAATTTTTGAATATATGATCAAATCAAAATCTTTTTATACCAATTCCAATAAAAAATTCATGATTTTCAATTTTTCCATAGTACATAAGAATTCTCTAAGATAATGACTAAGTCTTAAGTATCTGATTGTGAGTAATAATATAAACAAAAAAAAAAAAAAACCAAAAACCAGAAAATTACATTTTGCGTAAATAAAGCCTAAGGCATATTCAATAAGATAAATAAGTTACTATTTAATTATGCATCCCTTACCTATATAACATCTGACTGCGCAGCTTTAGATTTTTTTTTTTAATCTTTTGATAATAATGGCTATCCCCATATAAATCGACACAACTTTGTGGATTAAACTATTTAACTATCAGTTGAGATTTCCCAATTTCTTTCTTTTGTTTTTTTTTTGTTAATTCAAGATGAGTTTTATATTTTAAATATTCGTTATTTTAGCTTTGTCTTATGCTAATTAACTTATTTTCATTGTTTTCTTGATGCTTTTTTAACCCTAATTCTTCTTCTATTTCTCCTTCATCTTAGTTCACACTTCAAGTTTCCATCTGGTATATACTTAAAATGTAAATTGAAGACGCAAAAAAACGTCATAATTGAAACCAGAAAGTAAAAAAACGAAGATACAAACTTATGTATTGTGCTGCTATTGTTCAGTCTACCCTCGACTGTTTTTGGTTTTTCTTATTTTCTTGCATTTTTGTTGTTGCTTTGTTTTATGGCATGCCAACTATAATTTTCCACGATTTTCCTGATTGCCCGCGCACTTTACGCTGCTCATTTATCAACATGGCGCCGCTGACCAAAGCCAAAGCCTGTGGAGCTGCTGAAGCTGTGGCAAAAGTTTTATGGCCAAGTTTGAATTTCCTTTCAACAGAAGTTGGCCCACATTTTCATCTTTTCCATACATACATACTCCACAGTCCCACATAGACACACCTTGGTCTTGGTCTTGGTTTTTACTTTTCTCTTATTTCCTTGCAGCCACTCAACAGACAATTTACAGCTGGACAGATGGGAAAGAGAAGAGGGTCTAATCACTTTTTGATTTATTTGCCAGAGTCGCGTTCGCGTTCGAAAGTTTTTCCGCCACAGAACACCAGTTCATATTTTTGTTTTTGCTTTTTGTGGGGGATTTTCCCTGTTGCTTTCTGCGGTCAGCAGCTGGAGGATATTGACTGGCCAAGGGACTCGAAGCCGAGATTAAGCTTTGAATATTGCAAAGAAAATGAAAAGCAATCCAACGTTATATCGAAGTTCTTTTACCCTTACAGTTGAGTGGGTCTCACAACAAATTGAGGCATTTGACTAACTACATATTTTATTTGTTGAGGTATTTCCAAGAAGTTTAATATGAAAGATATTTAAAGACATTTTTTAACAGTTGTTACTACCGTCTTTGACTTCGTTCGATAGTTGTAATTTAAATAGAGTTTATTTTGCCAATCTGCCCGTTACATACAGCTTGTAAATTTCTATATTTCCGTTTATCTACTGGTTACAAAATATCATATTTAAAAGAAAAACAATTCACTGACTTGTGTCAACAAAAATCTTTAAGAGTTCCGCCCATCTCAGCCTTTCAGTTGCAAATCCCTTTGGCTGCCCGAAGATATCAAAGAAATTTCCTGATTTTAATAATTTATATGCCCGACACTGTTGAAAAATACATTTTTGCTTGAAACTATGCACAGCCAAATACCAAAAGAACCACGCCTCGTGCCACATCCTCCACGCCCAACCGGTCACATTGTATAGGCCCAATTTGACTTACCCCGCTTGGCTGTCCTGGTTGTTCCTGTGTGTGGTTAAAGTTTGCCGTTTGACTTTTAAATTACGTTGCGGGAAGCGTTAGCAGTCATGAAACTTGATAGGGCCAACTTTTCGGAACCTACGCGAGATTTTAAGTAGGTTGTAAAATGGAAATGGAAATGTGGATTGAGATCTGGCGGCTGGAGCTGACTTTGGTAATTGTTGAGATTCTTTTGTCAAAAGGTAGCAAATCCAGTAAAGGACTAAATCTGATTAGTTGCACAAATATTTGCAATTGAAATATTTAAACTTATTTGCACGTTTCGTTCTCGCTTTTTAACGCAAAAGTTTTAATTTGCCCTGTTTAAAGTTTGATTTACATTTTTTAAGTTCCTTTACCTCCCTCAATGGCTTGACAGTTGGTTGACGTGCTCTTTGCCTGCCTCATGAAAAATGTATTTTGGGTAGGTCAATATTAAACGAGTAGCCCCAACTCCGAATCCCGAAGCAAACCCCCCAATAATTTTAATTCACAAGAACCTGTTGCTAACTGGGAACACTTTCAACCAATGCGCATGACTGTTCCCTTTTAATTTGAATTGGGCGCCAGAATAAATCTAGTGTTCTCACCGAAACAGCTGATTACATTTGGTCAAATGAAATGTGATAAATGCGCTTATATCATTTACATTTTATTTTTAAAATATTTTTAAGTTACCTTTAATGTCAAATGTCTTTCAAAATTAGATTAAGCAGCACATTTGAACTGAAATTTTAAAAGATTTTCAAATTTTCTTTGTTTATTGTTAAATGTCTTTCAAAATTAGATTAATTATTAGATCACATTTGAAATGAACTTAATTTAATATTATTGCTTTTACTGGATTAAGCTATTAAACTTGCCAAGATCCTCATACTTCAACTAATAAGTATTGATTCACATTATTTGCAACACAAAATATGTGGTATAAATATTGATACTTGCATGTTTTCCGTACCTACATACATAGATTTTAATTGTTCTTCATTTGCACAGCATTACCACTTGTTATTTGCCTTATACATATTGTTTTTGTTTGCTGTTATTTAAGGTGAACGTATGCAGAACCGCTATAAAATATTCTGTTTACCTCGTACGTATGCAAGAACCGTTATAAAATATTCTGTTTACCTCGCACATAAAAATGGATTTAGTAGTTTTCACAAAGAGCGGGCACGGAAAAATGTATACAATGGCCTTGAGCTGGAACGAAGTAGACAGATTTCTAGATAACAATGAGGGTTCTGGGCTGGTTTTCAAGTTGTAGCAAATAATACTTCCAATCCCAAGAGCTATGTATGTATGTCAAACACATAACTAACACACAAACCGACGGGCTAATCCCCAACAACGAGAATGCTGCATGCATTTGTCTCTTGAAACCTATGTACATATTTATGGTAGTAGTCAAGGAGCCAGGGATCACCATTTTAGTCAAAAGTTTCAATAGCTTCAATTGCTGGTAGAGCTGTAGAGCAGATTAATAGGATAAATGAATAAATACAACTCGTGAGTATGCGGAATCCAAGTAAATCCTTCTGTACTCTGGTTATTATTATTCATTTATTAAGCTGTAAATACTGTTTTAAAATGAGACTATTATTTGTTGTTTTTTAATATAATTAACTTTTTTATTTGCATAAATTATGCACACAATATGTTGCTCGAATGGTTTGCCATTTTTCCTTTAAACTAAAGAAACTTAAAGTTGAATTTAAAGATATACATGAATTTTTCTCTTCGTTTTTTGTTTTTACACAATTTTTCATAAATTTTCGGTTGTAGTTGTTATGTTTCGCTTTTGTAAAAATAAATCGCTTCTCATGTTTTATAATTTAGGGCTCATCATATAGACGATCATAGATTATATATATATATATATATATATATATTTATAGATATATTTGAAATACTTGGAATGCACAAAAATAAATTTGGTAATCTTTGTGGGTTTTGTGATTTCGAATAAATTTCATATAACAAAGAAATCAATACAACATACCATATATGTGTATTTCGGTATATATATATATATATATGTGTTAATATAAATATATATTTTATTTTTAAAGCCATTAGGTTCGGTAGTGAAATCCTATTTTATATAAATTGGTACTTTTCAATTAGGTCTATGCATAATTAACATTTGTTTCTGTTTTCCTTATTTGAATTTTAAAAGGTTTACCAAAGTGTTTTTGTTTTATGTTTAATTAAAAATATATGTATGTGAATATTTTTAATATATTTTTTTCTTATTTATGTGGGTGTGTATATTATATATATCTATATAGATTTCAATAATTGAATAATTGGACCATTTGTTTTGTTGTTGGATAAGTTCATTTGTTGTTTCTGTTGCTGTTGTTGTTGTGGCTTGGTAATTTTCTAATAGTTAGAGTAACTAATATTATACATCTATTTCTATGTATATATAGATATAGATATTCTTGTTCCGCACAAATCCCAGGTAAATATATATCTATTAACTAAATATTGATGCAACAATTTGTTAAATATTTATATAGATTTTATGTACTTTGTTTAAAACGATTTACAAATGTGGCTCGCCCAACTCGTTCGTTGCCTTTGTCTAGGCTGTCGTTATAATATTGTGTTTCCCTTAATCATATACAAAGATGATACATATATATTTATATAATTTGATTCCTTTTTTAACTTTTCGCTAATTGAATTTAGTTTATAATTTTTGTGTGTTGTTCTTGTTAAAGTTGTTGCTAATGGAACGCCATATATATGTAACTATAAGTGCTTTATTGCCTTGCTTAGCAAAATTCGTTAGGATTTCCGATTCTATATAAATGTATTTTGTATATTTTGGGTTGTGTAGAGCTAACGTTTTAACTTGGACCCTATTAAAATATTGAAGTAAATGAAGGTTTCGGTTTTAGGTTATATACATGGTAGCAAATGGATAACAGCTCTTTCTTTTCGTTCAGTGCACGGCATCGATATCTCGCTGGGCTCGTGATATTTTCAATTTATCCTTGGGCGTATTATCCTCTCCAGACTCTAGAGCAAACATTTTCATCTTCTCCTTAAACGACAATTTCTCGGGCACACCATCACCGGCGCGCTGTTGTTGCTGTTGTTGCTGCTTCTCCGCCAAACGACGTTGACGAGGATCCCTGTGGAAATTGAACAATTGAATCAAACGGTGTTTCGATGAAAATATGTATTTACTTTTACCCACCTATAGACCTCTTGGGCTCCTATCACTCCAGGAGTAGATTGCACTGTGGTATTCCAAAGGGCTGCGTCCGGTGTCGATGGCATTGAGGGTAGCATGGAGGCATCGAGATTGTACTGCAAGAGAGAGTTTAGTTGACATCTTTCCATCTTATGGAATAAGTAACTTCTACTTACATTTGGATCTTCCCTTATGGTATCCAAATCCAAATGCTCCAGGCCATAGTTATCAATCATATACTGCTGTTGCTGCTGCTGAGTTGTATTATCCTCGTCGTGGAAGCTCACTCTTTTGTTGTCCCTCTGCATTTGAGGAGGTAGAGGCGGTGGTGGTGTTCCCCCCAATCCCAATCCTAGCCCCTGAACCATTCCAGTGCTGGCCGATACATATGCAGCATTCAATTCCATGGCACTGATGGGAGATGCCTGCATTGTGTTGTTGTTGTTGGTCAAAATTTGATTGTTATTATTCTGCGTGTTTAATAGGGAAGCCTTTTTAATCTCCAGATTATTGGAAGCCGTCTTCAACAGGCCCATAGATGTATTGCTGGTGGTGTTGGATGAGGTTGTGGTGGTTCCACTTCTTAGTTTTTGCTGTGACATTATTAGATATGAGCTATTTCGCTCCGGTGGCGGTGGTGGAGGCACTGCCCCAGAATCTAATTGCTCATTATTGTTATCTTTATCCAGCATGGACAGATGGGTCATTTCCTTGGCCAAACTGGATATGGGATGCTCTGTATGCAAGTGGCGCTCATCGGCAAAACTAGCTGACTTTTGCGACTTGGATGGGGATGAGGGAGCTCCACCACTACCGCCTAGGCCACCAGCTCCACCCTCGGAATAACGATTATGTTTGAGTATGCTCTTGGGTTGTGTTTGTTGTGAGACTGGAGGTGGTTGTGATATCTCTGCCATTGACACTGATACGGCTCCTGGTCCTGGACTCGATTCAGTAATCTCAGCCAGCTTTATCTCTGTCTGGCGATATGTGGTGAGGGGTGTTTGTATGGCACTCGAATGTTGCTGTTGTCCACCGCCTGTTGCCAAACGAATCAGCTCTTGCACATTATTCTCCTTGTCATATTGCTGCTCTTGATCCTGATCCTCTTGCTCCTGCAGCTCTTGAGCACGTCGCTCAAAATCACGTTCCAGGATCAAGGTCTTCAGTTGCTCCTCTTGTTGGGGTGAGCGTGAGATCAATTGGCTTAATTCATTGATTTGCTGCTCCCGCCATTGGCGTATATGTTCGCGTCTCATCTCCAAATCCTTTTCCCGCTCTTCCCTTTCCCATGGATTACTGCCAGTGTGCTGTGATGGACGATTCGCCTGAAGTGGATTACCGCCAGGCACATAGCTTCCCTTGGGTGGATCCAAAGTGCTGGCCACATAATTCATGCCGGGTGCTATTTGCTGCGTGGCCTTGTACAAAGGATGTGTGGCAGTTGGTGGTAACGGGGGTTTATCCTCACCCATCACATGATGGGATAATCTCTGTTGTTGCTGTTGCGGCTTCGGGGCAGTCGAGGGAGGCAGAGCACTCGGTTTATTTGGCGACTGAAGTGCACCCAGCGGTTTCGGTGGCAATGTGATGAAATTGGGTGAAGGTTGCTGTTGTTGTTGCTGTTGCTGCTGGAGCTCGTACAGTGTTGTCGGCTGCGGTTCATGTAGCTGACTGCGCCGAGCTTGATGATATTCGAGCACACCATTTGGATAGCCTCCGGCAAAGTCATTGACATTCTGCATACTTTGGCTGCTGCTCATGGGAGGCAGTTGTTGCTGCTGTTGCTGTTGTTGCTGCAAAGGATGATGTTGCTGTGGCTGCTGTGGATACATATTGCTGATATTCGGCATGGAGGGAGCCATCATTTGCTGCATGCGTAAAGTGTGTTGGAAATTTGGCTGGTTTTTGCCACGATTGTTTAAGGTGAGATGTTGTTGCTGCTGCTGCTGCTGCTGTTGCTGTTGGCCATTCAGGTTGCTGCTGCTATGAGCAAATTGCTGCTGCTGCAGGGTATGTTGCTGCTGCTGTTGTTGATGTTGATGTTGTTGAAGTTGCTGCTGGGCTGTTTGTTGACTGTGATAGTAGGCGGAAACGGGACGACTGGGTGGCAGATTACCAAGTGATTGCTGGTACGGCGTAGGCTGTTGTTGTTGCTGCTGGAGCTGCTGCTGTTGTTGCTGAGGTGACAGTGTGCCGGCGGCGGCAAGCGGGGAATTGCCATTGTAATTGCTCATGCCGGCATGTGACGTCATGGGCGGTCTGCAAAATGAAATCAAAGGAACATTAACAGAAGTTTACAATCTGACATAATTACAAAACGTGTTCCGTGGTGGAGATTGCTGATGTGCGAAAGAGTGTCTGTGTGGGTGTGTGAGGGTGGTCACAATTATTAACATTAACAGAGAAAACTCATGTAGTAATTACTCACGTACTTGGTTCATTTCTACTAGTTGGTATTCACTTTTAATGGGTATACAACCATAAAGTAATTTCTTTAAATGTAATGTCATCCTAGAATTACACACAGGTTATGTAAGAGAGACAATTTAACACACACACAAACACACAGCCAACGGCCCCATTAATTATTTAAATGCCTTGGAGATTTTACAAGAGGATTGCAGGTACACATGACTCAGACAATAATGAAAATTTACAGATTTGGCTACTCGAGTGGCGAAAACCGGGATTGAAATATACATTTTCGTGATGCACACTGTCGTCTAAAAAAGATTTAGTTTTCCTTTAAAAATGAAATTTAACACCATCTCCTGTGCATTATTGTCTTCAACTTATTTAACAATAAACTGCCCTTACATATAGTGTGCATTAAAATAAGACAAATTTTTTGCAGATATTGAACCTTTATATTACAGTCGACTTATGTTCAAGATTTAACGATCTATTACAATTTAGGTATACTGTTCGATTCAACAAAAAAGGAATCTTTCTTTGCTCAGACTTAAATAATAAAAAATTATGTACAAAACATAAAAAAAAATTGTTTTTTTTAAAGTAGGTTATAAGTATATTTGTTCAATCATTATTAATATTGAAAGTTATATTTTTGACTATTGTGGAGTTTTGAAAATGCATATTTCTTTTAAAAAAGTCATTTCTAAACCGAATCCATTAGGTTTCAATCAAATTTTGTACGTCGCTTATGCAATTGATGCAGAAAAACAATTACTGGTTTTGACATGCCCACAAAACAAGCCAAATCAACGAAAATATAAACGTTTTTCGATGGCCAAACTGGCGAAACTGCAACTGAATTCGTAAATGGTCATACCTTGACCGCAGCCAACCACACACAATGACAACCACCCCAGCCCACTGACACTGACACAACCGACTTGCATGCATAAATAATGTAAAGAGGTGGTTGGGTGAGTATACATACCTTTCGTTCAGAGTCGGTTGGCTTTGATTTTGTGCGCGGTATACGCTTAAATTCTGATAGAAGCCTTGTTCGTTGCCGTTGCCGTTGCCATTTGCATTCCCCAAACCATTTCCCATTCCATTTGAATTTGCCATGTTGTGGCTGCTGCCATTTGGCTGACCACCGCATATTCCACCTCCAACGCCCATTGTTGTTCCTGCTGCTGCTGCTGCTGCTGCTGCTGATGTGTTGTTGTGTAAACTGTGCGTGCTGCGTGATTTGGAATTGGCCAGAGCTGCGTGGGAAAGGAGAAAAAGATTCAATTAGAGAGACTGGCTTAACTATCGATTAGACTGAATTGAATACGGTAGTTGGGGTTGGGCGGTTGGGAATTAGAGGTTGGAGGTTGGGAAATGGAGTGCAATTCACTTACATATGGTACCAGATCCCGTATGATGATGCAAAGCCGGCACCGATTTGCTATTGGGCAGGTGTGCAGCTAAGGGATTAAGGATGCTAGTATTACTGTTGCTGATGCTGTGACTGTTGTTTAAGTGCTGACTGAGACTTAGGCTATGTGTGGTGGCATGGCCACCGATGCCGCCGAGAGATTTTGTTGATTCGGCGCCACCCATGCGAGTTAGATCCCGCTCGGACATGCGTCGATTACCTTTAGTTTAAGTCCATCCAATTGACGCAGTTTTAGGTTGTGCATGGGGAGTAGTTTAATGGGAGAGATAGAGAGAGAGAAAGTGTGTGTTGTGAGATTAAGAGGGAGAGAAGAGGCGGGAAATGATACAAAATATGTATTTTAGTAATTTGCATTTTAATTATATTTATAAATATAAATTATTAATTTTAGGTGAAGTGCTGGTTTAAATGATTAATCAAATTTGCCATGCTTCATGCATTTACATTCAACATACATTTACTTTGTGGAGGGAAAAGGGGGATTGTTCAAAAAGCCATTGAAATATTTACATGGAGATTTCGTAAAACAAAAGCCAATTGTAATTTTAGTTGGTAATTGAATTACATTTAAAAACGCTGCAACAACGAAAATTGGCAACAAAATGACCAAAACAATAGGCAATAAAATGAAAACTTTCAGCAGACAAGCGGTCGGTCGGTCGGTCGGTCGGTCAATCGATTAAAAGCCAATTTACTAGCGAATTTAAAATGTGAAATTCATTTAAAACTTTAACTGAAAACTTTGCGAGTCGACTACAAAAACAAGTAAATCTCATTAAAAATTTAATTCAACTGATCACTAAAACATTTCGATAACAAAAATATTTAATTGAATAACAAGAGCTAGCTAAACTTTCTATATCAAAATGGTATTCAAATTAATTAAACATTTTTATACACATAAATCTTTAATGGAATTCTAAAAAGAAACATCTACTAGCTAGTAGATACATATTTCTCTATAAAAACGGCCTACAAAAATCTGGGCGTAATCAAACAATAGTGAAAAAAAAACGCTACAAAGAAAAGAAATTACTACAATAATAAAATCAGAAGTGAACTAAAGAGTTTAATAACTCAATCAAACAGGCCTAAAAATTACAACAACGAGAACCTTGGTGCAGCACATTTAGGTAGTCAACTCTGGGGTGGAGGTGGAGGCGCAAGAGGATGAGTTGATGTCGAGCACTTTGCATCCATTCCCAGTCCATTATCAACTTCATCAATTCTATTAGCAGGCATTTCGAGTACACCATCATCACAACAATGCGAGCAACAGCAAGCCAAGGGGGAGTCACCACCCCCGCCACTTTCATCGCAGGAACAAGATTCAACATCGGAGTAATCGAATGATGTTGCTGATGCATCTTGCTGGCAGCAGCCAGCCTCCTCCTGCCTGGCCAGAGACAACAGCAGCAATTTGGCTGTTGAGGGCGGTGAGGCGGGTCGTTTTTGGCAATGGTGACGATGATGATGGTGATGAAGATGACCATGGTGTGGCCCTTGTATGGTTTGCTGCTGCTGATGCTGCTGTTGTCGCTGTAGTTGCTGTTGGCGTTTCATTTGCCTCACACTGGCAACTTGACGATTGCTGCACATGACACTGCGTCGGCAGGTTACATGGCGAGAGAGTTCCTGCTCCTGGGGCTGTTCTTGTTGTTGTTTTTCTTCTTCTGCTTCCACATCCTGACAGCTGTCATAACATTTAAAGCTGGAGGCCGGAGAATGCTCTTGCTTATCTTTTTGTTGTGTCTGCTGTTTGTTGCCTCTGCAATGCCCACAGCAAGGACAATCACAGCTATTCTGTTTTTCCCCTGGCAACTTAACATCATAATCTTTGCCTGAACTACCAAAGAGACTCCATTCTTTTAACTGTTTGAGTATATGACCCTGTTCATTATGACTAAGCCTAGAATCGTTCTTGGGATTTAAAGCTGAGGTGGATTTAGATTTATTTATCATGGTGTTGTTGGTTTTGCTATTGCTGCTGCTGTTGCCATTGCTAGTCGGAATTGGAAATGCGAAACTCTGATTGGCATTAAAATAATTGGCCATTTCTCGAACTTTTCCTTGGCCCAGGGGTGGCAAGAGTAGATGATGATCATTGGGACAACTGAGATTCACTTGACTGGAAGAGCGTCCTGGGCGGTGGGTGGAACGAATGATTTTGGTATCGGTAGCAATTTCGGTTCGTTCGGTGCGATTTTGGGTGCTTTTATTTACATGATTATTTAGATTAGTGCAGGAACTTTCGATTTCACACAGATTAGGAACTTGGTGAGACCTTTTATGGGAACGTTGCGTATTAAGTTGACGTTGAATGCTGGTATTGTTGCTGCTGTTACTGTTATTGTTGTGACGGATTAGGGGCATGCGTTCAATAGACTCACTAGACGATCGCTGACTATTCGACCCGGAGCCACCAGAGCCATAACCCGCCGAACTGGCAGAATTAGTTGATCTTTTGCTATTAAGTTCTCGGCGAATCTTTTGAATCAAGGGCATGCGTTCGTTCAACGATTCCGATGAAGAAGAGCCAGCTGGCGTCGATAGCCTACTAATGGCATCATGTGTATGATATTTGCGATCGAATTTAGTGCCACTAGTTGTCGGTTGTTCAAGATCAAAACTAACTGTCTTTCTATAACCATTGCCAGTAGCAGCACTTCGCTTCGCTGTCGTGGCAGACACGTTGACTATTTCAATGGGTGGTGGCGGCAGAGTTGGTGGCTTCTCATCATCTTCATCGTCAATAAAGGGTATATCATCCGAATCGGCCACTGAGGCAATGCCCTCTTCGTTAAGAGGCTGATGAGCCTCGGTGTAGGCAGCAAAATTCTTAAATGACTCTTGTGAAGAACGTACGGCCGCTGCCGCTTCTTCTTTGCATGTAGGCTCATCCTGATATTCTTCTATGTATATAGAAGGTGGAGGCGTATGGCGTAAAGGCCTCATAGGACTGAAATGGTGATTGACCACTGACGACGACGCTACGGGTTGCTGATGGTATGAATAAAAATTGGATGAGGAACTTGGACCTCCTCCTAGTCGTTCATTTGATAAATACAGGCTACTAGCCGACCTGGCTATGGGTCTAGTGTCCCTATAGCGCGGATCAATATGCAACTGATGGCCCATGGCGCAGAGTTCCTCCTGCAGGCAGGAGGCACTCAGACGACGCACTGGCGGCGAGGAGGCCCGCATGCAGGCAAACGATTCGCGACGACTGCGATTAAGACTATCATCCGATATGGAATTGTTGTAATATCGATTCTGTTGCTGATACGATGAATGACGACGTTGTTGTGGCTGCTGGTGCTGCTGCAGAAAGTTGTTGCTCATTGGAGCTTCTAGCGGTTAGCATGTTAAGAGGGAGTTGGGAATCGAGGGTTTACTTGTTACTTGGTTAGCTTACACAACTTTTAATTAGTGTGTATGTGTGTATCTCTGTTTGTGTGTATGAGAGTATGTCTGTGAGTGTGAGTGTGTGTGTGTGTGAGTTCTTAGACGTGTACCCAAACACCTGGCAAATGAGCTGACTAGCGCTGGCTGGCTACTCACCACGCTGTATAACTGGGCTAGGTTGTTGGAGCAGCGTGGCCAGGCCATGGTAGATTGCACCCTGTTTGGCCACTTCCAGACTGACTACGGGTCCAGTACGCACCAGATAATCGGCAGCCCTGTGAAAAAGACAGAAAGGAAACCTATTTAGCCTTTGCTAATGATGGTTGGTATTCGTTTGGTTTACCTTTCTTGTGTAATGCCTATTAGGCTTTGACCGTCCACGCGTAAGAGTTGATCTCCCGCCTGTAGACGTCCATCGGCATCGGCTGCTCCACCTGGTACCACACTCTTTATATAGATGCCCAGCCGTTCTTGGCCAGCTCCTTTAGCTGCCACAATCGATAGGCCCATGCCGTTGCTATTCTTATGCAACTTAATCAATTGCAATTCGGGTTGTGGCAGCTTGTTGGACATTGAGCTGGAACTTCGTGCCTGTTAAAGTAATAGAGGAGAATATTCAGAATTTGTAGATAAAAGAATTTCTTCTGTTACTCACATTAAACTGATGCATGTAGACAGTCCAAAGACCAATCGATGTGGGCTGTGCTGCCAAGCGGCACATGCCCTGTTGCTGCAGAGGATTGAGAAAATCAACCAGGCCGGTCGGTATGCCACGAACCACATCACAGCTGAAGCCATCGTCGGGCAGCAAAAGGGCCAAATGCAATTCGGGGGATTCCTCCAGACGCACTTCCCGGCCATCAGCCCGGGTTAGTTCATCGGCCACAGATTCCGCCATGCGAATCGCTGTGTCCACCAGATTTCGTGGAATCTTCTCTTGCTGCAACAAGGCAGCCATTTGTAGAGAATTGAGGCGGAAGCAAGAGCAGGCCAATTGTTGGATTTCCTCCACAGATGATTTAGGCGCCTGCAAAAACTGGGCGCACTGATTTATCTTAGCCAAATGACAATCGGCAGCCAATTCGAGTCCTTGTCGTTCCGCCCAGAGCTCCAGCAATTGCAATCGCTCGATCATCACCTTGCCCCAATCTCCAGTGCACATATGCGAATTGGCGACAATCTAAAATGAAACCAAATTCCAATTAGCAAAAGATTCACTCACAATTAAACCCTCAAGGGGTCGCTCACCGTATTGAAACATATGACATTAATATAGTGGAACAGTTGCGAGAACAACTGGATGGTCAAGGCGGCATTCACGCGACATCGTCGCAACAGAGCCATTGCTGAGCCCAGAACAGTCAATACTAATCCTGCTGCCGAATCATGATCTATGGTCTCCGACAAAAATTGATTTAATGTCTGTGACAATTCCAGGCGAAAGCAATTGACTAAATTGCGGAATGCGGTTTGTACGGCTTCGGCTAGAACCTCTTGGGCCTGGACACTGAACGCACTGATGTGCCGATCCGATTTAAGAAAATGCAAAAATTCCGAACTATTTGCCATCCAGAATGCCAGTATCCTGGGATCAGTGTATTGTTCCTGGACCACACTGTAAACCAAATTGGCCACATGATGCAAAAATATGGTGAGCTTATGGGCACGCTCCGTAGGTTGAAGTTCTGGACGGTAATGGGTGGAGGCGCGATATCTGAAATGGAGGAGCATGAGAACGGAGCATAAGAAACCAATTTAGTAGTATCGTTTTTTTTTTTGTTTTTGTCCGACGATTTTATTGATTTTCTTTTGTCTCCTTGTCAAAAGAAACAATGTCAGTCTGTGCCTGCTGCCATTTCCTGTTTTCTTTCCTATCTGCTTCCCATCTCCGTCTGTATGTACATATGTGTGTGTGTGTCTGTCTGTCAGTTCACATTAATATTAATAGCGCACAAATTGGGTCAGGAGCCAAGATAAATCATCATAATTGATAATGAATTGCTGATATTGGCTCCGGCTACCCCAACCGTTGCTCTAGCGTTTGGGGAATCGAAGGAGACGGTGAAACATTCTCGACTGACTCGCATGAGACATCCCACTCAGTTTGCACTGGCAACTCGAGAATCTATAGATTTCGTAATTGTAGGTTAAATGCCACATCCTTGAGGAGAGGCAAAGTTAAATTGCAAAAGCTTAAGCATAATCGTTATGGGTTAGATTGGTGTCCAATCCTAAACAATTTGTGGTAGTCCTTCGTAATGAACACATGTATGTATGTGTAATAAATTGTTTGCTTTAACCAAACTCGAACTAGATTTAACCTATTATTAACTAACTACAAATCATCTAATGTTATGATAATTGTTCCTGTACTTTCATAAAATAACCATAACTATAAATCCCTTAAAAAAATGTTTCCAATGAATTATTGGCACACAATTAATATACTTAAATTGCCAAAATTAATGGAATTTATTTTTTAAAAAAGTTTAAATTATAATAATTTTTTTGATTTCCGTCAAAATTAACCGGAAAACTAGTCTAGCTTCTAGAATAAAGATGTAAGACTTATGATTTTAATTTCAAGTAGATTTATTTCTTATTTAACTATCAAGTTTAAACATTTCCGGACTTAGGGAGTACAACATTCTTGAGTTGCATCATAAGACAATTAAGATGTCTGCAAAAAGTAATCCTTTAAAAAAAAGTCACTAATTCTTTTAGCCAAACTTCCTCATTTGTATTAAAAATTTGCTTGCCAAATGCTTCTAGCATTTGCATCACTAACTAAACTAGAGATTATTCAAGCTAATTGTTTTAGTTTTTAGTAAAGCAAAACAATATTGGGATATAGCCAAACAGGCGCAACATGCCAGCAGCAACAGACAAATTAGAGTTAGAATCGTACAAAAACCAACCTGGCACACAAGTAAAGCGAATACACTGGAGCCAATTTAAAGTGTGGAATATTCACATCCAATTCGCTGATAATGTGACGTAGAAACAATTCCTGATGCGTTTCGGGGAATTCCAAAACAGCCGGCAAAATCGGTTCTTGTCCTTGTCCATCTCCTGCAGAACCGCCGCCGGCGCCAGCTAGGTTACCAGAGCCAGGCATTTTTGGGGATCTAAGAGAAAGAAAGAGGGGACAAAATACAATATGTTAATGTTAGTAATACGCTTAAGAAACGTTAAACAAATACGCAAAAAAAAAAAAAAAAAAACAAGAAAACGTACATACAAAACAGTTAAAGCAAATGAAAATGTAAATTTAAGAACAACAAGGGCGAGCACAAAAATTCAAAGAAAAATTTAATTTGACTTTGTAAGTGGGTGAAAAAGTGTGAAGAAAATTGTGTAAAAGAGAAAGAGAATTGATTTTCCTGTAGACAATGGAATATTTTCTAGTTAGGATATCATTAATTATTGTTTAGATTCCATCCCGTTTATTCGATTCCGATGGAAAACTCACCTATCTTGACTATTGGAACCACCTGATTTCATGCTCGATATAGATTTGGTTTCATTCTCCAGATTACCCTCGAGACTCTGGCCATCAAAGGCATTGGAAGAGTTGTTGCCCATTCCCCCCTGATCCTGCTGATTATGCTTGCTGTCCACCACATCTCGTAGAGAATTCAATGGATGCTGCTGCTGCTCGTTGGTGTTGCTGAGATGAAAACCACTTATGGATGATTGATTTGCCATCGATGATACCGACTGCTGTTGCTGCTGTTGATGATGCTGCTGCTGTTGCTGATGATGATCATATTCACTTTTATGGGTCTGCGCAAATGAAACCGAATGCTGTAACAAAAATTTCCACCTTTGATAATTTCCATAAACTTACCGAACTCAAGGCGCCATCCTCATCATTCCAGGAACCCGGCGAGGTGGGTGAGCGGCTACAAATGTTGTGTGTATGTGGTGTGTGTGTGTGTGTATGTGTGTATTTGTGTATTTGTGCAATTTGTTTTTTGCATTTATTTGGTATGTTTTTTTTTGTTTCGGTTTGGTGTGTGCATGAGATTAATGTTTTACACAAACAATAAAAACAAACAACACGTAACGAACAGAACAAGAACAACAACAACAATAAAAATTGGCACACAAAAAAAAAGCGTGTAAATAAAAACAAACAAATGTATAAAAATAAATATGAAATGCAAATATTTAAGCCATGTAGATTAAAACATTAAATTCATTTCGCTCCAATGCTAAATTTGCTCACATAGAAGCTTTCGCTCCCATCTCCCACAATTTATATGTATATGCAAAAGGAGAATATGAAAACAGTCCCAACTCACTTCTACTTGGCATCCTATTCCCATCCCCCTCTTGGTCTGCCCTCTACCTTTGCTTTCCAGTGGTAAGTGCACCACTTCAATGTCAAAGGGAGATTACACATTCGACTTGGTTAATACACCTGACTAGATTTGCATGTATATAAGAATACATACTTTAACACGATTCGACCTCCTTCATACTTCTATATACAACTTTAAAATAATTACACCCTATAAATTAGGTTTTATATAAACTGAGGTCGTATCTATCGTAGCAGAACTTGATCATCTTAGTAGGCTCTGCCTAATCCAAGCAATTTATATTGAATTTTAATTGAATTGTAATTCTTTTCGTTTCATCTAAATAAATAGACGCTTTTTTATAAACATTTTGTACTAAAACTCTTCTGCCTTATTCTATAAAAATATATTCCAAATTAAACTTTTCACTTGCTTCACCCTATTCACCTTTCGTTTTGGTCCTTTGACTTAAATCTACATTTGCACTTACCTTTCGTACAGACATGCCGAGTCCAATTGGGATTGCGAGAGGGCCAAGTTGTAGCGACCATCTGTGGGTGAGTCCAGAAAGCGATATGAGGCCACACGTCCAAACATTACAACCGAACCGTTCTGCAAAAGGCAAGGGAAAAACAGAAAGGAAAATAAATAAGAGAACAAATAGGGGAAAGGGAAAAGGTTGCACAACATCGTATGAAATGTAATTAATGTTGAGGTTGAGACGGGTTCTGATGACATTAAAAATTCATTTAAAAGCACTCACTTAAGTGATTTAATAAATTGTAATTAAGTTAAGTAATTGCAAATGTATATGTATTTAACATATATACTATATACATAAATATATAAACCACAAGAACAGGCCAAGTAGGGAGAGAGCAACAGGAAACTCAAGTTGTGTGTAGACCGAATGACAGATTGTGGGGCACTAAGGCAAGTCAGCAAAGAAATTTGGGGCGTTTCATCATCGATAAAGAGATAGAGGTACACACATTTGTATATATGTACATATATATTTATATCGAGAGCATTATGGGAGCAGCAGACGCCCCCTTTTCTCGCCCCTATCTCGATTGGAAAAATGTCAGACTAATGCTGATTAGCTTTTTTCGACTTCGATTTGCATTTTATTTGTTTGAGTTTATTGAACCGCAGCCAAAACCCCTCTTTCCATCATCCAATGCATACATTTTAATACCCTGCATGCAAATTAAACATTTTAAAGGCAAGCGAACTAGATTAATTTCATTTCCTTAATAAAGAAGACAAGAAAACATAATATTTCAAACATCAATTTTTGATAAAAGCTGAAACAATTCTGTTTCGACAATTGTTTTTTAAATAAATGAACATAAAACCGGCCACTTTATAAATAGAAAAACAAAAATATCATCATCACTTAATGGGTATCTAAATGTCGATGCAAAGTAGTAGAATCCTGTTTGGTTTTTCCTTCTTTATTCTGTGAATTACGCAAAAAATTTATCATTGTCTGTCTGACTCGCTTCTGGATGAGAGTCGAGAGCGCGCCGAGAGTCTCTGGAGACAGTTTGATGTTAAGTTTTTTCTGTTTATTTGGTTTCGAATTCATCAAGCGGAAAGCCAAAAAAAATAAAACAAAAAAGTTTGCTAATGCGTGAGAACGCCAAAAAGTGAACTTGATTCATTTGCTATTTTTGTTTGTGTTAGGGGTTCTGTGTTGGCTTTGCTTTTGTTTTATGTTTGGTTTGTTGAAAAGTTGTCAAAACAAAAGATAAATCAACTAGTCAAAAGGTTTTGAGGAGTGGAGTGAATTCAAAATTAAAATATACTGTGATAAAATGATTTAAGCGGAAGTTGATAGTGAACTTGAAAATGTAAAATAGATAATAAAAAAGCTCAAAATAAAACACGCAAAGAAATTTAGTCATATTGGCAAATTTCACTAAAAATTAAATGAAATGAAAATATTAACATTTCTAAACATTTTTTCAATTGTGCAAAAATAAATTCATGTGTTAATAAAAAATTTGCCGAAAAAAACAATTTTTTTTAGTTGCCTTCATCTTTAAAATGCTTGAACCTTAATTTTTAAGAAACTGCAGAGAAAATATGCAAAAACGTAGTTTTATATTTTCACTGATTTATTTCCCAAAACCTAATTGCCCTCAGGCCCATTTATGTAGTCCAACCCGTAGCCAATCTAAACGAGAATGTCAAGGGGCAACTCCAGCAGCTGGTTAAGTCCACAGGCGACCGCATTGGACTGATATGAGGAACAGGGCCAAGGTCAATGGAAAAACTTTTTGCCTCATATTGCTCTTCCCCTAGTACTCTATTAGTCTAATTAACCTAAATTGTATGTAATTAAATGATAATCATGATGACGACCAACACGACGAGAATGGTAATGATGACGATGATGATATTAATAGACAGACACACCGAAAAAACCAACTTGTGAAGGTCGGTCATGGGCAAAGAACAAAAGTTTTGTATATTGTGTTATCCACTTACATGCAAAATGGTCGGTTGACTTATATGATGGCCATTCACAAATGTCAAAGCATCCGTGTGCAGAGGCGTCACTGTACAGACACCCTCATGCAGTGAGATGAGGCAGTGCCTCGGCTGTATGGATGGACCGAAGAGTTGCAGGCAATTCGTGTTGGCCGAACCAACCTCAACCGGGTCGCTGCCCAATTTGATGCGTCGTCCGCCATCGCCGCTGTGTGTGACCTCAACCAGGACTGGTCCCTCGCGATCACCGGACATATGATTGGCCCCATTCGAAGTGCCCAGAGGTTTTTTCTTACGTCTCCTAGGCTGTGAGTCCGCCGGCCGACGCCGCACATGGAACATAATGGAACCTGCAAAAATTTACAAAAATTTAATAAAAAATTTAAAAAAATAAAAATTTCTTGCTATCACTACCAAAATTCATATTTGTTTAGTCGGCAAATTTCCAATGCCCCAGTGTGCTCTCTTTGACTTTTATTTTGCAATGAAAAGTGCAACAAAACACAATAGAACGAAATTTACTTATGCAAATATAATGACAGTTTGCAATTGTTATTAAAGTACAGTAATTTCCACAACGAGAAGAACAAAGTATAAATATCTAGATTTACAAAAAATTGTGTAGTTCTGGTTTGTAGAGTCAAAGTTTATTTAAATTTATATGGAATGGTTATCAAAAGAAGCACAACATCTACAAAAACCAATTTATTTGTTAATGTAGATCAATCACAGCAATAAATTATCAAATATTGCTACTTTAGGCAAGCACCACTGTACTTGTTCTAGCCAATTCTGGCATCTCAGATTGAATCGCGTTGCATCAAGTCAGTTGATTGAAGAAAACGTAATCGAAATTCTGTCTGCATCATCAATTTCAGTTTCGGTTATAAGCGCAACGTTTAGTATTATGAAGAGGGACAGAGATTCAGAGAGAAAGAAAGAAAAAGAGAGCGAGAAAGAGAGAGAGAGACAGTGTGCTAAGAATGGGGCAATGGGGCAAAATGTAGCATCGGTTGCAAAATTTGGGTTAGAAATTTATATACATATTTCGCAGTTATGCAGTCGACACAGCCAAAACAATCAAAACCTACAATATATAGTACATGTGTGTATATACATACATATCTACTATATAGTTTTCAGATGCATAGCTGCTGGCTGTGTTTGGTTCCAATTTTGCTTTTGTTAGTTTATTGTGTACAGAATGTTTAACGAAGCATGCAAAATATGGTGACGGATTCCCACAGAGTTTTGCCCCCATTGCTGCACTCCTGCATCCATTTCCCCCAATCTCTGTCTCTCTTTGTCTCGCGCTCCATACTATCGTCCACATGCAAACAATCTAACATCTTCGGGGAAATTGCAACATTCAGCAAGAAAACAACACTGAACCAAAAACTTAGTTTATAAAATAAAAGAGTGTAAAAATGTTTGCTCGACTTTTTTTTACTATTAAAATATTAAACATTGCAAGCTGTATATCAAAACAAAATGAAAAAAATGAAGCTTTTAATTTTGTATTTTCTAGTTATTAAATCCTTGGACTGTTATGCACCAAGCACTAAAGTGCATGCTTATTGTTTATAAATTTTTCGATAGTTTTTCTAATTTTCTTATTCGAATGAATCTGTAAATAAGCATATGGAATATTGACATCAGTTCAGTTATGGACACTTCTTAAATTGGTATTTAAATTCAATGAGAAAGATTTAACTATATTTCTCTTGATATGTTTTGTTAATAAAACTTACAGAAATTCGAACTTATCATGAATTGGAACCACTATGAGAACCAAGTCAAACCAACCAACTAACTTAAAAATTTGTCGATTCCAATCAGACTTTAAATCATTTTGCCTCGAAATAAAAAAGTTTCTTACTCCTACATCGAATAAATTTACCGACAGTGTACTAAGCTTATACCTCTGTATATTTACTCGTCCTGCTTTGGATATCTCTCTCTCTCTCTCCCTCTGTTATTCTGGATATGTGGCAAATAATCAAAATGCTTGCGGGCTAAATACGGAATGCGGCTTAAAGTTTGCGGCACACATTGAACGTTATGCAATGTTGAAAGCAAAAATGACATTGAGTACGACGGGAAGGCGGGTGTGAGGAAGGCAAAGAGTGTCTTAAATTTACACAGGGGAAATAATTTCGCAAAAGTGAAAACAACAATGAGAACAAGCAACTGGAAGTATAGGGAATGTTTCTATGTATTTATATTTCAATGGTAAGCATATACATATGTACCTTTTCTACGAAACCAAAAGAACCACATTTGTTTCGGAGTTTTTATTTGTTGTTCATGCAGAGTTGGTCATTTTGTATGTTTGTACATTTATGTAGGAGTATATACATATGTATGTACATAAGTAGGTCTATGTATTCTATATATTTGGCTTATATAGCTTATCAGGCAGCATCATGTTGGCGTTGTAGTTGGTTTGTTTTCTTGTTTGTTTGCTCTGTTGAGAGAAACTTGTTAAGAACTTTTCTGCTCTGCCCTTCTGTATTTTTCTTTCTTCCAAATGTAACCCCGGAAAACAAGCAAAAATCCACAACTCAAAGGCAAATGGAAAACTTTAACACAAAATAATAAATTAGAAAAAAAAATTAAATTTAAACAGAACGAGAAAGGAAGCCAACTAAACGCGAAATATAAAACTTAAACTTGATGATTCGACTGAGCAAAAAATTTTAGCCTTTTCTTTAAGCCATAAAAATATAATTCTACAAGAAATGCGATTTTAAAGATATTACATTCCTTAAAGAAAATCGCAATAAAAAAGAAATACAAAAATGCCAAATTCTGGGTCGAAACTTTAATGTTTACAGTAAACACAAACAAAAAAAACCAACATGTCGAGGAGATAGATAGAGAAAGGGTCAGTGGGTCTTTTACTGCAGAGATGAGATGGCGAAGGATAAACGAAATAAATTCAACTTTCGCTTACGTTTCAATATTATTAATTCATTGTATAAATAATTCATATACCTATGCCAATTGCCAGTCATTGAATAAAGCCAATCGCTATGACTTCATGTGTTAGCTTCTACAACTTACTTGCGATAATTTATGGTTTGGCCCATGGACAACATCTAACAGCAATTGTAAATCAATCAAGAATTCGAACAGTTGAACAGGCAGAGAGTGAAGGAACAGGGGATAAAAAGCACGTTAAAGGTTTGTTTAGCCACTATTCAATCCAAATAAAATAGAATTAAACAAGTGAATAACATTTGCCCTTGACAGTTGACATTTGTTGTG
The DNA here is from genome assembly GCA_024703675.1 of Drosophila nebulosa. Classification (NCBI taxonomy): domain Eukaryota; kingdom Metazoa; phylum Arthropoda; class Insecta; order Diptera; family Drosophilidae; genus Drosophila; species Drosophila nebulosa. The sequence goes on along the minus strand of JANFPS010000004.1, from coordinate 5,613,593 downwards.
AAAGAACTGACAGACAAACATACTGACTCACTGACAAAACGCACTTGATAAAAAGCACAAGAGAAAAAACATTTTAATTGTACCAACTTTCAACTAGAATGTTGACACTGTCAAGAGAAAAGGGCCAGCAGCCATGAAATTGATTTCGGCCAACAACTAGGATTAACTATGCATGGGTGTGTGTGTGTGCGTGAGTGTACGAATGTGTGTGGGGGACTCCTGCATTTCATGGCAAAGGCACGTGCATAAGTGCGCATAAATTGGCAACAGAGGAAAACGGCAAGAAAATAAAAAAAAACACACACACAGAGAGAGAACAATGCAACGAGAAAATTGCATAACGAGTTAAGTGTATGAAAGCGTTACAGAGACACCCACAAAGAGAGGAGTATGGGGTGCTTTAACTTGGTGCCCTCCACCCACCCATTGAAGCTCTCAGGTATCCTACAGTCATGTGGCCAGACATCAGTTGTGCCCATGCCTCCATTTCCTCCTGTGTGTCTGTGTGTATGGGTGTGTATGTGTGGGCATGGAAATGGTCACCAGAGCTTTGGATACATTAATTTTTATTAGCCCAGCATTTGCTCTAATGGCGGGCCAAGCAACTCTAGGAAGGACATGCCAAGGCATAAATAGACTATAAATCAAGATGAGCTTTAAGAGCTAAATGTTAGAATACGACTGTCGAGTCGCCCCCTAAAAATGACAATCTAAACATGTTAAGTGTTTAAAAAAATCAATTTCCTAGACTTATGTAAATTGATTTAAAATTATATAAACTCCTAACCAACCAACCAAATATTACCTATTAAAGTTACTAACAAGAAAGATTGAGATTTCTCACATTGTGGCTTACCTTAATTAACTCAATTTGATATAACAGCGTACTACATAGTATAGTTACTTTAATTATTAAATCTCTAAATAAAAAAATGTTAATCAAATTAGAATCATCCGACTCTAGGTTTTTTAATTAGTCTTTAGCTTTGTTCACCCACCGAAAACTTTTGCCAATTTAATTAAAATTAATTTGAAAACAAGCAAAAAGAAAACTTTTACAACTCTCCCTCCACAAACAACTTCCCCGCCCAACAATATGGCATTTCGCCAGCATAAGGAATCTTTTGTTTTGTGGCCTCTAATTGACTGAGATTGATTTTTAGCAGTCGCACACTCGTTGGTGCTTTAGTGCCCTGGCCTAGTGGCTTTTAAATTAGCCAAATTAGTCGTAAAACGTGGCAAGACTTTGACGTTCAAACCAAAACCTTAAATGGAATCCCAAAAACTTGCAATGCATTTCATTTCGCATTCCAGACACACACCCACACAAAGAGAAAGAAATAAAGAAAGGGAGGGAGGGGGAGTTGTTGAAGAGAAACTGGGCAAAAAACTTTTCAAAATATGTTCACATTGTGAGCAAATTAAAACAATGAAAATTTAATGAGACAAGTTTTTGATGCTGCTGCTGCTGCCCGAACCAACTAGCAACTCGGTAAAAGTTAAATCCTTGTGGTAAGCCCACAGCAAAACAAGCAAATTCCTTTGCAATTGTCGACAAAATGTTATTAGAAAAAATATATAGCTCTTGAAATTGACGACGGTAAAAAGTTAAACCTTGTGAATTATGAACATGCACTACAAAAAAAGTTAAAAGCCAATCCAAAAGTTTATTATTAGCATGTGTGATAACTATATTTTAATTGTTTTAGATTAAAATTATATTTTTATTACTTGAAAAGAGATGTTTTAAAAACGTGTATCCTGCGCTTTTCAAACGCTGTAGAAAGTCTTTTCTTAAACCTAAAAATTTTATAAGTTGTTATTCTCTTCCGTTATTAATACAATATAATACAAACTCGATATTGACGTAAATCGTTAAAGAAAATGTCATTATCTATGGGGAAGCCATTCCAGTCAGCCAAGGCGAGTTGAGTGCCGCTTGCCCAAAGCGGCTATCAACATTTTTGTTCCAGACAATTTGGCAACACAAAAGACAATAAAAAATATATAATTGGCCACACATACACACAAAACCTCCAACATACACACACACACACATACACACTCAAGAGAGAAGCTGTAGAAAGAACAAAATGGTAAGTACTTTAAGGCGTAGAGGCAAAGAAGAGTTAGTGGCATGAGGAAAATTGCGTTGGCATTTGCTTTGGTTCGGGGCACAGTGCGGCTGAGATAGCCCATGGAAGAAGTGAAATATGATTGGATTTTTTGGATGCTTGTCTTCGCTTTATATGCTCTACTTTTTGTCCTTGAAAATCGAGTACAAAAAGTTCATTACAGATTGTGAAAATGTGGGTAAAATGTTTGATAAGAATTAAATCAGAGATTTTTTAAACAAAATCTCTATAAGCTGTTGAGCAAATTAATTAAATTGAATTAAGCCATAATGTGTAAAAAAAATAGTGATACGAAAAGAAAGTGTGAAAAGATTATTCAATTATAATTAACATTTATCTAATACATTTTGTAAATGTTAGAGTAATTTATGTTCATATCGATTTCGCGTACAAAGGGCATTTAAAATTCGTTTATGCATCGTTTTTCGATGGGTTTTATGCATCGCAATTTGTTGTTCTGACTGTCCAGCTGGTCTGCCATTGACAGAACACTGTACTGACCGACCGACCGAGCGGTGGCTTGCCCTCTTCATCACAATTGAAGTTCAACGTAAGGCCAAAAAAAAAGCGTTTAAGTTTCTTCTTTTCTCCTGAAATTTATTGATTTTTTGTCTGTTTGTTTGTTTGGCCGGTTAAATGGTTGTTGTGTGGCTAGGGACAGGACACGAAACACGGACTAAATAAAAAATTACACATTTCTCTGTTGTTTCCCATCTAACTTTTTTACTTCTTTTTTTGTTATTTATTTTATATGACTTTCTAAAATTAATGGTTCTGGCGCACTCTCGGCATGCCTTTTAGCTAGCTCTGGTCGATGTTATGAGCCATGACAGGGCCACGGCCAAGAACAAAAACGCACAAAATGGAAAAGCATGTGAAAATTCAATTTACGCTGGCTCAAAGGGAAGTAGGAGGTAAATGCTGTGCAGGTGGTGGGTGGCAACAGGCGGAAATACTCGTATATGTATATGAAATTGAAATCAAAATGCGGCAGAAAGCAGTATGCAAAAAAAAAAAAAAATAATAACAATAAATAAAATTAAATTAAATATAAATTGCAAAAGAAACCAGTTCGACACTTTCCAGCGGACAACCGCAAAACGGAACGCGACGGCGGTAACGGTAACATTTTTCTTGTTTTTTGGTTTGTTGGGTTTTCAACTTTTGTTTTTTAATTTTATGCTGACTAACCGTATGGTGGACAGGCAAACAGACACTTGTCACTTGGTTAAGGTAACTTTTTATTTCTTCATTTTGTTGTAAATTTCCATCTTTCTTTTTGTTTTTTGGTGGGCGCCCACAACAATGCGTTGACACAGCACAAGGATAACTGAGTGAACGACTGAGCACACGGAGCGTATGAGCAATGCGGCCAAAGGCGTTCGCTCTGGCGCTCGTTCTGACAATGGGGAACTTTGAATGCGTGAATGAATGAATGAATAAACCAACAAAAAAGGAAAAAGCAAACTCACACACATAGACACACACATGCCGAGGGTACAGTAAATTATGACTGTGTGTGTGCGCGAGTGTATAAAACAACATTTAGTTTACAATGTTTTCCATGGGTGAGTGTCTCAGTCGGTGTGCTTGTATGTGTGCGTGTGTGTGTGTATTTTTGCCTGTGTTGGTGTGTGCTTAAGTGGGTTTGCTTTTGGCTCTTTGCATGACACACACTCATACAGCAAACCACACACACACACACTCGCATCATATCCCCCAAAGTGCAGGTCAAGCCAGCTGAACCCATCGGATACGCTCCCATCCACATGAGACATAAATAAAAATTGTCTTGCAAACAACTTGCAGGCAAATCACAGAAACAAGAAAAGATAAAGAAATAATATGCATAACATCTCCTCAGATCACCATAAACAGTTCAAATCAAAAATTGGGTATCGTTTTCCCCTACAAAAATCATTATAGTCGACCACTTGCGATATTTTTGGTTCATCGATAATAATCGCACACTTATTACACAAATGTTCTTCGCTTATCGATAATTATGGCACGGAATTTTACCTTTACATATTTATAACCATTTAATATAAACAACAAGCCACAAATGCCTTATCAATCATTTACTTATTACCCACATAAATCCACTCCTAAATCGAGAGCATCATCAGTTTCAGGTCGCTCGTTCTGCCTCACCACCCACCCGCCAGACCCAATCCTACCATCGAAGCACAACACAGTGCTTTGAGGCAATCAATATGCCCCACGACCATGTCAAGCCAACCAAACCGAATTCGAAGACGTCGAAAGACATAAAAACAAAATGAAAAAGACAAAAGGATACATATCTACGTGCGTATGTATTAATATGGCACCAGAACCAGAACGAGAGTGACAGTGAGTGTGGGTATCTGTGAGTAAGCACACAAATAAAAACAAGAGATATTCTTGAAGCTACTTTCCGGCGTAACGAGCATCGCATCACATCGCATCGCATCGCGTCACATCGAATCGAATCGCATTGCACACAGTCAATGACTGCTTTATGGGATTGGGAATCAACTTGGACTCATTTCTTTGCGGTGAAAAACCCACATTGAACTCGAACTAACTCAAAATTATAAGCTATTAAATGAGTTTATAGTTAATTCCCAAGGATACTTTTTAATTAGTCGTATGCATTTATTAGACGGCCCCCTATAAAGTAAGGGAGCCTTTTCCAAAAATTCCGATCGTTTGGAATTGGATTTCCAACGAACGGGGGTTAGATTTATATCTTTGGTGTCAGCAGCAATGTCCTCACTATACGTTCATTGAACATTTCTGCTCCCCAAGACAAGGAAGGTAGAGTGATGGCATTTGGCCGAACCTCAAGCAAGATATGCTAAAACTGTTTGAGAACTATAATCGAAAAAAATGCGAAAATAAATACACGTTAATGTTGCATAGCAGAAGGCGCAGCAAGATCATCGATCTATAAAAGATAAAACTAGTTTGTTAGTAGGGGTTGCAGCCTACAAGCTTTGCAATAATGATAATCAAAACTAGTTTCCGCAAAATCTCACCCCTAAAGCTGCAACATCTCTGGGTTCTCAGTTAAACAGGCCAAATTAAGTATTTGGCATTAATTTCCGTTTTTAGTCTCACGATTTAAGCGGCTTTGGCATCATAAATAAATAGGCAATTTCCTTTTAGTGAAATCCCAACCAAAATCGAAAGAGAAACAGCCAAGATGGCAGGGGGAAAGTAAAAGCAAAATCACAAAACTAAATAATTCAATTTCTCAGAGTAGAAATGGGGAATGAGGTTTATACATTTATCAACCGCTGCTGTTACGTCTGGCAGGGAGCCAACATTTGCATGCAATGAACCCCCAGACAAGAGGAGACTCCAGTTTCCTCCCTTCTCGTCCTTTTTTTCTTCAGAATCTACTTCCTTTATGCCATGTGAATTCTGACTGCTTTGCCTACCCTGTTACAATTGGGTGAAGAGTGTATATTGACATAAGTACTTGTTGATTGCCATTTAGTAATACCTTTCGAGAAGAAGAAGTATATGATTAAAGGACTATCAGTTGCTTTAAGCACTCTTTTCATATTTTTTCATAATTTAGATTTAAAAGAACGTTTGAAAAATCCCCAAAACGGTGCTTATACAGGGTACCCAAAAGGTCGACCCCTTTAGGTTGAATTAAATAACTTTTGTTTCTAGCATCACATACACTCAGTGCAAAAATTGACATTGATATGGAGAAACCTTGGAGCTCTACTTTACTCTGTCTCCTTGTGTGACAATTTCGTTTAGTCATTTTTGTTTTGACAATTGCCTTTGGGCTACCTCTGGGGTCTGGTCTTGGGTCTGGTCTAGTCATTTTGACTTTATGCCTGGTTGTCTGTTGCCTTGTTTCTCTTTCTCATTCGTTCTTTGTGTGCCAAGTGTCGGGCAACAAAATTTGAAAGGCAATTCAGAAGCAGCACAACACATCATGACGACAATGATGATGACGGACTCCAGCCGTCGCCTTTATCATCGTCTGATGATTGATTCCAATTGTTGATTGAGAGTCCTGGACCAATTGGCGGCTAATAAGCCGGCTATATATCACAACTAGATATGCAAATTCAGGTCAATTTAGCATGTGGAAAATAATTTAAATTTATACCTAAACACATTTAAAGCATTTTCTTCACGCTTGACGGCACTGTTTTCCAATTAAAAATTTAATTACCTATTTTCAATTAACATATTTTTGTTTACCAACTAATCCTAAGTAGAGGATACCTCTAATCCAAAGGTGTTGGGGAACGAATTTTTAGGGAAACATATTTGGTAAATAACAAATTTTAAAACTATATCGTACTTTATATTCTATAAAAGGTGTGTATATCTCTCTTGTCAATTTCTCTCTTTATTCCGATAAATTAAAAAAAAAAAAACTCAAGCTTAAGACATCTTTTAGTAAATAATGCATGTGTATACAAATTTCCAATTCTTTTATATTTTTTTTGTTGCAGTTGGAGTCTGAAAGTAGAGCAACAAATAGCAGCAACAATAAGCTTGAAGAAATCGTTAGCCTAATTTTGTTTTCAGTTGGCTTCATCTTCGTCTCTAAGAAATTCCTAAATGCCAGTCAGAGAAGGAGCTCAGCTGGATGACCTTCAAGAGCGAGCGCAAGGGGCTTGGCTTTTTTGTGTGCCTTGAAAAATAAACTGCACTTCGCGGGCTTCAGAAAACACCATGGAGAAGGAAAGGACGAAGCCCCACTGCTTCCTAGAACATGCTGGAAGTTTGGAATAGATGGTACGAGTAGTTGGCGAAATTATGCGCGTGCATTTTGCAAACTTTATGAGACAGGCGAGAGCCTCCAAGAGGGGATAGGCCGAAAGCCTTGAGGGAGCTGGGGAACGACGTGTCGCACTTATTTATGAGCAGCCACGTTTGCTAGTCCCCATCGACAGGACAAAGTCGAAGCCTTTTGAGCTTCATTAGGCATGACCTTTTTCTTCCATTGTAGCTCGACTCAATCTGTCCTCTCTCCACCTCATCAGATTCGGTTTCGTTGGAAACAAATGTAGCGTTAATTTTTACCAACAAAATGTCAACAGGACAAAATGACACTGGACATTTAGGACAATCAGTGAGCCGTGCCGAGTGGTCAGAGAATGTGTGAATAACAAATGAATTTAGACATAAATACTACAGCACGTCATTTGGCCATAAACGGCTATTAGATTGGGGAAATTAATATAGAAATATACATATACAATATGCGTACATATGTCTGTGTATGGAGTATCCATTGAAAAGGTCGTTACAGTTCACAAATAATATATACAAATACATGTAATTTACTTGTATTTGTGTCAATAGGAAATCAAATGAGATGAGCGTTAGGACATGAAAACTCATTTGTAATATAGGCATATATTACCTATGGTCACAAAATTCCCACATTATTAAAGCACCGATTGCAGGATTCCCAACTCTAATTTAACTCAAAGTGAAATGCCATTTTTGGGTTTTAAAGTAAAATACAACAAATAATTATTAAAAATATTGTAAAGAGAAGACTATTAATCGTTTGTCAAATAAAATGAAAAGCCGATTGTACTACTCAAGAGTTTTTTTATTTTATTGCCCAATTCGCCTTGGCTCTAGTAAATAATACACCGAAAATATTTTGAAATTTTTTATTATTATAACCGAAATACAAGAAGAAGATCAAATGACTTTAATATGACGGAAAATCAAAACAACAATTTAAATTTTCATAATGCTGTTAGTGCATTTTCATACCAATTTAATATAGGTATACATATGTACATATATATAAATAGGTGTGTCAGTTACGTTAACTATTCAAAGTTTTCACGTTGGTTTCGGTAATTTCGGTAATTTAGAAAATTAACTCTTTAAGTCGATGCGACTAGTGGTCCAAAGAAAAAAAAAACTTTAAGCTTTTAACAAACTACTTCTAACTTTTTGATGACTTTAGTATGTATAATTTTTTATCCTTTAGGTTTGTACAAGATATAAAAATTATTTTTATTAACTTCTCCGGTTCGTCTTAAAGATTCTTATTGCCTCGATAGTTTCAATTTTCAAAAATTTAATAACCTGTTTTTTTTTATTACGATTAAAACGAAATACACTCAAGTAAATATTTTATAACAGAAAATTCAGGGTTAAAAAGTTCTGGAGTTACTTTTTGTGAGGGTCGAGGAGTTTGAAGGGGTTTTGGGCATTTCAATAGCATACTTTAGGGCATAACAAGTGGTAATTGAGCAAAACTTTCGACGTTTTATCGCTCATTAGACAATATAAAATATGAGCCAACTTACGTCTAATGCCCCAATCCATCATTTTGAAGCGTTTTTTAAGTTCCTGCAATCGATGTTGTTGTTGCTGTTTCTACTGTTACTGTAGTTGATGTTGTTGTTGTTGTTTTTGTTGTTGATAATGGAACAACAATTTTACATGATTGCCAACCATTAGAAACAAAATAAATGAAATGAAGAAGAAGGTGAAGGCAAAGAAAACACTTAACGAACGAGTAGGATGACGATGACAACGGAACCGATGATGGTGGTAAAAGCAACAAATTGAATTGAACGGCTTCTAATTTTGACAATTTTGTGTATGCATCGGGAGCTCAAATGAAGGAGTAGAAGGAGTAGAAGAGGGACAACAGGAAAAGGACGAAGAACACACACAAAAAACTGTTGCCGCCGGTTTTGTTGGCTGCTTGATTGGCAATAGGACGGTAACTTTCGTTGCGATATATTCCGGCTGAACGTTGAAGCGACAGCGTGTCGCTCAGTTCTTTCTCGCTCGCTCTCCGGGTTCGATGATGCTAACCCGAGCAGCATTACTTCATGACTGAACCTGAATCGGAACCTGAGAACTTGAACCAGGCACAGACAACAATGCGGAATTTCGTTTTCATGTCGTTGTCGTCGTCGTTGTCGAAGGCATCGGCCAGATACGGCGAAGTGTGACTGTGACGGCGGCAACGAAGTGCACGGCGTAGATAAAAACGACAACGACGGCAATGTGGACTACGGGGAAGGAGCAAAAACACTTGAATAACGACAGCAGCAGCAGCAGAAGCGGCAAGGCAAAGGCGTCGGAGACGGAATTTTCGACATTGGCGAGGACGTTGACAATGTGTGCCCACAACAAGACCAACAACAACAACACACACACACAATGTTGTAGGGAGGAGTCGCATTTCATACTTAGTTATATTGGAAAAACGTTCAAGTGACCAATGTGGGAGTTGGACGGTATAAGCGGCACAGGTGCTGCCATTCGAAAAATGTAGCCATAAATGAATGCCCATTATCCTTGGCCACAACAAACGTATGTATGTAGGTATGGCTGGATATACGGAACAGGTGTGCACGATAAGGGAACATTTTGTGTATTAGTTGTGATGGAAAGCAACAGACAGTGAAAATATATACATAAGAATAACAAGAGAAACAAATTTTAAGAAAATACTGAAAATATAAATAAAGACTTTATAATAATTTAAGTTAAGAAATATAATAGCAATAAATTAAAACCTAAAAGAAATTGTTAATTTAGCAACATTAAAAAGCTATGCTGTGCTTATAAAGATAAGGAAGATATGATTAATTCAAATCTAGCTCATTTTAATTTTAAACTCGAACTCAGAAAGAATTGAAAATATTTTGAGGTAATCTATTGGACCTATTAATTTACATGTTTTGCCACTGTAACGCCGAAATATTTAATTCTGATATAAAATAACAGAAACAGCCAGCAAAAACGAAGGCACTAAAAAGAGAGTGTTAACCATTTGCAGTTCTCTCTTAGAACAAATTCTTCTCTCTTTTGGACATTGAGTGTAAAGACATTAAGAGACAGAGAAAAGGAGAGAGAAAATACCAAATATACCATTGTGACTTATTGACTAAGAGCAGAGACCTCCTCTCTTTTCTTGGTCTACCTCTGCTTGTCCCTGAACGAGGAACATCAAATTGCTGTTAAAATCAACAAAAACAATGCAAGATTTCAGACTGCGAGACCAACAGACAGACAGATAGATAGACAGAGAATGAAATAGCTCGTAGCACTTCGTGTGTTGGGCAATCAAACGCAGGTGTTTTGTAAGTACTTGGCCCTTGTTGTTCTTGTGTTGTGTGTGTGCGTGTGTGTGTGTGCGTGTCTGTGTTTGAAAAGCGTGTCAGGTTTATCTTAAGAGATAAAGACTGAGCAGAGTTAAAGACAAAAATTACTTGTAATCAAAAGAGATGTCACATTTTTTAAGTTACAAGTTGTTGACCCAAAAAAGCACACGCACAAACGCACGCAAATTAGACAATTTCGCAAGCCCATTAAAGTAGGCAACAATTAGCAAAAGGAGAGGGCCAAAGCAACAATAACAAGGTGACAGACAAAAAAGCAAAGTATAAAAAAAAACAAAAGATGAGTATACAAAAAATGTGGTCGCATTTACATTTTACACCTTTTGTGTATGTCGCACTCCCTGGAGATAACGGCGAGGCAGGCAACATGTGGCTGTACCCAAAATACCCGCTATCCTTCGCTACCCTTCACATTACACCCCAAAATGTCATTATTATGAGCGGGTCGAGCCTTTTCTTATTTGTTTGTGTGTCACTCAATGTGCGTGTGTGTGTGTGTGTGTATTTGTGTGTTTGTGTGTTCCTGGCCCCAACATTTCCGGCAAAGAATGTTTCCTTTTTTCATCTTGCCTCTTACATCTTTGCTTCTTATTTAAATGTCGCTCATGCTCATCGTTTTAATTTCGTTTTATGTTGCGAAATATAGAAAATTCCGAAAGTAGTGTAAGAAAAAGCACTATCGAATAGTTACAAGCCCATTTTCACAAAGCTCAACTCTGTCTTGAAATACATAAAAACTCTTTCAATTCGTTTAACTGTAAAGAGTTGTTCATTTAACATTGAGTTGAATTAATTATTAACAACAACAAATGAATTAGGCTTAATGTTTTTAATATTACGACATCTAAGCGATATTTAACTCCTTTTAATACAACCTGTATAACAGACTTTAAAGGTAATTCAAAATTTTTAAATTCAAATGTGTACGTAAACTGTTTAATTTGATGCAGAGTATTGAATATTTTTGGCAGAAATTGCTTTACTGTTCGCTTTAATTTCATCTATCTCTCTTATCTTTACATTGCCCTTCGTTGGGTCGTCACTCATTTATTGTCCCTTGGGTAAATTTATGTGAGCCATTTTAGCAAATTCATTTGCACGTTTTATTGTTAGTGTCAGGTGAATGAGTTAGGTTAAAGAGACAACGCCTTTTTGGTATTAGGCTTCAATTCTAAGTTGCGACTGCGCCTGGCATACGATTTAGTTTTCCAAATTTGTTTCCAAAAGTTTGAATTTTGGGCACATGGAATGTTAACAAAATTACATTTACAAAATACTAAAATGTCGTTGAACTAAACAAAAAAATTAAAAATAAATATTTCGTTGTTTATTATTTTCTTCCAATACCTAAACCTAATGGTGGCGGTATTCGCTAAGTTGGAAAGGATGGTGTATTCGCTATGAATTTTTATAGCAACACTGCAGCCGTTTTTATAGCTTGTTGGTCGTCTAATAGCTATATTGTAGAACAAAATTAACAAATTAAAGTATAAATAAACATAGTTTCGGTAAGACTTAATAAAATATATAATAAATTTCGCGTAGTCATAAAAAGCTCACCGGCTTCTTAAAATTCATTAAAACTCAGAAATATGAATGATTTTTATATTTGAACCGTTTAGTTATTGTATAGAAGAGTTTGTGAAATTAATTCACTTTATCCATATATTAATTTCAACAACCCAAAAAAAATTCCAATTTTCTCTTTTTAATTTCATCTTTTATATAATGGATGCAATGCTATACATTTCATATACAATCTTTCTCAATCCACATTTTTCCTGCATCCAGTCACAATTCTCTTTTAAAACTTACGCAGTTTCTCACAAAAATCATCTTTCATTTTCCTTTATTAATATGAATAACAAAACTTGTTATCTTAATTTTTACTTAACGCGTTGCACTACTTAGAAATGCCGATAAACAACTGAATGAAACTGATACAAAATAATATATAGGTGTAATACAGTAACAACAAAATAGCAACAGTGAAACTTGTTTGGTTGCCTTCAATCTGTCAGTCAGTCAAGTCAAGTCAGCATAATTATTGATAAAACAAATCAGTTAATTGCGTGCCAAGTGCATATATACATATAAATCGTTTGTTAGAGAATATTTATGAATGAAAGTTTGTAGAAAAAATTGATTTCAAATAGTCTCAACACTTACCCCGCGACGTTGGATGATTCATAAGTATTGATAAAGGGCACTCATCGTCATCGAGTATATACTCGGAGCCATCGCTATTGACCTACAGTTGAAACAGTGAAAAATAATTTAAGGAAAATTTTCTCCCTCTGTATTTTTCTGTCCTACCTGAACCAAACAGTAGAGTAGAGGATCTGCCTTCTCCAACCCATACTTAGTCAGCATTTCTCTAACCACTGCCTGAGCGCAATCCCGTATGGAAAGTAATAACGTCTTATAGGGCACATCCTGGCAAAGGCTTTCGCCGTAGATTTTTAAGGTGCCGCCTGTATCTGGTCCACCGTCACGTGAACGGAATTGCTGCAATTTCTTTTCCAATTTCTGTTGCCGCCGTCGGCGCATGACGGCCTCAGGATTTGAGATCGAACGTGTGAATGAGGTTTCAGGCAATTCTGTATATAATTTGCCTGCTACTGCATCTGGATCGCCTACTCCGCCAGCACCTCCAGCATGGCCATTCATGTGACTCGAATTGCCGCCAGCTGCAGCTGCTGATCCTGCTGCTCCCGATCCTCCACCAATGCCATTACCCATACCTAGTTGACTCCCATTGGCCAGTGGTTGATCCGAGCTTAACTTCGCCATTTTCTCTTTCTTCTTCTGCTCTTTCTTTTCACGTTTCGAAAGTTTACGTTTGAAATTCAAATCTGTCTGTTCGATGGGCTAGAAAAGAGATGGAAAAAAAGAAAAATTTGTGAAAACCTCATTAAATTGATAGAAATTATTGCTTACTGTGGTCTTCTGGTCGATATTTTTGAGTAAAAATCGACCCTCCCGATCGTCAATATGCCAATTGAGCTGTACCAGAAGTGGTTTCTCATCGGCATTTAAGCGACGTTCCTCTCCATTGGCATGGACTTCGTATAGGGCATAATTTGGCACCGATAACATACGCATATCGGGCCGAAATTTCTCGATTAAAGTGTCTAAAGCAAGTTAAAAAGATGTCATAGGAGCTCATTTGATTTTTACAATGTATTTACCTATAACATCGGTGACTGTGGCATCGGAAGCTACGCGTATGCATTTGGTGGCCACTTTTTGTCCAGCATCTTGAAAATAAAATCGCATCACACCATGGAAGAGCAGATTCTGCAAGAGAAAGCGTTTAGACAAATCCAATCCCAACAACTTTCAATCTAAAACTTACTTCGTCTGGCTCGGAAAGAGCAAAGAGATCCAAACGATTGGCATTCCATTGTTGTATTACTGAACGTACTGCCTCGCGATCCAACATTTTCTTATCATGTGACATACTGCGGGGGAACGCGCTGGTTGGTTAGGGTTTGGGGGATAGGAGATCCTAAGATATTTCACTTGTGCTTCTTTTCGGAATGTTTATAATATTTTGTGACTCCAGTGTGACGTCGTTTGTATTGCGTGTGTGTTCTTCTCCTGTGTGCTTCTGTGATGGGGTAGTGCCTATGGGCTAACTGTAAACAATAAAGCATACATTTTTGGATAAAATTAGATTTTAGGTTTACAACTTCCAGGAAAAATCATAAAAAACAAAAGGCAAAGTTGGCACAGATGTATGCGAAATGTAAACAGATGTGAGGTAAAGGGAGAGTATGAATTTTCGATGTACATATGTGGATACAGGTGTATCCGATTATATTATGGTTATAGAGAATCTAGGAATATTTAAAAACCAGAAGGCCATGCTAACATCGGGCATGACGTATTTTATTTAACGTTGTAAGTTTTTATGTTACACAAAATCGGAAACACAATTGGATGTTTTTCCGACCCAGATTGGTATTCGGGTCGATCGATCCTATGGGATCTAAGTACATTTCGCACGATCTTAATCAAATTTGGCACAGAAAATATTGAGTACATTAAATTAACAAATATTGACACTCGCTTAAAAAATACAGAAGTTATTGAAATTTTTCAATAATATTTGTACCTTATATGGTCGGAGATGCTTCTTTTTGTACGTCACAAAATTAATACACCTTTTTAGGTATAAAATTTAAAACATAATCGAGAAGAGATTTAAACTGAATGTTATGACCCTCAATAACTTTTAACTTTACTTTAATTTAAAAATTGGTGTTGGAAACTAAAGTATAAAAAAGAAATCAATTTATCTAAGATATGTAAATTTACTTGAATTTTTTTTAAATCTCAGACTGAAGCACATGCTTATAGTTTTTTTAAATTATGATGAGCAAAATGAACTCAAAAATAAGTAAATGTTCATTTGGGGGAGAGCTAATAATAACGCAAATTGAGTATATGTTTTCTAAAATGAGTTAAGTTAAAGCAAAATTAATAAATGTCAAATCAAAACGAGCTAAAAAAAAACGAGAAACGAGTAACTGAAAAAGGGTTAGTTCTCTCCCCTCCGATTCTCAAAATTTATTTATTTAATTTATCAACTTAAGGTTTAAACAAAAAAGTATTTTTTATTGACAAATCGGTTCAGGTATGAAAAATCATTAACTCTAATCATATTTTCATATGAAATTATGTGTTTAAGTCTGCAGACAGTGTCTGTCTGTTGCAATTCAACCCCCGAAAGGAAACTGAAAGAACCATTGAAATGTAATTTAAAACTCAAAATGTGAAATGAAATACCAAAAGTAAAACTTTTTCTGGTTTCGCCTGAATGCACTGCAACCCAACAAGGACTAGGACTCGGACTTGGACTTGCAAAAGGTGGTTGATAGGTTGATAGGCTCTTTGCTGCTTGGCAACAACACTACAAAATTTTGATGCAATTTCAGTACGAGCAACAAAGCACACCTACAACAACAAGAACAGAAACAACAACTTGCCCTCACCCTCAATTTACAAAACGCAACTGTACAAATAGCTTTACTTTTATAGTAAATGCTTTCAAACCCTTTTGTCGTCGTCGAGTCGAAGTGCTGCCAAGCAGAACCGTTGACGGTTATTAAACTATATGGAAGACACTCCAAAGACGATGAACAAGAACGACAAGAAGAAGAAGATGAAAAAGAAGTCGAAGAATAGAACTTATCATCAGAAAAATGGTGAGGGTAGAAGTTATTTCAGGCATAGTTCCGCTTCTTGACATCGCATGAACTTTACTCAAAACAAAACCAAACACGCCCCAAAAACACAAAATATCTCGAGTTTATTTGTTTTATAATGCTATGAAATTTTCTGCCTTGATGAAGTTATTTGTCTGGGGTCGCTAGCCATCGTTGTAGTTGAAGTCTTTTGTAATGGAACTTTTAATTGGCTGAGTGCCAGTATGCCTTATGATATGATATGATACGATCTCTGTGATAATGATAATGATAATGACAATTGACAGTAGAAAGCAGAGAGAGGGATGAAGCATGTGAATTGAAAACACTTTCACAAGAAAATATTCAATTTCACCACACTCCTTAACTGATTTATTCTATATTCTATTTTTCCTAATTAGTTTCACGAAAAATTCAATTTATTAGGATAAATATTTAGAAGTTAACAATTAACATAAAAAGTTACACATTTCTAAGCCAAAAATTTTTTTCGTACATTTTGTATCTTGAGGTTGAGATAAAAAATATGTATCTCTTAGAATACATCTCCTGTGAAGGAAGAGATGCATCAGTAGTTGATAAAACTGTCAAGAAGCCTTAAAAATCCAAAACTTTTGGCTATTACATTCCATTCAGATCGGAAATCTTTGAACATTTTTTTTTCGAAAATCTCATTCCTAAATCATTAACTCATCACGGCGAATTATACAAAATTATGTGACATGAAATGGAGGATTATACATACATATATTTTGGGTAATTTTTGTTACAACATTATTAAATAGACATTAAATTGAAATTTTGTTAATGTTGATGCTTGTTGTTGCTGTTATAGTTGTTGTTGTTGTAGTGACTTCACATAGATGGCAAAAGATAAAGAAAAAGAGAAACGAAGAAAACAAAACAAAAGACAAACGAGCCGGAAAACCGCAAAAATAAAAGAAGATTGAAAAAAATGTCGCTTGGAAGATACAGATAGAGATAGCTAAAAGAAGAGGAAGACTCAGAAGTACCGCAAGTTAAAGAGACAATGATGTGGGGAGGTGAATGTACGAAGAACGTCGTCAACGACGATGACGACGACTACGAGCGACGACCACAATCTGTTTGAATTGGGCGCAGTGCCTCTAGCCAACTGGGTCTGGGACATGTATGTAAAATTGTTGCTGGCCTAGGCATAACTAAAATTTTGTTGCTTTTTTTTTTAAGTGTGTTATTTATTTTCATGTGCAGCTGTCTAGTTGGCTGGCTGGCTGGCTGGCTGACTGGCTGGCACCTGCAATAGATGTGAGGTGGGAAAACTTGTTGCCGGTTGCAGTTTTTGTCGGTTGCAATTCGTTTCGGGGTCAGTGGGTTTGTAAAACAAGCGGAAATGGTCAAAGAGAGCGAGAGAGGCGCGGAGCGGGAAAAGACCACAAGACTTCTTGTGTTTTTTAGAGGAAATGCCTTTTTTAGAAAGCATTTCAAATTGATTTAATTGAAAGCCAATAACATCATCTAAACAGTAAGTCAAGTACATGAGATCACACATAACACACACACACACACACTCCATGAAATGCAATTGTCATAATGACCCCACATAAATTGGACACATGGAATTAGTTAGAGAAGAACCTACAATGAATTACATCAGCCTAGCTGCAATGGGGAACGAAAATAGAGGGGTAGCAAGGCATGGTCTGGGTTTTGGTTTGAGGTTGGGTTCGGATATATTTCTTCTGTTCCTTGGCTCGCCTTCTGCTTTGTTATCTTTTAGTCGATTGTTTTTTTGCTGTTTTTACTGTTTTGCTTTTGCTAGTTCTTTGTTCTTTGATGTGTGCAGTTTTTCTGTGGCTTCGTTTAAGCGGGTGACACTTTTATTTTTAAAACTTGGTATTTTTTCTTTTTGCATATACATATGTACATATGTATATGAATATGCTAAAAATACAAAAAAAAGACTACCAAACTGTTTAGAAAAAGTTTTAAATAATATCTGATAATAAGGATTGTTTTTCAACAAAAAACATTAATAAGAAAATAAATGACAGAATATAAACATGGATTACAAAAAAAAAAAACTAAAATATGTTAATTGTAATAGTTTTCAAATAAAAGCTGTTTTTCGTATAAGAGGCATTACAATATTCTAATTTAAGATTTTAGAATTCATTTAAGTATTTTAATTATTAGTAAAGATTCCCAGCGTTAGATTCGTTTCCAATGAAACATTCTCTTCTGGTAATCGCAAGTTTTGTTAAAGTTCCTCAAGTGTTTCCGTAGGTTCTCCGTCCAAGCCCTTGTTTTTTCTCTTACATTTTTATACACTTCTCTCCCGCTTCGTTTCCTTAAATAGCTGGCATTTAAATGGCAAACTCTTTTGTTTTATAATCCGATTTTACAGTCAACCATTTGCCAGGTTACCAGGCTGTGGCCGGCCCCACCGGTTGCTTTGATTTTTTATTGTATTTTCTTTACCCTTTTTTTCTCTTATTTATTTGTTGTTTTTCTTTTTTGTTTGCTGTTTAGTCATGTAACTGTTGTTATTGTAATTGTTTCGAAGGGGTTTCTGCATTAAAAACTGAGAAATGAAAACAATTTTTCCCCCACCATTCCTTTCATGTGTGTGCGAACACAGCGCAAAAGTACAACGATAAAAAAGCAGTGAATATTATTTTCATTATGACGAATTGTGTATTCGCTTACGGATTACTGTCAGTTCGTTGTGAGTCAGTTATTTTATGAAAATAAGTCGAAAATGGGTTTAACGTTTTCAATGTGTTGCCAACTAAGTACCGAAATAAGTATACTCTTTATGCAAGTATACCCATAAAAATGCCGGCGTCAAAAAGCATACCAACATGGTTGTTGACTCTTTTTTTATTTGAGTTTTTTAAAGATTTTTTTTGTTGTTTGTTGTTTTTTTTTTGCCTCTTTTTTTGTTGGTCTTAAAATATGAGTCAAGTTTGTTGCTGTGGTTGCTTCTGGGCATGCTTAATTGGTCAGTTGAAATTGGAATTGGGTTGAAGCGCAATTTTTAATGAGCCCTGCGAATTATTTTCTAGTTGATTAAAGGGGGATACAAAGAAGCGAGTGTAAATAGACCTAATGACTGACTTAATGTGCGTAGGTAGGTGAAAGGAAGCAGCGTAATAACAAAAGAAATGAATATGAAACAGAAATAGAAGAAAATTAAGTCTCATGTAGAAGATGCTTCGAGACATCAAATAAGTTGAACGTGACTAATGCCTTGATGAAAAATTAAAAAAAATATTCAAAATAAGAAATAACTGTATTTATATATATTATTAAAATGGCATTGAAAAGAGAAAAGTAAATATAACACAAAATATCCGTTAGAGAGATTTGATTGACATGAATAAAAAGGAAATGTAAAAATAAAACTGTTTGAGATAGAAAATTCTAACCATTATTCTGAACCATGAACAGTTTTTGCGAACAAAAATACTGTTTTAGTATTTTATATAATCAAAACTTTTCTTAATTGGAAACGATTTCATTACAAATAAACGACTTGGCTATATAGGGAAGCGACGAATTTTATTGTATCGTATTGAGACAAAGAACAAAATACATTATATGACTGCAAGCCATAAGAGCTACATCATTTTTAAAATTTAATAATACGACTTCGTCAGACATTTAATATTATTCTTTATATTTATTTAAACAATTCGTTAGTAAATTTTCTGAATTGAAAAATCTTATCGGTAAATATTTGTAGCGGTTAAAAGGTTCGTTAATTATTAGACCCCAAACTGTTTTTTCACAAACATCACTTCAACTTCGATTATCAAATAAGATATCATAAGCTGTACCCTTGGAAATTTGAATAACCAAAGGTGCAAACCTTTCAAAATACCAAAAAAAAAAAAAAAAAAAAAAAAAAAAAAAAAAAAAAACAACGGCATTTTGATGGGCAAATTAAAGAAGCGATAAAATCGACAAATTTATTTATTTAAACAAACAATCAAGATAAGAGATAAAGCCTCCGATATGTATAGAGCGAAAATATCTAATCAGTCAATAACCTGTTGCCGGACAGAGAGAGGCAAAGATACAAACGGCGTGGGACCAAAGGCAAACCAAAACAAATATTTAGCCAAAACGAGACCTAAGAAGTGGGCAACTTCATTAATTAGCACAGACAACGAGGCAATGGCAACATCGACAACAAAATAGGGGTAAGGGGAATCAACAAGAAATTTTATAGTAAACTGAACACACACACGCTGAAACAAGTGAAAGTTGATTAATAGTTTCCGTTTATGGCGAAAAGCGTTTTCTTTTATTGCTTGTTTTTTTTTTTGCTTTTTGTTAATATAGCTAATATTTATTATTATTATTTTATTTTGTACATTTTGCTTGATTCTTTTTTTTATATATTTTTCAGAACAAGCACGCTAAACAAATGCCAAGCCGACTTTGCGTATGAGTAATGCATGCAAATAAGTTTATCTCTTTCTCTGTCTATATATGACCCTCTCTCTCTCTCTTGGTCTCGCTTCGTCTGTCTTTTTCATGGGCTTGATTTGTGCATTTTTGCATGTGCGCATAATTCAATTATTCATTATTATTAATAAATATTAATGAATAAAGTTTCTGACCTTTTTTCTGTCTCTATGATATATTCTCCCACAAACGAAGCATCGCCGCACCTAAAAGACTCTTCTCTTCAATATGCAAAATGAGTTGGGTAATTAAGTATGCATAGAACACACACACTCAATGTTTTTAGAGAGGAATAGACAATGTCTGGCATGCATAATTATGATTCAATGCAATTTGCTATTGTTTCATATCGACTTACCAACTATTTGTTTAGTAATCGTGATCGCCTCATAAAATTCAATTGCGTTGCAAAAGGTGTTTACACTCCACACCTCACAATATGTGTGAGTGTGTTTTACGATCAAGTCGTGAGACTTTAGTTTAGGCAAATCAAACACAAAGCAACTTTAAATGCGGAAATCAGATGTCGTTAAAAGTAAAACATTTCAAGTTAAAACAACATTTTCTTGTAAATTCATCGAAGCAGTGCAGCTATTTCCGATTCAATACGTACACACTGGGGCATTTAACAAGTCACCTTTTCACTAATGGGCTCTTTCGCCCACATATGGCCCAGAAAAGTTATAACAAAAATATTTTACATATTTAAAAAAATAAAGTTGTTTTATAAAAAAGGATTTTCCTTTCAGAACTTTTTATGCTCAGATAATTAAACTTTTATGAAAAAAAATATTTATTTTCCCTTTCTTGCTTGTAATAAAAAAAATATTAGATAACGAAATTGAATAAATCTTCTAAACAATTCCAATACAGATGGAGGGAGCTTAGTAGTTTTCTTGTCTAAGGTAATGCATTACTTGATAAACAAAAACGACATACATTTTGCTAAACCAAAATCGGTTAATTTTTATATACATAGATGACACAATTTGCCATGACTTGACTTGACTTGAAAGAAACACGCCAACAGCTGATTTTATGAATAAAAAACAATTTAATTTAGATGAGCCTGACGGTTCAAACTTTGATTTTGTGATGGACCATTTGAATTGGGTATCTCAACCACTTGACGTCGAGTTTGGTTAATCCAAATTAGATATCTAACTCTTCTTAAGATTGAATTTGCTTTGTTTGAGATTTTTAAACGGTTTCTTTCGCACTCAGTCTATTTATATTTGGCATAAACATCGATAACCATCTCACACACACACGTATCTGGCGTCTTAATGGAATGCCATAAGCAATTTGTTTGCTTTTCTCTGTTTCTAAATTACAATCAGACAAAGTTGAAGCTGTCGCAGCATGTCATAATGCAATGCATTTAGTTGATAGAGACGAGAACCGGTTAGATATGGCGACACTCACTCACTCATACACATGTGTCCGTGTCTCAGCTGCAATTCCATCCATTAATCTATCTATCGGTGGTTGAGCAACTGCATCTGCATATGGTTACGCCCAAAAAACAGTTTTTTGGTCTGCTTTAACTTTGACCATTAAATATAATTTTGTTGCTTAGTTCAATTAACATATATTTGATTGGATTTGAACATGTTTAGGCAATTTATTTTGATTTCCAATGACTTCGACCTTCACTTTCCATTGACCTTAGCAATGTTGTAATAATAGTAAGTGGTCTTTATGTTAGGAGGTATGCTCTTTCTCCTACATACATGTATATCTGGCTGGAAAGAGTGGAACGACGAAATGTGGCCAAATTAAAGTCTAAGACTTTAAAAAGTTTGTTAATTGGTATTGAACAGTATAATACTTTTTAATTCCCGATGATTGTATTGTGAATTTTGTAGGGATCGACGAAGTTGTATGCCTACAAGTTTGCAAACAAATTTGACATTATGCCTGCTTCAAAAGCGCACAACAAAATGGTATTTTTGATACCATACATAAATCTACTTAATATATAAGCGACAATCTATGTTGAAATGCGGGTTTATGAAGCTAGGGACATTTTTAAGAAAGAGCTATCCTAGTATCCGAATTTCCGATTATCGACAACTAATTGGAATGAATTTAAATCAGATAATTGGTGTTTGTCTGCATGTATGTATGTACATAGATTTGATTTAGACTTTTATAATGAATATTTAGCTACAAATAACACAGGAGAGAAACTTTTCAAGAGTTGGTTCATTTTTCGTTTTTCTTTTTAATTGAAACTTTATTGGCAATTGTCAATACTTAGTTTCCTATAGTTTCTGCCATCTCTCTGTTACTTTCTATATCTTTTTTTCTGTAATGGTTTGTGCATAAAGCGAAGATTTTTATGGACGTCGTCAAGTGAAAGTTTTGTTTCAAAGAGCCAAACTCTTTGTGTTTGTGTGTGTCCACCATTAGAAGTAAGTACATAAAATGGCGAGATGACGACGACAGGCAACAACAAGCGAGAAGCAACATCAAAGCAACACTTCCACGTAAAGGTTCCAACATTATGCTATAATTTTCCCACATTAAATATGCAACTAAAGTTTATAACATTTCTTAATGGGGTTGGGGGGCTCGGAAGATAAACGGTGGTCCAGGGAAATTTTCGAAGACTGCAAATCTGCAGTAGCACCACCTCAGAGGGAAGTCTATTAACCGGTTAATTGTTTCCTGGCCTAATTGGCCGGGCTTCAACAGCAGCAACATTACCAACACTTAGCCGTCATTTGGGTCGACATTTAAGTGCCACATTTTTTTTAAGTGTATGACAAGCATTGTAATGAAAAACATAAAAAACCAAATACAAAACTTCACACTTTTCTTTGTTTTTTCTTCTTTGTTAATTAAACAACAACAGATTTCTCTTTGTTTATAATTTTATGTGGCTTTTGGCGTAAACAATATTTTTGCTTTTTTAGCTTTTTTGAATAATCATAAAATCTATACTACCAAGTTGCATAACTTCTAAAAGAGACACACACAAAGAAAGAGGGGGAGAAAGAGGGAAAGTGTTTCGAGTTACGTAAAGTTAGATAATTTAAGCAAAGCCAAACGATCATCAAAAAGGGACTACGATTCAGTTTAATGCCTTTTGAACGATTTAGTGTAAGGAGCCAATTAGTATATATTACATTTTTAACTTTTAAATTTCCATTATATTACTCTACATGAAATTTCCTTAAACCCATAAGTTTAGGACAGCAAAGTACGTTCTGTGTAGTTATCCGACCGGACCATTGAATTGTTTTCATCAAAACGTATCTTAGATATTTTAGTTTACTTCAAATATTAATAGACTCGAAGTAACTTTAAGGCGAAGGCTAATAAAATTAAATTGGTGTGGAAAAGTAGAACACAAATTAAAAATAATATTGACTCAAAATAAATTCATTAAACGCAAAATGAGCCAATGGTCATGTAACCGCGAGCAAATGATGAAAACGCGAAATAAGTAAATGTAAGATTCTCAAAAGTTATAGTAAGTAATAAACTGGAGAGGTATATTTTGTATCTCCTTTACGCGAAATTCCTGAGATTAGAATATTTTTTTTCATATATGTATGTAAGTACCTGATCGAATTATTCCTTTTTTATGTTTTTTGGAATAAATTTCATCAGTCTGTTTTAGTTGCCCGTGCTTCTTCTTGAGAGGTGTGATAATTTGAAAATTTCACAAAGATTAGCGAACGTCATGTTCCGCTCCAGGCACTACCACAGCCAAGTAGCAGCAGCGCAATTATAACTTATGCAAGACAAGCAAAAAAGAAAAATCTCAGAAACTGCATAAATTGAGCCAGCTGCTTCTGTTTATGTTGACCCACAAAATACTCGTCGAATGGCGGCGGATAACATCTTTGTAATTACTTGTAAACTAAGTAAAGATGCGAAGCATGAAATCCGCAGCTGGTTTTTGGCGTTGTGGCTTGTTTTGTTTTGCCGCTAGGTGCAAAGGCAACCAAAAATAGCCCAAAAAGGTAATCAGCTGTCGCAGCACCAAACCGCCAGACAAAATAATTAGTTTCAATGAGTGCGACGGCGGCACTCGACAAACATTCAGACAGACAGAGAAACAGAATGACTGACATTAAGTTCACATTATGCATTCAAGGAATTTTGCACAAAAAAAAAAAACAGAAGGAAGAAGAACCACTCCGATTCAAAATTCTCAGTTGTTCTCGACTTGTTGTCAAGCCGAAGTTTATGTTAGGGGTGGGTCTATGTAGTAGATACATTCCTGGCAATCCACACACAAACACACAATATTCTCACCAACAGCGTAAAAAGTGCCACGCAAACCGACTTCACGATATCCTGCAACTATGCGTCAAAAAGAAGCAAGCAGCTCTAATCCATCGAGAGAGTTTGAAGGTTAGACTTAGTGGAATGTTTTACTCCAATAACTAATTGTGGTTAGAAAGTTAAAGACTTCGAGTTATTACCAAATCGTTACCGAGAAGTGTCATCGGGTTTATCATAAAAAAGTTGCCTGAAACCAAAGATAAAGATTCTTTTTTTCCAAAAGAAATATGCCAATATATATATATTTTGCCAAAAAAGCAATGAATGTACGGTAAATTTAAGGATATGTGAGAAAAATGGATCTGCCTAAGGTTTACTATTAGTCTAACACATTGATTTACATTACGTCGCTTATACCCCGATTTTGGGACGAGTATAGGATAGAGAAATACTGTTGTCATGGGGCTGGACTCCCAGGTAAAAACTAAATCAAGATCAAATGCAAAGCAGGTAGCTAGCTCAGAGCACGCACGCTCCTTTTATACACACAAACACATATACATAGATACATACATAGGTACAACAAAAAGGATCGTCGAAAAGGTATGCGCAATGCGTCGGCAATGCTTGTGCACTGGCCCAGAACGTGGTTGGAAAACTGTTTTTTGTTGTTGTCAGTCGTTTTTTTTTTTTTGGTTTTATTATGAATTATACCAATTGACAATTTCGGGTAAGAAAATGGGAAAAGTACAGTCATTCAGAAGAAGGGCGTATTCGAGCGTCCCTTAATTCTTGCATTCCTTTGTCGCACTTCATCCGTTGTCCATCAATTGCAAATGCCGAGGACTTGTCAATCCTCGAGTTCATTCAATGGAATGTTTGAAGTTTGTTGCTGCTTGACTTTTTATTTGAGTACGAGAGGTCAAGCAGAAATTATGTTGAGCCTATTCAAAAGATGTTTCCATTAGCTGAGCTGTCAGCTGACATGAAACTAAAGAAGCGGTGGGAAGTGAAGGAAAAAAGGGAAGGGGAAAGATTTATGCATTCTTATTGCATTTGGTGAGTTGTTCAAAATTTGCCCATTGATTATTATAATCACTCTATACTTCCATCGTTTCGTTATTTAATAATGAAAAAAGTAATCTGTATATAAAAAAGATATAAAATGTATATCAGTTAACTAGTAAGGCGTGTTAAATGAAAAACTAACCTAACAATATTAGGTGATCGTCAAAGAAGCATAAGCTACAAATTTTATTCCACATACAAAATGATCATTTTTTTTGTCTATGTTTAGGGATCCAATTAAAAATAAAAGTTGCGAAATATAAAAAAATATAACTAACATTAGTAAAGCTTAGTAAAGACCTATGGGGTCTGATCTGAATAATATTATGCGGACAGGTTCGTACCAATCAATTAGACGAATTTGAGCTAGGTTCAATGCAAATAGTTTAGGAACCGAGTTTTTGCTTTCTTTGTATTTCTGTGGAACCTCATTTAAGCGCTGCAAGGTGGGAAAGGTGTGACTCGCATAAAAGAAAACTTAAACTTGAATAAAATTGCTTGATTGATCAAAGGCAGAGAAGATGAGGATCTAATTTCCGACTGTGCCTTAATGAGAGGATAATTTTCCTCTGCAGGCGTATTAATTTTGTTTACGATTAACACTTGGAAGTTTTGTTTACAATTGTTAACGATATTGTTTTTTATTATTTTTTCAATTTGAAAAATTTTCACAATAATAACATAATTATTATTTATGAAGGATTATTCTATGCAACGGCACGTTGCAAGCTCTCTTATATAGCAGTGGTCTCTCAATGTAGGTCTCCAGTGTCGAGAGATGCGGTTGCTCTGGTTCGCTGGTAATGCGAGACGCGTGTGGAATGTGCGGGAAGATCTCAAATGAGTGAGTGAGTTGAATTGCCGTGGGGGCAAGGAATGTTGTGTATTTCCTTGTAGCTTTTGCGCTTATTTCTTGAAGATTTTGTTGAAATGCAAATAAAATGGAACAATACAGAGAGAAAGAGAGGAAGAGGTGCTAAGCAAGCAAGAGAGAGAGAGAAGCTGATGGAGACAACAGCGAGTATTTAGTGTTTGATTGAATCGAAACTAAATCACGGTCAGATTTCGGAGCAGAAGAAGAAGGAGAAGGGGTTAGAGGAGCATGAGTTGAAAACAAGTTTCTTCTGTGTGCACTCTAAATTCGCCAAAACGGGTTTCCATCACGTTTGCCTTAGCCTCAGCACACAAACCAAAAAGGGGCGGCCTGCCAACTGGGCGTGCCTTCGACCGCACATTGAAAAAGAATTGTAGATATACATGCATAGCAAATTTTTCTTGGTCAGTAAGGAAATCAAAGTTTGTCAAATTTATAATCTTAATTCGGTGAATATTTTTTTGTCCGATTTTCTACAAAGACTCCGATTACTGGCAGAAAGCGAAAGAGGAGTGGGAAAAGGCGGAGCAGACTAGTCTCAAAAAGCAAAAGTAAACAAAAAGGCGGCCGATTCAGACAGATTCAGATTCAGCGCCAAAAATAAACATTTTGCGAAAAGAGAAGCCAACAAACAACAACTCTGAGAGGGGGAGACTCCAATTACTCTGAATAGAAGGCAAAAGAATTGCCAAATAGGCGGGAACACCCCCTTCACACCTCTCGCTACCCCTCTTTAGCCACGCCTAGCATTTGGCATTAAATTGCAGCTCGAGCAAAGTTTTTTTAAAATGGTTTCGTTGCGAGCCAGATGCATGTTCCTTCAAATATCGGCATATACAGACAATAAATAGTTAAACATTCAAAAAATTTCCTAAAATTAAAATTGAGTTATCACACTGTATTAGTAGCAGTAGAAATGTATTGTAGCCCCAAATAGACTTATCAGCCCCGTCACTAGAACTTCAAAATCAGCTTATCAATTATGCTCGAAATTGTTGTTCGATTTGCTAATACGTAGACCTACAATAGTTTCTGCGTAAATTGAGTGTTGAGTAAGGATAACGCGGAATAATCTGTAAAAACCGATAACGCGGATTCATAATGATAAATGATGACTACGAAATAAACTGTTTTCTAGGTCCTCCATGTTGAATCCGAGAAGCGAGCTAAAAGATGAAGGAATAAATAGTCTTGAACTAGTATTTGGCTATGAATTTTTTGTCTACGACATCTCGCAATCGTTTCAATAATATGTTGCTCTATATGTAGAAACATTCAAAAGCACCAAAACTTAACTGAATATGGGTGATACAAATATTTATTGAACAAATTTCAATCATCAATATCGGTTATCAGATTCTAGACATCTCTACTCCAGGTTTGATGTTCCTTGAAAAATTGAGACCATGACTTGAACCTTAGATCTTGAATTTAATATTGCATCCCATGGTAAATTTACCTTTATTTTATCAGTTGTACCCTTATGCTTTGTTCCTATTTTCTTATCTCTGTTCCATTAACCCCAAATTCCAGTTTATCAATAATGTCCCACAAAAAACAAAAACAAGTGCAAGATAAACCAAACCGACAATGCAATTGCACTGTGTAGGAGAGATAAGGAAATTCCCGAAATTCAATTGAAAATAACAAATATCAAAAGGCAAAAGTAAATACTAAAACAAAAATTCAATCTAAACAAACGCAAAGTTAAATGTGTTGTACGTCTGAAATCTACACAAGAAAAAGTAGCACATACGCACACACACACACGCGCACACATAAACTGATAGGCATCGATTCAGGTGCCAAGTTAATCTAATTACGCCATGACTTACAATCCGAATGTTTGCTTAACATTGATAAAAAGTGAATGAGCCAATTGTGAATATGTAGGAAACTCGAATAAAATTAGCTTGTGAATCTTTGTGGATTTAACTGGGTTCACAATGCCAATTCGCCCTTGTAGTCTAGTAGACTTCTTCCAATTAACCTTCGTTCTTTTATTAACCAAAATACTCTTGCAATTTTCAAGTTCTATACGTAGAATGTGAATTTTTTATTATTTAAAAAAATCGAATCAAAGTTTTTTTTATTCAAACATTGAGCAAGAAGGACAATTGTTTGTTTTACTTTAATTAGCGTAATAAACAAGGATGCAAGAACGACCTGTACTGTTTAGATTGGATTAATGAAGATGGAAATCGTAAAGCCAACAAGACTCAGAAAGCATAATTAGTTAGTTGGGATAGTAGTTGGGTTATAAAAAAATAGGAAATATAATTAACTCTTGAAAGTCATAATGTTCTCTCTCCTTTAACAAATATATTACATAACCTGCAAATTGTATTTAAATCTCTTAATGTCTGGGGACTTTTAAACCGTAACTAAAACTATTTAAACCAAGACGAGTGTGCCTAAAACAGGTTATATGTGAACAAAACGTTTTAACAAAAGCTATTAAATGAATTTACACCGTTTTTAAGTTCTTGGAATTGCGCCATTTTTTTATGATGAATAGAATATTGATTAGATATGCGATAGCAAATCGAGATATTGAAAAATTGACCTTTTCGATTGGCAAATGAATTTAAAAATAATTATGTGTTAGTATCTCACTTAAGAATGTGTGTGGATATAGTTCAGCCATCAAATTGGATACATTTTTGATTCATTAAGAATTTGTGTCGTACTTCGGAAACGCAAACAAAATCAATTTTTTCACTCCTTTTATGCATTATTTATTCTACTTTCGAAAAATAAATAAAATAAGCATGATTAATTAAAACATTTATGCATGTCTTTTAATTTAATTTGTAAAATGGATAAAATGTTTGCCGCATCGCCCATCCGGTCAATGAAACAAAAGTACTCAAAATTGGGCGGTGTGGCAAATACTTTTTGGACTCACTTTACAGAAACTCTGTCTATTAAACAGCGAATTGGATACACACTTTCCAATAGACACATTCTGTAGGGTATCGGAAGAAACACAGGCAAGCGAAATCGAAATCGAAATGAGTCATGGGCAAAGAGCGCCAAAAATAAAACTGCAAATGCAATTGGCTTTAGTTTTTGCAACAACAGTACAATGACCGAAAGCAAAGCAAAATGCAAAAGGCAAAAACACCCGCAAAAAAGAAATAGTAGTAGAAAAAATAGAGAACTACTGAAACAACAACAACAACTAAAACCTGTTAGTCAAAGCAGCAACAAGCAGTAAAAATTCCGATCTTCCAGTTGACGACGCTAGCGACGACGACGACGTCAACGACGCTTGGAGCTTCGTATCCAATGGAGTTGTTGTTTTTTATCTACAGGTTTTCAAGAGAATCCAAAGAAAGACAGAGAGAGACAAAGAGATAGAAAGAGCAACAGGTATAAATGTCTTTGTGTGAGTGAGTGGAGACTTTGTTTTTTCGTCGCTTATACATATTTGTGTTTGTATGCGTGTGGAACATCTTTTACGCTACGAAGCAACAGAGCAAAATGTATACTCTGATAACATATGAAGGTGAACAACAAAAAAAAGAAGAAGGTACAAAATATCAACAACAACAACGACAACAATGGAGGGGAAATGCCGAAAGGCAGAGACGCACCCTTTTTTCTTTAGGTTTTTTTTTTATCTTTTTCGAAGCGCAAAACCACATCCCGCTTGAAACGAATTAAGTAGATCGTAGAGCAGGCTGGTGGGGGGCAAAGAAGTAAACCAAAGAAGAGCGGGTGGAGATGTAGATAGAGAGAGAGAGAGCCTCGCTTCTGCCATCACTAAGCCGGACATGCAATTTGACTGATTTTAAAATAATGCAAATTTCACTCACCTTTTTTGACGCCAACTAAATTCCAATTGTTAATGGTAATCCACATTGAGCAAAAAACACAACAAAAAAAAACCAAACACTGCAAAAATTTTCCTTCTTTACATTTTTGCGTTTCTTGGAGGCTGCGCGCAGTCGCAGTCAGCGTCAGCGCAAAGGAATGCGCAACAAAAAAAGCGCACGCACACACAATCACGAAATTTCACTCGTTTTCCACTCAAATTTCAATTTGCGTTTGAATAATACTTATTTACATTTATTGTTTAACACTCGTAGCAATCACTGGTGCAATTTTTTTTCACCCGATTTCACGCAATTTTACTTATTTTCTTTTCACTCTACACTTAGCGCATTTGCAAGATTTTCTCTTATTTCCCACCGCTCGCGCACTACAATATATATTTTCAAATTTTGTAGAGTTTTCCGAACAAAATATTATTTAAAAAGGTATTCAGCGACAATCCGCCCACGCGTCCGCTCACTTCAAAAACAAAAACAACAATAAAAACAACAACAATTGCAGCGCCAATTCGCCGGGCACTGCAATTCGCTTAGCAATACCTCAATATTTGCTCCGCTTTTTTGATTGTTCGCCCTGCGATATGTTTTCGATAATTACTTACCGTTTGCGCTAAGTTATCGGCTGTTTCTTACGAATTTCGATCGATACTTCCTTGCCAGGTTTAAAAACAGTGGCAGCTCTGATTTTCATTCCGCATTCATAAATAATTATTAAGAAATGGCATTCTTAAAGCCGCGTTAATAAGTGGAAACAATCTAAAACCGTAGAAAAATAAGCTATACTGTGTAAATCTCTAAAACCACTACTGGTACTTG
Organism: Drosophila nebulosa; assembly: GCA_024703675.1. Taxonomy (NCBI): domain Eukaryota; kingdom Metazoa; phylum Arthropoda; class Insecta; order Diptera; family Drosophilidae; genus Drosophila; species Drosophila nebulosa. The sequence goes on along the minus strand of JANFPS010000004.1, from coordinate 5,582,819 downwards.
GCGGAATTGGCGCCAAAAATTCAAAAAACATCGAAGGCTAGGCGAATATTCAGTATGGATAAGCGGAATCCGCATTTGCTAAGCGAATTCCATGGCTAGGGGAATAGGCGCTGCTGTTGTTGCAGTTAGGCGAATTTATTTATTTACAAATAATATTTTTAAAAAAATATCAATTAAAGCACCCGTGACACATATTGGAGATGTACAATGATTGAGATCAAGGCAAAATTGGTGCGGGCGGACTCTGCCATATATGCAACAGGAGAACGTATCGAGTGTCTGATTGAGTTCACCCACAAAGTCTTCCCGGAGGAACTAGAGCAACAGCGTTCCAGAAATGCCAACGAATCAAGGTGAAAACCAATCATTAGACTAGCTATTAAATCAAAGGTTAAACAGTTGTGTTTTTCGCAGTCTGGAGAACCTGGCTTGGGCCTCAGCCCAGCTGCATTGCTACCGTAAGACGAGCTATACCATATTATCCGTGGATAAGACAACCGAGCTGACCGAACTGATAGGTAGTACTTTGCCCATAGTGATGCAGGGATGCAAAATTTATGTTTCCATTTAATTTATAGGTCGTACTGCCTTGGATGCCGTGACTCAGGCGCCTGGTGAGGTTATTGTGGCCACCAAACCTAAGATATTGTTCTGTGACCTTAAACTGCAGCCGGGCGAGACCAAGATGTGTGAGTAATCGGAATGATATGAGAAATTGCCAAAAATATTAGCTGTCTTTTGTATAGATTATTTCAATGAGTTTGTGCCCCGGGAAGGTCCCCCCACTTATCGAGGCCATGACATTAGATACTTCTACAAAATCACCATAGCCACTCAGCGAGTTAAATCCAAAGTGCAGACCCTAACAGTGCCCATACGTGTGCTGCCCATACCTATTATAGCACGCCCGGAAGAGCTCCATGTGACAGTGGAAACTAATGAGGAGTTGGCACCAACCAATCCTTTTCTGGAGAAGCGTGAGATTAGCGAACTGGAGATATCCTGGCACCATTTGAAGGTTGTGTAGTTTCCATAAAAAAAAATTATCTCCGATTTTTATTTTTGTTTTTTTTTTAGAATGTAACTGCCCGAAGAGCTCCAAAATTCTATCGCATTTCGAATAAGCACGGTTTTGTGGGACGTTTCTGTCTGTTTAAGCCTGCATATAAGCTGGGCGAGGATATTGTCGGCAGCCTGGACTTTGATCAGTGCCAAGTACGCTGTGTCCAGTTCTCGGTAAAATTGCAACAACAGGAGCTTCCTCTAAGGCCTCAGTTGGAGCATCAATCTTCGATTCCCGACGATAGCACATCTGTCAATTCATTTGATATGGCTAGCATAGCCAGTGGCATAGCTATCGACAATCTTCACAAGTCTTCCACATCGGGAAGTGTCAGAGAAAAGGAGGAGCAAACGCCGATCCCCTCGGGCAAAGTTTCCACCATTTCCACCTCCCATCAGGTTTGCTACGCCACAACGCAGACACAGGTGGTAGTGCCTATTCCCTTGCATGTCACACCAACATTCCGCACCGATCTAGTGGATGTCAAATGGCGGCTTCACTTTGAATTTGTTACCAGCACTTTAATGGATTTCGGTCGGCCCAATCCCGAATCGGGTGAATTAAAGGCTCCCGCCGAGCTACCCGTGGAAACCATGGTATGGAATCTACCGGTGACCATCTATGCAGCAAATCCTTTGCAGATTTATGCACCGACGCAAACATTTAATTTGTTAATCAAGTGAAGTAGCCTAATAAATGTTTAACAAATCTTTAAGTAAAAAGTTGAACAAATTTTATTGTCAGGAAAAAAAGAGTCTCGCAAAAGGGGAGTCGGCCCAATCTCCAAAAATTTTATATGTGGCTTCACATAATTGTTAATATGAGGATGCCAACTTGACCAATTAGACAAAACTATTTCGAATAAATTTTTCCTTCGACAAAAAACCATACCTCAGTTATCTTATTAAAACCAGATCGACGCATTAGCCATTGGAAAACTGGTCTCAAGATTTTTCAATATGCTTCCAGCTTAAAATACGGTTGGCGCCCCTTCCGGCACCGGAACTGGTCGAAACCAAAAAACCAGTCCACGGAACTAGTTGAAACAACTACGAAACTCGAAGCGATAAGTAGCAATCTTATCACCCTTTGAAACAAAACCAAATACGTCATTCCAAAGAGCATAAACAAATTTGAGCAGAAATGTTCATGAAAAATATGTGAACAGGTTTTGAGAAAACCGCTAAGACAAATTATGCGGCGAAGAGCAAACCCATTATTATATTTAGAAAAATCGAAAATGCTTGACAACCCTAATTCGTCGTAAACTAAATCGTAAATAAATTCGTAAAAAACAATTCGTAATTGCACAAAAATGTATCAGGAATATTTAAATCAATTGGCAACCTCTATCGGTCCCTTAAGCTCGGATGAGCTCAAGGATTTGCTAAACGATGATGAAAAACTAGACCAAAAAGTTGATGAGGTAAAGGAATTCCCGTGTTTCTTTTGTATATTCGCCATTTGCTTTTGTTAGGTGCTGGAGAATTTGAAACAACAGAAAACCAATGTATTCGAGGACAATCGCATCCGGGCCGAACGCAACATTGAAAAGGAGCCACAAGTCATCGAGCTGCGTGGGAAACTGGGTGAACTTAGCGAGGAGGGACGCAATCGCTGTTCCGCGGTGCAGGAAAAACTAACACAATTGAAACAAAAATCTGGTGGAACTAGCCAGGAGGCAGCCTTGGCTCTCTTGCAAACGGCAGCATCAGAAAGCGAAGAACAAACCGAGGAAATGGTCAAAAAATTTAATGACAATGAAACCAATGTGGAGACATTTCTTGAGGATTTTCTTGCCAGTCGCAAGCAAATGCATTTACGACGACTCAAAGCCGAAAAAATGCAGGACTTGATCAGAAAGAAGAGACGCAGCACAGCACCAGTAGCTGGAGGTGGAGGAGCGATTCCGCCTTACGGCAACCTGCCGCCTGGCAGTGGCTTTTATCCATCCGCTGCAGCAGGTGGTGGCGTGCCATATCCGATGATGGGTCCATTGATGCCCATGCCACCGTCAGCAAGCAGACCGTACTAAAGCCATTTGGGAGCGAGTAACGCGAATAGGGGGATTAGCCTTTACACAATTTAGCTGATGTTGTTTAGAAACTGCCATCGTGGGGGTTCAATGAATGACTCATAAGAGTCGCCATTATCTTCAAATGTCGTCACTTTTTTACACCAATATCAAGCAAATATATTTACATTTTATTAATATTAGCGAAAGCTGGTTTGAAAGGTTCTCAGCATTACAATATGGGAAAACAAAAATAAAGCTTTTCGATCAATTTCGAGTTCAAAAGATATTATTTAAGAAAGAATGCGGCTTTTTTTTTGTCCTAACCCAAATAGTTGTACTTATTGTTCCCTTAAATTCAAAAAGAAAAGGGTAATTTGATAACTTCTTGTTGTTACTACAGACACCACTACATTCTATTTCATATTTTAGTTGGAACTTGAATACAATTTACAACTGTAAAGTGATAAGTAGACAGCATAATACTTGAATAAAAGATGAAATATTTTTTGCACCCTGGGTATCCGAGAATAGATTGAAGACGCTCCAACGATTTTACGCACCAGCAGGGCAGTATATAAAGACAAAACTCGCTAAATTGAGTATAGTAATTCGCAAGTCAGGGCAAATCTAACATAGTTACAAGGTTCCAAGGTTATCTGCAGTAAGACTTGATAGGCAAGTACAAACAATTTTTAATAAATTAGGAGGCAAGTCGCAGCTATTTCAGGTATTTTGGTTTTTTTTGTAGATAATAATCTTTCTGATTTTGAATGAAATAATCGCGATATCGAGTTAAAATCTAGTATTTATTGGTTTACAGTTTTGTTTCACGTGTTCAACAGCATTTAAGTACATATTGCTTTTCAATGATAAATGACAAACGATACAAAATTTTCTTAGTTCTTATAAAACGAAAGAGGGATATACATTATAAAATAAACTTGATTATTAATTAATACGAATACAAAAAGAAAAAGGGCAAACATAAATATAAAGTTGTGTTAAATTTGGATAATTGGAAAAGCCAAGGCTTAGGTGGCATTTAAAGCGATTTGGGATTGGATTGTTGATCTTATCTTATAATTATTAATTATATTTATTATAAATAGAAGAGTGCTGATTGGCGGTGTGTGGAAGGAATAGGCTAAAGTGAGTGAGTGATATAGGCGGGTGTATGTATAGGTGTATGATGTATGTAAAAATTTGATATATATTGTAATGCCTATGAATTTCATAAATTTCACTTTGCTCTTTTCGTTACTCTCTTTGAGAATTGTTAGTCTTTTGTTTTAGTTTTCCGTGTTTTGCAAAAAAATGTTATATATAAAATATGTGTATCTTTTTTTTACAGGGCCGGTTGGTTTCTCACTTTAAAAGCTTATAGAATTAGGTTTTCCTTATTAAACTAAGATCTTTATTAGTGACATCGCCCAGTTAAGGTAACGCCATCATGATGAACCAAACTCCATCATCCATTTCTCATATTTATCCAGATCTGCACGCGATACGCTCTTGTTGCAACGACTCATGGCCTCATCGAAATCTTTATTGGATACTGGCAGATCTACCTCTTCGGTGGCCAGCTGGCGTATCTGTTCAGGAGTTAGGCCAGCGATTTTTCTACGCATCGACATCATGCTGGCCTCACGGCACACATTTGTGATATCTGCTCCCGAATAGCCTTTCAATTGATTGGCCACATATGTGAGATCGACACTCTCATCGATTTTTACCTCACGCAAATTGATTTTTAGCAACGCTTCGCGTCCCTCATCGGACGGCAATGGTATGTAGATTCGCTTTTCCAATCGCCGGCGCAGGGCCTCATCAATGTCCCAGGGAAAATTGGTGGCTGCCAGCACCATAACCACTTTTGCCTGCTCCTCACTACCGCCAACGCCATCCATTTGTACCAGCAATTCGGATTTGACGCGACGGGAGGCCTCATGTTCGGATTCGGAGCCTCGGCGCGAGCATAACGAATCGATCTCATCAATGAATATGGTGCTGGGAGCATAGAAGCGAGCCATCTCGAAGAGTAAACGCACCATTTTTTCCGATTCACCGCGATACTTGGAGGTAAGAGTGGCCGAGCTGACATTGAAGAAAGTGGTGCCACATTCGGTGGCCACCGCCTTGGCTAGCATTGTTTTACCAGTGCCAGGTGGACCGACCATTAAAACACCCTTCCAGGGTCGACGAATGCCCTGCAAAAATAGAAAATGAAAATAAAGTAATCATAAGTAATGGGATACAAAAGATACGAATTGAGAAAAAAAACGACTGCTTAATCTTATAGAGTTAATGATTCATATCACTGGAAATTTTAATACAATTGTCATTCACATTTAAGATCATATGAATATAATCAATTAACTTTCTGAACTACACACATCACTTTACATTAGAATTATGAACGAAGCTTCTTTTCTCTGATAAGATAGTGAACATATAAATAAGTACTATATATATCATAAGTTGACTGCTTCCACTGTCGATATGCTGGGACTACGCTACACATTGGCCCCGAAAAAAATCGAAAATGAGATACACCTGAATAGCTATCATTTCTTTACATTGAACTGGAATAGAGTAAAAACCAAGTTTTTGCCCAAAGGACAATGTTTATATAAACTAATAAATTTAAATATGCTTCCAATAAAGAAAACATACAGTAATCTAATTCTCCTATTGCATCTTGTAAATGTCTAAAAAGTTTATTTCTTATTGAACTCCTCCAGGAAGCGCCTTTGAATTTATCTTTATGAAATGTCTACACTGGCCAAGTAGGTAAACAACTAATTAACTAAAATAAGAGATAAAACTGAATCCGTACACCTGGGTGAATGACTCATTCTATGACAACGATGAGATACCTTGAAATATTCTGGCATTAACATGGGTAAGACCACAGCCTCCTCCAGCAGACGTTTGGCATCATGAAGATCGGCAATATCGCTCCAGCGCACTTTTGGATCCTTTTGAAGAATATCACGTTCTACAAAAAATCATGGGAGTTTAGTTGTACTTATTTGTATTTGTATCTGCTACTAACCCAAAATGTCCACCAACTCAGCTTCAATGTGATTGTTTGGTTGAAATTTACGCTCTTCCTCGGCTCCTCCAGTTTGGGAGTCAGCTTCGCCACTGTCACCATTCCCAGCAGCGGCCGAATCCTCATCTTTGACGTCATTATTGTTCGCTGTGGACAGTTTACGTCGTCCATTGATGGTGGTGGAAGTGGTGGTGCTGCTGATTGTTGATCTAGCACTATTCGATGAACGGGCATTACGTGCGGCGTTTGGACCGTTTCTAGTTGTACTTTGTGGGATTCGTTGCTGTGTTGATGCGGAATTGGTTGAGGTGGTAGTTCGTCGACTATTTGTGGCATTGGCTCGCCGACCCACTGCCTGAGTCGTTGGTTGTTTGGGTGGACCCCAGACATCTGGATCTTTGGGTGGTGGTGTCCATATATCTGGATCAGGCTTAAACCAGGCGGCGGGATCTTTGTAATTGCTATTGCTCTCCTCACTATTCGACTGTGAGCGCAATTTCTGGACAAATTTTGTATTTTGAAAGTCTAATGAAATGTCCTGCAATGTGCGTTGTATGGCCTTGACTTTGGCATGCTCCTGGCTAATCTGCTGATTGAACTGCAATTGAAATTGATTATTTTCTTTTTACTTCTTTGGTGTGTATGTCATTCTTACCATATTCCATCTACCCTTACGCATGGGATCGGCAGTACTTTTGAGCAAACGGCCCAGCATTCCCTGGAGCCCCTCATAGTATATGCATGCCGAGTCATAGTTACCCGTCATTGCCATATCTCTCGCTAATTTGGCATTCTCGCATATTTCTTCAAACGTAGACTTGGCCATTACGGTCATTCCTACGCAAGTAGTTGTTTTTTCCTTGCCACCTCGTAGTAACTTCACAGATTGGAACGTCGGAACAGGTTGTTGTCAGTGTAACCAAAAATGAGACACAAAAACAGATTAGTTGTCCAATTAAAGCATTTTGAGTGCGTAAAGTACTACACGCTCCCCCTATCGCACTCCCTCCTTCTCACTCACTCACACTTGCTCGCTTGTCACCTCTATTTTGTTGTGTTAGACATGGAAGTAGTTAAGGGGCCCCTTCACAGCGTTGAGTTTAGAATTAGTAAATATTTGGATTCGAAAGGTTTTATACTTATACCACCGCTTGATCACATAGAAAATGATTTTAATTGTCCAGTTAGTCTTATCCATTTAGACAGTCTTACAGAAAAACAGAGAACTTCATGCTACCCCCTCTAACTACTGCCATGTGCAAGTGTGAACAATAGAACGGAAGCGACTTTGGCTGCGACTGCGTCACTCACTCACACACAAACACAGATGAGCGCATGCACACACACAGTTGCAGGTAAAAATGGAAAGTGAGCCTCAAAAAAAGAAACACACTCGAAAAGAAAACTTGTATAAAAAAAGAAGCTAGAGCAACAGGAGAGGCAAAGTGGGGAAAGGAAGACGGAGACAACGAGAGCGACCTGACAATGGCAACGACCGAACTACCGAAGTACCGTTCCAATTGCTAATTATAAAATGCGCGAAAAAGAACCGTTTTTTGTCAACATTTTTAAACGTGCCTCCATATTTGTTTCCCCACTCCCGTCGGCTCGTCTCAGCCCCATACATCCCTCACAAAATATGATTATAACCTCGCATCAGACAAATAAGGCGCCTGACCTTGTTGACTTGAATAAAAAATAAATTCTTCAACTTAAACGACGTTTGCTTAAGAAAAATCGTCGTATGCAAAAAGAAATAACACTCACACACACGTATTAAACGGGCAAAAGTAAAAAATAAAACGTCTCAGCTCAGATTTCAGCGGCTCCACACACATAGAGAGAGAGAGAGAGACACTTAATGCATTTTAAATAGTCTTAGCTAATTGCAATCTGATTTGTTTCATTTAAACAGTTGAGCCAATATTAATGTAAACTTTTCTTTTTTGTGCTTAGCTACGTGGGGGCGTCTGTGTGAATGAGAGGTAGGAGGAAAGAGAGCGATGGCGGCATTTAAATTGAACATGTCTCTTTTCTTTGATTAAAAACTTACGGTTATGGACATTAGTGCACTTTTATAACGCGTTGCAGGCTAGTTTAAATGTTATGTTAAACTTGTTAGGTATAATTTAAAGGCAGAAATGGATCGGGTGCCGTCCTGTTTCTGGTTTTTATTGCTACGAAATAGAGGTGGAAGTAACTTCGATGGGTCTCGTACAAAATCGATTAATAGCTTAATATAGCCTTTTCTGGCCAAGAATGGTGCTGCCAACTTCCTAATGGTTAAAAATTGGCGGGATACTCAAATTCAAAATTTTAAAATTTTTTTTATTTATTGTGATTTAGAGGAAGCGCACAGCTTTGATTTCGTCAATAAAAAATTAATACTTTTGTTTTAGTCTGCAATATGCTGTGTTCTGTATCATGAAAAATAAATGGAAGTATTTAGTATTTTCAGTGTCAATGCGCTTTTGGTATTTTGGGATCAACTGGTCCTCCAATTTGTTGTGCTATCGGTTGTTAATATTTCGGCTTAACGTGCTTAAAAACAATATTTTGGGGTTTATATTTAGCACATCACGCAAGCAACGGCTACCATAGCCCATTATACCCGCCTAGCAATGACAACGCCCACACGTGCCAGCCTGGAAAAGGCTCTGAAAAGCGATGCTAAGCTGCAAAAGGCAGCCAACGAAATAGCCAAGGGTAACTTGAACTCCACTCTGATCCATTCTCTACTAATTGTGTTTTTAATCTTATAGACCTGACAGCGGGAACATATGATATAGCCCTACTGGCCGAAGAATTGGGATTTGCCTTGACATCACCCGATATGGTGGAACGTGTGGGTGGAACAAATCTGTTGTCTGCCGTCCTAGTCGCACTGCCTGAGGAGTTGCTTAACGCCGAACAATTGGAGTTTTTGACAAGATTCTATGCGGATCGCCTAAAGGATCATCATAATGTAATGCCGGCTATAATTGATGGCATTCAGGCCATGGTTCATATGAAGCATTTGCCAAGATCGTGTATTGTAGATATTCTTCAGGCGTTTTTTCAATATACAACCTGCCAGTCCCAGACCCGCGGGGATCGCACGAAACTCTTCAATATATTTCAGTACCTGACGGAGAATTTTAAGCCCGGTAAGAGTTTATTTCCCGAAATCGATCTTTTTTTTATTTTAATCTATAATTCTGTTTATTTGGCAGAGCTGCAGACAATGGCCGGTGATTTTGTCTATGGCTTAATTAATTCCATTGACGGTGAACGCGATCCTCGCAATCTGGACATTATATTTAGCTTTATGCCAAAGTTTATTTCGACATATCCTTTGTTGCATTTAGCTGAGGAAATGTTTGAAATTTTCGCCTGCTATTTTCCTATTGACTTCAATCCCAGCAAGCAGGATTCGGAGGCCATAACGCGCGATGATCTGGCAGCCAAGTTAACTCAATGTCTGGTAGCTAATGATGAATTTGCTGAATGGGTTGTGGTTCTGGCGATTGAGAAGCTAGAGAGTGATTTATTGGTTGCCAAGCTGGATTCTTTAGATCTGTTGGTAAGAGCATAACAAAACTACATCAAATCAACTGTTTAAAATGTTGCTTTCAGCACCAAGCTGCCTTAAAATTTCCTCCATCCGTGCTGGAGTCCCATTTTGAGCAAATCTGGCAGGCTCTCAAAGCGGAAACATTTCCAGGTGGCGATAAGGAAGAGATACTAAAAGCCAGTCTTCAGGCCTTGAAAGCCTTGCTAAAGCGTGCCGCCAGTGTTCCAGACATCAGTCATAGCTATCAAAGCACAATTTTAGGAGTAATTCTAACCCATTTGAGTGATGTGAATCAAAGACTCTTCCATCCGGCTACTTCGCTGGCCTTGGTGTGCGTGGCTAGTGATGCGCCGTATGCAGCAACTAAAATCCTAAACACATTCCACATTAAGCTGGAGTCCATGGATTTGCAAAGTTCCCCGCCAGAGCAGCGCATTCAAATCTATCATATTGTAACCCAGGTCTATAAGATATCAGCTTTAAATGAGGACCTCAATAAGTTGGATGCAGGCATAGTGAATCGCCTACAGGACGATGTTATTGCCTCTTTGCGTTTGTGCGAACGAGAGGACTTCGATGCCAAGAAGGAAGATTTGGAATTGCAAAAGGCTTCCCTGAATGTGTTGGGTGAATGTGTTCCAATTTTAACCGAAGCCCAGCGAGCATTGGTCTACAAGGCTTTCGTTCAATTGATAAGCCATCCGACTATAGATCTAGACTTTACTCAAATCACTCAGCGATTGGGAGCCCTGCAGCCTGTCGAGCTGCAGGCGAACTTCATTGACATTAGCATCCGAAACTTTGGTATATTTTCCAATTTCATCAAGCGCAAAATCTACGCCAATCTATTGCCCTTAATTCCCCAAATGGCATTTACTCAACGCATTTTGGATTTATTGATGCAGCAACTTTTCACAGCTCCACAAATAGAGCCTGCTGTCCGACAATTGGCACTGGAGGCCTTGAATTCTCTGCTAACACAAGAGGATCAGCATTTTATTGTTGAACTGCAGCAGCAATCAAATTTGCTACACAAACTCATTGAACTGGCCCAGAAAACCGAGACTGATAGCATGCCTAGTGAATCATTGGAGCAGATCTCTGGAGCATTAAGTCGCATCATGCAACAGTTGCCTCTATCGGAACAAAGTGCCATTATAAGTGAATATTTGCCTGGCCTTCAATTGCATCTTTCGGCTGACTTGTTTGTAGCTAAGGGGCTGTTGGGCTATCTGCACAAGGACATAAGTTTGGATGATCATTTCGAGCGTTTGCTAAACGATCTCACTAAACTGTCCCTCAGCTCCGATAACGAACAGTTGCGTACGATTGCCCATCATCTGCTATGTAGTTTGGTCAATAAAATGGACAATACGCCAGAAAATCGTGGCAAGGTCAAGAAGGTTCTTGGGCAGCTGAAAAATGCCATAAAAGAAGGCGATGGACGAGCTGTAGAGATATCGGCATGGATTGCCAAGGGTCTGGTTGTTGCTGGATTTGAAGAAGCAGGCGAAGTCGTGGGGGATGTAAGTCGATATATCTAAGCTTACTCTAAACTTTAATTCTATTTTCGAATTCCTGTTTTGTCAGCTTTCGGATCTTCTTAAGCACCCCACTTTAAGTACTGCTGCTGCTGTGGCATTTGACATCCTAGCCGCCGAGTTTCCCGAACTGGATCTGCCTGTTGTCAGATTTCTGTATAAACAAAAATTCTTTCACACCATAATGGGTAAAATGGGCAACAAAATGGCCAATTATTGTGAACAACATCTGAAGGCCTTCATCTATGTGCTTAAGGCCACTCCGTTGGCAGTGATTAAGCTCAATATTGAGAAATTAGGACCACTGCTTTTCAAAAGTCTGGAGGAACCCAATGATGCCAAGTCCTTGTGCATAGCCTTGGGCATTTGCGAGAGCTTCGTCCAAAAACAGGATACGTATTTCCAGGGACACTTAAATCACTTAATACCCATTTGTTTGGAGCTGTCGAAAAACAAGGAACAGCATCCTATGGTGAGTCCTAATAAAATTGCTAATACTCAACTTTTTCTAATGTTGCTTCTTTTTATGTTATCAGCAAGTTCGCATTGCTGCCCTCCAGTTGCTCTATGACATTACCAAATATCCGACATTCGTCCTGCTGCCCCACAAGGTGGACGTAACTCTGGCCATGGCCCCTGCTTTGGATGATCCCAAGCGTCTGGTTAGGAATGTGGCGGTTAAGGCCAGAAATGCTTGGTTTCTGATTGGAGCTCCGAATGGTGGGGACTAACCATGGACAAATAATATGCAACTATTGTTAACAATATTTTGTAAACAAAATATTACGCACAAATTTTTAAATGCTTTGTATGCTTTTTAATGTTCAATTTTGGTCAGATTGCAATTTTCTGGTACTTGAACAAACGATTATTTCCCATTGTGAAACTCCAAGAGGAAACCTCGCGAAATCCGATAAGCCAGTAATTAGAAGCCAAAGTTTGGCTCTATCAGTATTTAAATTGAACTCGCTTGATCAGTGGATTCTGAAACGCGTCTAAACTCGCATCATGTTAATCATTTTGTTGGGGACGACCGTGCTAGTGGTTGCCACATGGCGTCTGTTCCTGATTCTAAATCGAAAATACTATATTCTGTGTCTATGCAAGCGTATTCGTCCCCTCGATGGTAGTCCTTTGGAGAGTAAAACCCTGGTTATACCAGGCACAACAAAATTCGGAAATAATTTCGATATACTCCAAGGTACACCATCGAGTGTATTTAACTATGTGCGAGGTGCATCTGCCCGGGCCCAGCTTCAGCATATGAATTACTTGTTTTATTTTTTATTTGCCCCCATGTACAATGTGATAAGAGCCGAGGAGGCTGAGGAAATCTTTCAGAGTCCAAAACTGATAACGAAGAATGTAGTGTACGAGCTGCTTCGACCTTTTCTGGGCGAGGGTTTGCTGATTAGTACAGGTCGGTGAGGAGCATCTAAAAAATGATTTTCAATTGAGATTTCCAAAACTCTATTGACTCTTTTAATAATCTTTTAGATCAGAAATGGCATTCCAGACGCAAGGCCTTAACACCGGCTTTTCATTTTAACGTTTTGCAGTCGTTCCTGATAACATTTAAGTGAGTTTTAGTCAGCGCCAATCAACCAATTGAAAACGAATCAAAATAATTTTGGAAATACGTTTCTGCTGTTTAAGAACTTAAGATAATACTTAGTTGAAAAATTTACAGAGGGGAATGCAAGAAACTGGTCCATGTGCTGAACCAAAAGTTGGAATCTGAGTTGGAGCTTAACCAGGTTATACCCAGTTTTACTCTGAACAGCATTTGCGGTAAATATCATACCAAGTGTTTTTTTTTTTGTGGTTGAATGAACACACAATTTTGGGAAATTTTTAAATTCAGAGACTGCCTTGGGCGTTAATTTGGATGATATGGCCGAAGGGAAACAATATCGTGATTCCATTCATGCTCTGGAATCCGTTATGGTTCAGCGTCTATGCAATCCTCTATTTTATTATTGGTTGTACTTTTACCTTTTTGGCGAATACGGGAAGCATGCTAAGAATTTAAAAATAGCCCATGACTTTTCTCAGAACATCATTAGGCGCAGGCGTCAAGAGTTTAACCAAAACCAGCGACACGCATCAGATGACTTTGGCAGGAAGAAGCGCTATGCAATGCTGGACACATTGCTGGCAGCAGAGGAAGAGGGTCAAATCGATCATCAGGGTATTTGCGATGAGGTCAACACGTTTATGTTTGAGGGCTACGACACCACTTCCACTTGCCTGATCTTCACCCTGCTGATGCTGGCTCTTCACGAGGATGTGCAGCAGCGTTGCTATGAGGAACTGCAGCAGCTGCCAGGAGATGACATCAATGATCTGAATGTCTTTGACTTTAATCAATTGGTCTACTTGGAATGTTGTATCAAGGAGTCGTTGCGCATGTTTCCCTCAGTACCTTTCATCGGTCGCCAGTGCACTGAGGAGACTGTGGTGAATGGTTTGGTAATGCCCGAAAATACCCAAATAAATATACATATCTATGATATTATGCGCGATCCTAGACATTTTCCACAACCAAATCAATATCAGCCCGATAGATTCCTGCCGGATAATACAGTAAACCGTCATCCGTTCGCCTTTGTACCCTTTAGTGCCGGGCAGAGGAATTGCATTGGACAAAAGTTTGCCATATTGGAGATGAAAGTTCTGTTGGCATCGATCCTAAAGAATTTTTGCATATTGCCAGTGACTCGTCTGGAGGACATCATTTTTGAATATGGAATAGTGCTAAGGACCCAACAAAGTGTTAAAGTCAAATTTATCGAAAGAGTTAGGAACTCTTGAGTCTTAAAAGAAAAAAGATTTTCATGTGGCCCACTCTCTTGCCAATTGACTAAAAATTGTAACGCAAAATTACTTATTGTTTTTAAATTACCGTCTGAAACATTATCAATATATATTCCACAATTGTAAATCTAAGAAACCAAATAATATATACAAATAATATTTCCCAAAAAGAAAAAACTTTCTTGATTCAAAATTGAAGCTCGTAGTTAACGATTTAAATTTCAGTTTTAGATAGTTATCCTTGATTGTAATGGCTCCTAACCTTACCCAGTAAAACATTAGATCAAGGTTTAGCTGAATGAAATGTTTATTTTGTCCTTAATATGGATGTTCACACTGAGATCGAGCCATTAGGGCACACTTTTGGGCACGTTGCACCACCTCGGGACAGCGACGTTTGCGCATAAACCGGCAATCCTGGAAGAAGCCTTCGTTCCTGGGAAAGCCATGGAAACCATCTTGAAAGGTCAACAGACCCAATCCCCAGATTTTGCCACCACGAAACTCTCCCTCATACTTCATGCCATCGGCACGCCAGAAGATGCCATGACCATGAAACCAGCCCTGGTGGAATTCACCCTCGTATCTGGGGTTAAAAAAAGGGTTAAAGTGCGAGGGTTGTCCAACAGTTTATGCTGAATAAATGTTGAATTACTTACTTGGCACCGTCTGGAAACCAAAGGCATCCCAAACCCTGACTTAGACCCTCTTGAAATTGTCCATCAAAGCGTGTGCCATCGGCAAACTGCAAATGACCAATGCCGTGTTTCTGGCCAAGTTGATTCCATTCGCCAATATATCGACTGGCATCCTCATAGCGCCAACCACCCACCTTGACAGCTCCAGCACTGTATTGACTCTGTCCTTGCTGATGATGTCCCTGCCCCTGCTGATGATATTGGCCATGCTGATGATGATTCTCAATCCGTGCGGTGGTCACTCCCACGCCCACGCTGCTCACTAGATATCAATACAATTAGTTGGAGTTGGCCAAGTTTTACACCACCTTTTTTCCACTTACTGTCATCTTCATAGTCATCCATGGCCATGTTGCGCTTAGAAGCTTCAATCGGATACTGAACACATTTTCCGCTGCCCCAGCAAACTGGCAAAAAGATTGTGGGGCTTCAGCTGATGTCGGGCGACGTCCCTGGTCTAAATCTAATTAGCATATTGGAATTCGCAATCACAACAGAACAGAAAAAAAAAAATTGCACCACTGTATGCCGCCGACCAACTGTTGCTGCACAGAAAGAGTCTATTCAAGGCTATCAAATCAAGGCAATGTCACAAGGGATTGCGACAATTTAAGAAAAACAATTATGTAGATGGACTCTGACAAACTTATGACCAACTCGTTTGCATTGCTCAGATAAAAAAGTGTAACAATTGTTTTGTAAATTCAAAATTTATTGCAATATTTTTTAAGCTGTTTTTGTTATATCAAGTATTTAGATATTCTGTGCTGAGGAGATTATAAACTTTCACAAAATGATGGTTAGTATATGATAATCACAGAACAAAAGTTCCCGATTTGTCACAAAGAAACGAAACGAAACGAAGCTAGGAAAAAACATTATACACAAAAAATACAAAAAGTCTGCAAGAACTTTCGTTTGAAAAATTAACCTAAATATGTAAAGGTTTATATATATATATTTATATGTATGTATATGTATTGGCTTTTTTTTTTGAGTGGGAGGCGCGACTGGAAATTTCTCTAGGCCAAAACAGCCGAGGAGGCCATTTCGCTGACGCCGCAAGAATTATCACCACGATAAATACGATAATAGCCCTGTTCGCCCCAACGTGGGCCCCAGGAATTTTTGACAATCCAATAGGGCAGAGTTTTATGGAAATTCGGATAATCGGAGACGCCATAGCCAACAATTAAAACACCATGGTCAAGATTTTTCTTAGAGCACAAGAATTTCAGCGGGTGGGACACGCCGCCGCGATAAAATTGCATGGCATTGGCATTTAATCCTGCAAAGGAAACAGATTAATAAATTGATTGATACAGCGAAGTTTTAAGATGTGGTCATACCGATTGAGATGGGTCCATTTGCGATAAGAAACTCCTGCATTGCTGTCTCGTTTTTGGGTATATCCACAAAACCAGAGATCTGAACGTGTGCAAGGGTTTTGTTGAAACTGCATTGCTGCTTCTTGGCCTCATAGGGATATTCTGATTCATATTCCAAGCCACCTATATCCTGAATGGCTCTGTAACAATAATAAAAAATAAAGTTTTTAGTCGCATTTTTAATTCCTTTCAAACTTGTCACTCATCGTACTTGTAGGCATTATCCATTAGACCTCCATTGCAGGCACTATCTTTGGTATCACAATCCAAAAGTTCCTGTTCCGAGAATTGCTTCAATTCGCCGCTTTTCACTGCATACAAGCCCTCAATGTTGCCCGTAGTGCTGAATGCCCAGCATGAACCACACGATCCTTGATTTTTCACCGATGTGACAGCGTTCTTTTTGCGCCAGTCGAACTCCTTGGGTAATTGGCCACCAGGATAGGGTGGCACTACAGCCGTCTGACCTCCAGTGGGTTGTCCCTCACTGCGCTGCCAGAGTCCGGTGCGTGCTTTATACTCCGTACTGGTCATATCAGCAAATTCGGTAATACCATATTTAGCACTTCCCATCTCATTGGCATTCAATTCCTCAATTGTCCGCAGGTTCTGACGGAATATCCGCAAACGCATCTGACGTTCCACAGAGTTTACATAGCGACGCTCGAATTTGATTTGGAATTTGTGGAACAAATGCTCAACCTTGTCCAGCGAATGATGATTGTGCTTCTTATGTGCCGACTTCTTTTCGGCCCATTCAACCGAACGACTGTGTCGCGCGCGCACAACAGGCTGATTGCGGCACTTGAAGGTGATGTCATGTCCCTGCTCTAGCCATGGTTGTGCCCAAATTTCGACAATGCAGCGATGCTGTCCCTCATTGCCATCAATTAGATCGGCATCGATGCGGGTCAAAGTTCCAGACACAACTTGACGTGAGGCCGAATAGACTTTGACAATTCTACAAAGACAACAATTAGTTATACAGATACATTCGAATGAAATGAAAACAGGAAAAGCATTACTTATAATGTGGGCCCTCGCCAGCGGTCAACTTGTCCAGGGTTCGCTGCAGCTGAGCCTCAGCCTGTTTTTCATTGTAAGGTTTGCTTCCACCCAGGGGAACATCATTTAGGCCGCGCTTACTGCGAGAACCCTGGAAAAACAACGAAAAACAAGTGTTAATAAAGTAGGTAAGTCCTGTGACCTGTGAAAGTTATTTGAAAAGAATTTCTTTTGACCGATTATTTATATATTTGACTAAAATTAAAAACAAGGGACGCAAATGACTTAAACCATAATTTTATTTCAAAGGCGTAAAATTTCAGAATACACATTTATCTAGACACTTTTGCCGCGTATATTAATCCGTCAAGATTCTTGTTAATACTATGAAAATTTGGAATACTCCCTAAGCGCATCTTTTCTAAGGCATTCCTTAGAGACAGCACTCAACGGGCACTACATAGTCATCGAGTAGGCGCACTCGTCGCAAATTTCCTTGCCAATCGACACCCATTTGGCCTACTTCATCCTCATGGGCATCCTTCACATTATTGGCATCCCGAAGGCTGCGCAGTTGCTTCAATTCACGACGTCGTAGCACCATCATAGCAGCAGCAGCCACTGCCTCCTGACGCACCCAAGCTGCCACAATCCAGAAATGGCGCAAACGTGTCAACAATGCAGATGGCTTCATGTTTCTTCTAGGATTCGAGTGTCAGTAACAAAGGGAATATCAACAGTAATAAAATATTAAAGAAAGAAATCTATCAACGAGCTGTTGCCGTATCAATACAATTAAATAAATCTAACCAAATGGCTAGAGTAGAATGTAAGCAATAAACTAAACTGAGCTAAATTTTTAAGTTGTTCAGTTGATTTAAAAAAGCAGGCCTGCTTAAAAAACATTTATGCTGAAATTAATAAAACATCATTATGCAGCTTTCCAACAACATAACTGACTTAGTTTCAATCCATTCCATTTATCTTTAAATCCAGATGACAGACGAAATAGCACGAAGTTTTTCTATTTCAGGACTTTGTCTCGGCTAAAGTCAGTTAATCCTAAGCTAATTAGGCAAATGAATACAGTTATCCATTAAGAGAAGAAACATGACGAACAACAGCGAAAGTATCAGCAACATCATCAGATGCGGCAGCGGCAGCGGCAGCTGTTGTCGTCACATCCTACATCAATCCAATCCGATTCCAAGCAATTCCAAGCAGAAGGCACATAAATTACATATAAATGCAAATGAAACAGAGACATGTCAGAGTTTACATTACCACGAAATTGACACACACCCTTACCCACCCACATACACACACACACACACACACACATGTGGGGGCTACAAAAAATTGCACTAAAGAAAAAGCTACCAATACCAAATTCCCTCCCACATAACAACAATAACATTTGGTAGACACATACGGCACACAGAACATAAACCATTCAATGCCGAGAACACAAAAACCAATTAAACCAAACATTTTAGCCTGGAAACTCATTCCTGGGCCTGGTCGGAGGATTCCTGTTGGATATCGATGATGCTTGGAGCCTAAATGGCTCCTGCTGCTGCTGCTGGCATGTAATTGACAGCCCACTCCAATCGTAGCAGTCCGGGTTAACCTCGTATACGTGGACCAAGTCCAGGTGCAACGACAACAGTTCGAAATGAAATGTAATGGCTACGACGTGTGTATAATTAAAAGCGAAAAACAAAAAGGAAAAACGGAATACAAGCCGGAGCCATGCCGAAAAACATGAATTCATTAAGCTGCTTTCGAGCCTATACATTCTCTCTCTCCTCTCTCTCTCTTGTTTTCTCTTACTCTCTCCAGGCCACTGGCTGTTAATTCAAATGTATATTTCAATAAGAATTAAATTCCGTAAATGACGTTCGAACAACCCTGAGGGGGAATCTGATGAGTTATGGGGCACACGTTATCACCCAGTGGGTCTGAGGGGGAAGAGTATTGACCAATGGACTGGAAAATGCATTGCAATGTGTTTGTTGACAGTTGACGTTGAAAAAAAAACAACAATCACAACAACAACAAAACCTCTTTTCTATTCTTCTATTTCATTTCAATTACTTAAAAATTTAATTCAACTCACTGATTTTGTTCAATTTACTGTGAATACACGTTCAAGTAGCTGTAAATAACTAAAAATCAAATGACCCAATATTTCAAGAGGCTTTTATTTTACCCTTTGTCACACACTTAATGAAACCGTGGCTAAAGTTCGGAGAAACAGACAAGAAAAAGTATTCACAAGGTGAGAATTGGAAAGGCTATAAGCTATAATCTGAAATTATCTAAATCTCAATTGTACTTGTTAAGTGGTTAAATGAAAAGGAGATTATATGCCCTCTTACAATACTTTTAAAGGATCGAATGGATTATTAAGTAATTTTAATTATTTTTAATTTCATTTAAAACTTGTAACAGAAAATAAATACTGATACAGTAGAAACTCGTCATTTCAGAATAATGTAGAGAAGAGGATTTCATCCTCAGCTTTTTTAATAAGAATCCATCGCACTTCTCTGTTAACACAAGTGTTTGGATATCGCGGAAACTCAGAAGACTTAACGCTGGATATTTTAACGCTATGAATATTTTAAATAGATAGCTCAGCTAAGCTTAACATCAGTTAATTTTCGGTACATTTTCATCTTATTCAATGGGGAAACATCTTTTATTGGTGTGTAAAATCTGTCGTTTTCTTGCTTTTTAATATTAAAATAATGTACCGTCTTATAAAATGTTCTTCGAAAGAACGTTCCACCAAATTGTAAACTATTTACATCAGTACCATGTGCAGAAGCTGGCCCCAGAAAAAGGGCTCAGATTATCACATAAGGTTTGAAGGCATTAAAAAATAAATCTAAGCCCCGCCAAGCATGGTCAGATGTAAATGAATCTATTTTGGGGTTTTTTACAACTGGTGCTCAGTTCATTCTGGTTAAAATAGTTTTCGTAAGTTATTTTTGCAACTAAAATACTTTATTCATTTTTCTAGAAACCCACAATCCGCTCAACCGCACACTGGCCACTATGCTTAAATAACTGAAAGTACCAGTGTGCATATCTCAACACATTACAAGAGTCAAACCGCTGTAAAAAGTAGAGCAGAAGGATAATGAGAACACTTGCTTCACACTCAGCAGCAGCAGCACCAAAGGCACACACACACACATACACATACATACACAAAACACACACCCACTTAACCTCTTATATATGTATATATACTAAACCTATAACGATACTTGTGTGTCTACCTCCCCTCAAAAATTATATGGAAAGGACAGGTGTTTGGTGTGTGTGTGTGTGTGTGTGTGAAAAAGATGGAGAAGACACTCGTCTCGGGGTTAAACAGATTGCGGCCGTAATTTGAAAGCGGAAACTCATTTGATTATTAAGGTGGAATAAGAGTTATCTTTCCCCCGACCAACGTCCTCGCCCTCTGTTCCATCAATCCCCCCACATTCTGCGTCAGGTGAAAAGGCAAGCTTAAATAAATTCAATTAAATAACATTTTCGTTTTTTTTTTATTGTTCTTTACATTTACGAGTATATATAACAGGATAGCGGGAAAGAGAGGGGAGGGCTATAAGGTTGCGTAAGTGTGTGTGTGTGTGTGTGTGTTTATGGTGAGGACAATGGAGATAAAGACGATGATGATGATGATGATGATAATGTGGACTCCTTCTGCTGCTCCTCTTCCTTCTCCGCCGTTCGCTGCTCCTCAATGGATTTTTCGAAATTATAAGCTCCCACAGATAGAATACCATCGAGCCAACGTTTCTCATTATCATTGAGCTCTGCGGTTGGCGTCGTGGTGGCAGCGCCATCCAATGCTCGCTCGTCCTCGGTAGCCACATCACCAATCTCGTCTTTGGACTGAGGAACGGTTGTCATTTCCTCATCAATGCTAATTGCCGTTGTGCTAGATGGTTTGGTTATGGACTCATTAGTGGATTCGGATCGACTCCCGCTGCTGACCTTGCTGACCTTTCGCTTGCTATTTGACCCTAATACCGAAGTCGACCCAATGCCCGTCAAAATTTGCGCTTCCAGCTGGGCCATTTCTTGGTCGCTTAACTCGTTGCGTTGCCCACGATTAAAGATGCTGTTACTCACATATTTCTCATTCAGGACCTTGGCCCGCTCATCCTCATCAATTGCCCGGTTCTCTGTGCTATCTTCCGTACAGTTAGAATTGACCAATTCACGATATTTATCACCCCATTGGGTGCGCAGCCAAGGCTTTTCGAGTATAACCAATCTGCATATAATATCCGCCTCTTTTGGTTCCTTGGCCTTGGTATCGACAGCATTTAACAATATCTCATAGCTAACGCCATTCACAATCTCGCGATATGCATCGATTATGTTGATAAAGTTCATCGATAAAGGCAAAAAAGTCATGGCTATATTTTGGACACCAATCAAATTGGGTGATAGATATTCACGTTCACCGGGTTGGAGCACATGGACCAGCTTAATAGGCGGTTCACTCACTGGTGCCCCCTCCTCCTCCACCGCCGCTTTTGTTGTTGTGGTCTATATGGTGTGTGTGTGTGTGTGTGTATGTGCGTTCGTGTATGTGAGAGAAGACAAAAACAAAAAAGCAAAACACATATAAGGATACACACACAAAGAAGAGGGAAAAGTTGTATTTTTTTGTTGTTCTTGGACATATTTTTGATTGATTCGTGGGGTTAGTGTGCAGACAAGCCATCATGTGGGTGGGTGTGTGGGCGTGTGTGTATGGGTGGGTATTTCTGTATGAGTGTGCCAGGCGTATGTGGTTGCAAACGTAAGCGGGTCTATGCCACCACCAAAACTACACCAAAATATGTTGTTAGGTAATTTTAAAACCCTGAAAATGGCGAAAATTCATTTGCATTTCAATGAAACTCAAATTGAAAATAATAGGAAAAGTGAGTATACCAAAAATTACCCCAACTTTGGTGAACCATTTGCGAAGCTCCTAAACTAACCTAATTATACAGGGTGTGCCATCTTTTGAGTTGGTAAAACAATAATCGATTTCTATATGAGATGTTTCAATAAAATTTCATTTTTAACAATTTTCTTCGAAACGTTTTTAAATACTTCATTGATCAGGCGGCGACTTTACTGCGTTTTCCATTAGTTTTTTAAGCTTCTCTTCAAAAGCGTTAAGTATTTGCCTTGCCTTTAACATTTTTAGGGATACTAACGCTTCGTATTAATACAAGTGTATCAATTTTTATAAGTGCCAGAATAGAAATGGTCGAGTTAGGCGTAGAAACAGTTTTACTGTAACTTAAATCAAACTAAGGGTCGCGAACCTTGGCTTGTGCTGCTGAAGCTAATACGATTCATATTGACAATGGTTAAATTTCATTGAGTCCTGAGTTTGGAAACTTGTATTGGATGGGTCGTAGGCTAGGCTTTGGGAACCAATGCTTCAGGGCGTGTAAAAGGAATGAAAAATATGAATTTGAAGTAGTTTACGAACTCAAAGATTCCTTTTAGTTTTTGGATATTTTTAGGATTAGAAAAATTTGCAAAATATATCTCCTTATTAACATCCAAATCAACTTAATTACTTTAAATTGTTTTACGAACATTCCGTCAAATATGACGATTAAAGGGCCGTTTAAAGGCAAATGAGTTAATTAGGCTCAGCATTTAATGGAATTGCACATATGAGGTCACAACTTGGATGTTGACATCCTTTCACCTCCATTAGCTCTGGTTTCTGATGCAGCAAATTTCTCTTAGGTAAGTGGCTTAACCTATTTATAAGGCCTTTGCCTCTAACCATTTCTCTTTCTACCTAAGCCAAGGGCTTAATTAGCTCAATATAATTGCAACGGGATGGCAATAGAAGCGGTTTACCCCAGCAGCAGCAGCAGCAGTAGTAGAATGACGATAAAATGAGATGAGGGGTCAGGTCGAATCAAGTGAAACGCTTGACTGAGCCACAAAAACCAATTAACCATCGAAAAGCAGAGTGTATTGAAACGAAACAGTTCCAGTTACTCACTGACTATTGCAACAAAATGCATCGATAAATGATGAGCTGAAAAACGCAGACGGATTTTGCTGAATAATTTAGGAGAAGGCCACAAAAACAACAACAAAAATTAAAAAAAAAAAAAACAGAAGAAGTAAAACACGCTATTGCAGTGCAACTGGCAGCAGTCATAGCGAGGTAGAGTGGAGCAACTGGGGGGCAGAGACTGCGAAACTGGCAGCTTGTTGACGTTTTGATCGTTTATCCTCCTCATCGTCATTGTCTAGCTTGGCTGCTGCTGCGGCTGCCTTGTGACAAAAAGCCGAAAAATGCATAAAAACTTTTGACAGCGGTTCACTTGGGTTGGTTCGTTGCGTCACTGCAGACGACGACAACAACGATGATGATAATGATGACGATAATGATGATGATGATGATGATGATAAAGATGAGAGCTGATTATGGTTTGCCGTTGCGTAGTTGTTGTCGAAATGTGGGTGGAGCAGAATGAAGGTGGTAGAATTTCAACTTTGGCTTGTTTTTCAATTAAACTTTATGGCAATTTTAAACAACAAAATGCAAGCCATACGAAAACATGACGATGATGATGATGAGTTTTAAGCTTGACTCGTTTATTTGTTGTCCTGGCAACTCTCTCGGAGCCTCACCCACCGACAATCATCAGTTGGGTTAAGACTTAACTCAACTTGTCTGCACGGAGAAAAGCTTCTTTTCTTTTCTTGTTCGGCAGCAGGTGTAGGAAGGCATCTTGGGCTTAAGGAAACTTCAGGAATTTCATTTGGGGAAACGTCATAAATTTCTAATTCAATTGGTTTTCAGCGTTTAACTGGAGCGACGTTCTTATAAACATTATTTGACGCGTTTTTTTTCCAACAGTGTAAGTATATTGGCATCGGGCGTCGGATTCAGAGTGTTGGAAAAAACCAACTTTAATTGAATCAACGTAAACATCAACGCGAATGAGCAGCCGGCATCAGCATCATCATCAGCTTCAGCTTCATGGCCAAAATTGCAAATTGCCAATTTGGCTTGTGTTGTTTTTAATTAAAGTTTAATTAAAGCCGATTCCCAGTGTGATGGTTAAATAAATGCAGTTCCTCTTTATCCTATAGTAGTTGTTGCAAACAAAAAGATTGCGGTAAAACTCAGTCAACCAGTAATGCAAAGATCAATTTTCATGCGGCTTTTTAACATGTTGAAATTAATTCATCGTTTCCAAAAACAAAAAAAAAAAGCAAAAAAAAGAAAACAAATTTTGTCATCAAATAAATTTAAAGTGTAAAAACCGGTATAACTATGTGTTGTATGGCATCATTGGTATATAAGGCAACGCCTTGCCTGGGGATCAACGCATACTTGGAGCCCCAACGACCCCCGCCTTCTTCTTCTTAAAATAATAATATTCAAGGCCAAGTAGTTAGCTAGTGTTGGCCCCTATTAACCTTGCGTGTTGTGGTCGAAGCATGTGGGGTTCCTTGCTAAGAATAAATAGAAACTAGCACATAGATAAACCACATATGTGATTACTTTGTTTGTTGACCAACTTGACACTTGGTCACAGTTTAACAATACTTCAATAGACCAGAAAATTTAAGAACTCGTGTGTTAATCAACTCAAATTTTGTTATCCAAATGACTCTATTTGAATTCGTGAGGTGCGGCTAATAAACATTATACAAATAATGCAAGGCTCTACCTCAATATGAAATGCTCTGTAAATAAATCAAATTAAGGTTTATATAGATAAGAGTCAAAAGCTAAGAAGTTCTTCAAAGGGGTTTAACGGTTAAACGTTCATTAAAAAAATAACAATTTTTAAATGACCTTAGGAATAATAAATTTTATGCACAGTGTATCTTAAACTTTTTATGGGACAACTTATTATCAAGAAGTCATAAGTCTTATGGAAAAACTACGAAAATTAAACGAAAATATTTTTTAATTTAAATTCATGTAATAAAGATTTGTGGATTAAAGTTAAGCTATGCTAGCAGAATGGCTTTTTTGAGCTCTCCAAAGCGGTAATTTGGTTGATTTAGAAACTAAACTCAGCGTACCATTATGAAACTCTTAAAGCTAATAAAAATGTTATTTAAAAAGATCCTTTAAGGTTTTTCTTCTATACAAAACAATCTTGAAACAAAAGAAAACCCAAAAAAGTTTTGAATATTGACAGGAGACAGCACAGCTCATACACAGTTTAAGAATTGCCATTGACCAAAATGAAATCATCAAATTCAAAACCTTGTGTTACGGGCATTCGTTTGGCCCGAACTCAGTCTTCCAAAGAGATCTAGAGGTGACCACCATAAAGCCTGAGATTTAAAGACTCTGAGAACGATACTTCTTGACACATAAAAACTACCAAAACGATCTTCTATACAACAGTCAACATATCAGACGTCTCAACCAATTGATCTCGCCATTTCATACATATGTACAAGAAATCAACACAATGGCAATCACTTATCGATGTGAACTTAATGTTTATATTCCACAACTTATTGATTATCAAACATTGCAAACATAGAAATTAACTTAAATAAAATCTACTCCTGATAAGTGTTTATAAGGAATTTGATACACTAAAATGGTATGGGGTATAATGAAGTCGACACTCATTTTCATCAAACAATATTTTGTTAAAATATTGAATTTTTGGAAATTTAATTCACTCCTCAGTCGTAATTTCAATTCTCACAACCGGCACAAAAATAGGTAAATAAACATATATAATAATTAACTAGGTACATATTCATATACAATTTTGTAATAATAATCAAAGATGAGTCACTTTCAAGTTAATTTAGGGCATCAACAATAAGGAAAGAAGATATTAGTTTACCTATACATCACGTAAGAAATCAAATATTCGTTAAAATTATTATTAAACTTTAGAATATGCATGCTTGTGTGTGAGTGTGTGTGTGTTTGTGTGCATACTTCAATACATGTTCAGGATACCATTTACGAGACAGCAGCTCCAATTTCCATTCAAAATTTGTATGTCTTGATTTCTCTCTCATCCTTTTTTGTACGAAAATTCTCAGCACGCTTCTATGATATGAAGTTGGTTGGTTCATTGTTATACACCTGCGTGTAACCATGACAATACTCATTTAAAGCACCCTCTCTCCTCAGCCAGTAAGACATGAATAGTTTTAACCAGGGCAATTTAAGCCCTCTCCCTTTTCGATATCTTTCGCCCGCCCTTCCGTGAGTTCGGTTGGCATTTGCTTGCTCAAATTTCCAATCACACACACACCTCACTCCAGCTTCGATTCGGTATCCAAGCTCATTATAAACTTTGCCTTCAATAGTCCCTTGTCCCTTGGGTGCTAATTTGTGCTTTGTCTGTTCGAATTAGGGATTGAAGCAAGGGGACAATGGTGTGGCGACTCTGAAGGGTTTGCGCCTCTTCCATGTCTGCGTCTTAGCCATTTAGTGGCTTTCAATAGCGTAATTTCCATAGACATTTTCTATTAGCCGGCAAATCATCTTGAGAAAAAAATTATACAAATCGATTGACTTGGATGAATGAATGAATGAGAGAGTTAGCAAAAAATTTCAAAGACTAATTTGCATAAAGCGAAGCAAAAGAATTTAGCGTTTAACACAATTTGCCAGAAACGCAGGGAGTCAGAGTCAAAGTACGAGACAGAGCCAAAGCCAGCTTTTGTTTTGTGAATCACTTCGAATTTGATTTCCTAAATGACAGCCATAAACCGTCGACGACTTCCCATGATTTGGTTTTGTCTGAGAAGACAAAAGGGGAAAAAATAGTTTGCCATTTTGAAGCAAGTTTTATGCGAAGCTTGTCTCCGGCTTGACTAAATGAATATGGATATGTGGATTACTATGTATACATACATATATGAAAATGATACATATACATACATACATATCTATGTATGTATGTATGTAGGTATGTTTTATTGTATAGTTCCGCAATATTATTCATTTATGTAAATAATATTTTTCATGCATTTTTCGTCATTTGTTTCGTGTTTGTTTTGCTTGCATAAATCGCATTTTAGCTTTTATTTTGTTTTTCTCTTTTTTTTTTTTGCCTATGGCCAGCAGTTAAAATAGAAGAAAGGATATATTATTACCGTGAAAATTTAAAAAAAGGAAATAATTTAAGGTACCTTTATTAGGTAATCCATTAATCTTTTTTTAAAAGTGCATTACAACATTTCCCGACATTTGTCATTCACGTTCTTCCAAGACAATTTTTGATTTTGTAAAATTTTATTTATGATTTTTAATATTATATTCAAATAATATTTATAAATATTCTGAATATAATCAAGAAAATTTGTGGGTACAGAGTTCTTTCCACATTATTTATTTTTTCATATGTATGTATGTATGTACGATGTATGAACTTTAATTAAAATTTTAATGTAAATTTGTTGTGGTTATATAAGAAAAATTCGTTTTAATATCTTTTCTAGCGGGTATTCAATGGTCGAATAAGGTCGGTAGGCTTAAAAACATGGAAATTCCATTTTGTTTCGACTGCAACATGCTTTCAATTAAAATTGTGTACATATTTTCTATATATAATTCAAAATGCCTTTCTCCCTCTTCAAAAAAAAGGTAACCCTTTTTTGCATAACATTCAATTATTTTACTTGATATGCGAATGAATATTTGTACATATATAAATATTTTTGATGTATCGCATGTGTGTGGTGGTTTATTTTTTGGGTTGCCTGCAGCCAATTTAATTGATATTGATGACGTTGCTCGAGTGTCCACCAGATGTGCGGCATTTGGGGGCTTTTCGCCCTTCTTTTTCTCTTGTCCTTGTGCTCCACTTCCCTTTCCCCTTGCCCCTGGTTACCCAGTCATTAATCTAGCATATTACTTTGTGGCAGTTGGAGCTAGGTGGGGTTTTGGTTGGCATCAGAAACAGAAATTTAATTTATTTAAAATGAAATATATATTCTGAGCTCTTTGAGTGGCACTGCACTGACTCATTGAATAGTTAATCTTTAATTGAAAATCTCTACAGGTTCTCTGGTTCTCGTTTTCTCTGTGTGTGAATTTCGACGCGTTCAGATGACGCGTTCATGTTGTCATAAATATATTTGTTAATTATAATATACTCCCATCGGCGAATGAATCAGTCGACATTTTACGTTTTACATATATATTATAAATCAGTAAAAAAAAATATCTTAAATAAATTTAGATGATTTTTAAAACAATTTAATGACTCAAGTTATTTTGAATTTGTCTATTTATTTGCTTTCTTTATGCAAAAAAACGTACAACGCAATTACGCAAAAGTCCAGAGTGCATAGACGAACACAAAAGAAACCCTTCTAATCGAAATAATCTTGAATAAATGACTATAATTAAGCCTCGGCCGCCAAGAGTAGAAATAAGTAAATAAAGTGCAGACGGAGAAATAGAGCGAGATAGCAGAGGATCAATTGAGTTTCTATCGGTCAAAGTGATAAGGCAAGCAAAATGCCGGGTTAGCCAACGGCCTTCTTATACAAATTTAAATACCCTTTTATACTTATGGCGTTGATTGACGTTTAGTTTATTAGCGTTTTATTTTAAATATTTTATTAAAATTATACTCGGAAATTTCACTAAACACATTAGCATATTTCGTTTAATTTTGAACAGCTCTACATTTTCGATTTATCTAACCAATTTTTGGTTGTAACAAAATTATGATCAAAGTAAATATATTTTTGATGGAAAGGGTATAAGAGAACAGTCAATGGCAATCAGCTGATTGCCTCTAACAAGGAAACAAATGGTAATGGAAATGGCGACGCAAAATAGACAAATTCAAAGTCAAAAGCAGACTCTTTGCCTATTTAATTCGTTTTCTTTTGTCTTTTTTAATGCAGTCACTAATCAAGCTAATAAAACTAAATTAATATGGCGAAATATGCTCTATTGTTCGTATGCATGTGTTTGTGTAAATGTGTGTGTAAGCAAGAGAGTGTAGTTGAAACTGTAAATACATATATGTGTGTATGTGTGTGTTAAGAAGCAAGCAAACTATTTTGGTTGATAATAACTGTAAAAAATCGAAAAGTGACTATTTCGACCGCTTCCAAAGAACGCTTCACCAAAAAACATCACAACTTAGTCACTTAGTAGCCACTAGTTGGCATTAATGAAAAGGGTTAAATGTTAAAACATCGTAACAACTATTGCAACACTTACCCCCTCGTCATCATCGGCAGCTGCTGCTTGACCAATAGTCAGCAATGCGAACAAAGCAACAGTTGCTGTTGCAAACAATTTCATTTTTATCACTTTTATTCGTATGTTTTTGGTTATAGGAATTATTAACACATTCACATAGATAGCGGCGAAATTTTAATGCCGCTTTTTGTATGTTTTCTTTTCAGTCCGTTAGTTCGAAAACCAAAATATTATCCAAAACCTTTTAGCTGCGTCCGCTTACTTCGAAAACAAAAACAACAATGAAAAAAAAAACAACGCAGTGTTGACATTTTCGCTTTTTTCCCGTCATATTTAAAAACAGTGGGAAATATTCCCTACATGCCGCTATTTAATGCCTATATCCCACTATGTGATGCTCACGTAACCCACAACACTGCATTAGTATTATAATATTTGCTTAAATTTATTATTATTTTTAATATATCATTTCATCAACTAATATTTATGACTTATTTACGTGGGTTTTCTCCACATAATCGCTGTAAGTGGTTCAGGAATATCCCTAGACTCTCTGAAATATAAAACTGCCAAAATAAAATTTACATATTTTAAAACATTTCTTTCCGAAAATAAATATAAGAAAACACTCTATGTGTTGATTTGAAAAGTCAACATACAATTTTTAGAAAAATGAAAATCAAATATAAGTTAAAAGTACAGTTGGACGCCGACTATCCGGCATGCATTAATCGGATACCACATTTATCCGAGATGAAAATTAATTTGTTCTCTTAAGTCTCTGTTAACCGCGAACTGTAAGTAAACGAACATTTTTTTTAACAAAACAAATCCATAGTTATCTCCTTTTTAACTAGCAAATTATTTAATTAGTATGTGTATTTTATATGATGCGGATCCAGACAAAAGCGATAAAGAATCTCATGTAACCACTTGAATACATTACTGAATTTCATTAAAAGCTAATATTTAACAGAAATAACAGAACAAGATAAAGTTCAGACTAAAAACAAATTTGCTTCTAGGTTGGTTTAATGATTCGTAAAACAGTTTAACTAAGAAATACCGAGATTTTCGAATTTCCATAATGATTTCGACCGCGACCACCCCGGATAATCGGGGTCCAACAGGAGCTTTCGCATTTGGTTCAAAGTATACGTTCAAGTCCGAACTACTTCTAAATTATTAAAATCTTTCTTTTAGAAATGCAGACCTACGCAACGCATCTTAGCAATGTTTATTATTTTCAATTTTGCGCCTGCGTAAATGGAATTTCCAAAATCAGGACATGGTCCTTCTATTTAAGTAAGACGAATGGCTAAACCAAAACGGAAACGTACAAAAACAAACACTCCTCTTTGAGAGAGATGGGACGACTAAAGTAACCGTTAGCAACAGTGACCCCCAAACAAAGTTCTTCCAAGAATATTGATAAAGCGCCAAAGCAAAGAAAAAAATTGTTGGATTGTTAAACTATGGGCACACACTCGGGGTTAACCTATTTAAATTCCTGCATTAAAGTGCCAATAGATCCTTGTAACAATTGTCCAGCTCCCGTTTACAATCGTCCTAAGGTTTGCATGGGTAAAAAACAGGCGACCCCGGAGAAGGAAGAAACAAAGGAGCCAACATGGACTAGCCAAACGGGTATACGAAAGCTGGCCAAATTCTACGACAGCATACCTGGTGAGAGTAAACTAAATTCAACTGAAACTAATACTAATTATTTTTTTATTTTCACAGACTACTGCGAGGTAAAGCATTTGCATCAGGCTGAATTCTATTCCACTTTGGAAAGCTTACGCAGCACCAGCCGCGAGTTAAGAGCTTCAGTTCCAGCTCCAGAAACTGCACCAGGATCTGCACCAGAATCTGCAGCAGTCCCAGAACATTGTTCTAGTGCTAAGAAACGTTTGGTTAAGGGAAGAAAGAAAAAACCCTGTCCCCCATTGGTGTTACCACCAAGCATAACAACACCCACACCCACACCCACACCTTTGCCCACGCCCAGTTCCAACAGTTGCAGTTTAACTGATGAATATGACAAGTGTCTTCGGGATTTGAGCCGACTGAAGAGTTTCAAACATGATTTTGCCATAGAAGTAGCTGATTTTAAACAAACGCTGAAGAATTTTGAGGAGGAATTCAAAAGACCGAAATCTACAAGCAGTACTCAGACCACCACCCAGCCTAAACCAGCGGCTCCTCCACCTACACGCCTCAAGCCTCCTCTAGCAGCTCCAAGACACACAGCTGAACGAAGCAAATGTCGACGGGAGATGCTAAGACGTTGCTTTAGTAGCAATGATTTGGCTACTATCGCGGCTTTAGAGCCCCCTAAATCCCATTTTGTCCCACCCAAAGAAGTGCCCAAAATACATATTGATGCAGTTTCTGTATCTTCCAAACGTAGCAGTAGTGCCGCCTCCTCATCTAATCGAGGACGAGGTCGCGGTAGGGTCCGACGTGCATTCAGAATGAAGATTACCAATGAAGCAGCTCCACCCTTAAACATATTTGATTTGGACGAGCAACTTGCAAAAACTACACGAACAAAAGGAACTTGCAGCATCTCACCTAAGCATCCAGTGGCTAGGCCCAACTTGGCTGCCACACTGCGTGCCGAAGTCTCCAGGAAAAAAGTCAAGGAGCTAAAGAATCAAAATTGCACATACCATGACCCAAGACCTTCATTCGATTGGGAAGTACGCAAAACCCCTGCCTGGAAGTCGCTTTCACTAAAGTGAGTATTGATCTTAAATTGTAATACATTTTCTAACGTTTTTCTTTTTCAGTGAATCCCATAAGGCTCTGCTGTCCATTCGCTTGGCCACGCGCAAGGCCGAACAGGCATTGCAAGAACGTCAGTATGATTTGCATATGGAAATGATGAGGCAACGTGTAAAATCTGCCCCTCTATTGCTGGAGGGACCCACCTATTGGGGCCCTGAGGTGGGCAAATTATCGCATAATTGCCGCAGCGAGGGTCTCAGCCACAACTGCGACAGCAGTAAGCATCAGAAGGTGAAAAAGCAGAAATCCAAATGCATCAGCGATCCGGATGCCAAACTTCAACAACTAAGGAAAATCTATGGCTCAGATAAGTCCTGTCAATCGCGTCAATCGACGCAGCGAAGCAAACGCAGCAGATCAGCAGCCAGTCATCGTCGGGGAAGAGAGGGGCACTCGATGACACCCATCAACACGGCATGCACCTTTTCGAATTCCCACGACAGCGGTGATGATTTATGTAGCGTGGATCGTGCCTTCCTCTAAAGAACAAATCACCAAATAGTTTAAAAACTTGTAGTGCGAATATATATACTCTTTTTCTTCGACTTATGTGGCTACTTTCAGTATAGAGAAATCATTTATAATTTTGTTTAGCGACTTTTGATCATCAGTTAGTGGCGCGTTGCCGGGTCGTTGAAGGATTATGGCCTGCAAGCCGGCTGCCTGGGCAGCGTTAGCCTCTAAAAATCAGAACAAACATTGATTAAGCATCCCGATGCCTCTTTGTAACGACAGTTTTCCAATAATATTAGACTTACCACCAGGAACATCCGTAAGAAAGAGTATATGCTCGGGTTCCATCTCTAGGCATTTGGCTATGTTGATATAGGAATCTTTTTCCTGTTTGTGTCCCACATGCGTATCGAAATGGGCACTAACATATGGCAGTAGATTTCCAGAAATGCTGTTTTCAAATATTAATTTCTGAGCAGCGACACTGCCACTTGAATAAACGGCTATCTTTAGGCCCGAGGTATGCCAAGACTCAAAAGCTTCCTTTACATCACTATAGACACTGGAAGAGGAAGTTAATAAAACTCGTTGTCTTTTGAGCAATAGCTATACCACTTACTGGCCTTTAAGTTCACCATTCGCGTAGCCATTAGCCCAGATAAGACCTTGCAGTGTCTTCAGTGGCGTCACCTTCAAATCTCTATCAATGAGATAACGTACAAATGCCGTAATGATCTCCACGGTTATGTTGGAGGATGGTTTACTCAAAGTCGCTGTATATTCGCCGAACGAAGGCACCTGTTGCAGCTCTTGGACTATTTGCTTAATGTCCTCTGTGTCCCAGTTGTCCTTTAGATATTGTTCTACATTTTGCTTAGCATAAGGAAAAAGAACATCATGCACAAAACTAATGGAAGTTGTGGTTCCTTCAATGTCGACCAAAATCACTTTAATGGTATTGCCCAGCATGGTTTATCAGTTTATTGCTTTGTTTAAAAATTCACGCCCCCAAAACTTATTTTCAAATCCCAATTCCAAAAGCCGAGCAGCTGCTTAGTAACGTTGCTGTTAAGTCTACGTTGCTCGCGAAACTACTGTTAAGTCAAACGTCATTCACAAACGCAATAATAATCGATTGTGTTCGCAACGCTATGTTTGTCCATCTCTATATCGATTTCAGCCCATCGCTAGGCATATATTAAAACGAAAAACTAATTTTTGCTATTTTTGCATTAATTGTCGCCTATATTCGTAGAAATAAATCGTCATATGAAAAGAGAACTTGTAAAAAATTCCAAGTCAAGGCAAGGCCAACGCAGCAGAACAGCATGCGTGCAAATGTAAAAGTGAAAGAAAGTGAAAAGCCAAAATCAGTAAAACCAACAACAACAACAACGCAAAATTAGCGTTTTTTTTTGTTATTATTCGAATGTATGAGTGTGTGTGTGTGAGAGTGGCCTACGTGATTAAAATACAACTAGAGAAATGGTGTAAAAGCTAAATTGGCTAATACGTCTAAAGTGTGCTTGTATTTTTTGCAATATAATTGATAGCCAACTAAAATCACAGAAATAATCAGTGAAACAGAGAGAGCCAGCGAGCAAGAGAGCGGAAGAGAGTCAAACAAAGTGAAGCACTGAGTGTGGGTGTGTGTGTGAGTTTGTGGGTTGAAGGTACAACTGTAAACACCCAGTTATCCGCTGTCGCAGTGGCCCGACATTCAAGGTTAATTTCGGTCATGCTGTCTGGCCGTTGCAGCTGCTGCTGCCTCTGCCTCTGCGGATGAAGATGAGCCGAGGAAAACGCGGAGGCAAGGATATGGATTGCCATCAATTGGATATGCCCCGATGCTCTATATGTGGCACAACAGTTGGCCTCTTGCGGTGTGCGAAATGTAAGGCCATTTATTATTGCTCCACAGCGTGTCAGCACATGGATTGGCCTTCCCATCGCCAGGAATGTCGTCTGTTGGCCCGTCAAAAGACAAACCAAACCATAAACAACAACAACGGCAGCAGCAACAACAATAACAACAACAATACTAATAGTAATAATCATAAAATGCAACAATTACAACAGGCAGTGGCTGCCACAACATTAATTGAGAATGGCGCTGGCGCCGCAAATTGTTCAACAGCCCAAATGATGACACCAGCCCATCAGGCCCAATCCTGGCCAGCTGAGGTCGCAACGGGTGTGGCTGGCCTCAATGGCCAACGTCATCAGCAGCAGCATGGCGAAAAAAGTTCCAGCTATCAAATTGGAACCACAGATTCCAGTTTCATGGGTTCAGGCAGGTGAGTCCAAATCATTTCAATCATTTAGTGCTCCAAAATATAGCTGAAAATAATTGTATGTACCTAGTAAGACACCATAAAAAATTTTTTTTTTTGTTAGGTTGTCTTAAGGGACGGAGCGTACCACATAGACCGGGTGGATTATATGTGTTAAGGCAGCCATCTGTAGCTAATCCTTTTGGCTCTAAACGGTTGACTCCCAGGTGTTTGCTTATTTCTTGGCTGCAGTATATTAGGGACTGCTGACTGCATTTTCCAATAATCTGATACCAATACTCTACTTCTGCAACTTTTATTTTGTAATTAAAGTCTTGGGCTTGGAGAGTCAAGAATAGGCTTATCCCTTAAAGGAACAATTTCCTTTGCTCTATAGCTGCACCGCTTCTCTATTAAGACGAAATTTATACACCGATTTCAATTAAATTAGGCTGTAAAAATTGTCTTTTGCCCAAAACTACTTTTGAAATTGATGGTTCCTATGGGATGTATACAATATAGTAGTCAAATATTGATCAATTGAGAGACAAATGTCAATAAAAGTGCTAAACGAACATACTTCTTGATCTACAACTAAATTCTCGAAAAGAATTGAACAATTTTAAAAATCGAGCTAGTATTTACGTGTGTAGATGTCAAAAGGGTAAAAATTATGCTCACTTCAGAAGTTGTTTCAAAAGTACACGTTTTTCATGACCAAAAAAAAAAACAAAATCAAAAAATACCGTTAAAGCATTTTGTTGTTGGTAGCGCATCAACAACATCTCTCGTATTTGTTTTGTTTTTGGGCTTTATTAATTAATTAGTAAGAAATTTCAACCAGACGGAAGATGGTTGAATACAATCGCCAGCCGTGCCCCATACGCATAGTGGAGGATTGCGGTTGCGCCTTTATGATGGGCTGCATTGGTGGCTCAATGTTTCAGTATATTAAAGGCTTCCGGAATTCACCTGCGGGCCTTATGCGTGGCTTTTACGGCGGCATTGATTTGGTAAAAATGAAAACGCCGGCGATTGCGGGAAGCTTTGCCATTTGGGGTGCCACCTTCAGTACGGTGGACTGTGCGATGGTTACCTATAGACAGCGAGAGGACTCCTGGAATTCAATTGTAAGTGGTGCTGCAACGGGCGGCATTCTTGCAGCGCGCAATGGACTCAAGGCAATGGCGAATAGTGCGCTTGTTGGCGGTCTTGTCCTGGCGATGATAGAGGGTGCCGGCGCTGCGGTGGCCACCATTTATGCCGCAGAGCCATCTGTATCGTTTAATTGCAGCTCACGGCAAATTGATCAGCGTCCTCAATGGGAAGTGGCTAATAAAGAACCTGAAATGACAACAGAGGCATCGACAGGTAGTCAGAAACAGGATTGGTCCGAATTTGAGCGAGTCCTAAACAAATGTCGCCCCACCCACAATCCCGCCACTTTAACTCTGCCCATATTGAACACTAAACAGCAACAACAACAGCAATCAAAGAACTTTATGATGTTGGAGGAGAACGAAGACCATCATCACTCATCCATGCAGTCATTTTCTCTTCTTGAGCTAGTAAAACAGGCCAATTTGTTTTAATCTCATTTTAGAAACCCAGAAACAAATTCAGGCAGATGCGAATTCTTCTCTCACTCGTAGAAGTTTCCAAATTATGCACATGTATTGGCGTTCGATCGAGAAAAATCAATCAAATAACCCCGTGTTTCTGTATTTTACGTGTCTTGATAAAAACTTTAGTAAAAACGTCAGTCATGGTCTCGTGTAAGCCAAGTATTCGGTCTTAACTGGGCATTCTGGTGGGTCGATTCGGTTAGATAAATAGAATGGAGTGATTAGGAAGACAATTTCTTAATTCAATTTCAATTCTTAAAACTTGGGATGAATACGGGGGCGTGCCAAGCTTCGTGGTCCTCTTGACTTTCCCATTGTTTTTTAATAAAATTTTATTGATGCAGAAATCGACAAATATATACATATCTACTTGTAATATGAAACTTTTGAGTTGCTTACTCGTAACTAATTAAAAAAGAATTTCCACAAGTTCGTACTGGGCCGGGTCTTAAAATTTGATTCGTGTTTGCGCTGGGCTGGTACTCGAAAAACAATCCCATATCCATTTTTATTGTAAGCAGTAACGGCACTTTTTGTTTTAACTATCGAAAGTTTGAATAAATTTAAAAATACTCATCTCGAAACTTTGTTAGGCGATCAACATTAGCATTAAGAATCCAAAATGTAAGTAACATTTTTCCAACGAGCAACTTTGATGCGGTTTGTAATTGGATAAAACAAGTTACCTATTCTCGCCAAATAGGTGTCAGCACCCACACGAAAGATCATTGAGGGGATAATAAATTTCGAAATGAAATGGAATGAAGAGCTATCTTTCTGGTTAGCTTTTAATAGCTTCATAGCGTCAGGGACTAGCTTTTCGACTTGAGAATTTGCTTGTAGATTAGCCAACACACAAGTTTCTTGCACGTACGTACCTTCAGTTGGATTGCATATCGGCGCAATTAGCGATAAGCTTTACGTGCTAACAATCTATAGAAGCGTACAAGATGGTCGATGGGCGATGAGCGATGTGTGGTCGATGATGACTACTGCAGCGTCACTACGCTACACGCTTCACACTAGTCTCATTAGCGACTGTTGGTGTTTTTTTTAATTGCTATAAATTGTAGTTTAATTTTGTACATTTTGCCATAAAAATAAATATGTGCACTATGATTAGATTGTGTGCGGATTCGACTGCGACTACGACGTTTCATTTCATACCAAAGTTCTAGCTGAACACAGAGTGTTGTGTGTTTACCTTTGTTGTTATTTTTCTGTATGTTACGTGCCCGGCAATCAAATGCATATGGCGGTCGTATCTCAGTACCGTTATGGTTACGTAGCCAAAAGATTTGCCATAACACCTTGCAATATTGCAGTCGCAGTAGACACACATACACACATCTTCACAATGTAATTATATATTTTTGCGTTGTGCAAATTTTCATAAATTCCTACGCCATGTGCCGCGTCGATGACTTCAGAATTTGTTGAACCTGCTTCCGTCCGTCGCTCTGCCGCCCCGTCCGCTGAATCATCAAAAAGTTTGCGAATCTTTATCGATGGTTTTTGGGTGGTCCGACCCTTTCGTCGCTGTTCTGGGTGGTCCCCTTGTATGATCATTTTGCGTACGTGCCTGGCGTACGTCCGAAACACTTTTGTGTTGTATTTTGTTATCATTTATAAATCGTGTCTCGACTGTGATTTCAAAATTAACTCTTTGAGGTTAAAGCTGCTGCTGTTCTTTATCAAACAATTAGCAATACTCATTTAGAATGATATGTCTCATGTCGCATGATCTCATTCTTCACTCTCTTTTCTTTTTTTTTGCAAAAATTATTGTTTATAAATGTGTTAACAATTTTAGATTTCGCCCTGCTTGTCAGGCAACTTTCTGGCCTAGCCAAATATAAACAAATTAGTGCGCAAAAAACTTGCTAAACAACGTTGAAATACCGCAAACTTTAAGCGTTTTGTGTATTCAATGTCAGTTGAGATAAGAAAGGTCAATATCCAGTTTGCAGCATTATTAGTTTAAACGTCTCTGCAAAAACTAAATATTTAATTTTTTTACGGCTGTCAGAGTAGCTAGTGAATTTTAGTTGTAGTTTGATCGAACTTTTTAAATTAATTTGTTAACGTTTAAGGTTTATTTAACATGAGGACAACTTACTCCATACAAATGCATCATAAATCATAAATTACCAAATATTTTCAATCCCCTGCCTCAAAAATTGATTAAATACCGAGAGAATTCTTTACAAATTTAATCGGAAACGAAAATAAAAACAGCTTATAAATCTTTGTTTTATATTAAAACAAAACTAACAAAAATTTTCCCAAGTTCTTTCATTTTTGTAGAGAACTTTTCAAGAATTCATAGTGCTCGAGCTTCCGCAGTACAAAATCATTAAATGCGTGCAATGTAGCATGTTTGATAGATTCTTCTCAACGTTTACGCACGTCATGAAGGTCGTGCTATGTGTTGGTTCGGCGTCCTCTTCCTACAAATATTGTTCGTGTGGTGCACGTGCCGGCTTGCCTGTAGTCGCACGTAATATATCAAACTCATAGGGCCCAAATCAATAATACACTACAGACAAAATGACGAAGAGAGGCGGAAGGCCCTTAAATTAGCAACTAACTGACTACACGAGCCGCCGCCATCGCCACTGAGTTGACTTTGAATTGGGCCGTTGACCCAATTTTAATGGCGTCTAAACTCTGGCGGGGGTGATTGGTAGAATATCTTTTTTGCGGTGAGGCAAAACTGCCAAAAACAAAAAAAAACGCTCTTGTGTTTGCTTTAACTTCAAACATATTTAAATAACATACATACACATATATGTATGTATGTATGTACATACATACACACGCTTTGCCCTCTCCCTTTGGCCTAACTGCATCTCTGTCTAACGCCAGTGCGTACCTCTATTTCACTGTGTGTGTGTGAACGGGTGCGTATGTGTGTGTGTGTTTGTATCTGTGTGCTTTGGGCTACGTGACGATTGTTGCGCTTGCCTTTTCTGTGCCTTTGCGTTTGCGTTAGTCTTCTTCTTGAACGTTTTCGTTTGCATTTGTTTTAATTTGAAATGTTTGAATAGTGGGCGTGTGAAGGGCACATATGAAAGCGTCAAAGCGTAGACTCGACCAGGCCTCAGCCCACATCTAAAACGTTGATTTATTTGATAAGAAAAAATTCGAAAAAAAAGAGAACCAAAATTTTACTATATTTTTGTCACACTGTGTGTATTTTGCATAAGTGTTTCTTATCTGTTTTGGCTTTTATTTCAAATCACTTACACACTTTTGCTTATCACTTTAGCCCCCCAAATACACGAATACAAGCAAACGTTGCGCGCCTCTCTCTCTCTCTTACGCTGTTGCTCTCTCTCCATGTCTCACCCTCTATCTCTTTCTGTCGCTGCGGCGTGTTTTAACCTGCCGAACCAAGACGTCAGCGCATTCATAAACCGCTCGTCGTGGCGTACGGTACATTTGCGGAGATACATAGAAAAATAGTGGACAACAAAATAACAAATGTGTGAATAATAATAACAATAAAAGTGCAACAAACAAAACGAGATAGCAAATGCAATTTCGATTAGTCTTACCTGCTAAAATATCAACCGGTGTCCGCCGCGCCCTCTCCTTCCCTCTTTAAAGTTACCTGAGTCGATTGTACTATTCTCTTACTCTCGTCAAGTCGCAAAAAACCCGAAGGCACTTTGCGACTTTCTTCAGTTGTGCGTGAATTGTGATGGAAGATTGTTTTGCTATAGCCAAGATCAACTAAAAAAAAAATTGTCTTGATGACTATATATAAGAAAACGGATTTGATTCATAAAATCAAACTAAAAAAACCGATTGAAAGTCATAAACAGCAAAAAGCCAACAAAATGATTACATCCAATCCGACAATAGATTATAAGAATTTTTTCAAACATTCGGCCCATCCAGACAATGCTGAGCAATATTTTCGCGAACTTTTGGATCAGCGGTAAATAATTTAAGAATAATAATGATAAATCGATAAATATTGTATCAATTGAATTAGTTTTCTTCTAAAGTTCAGACTATAAGTATAGCCTAAGTAGATTATAACTGGTTCGTTACTAACGATCGTTTCTTTCATCGACTTATGATATACATATGTACATATGTAGTAAATGTAAAACCGGTTGTTTATATGAAGATTTTTAATAATGTCTCCGCTTGGTCTGTCTTGATTCGCAATCATTTCATAAGTAACACGAACAAATTTGTTGGTTGATTTCCTCCTTAAAATTAATAATTTAGACGTTTTATAACCTTTCGTTGCTAAAATTCTTGTGAAGTCTTGAGATATAATTTTCCTACAATCGGTTTAAAGGCCGCAAATTGTTGCGAATTTCGAGAGTTTTTGCTTCTGGGTGGTTATGGTTGGCCTGGCCTACGTGACTGACAGTTTCCCAAAAAATTGCAATGGTTTCATTTAACCCCAACACCCACTTCCCCGTGCCTGTTCCCGTTTCTGTCCCTCTGACAACTGGTCTTAAAAAAGTCGTAAAATTTCGTTTTTCTAGGTATATGTGTGTATGTACATATGTATATGTATTATTAATATAATATACATATAGTTAAAAGCGACAGCAAGCAATAAAATGTTATAAAACTTTTGCATATTATCGCAATTCCCGCCGGGGCGATCTATAAATAGATTTCAGTTTGTTAAATCTGTTTAGAAGTGCAATTACTTGGATGTAATTTATGCTGAAAACTTCCCCCAAGGTGACCCCAATAACTTACGGTGAATGATTCTCCATTTTCTTTTTACAGTGAACGACGGTATGAGGATCTATGCAGGAACATAATCAATGACATGAACCAATATGGCTTATCCGTAGTGGATGACTTTCTGGGTCCGGAAACAGGACTGAAGATACTGAATGAAGTGCGCAGCATGTACAATGCCGGAGCCTTTCAAGATGGCCAGCTGGTCCAGGCAGACAC
Source organism: Drosophila nebulosa (assembly GCA_024703675.1). Classification (NCBI taxonomy): domain Eukaryota; kingdom Metazoa; phylum Arthropoda; class Insecta; order Diptera; family Drosophilidae; genus Drosophila; species Drosophila nebulosa. The sequence continues at coordinate 5,541,380 of JANFPS010000004.1, read as the reverse complement.
CAATACCAGTGCGGCTGCTGCCCCAACAGTGCGTGGAGATAAGATACGCGGTGATAAAATAAAATGGGTCGTTGGTAATGAGTCTGGCTGCAGTAATGTCAGATATTTGACCAATCAAGTGAGTAAACCATATCAGTAAAACTAGTAGAACTTATTATAACAATGTTTTTAATATTAATTTCAGATCGATTCGGTTGTATATCGTGTCAATACCATGAAGGATAATGGTATATTGGGCAACTATGATATCAGAGAGCGAACAAGAGTAAGTAAAAATTGTAAGGGTTTATTATGAGCTTTAGCTTTATTTTGAATTTAATCTGTTTCTAGGCCATGGTTGCTTGCTATCCTGGCTCCGGTACACATTATGTCATGCATGTGGATAATCCAAATAGAGATGGACGTGTCATAACAGCCATTTACTACCTAAATATCAATTGGGATGCGCGGGAAAGCGGGGGAATCCTGAGGTAAGTCGATTAAAAGGCCTGATGCAATATAAACTGACATCTGTTTGCTTTTTTTTTTCTTAGAATTCGGCCAACGCCGGGCACTACAGTTGCGGATATCGAACCAAAATTCGATCGTCTGATATTCTTTTGGTCGGATATACGTAACCCACATGAAGTACAGCCTGCTCATCGTACCCGCTATGCCATTACTGTTTGGTATTTCGATGCCAAGGAGCGCGAAGAAGCTCTAAATCGGGCTAAATTAGAGCAACTTAGCAAAACCAGTAATGCCATTAACAATGGCATAATTCAACAGCAAGAACAACAACATCCGGAACCTGATTCAACAACTAGATCACTTCCACCAACACCTGCAGCATCACCATCATCATCATCGTCGTCTGCGGCAACAGCAGCAGCCCTAGCAGCATTGCCAGCCACCATGTCCACTGGCAAGGCGAATATGGCCAGTAGTAGTAGTTCCTGTTCTGCTGCCGCCGGCAGCGAGATTTGCACGTAACCCACAAAACCATCTACCATCTAAGCTAATACAAAAGGGCAACCAAAAAGGGTTAACTATTTCCAAGCAACCCCACTCTACCCCCTACTCCTTACTCCCGTATGTTAATGTAAAAAGCTAGCTAAAAACTAATCTATTTATCATGAAGCCCTATCAAATTGTAAAATCAAAGTCCCCTTTAGTCCCTAAGCCTTTTTCTAGTTATACTCTCTAAGTCGTATGTTTAGTTATATATTCTTGCATCCTGTTGATTATTCTATTACTCGTTTCTTTTTATTTTCATTTAATTCTACTCTCATGCTTGGCTGCCAAAGTATTATGTATAAAAACGTAGCGGCAATAATAAACGAGTACATTATAAATTAAGTATAAGTATATTAACAATTCTGAATTCTGACCCTGACACACACCCATACGTACATATTGTATCTCAAAATTTAGTTTATATCCAACTAGAACACTCACTTTTTCGACTCTCATGCACATACATCTAGATAGAAATTTTTTTTATTGATATTCGATATTTAACGGCAAACAAAAAACAAAAAACTGTTCTCTTCTTGATAAGCCTGAAAACATAACATTTGAAATATGTAAATTCAACATGCAAATATATATATATATTTTTCTATTAAACGAAAAGCGCTGAGAAAATGAAAATCCACTTATTTTTCAATTTAACTGTAATCAAGAAGATATGGAGGGTTGTCATATAGATAAAAAAAACCGCTGTTGGTTAATGATATTTGAATATACATTTTATTTTTCAGAAAAGTTGTTCATTTTATTTGTGTAATGACTTTACATATAGCATATTTTTCATTATATGTATATATATATATATATCTTGTTTTCCATCTCATACGACTTGTATTCGTTCTTTTTTTATAATTTCCCACATAAGTTTTTTTTATGATTTTTATATTTATTATATATATATGTAGATGGATTTAAGGTTAACAAAAAATCAATTGAACAAAGAAAAACAACAAATTTACTTCTCTATTCTCCAACTGACTGTCTTTTCAATTTGAGTTTGCAATTTCGTATTATTCCAAAAATATATGTGTATATAAATGTGTTGTATCTTCTTGTGTATGTATATATATACATGACTGATCTGTCTTTCTATGTGGAGTCAACTATTTTGCATTGCCTTTTGATGGTAAAAAAATAAATACTCCGTTTTGCTGTAGAGCCTCTTTCTATATAGTTAATCAACGTTCGGTTTGGTTCGGTACAGTTAGGGGACATTTTCGCTAGTTATGGCTGCTGCACTCTTTCTCTAATCATCTATAATTTGAGGGATTCATTTATACAATTTTCAAGGAATAACTCAAATAGGAAATGTGAAATGTTCAGTTTCCTACGTTCGTTTCAGCAAACATCAAAATTGTGTGACAATTGTATGTAGCAATTCTTTAACTCTTTTAAATTGTGCGACACATGTATTTATGTATGCGTATGCTTATTTTTTTTCGATATTTATTTTTCGTTTTTATTTTTTTCTAGTTTGGTGCACAACAACTAGAAACGACTATTCAACACTGGCTATTTCGTTTTTTCTGTTTTTTCATATTATTTGTTTTCCTTCTAGGTTTTCGTTTAAAGCACCGACAAAAATGCAGACACTGAGTTAAAAAAGTACTCATCATATATACATATGCAAGTATATATGTATATAGGATATTGCCTCAAGGATATCCTAGGCCTGATATTGATATATAGCTGGCGTAAATATACTAATTTCACATAAACTAAGCACTTGAATGTTTTTGTTTCTCAAACGCCAAACGACATACATCTGTGTATTTTGTTGGAGCGTAGTAATGCTGAATTTGTGTTATTATTATACATATGTATTTATTTATTATAATCCGTTTTACATACTTCTTTCGCGTTTTTTACTTGGTATATGCACCAGTCTACAATTTAATTGACAGAAGTTACAATTTCAAAATATTTTGCTTGCTTTTTTAAGCTGGTTTTTTGTGTTTCTTTTTTTTTTTGCTTCAACGCACAACAAAATGTCTACGTAATTTAACAACATATTTTGCTACTACGACAAAAATGAATACTTATACATACATATATAAATATTATATTAGCTATATGTTTGTATGTATTATAAATAATGTTTGTGTGAAAATTGAGGCCCTGTAGGATTCGCATTTATTGCCTGAAATATGCTTAAAGCACAAACATTTAAAGAGGATTCAGATAAAAACCAATTGAATTCGGCATATAAAATAATATTTCCAAACTTTAGTTAGATTTGATATGCCTATGCTATTAAATCTATTTTCAATTTAATTTCTTAATAATAAATGTTTCTTTATTTTTGGCGCATTGCGGAAAATATAGAAAGTGGATGAGACCGGACAGGTTTAAGACCGATCAAGTGTAGATGAGTATAACTATCTATCTCAGAAAATTGGGGAAGATGCACTTATGTAATTATAATATTTAATCCGAGACTCTAATTGGTTATAAGTTTTTAAAAGAAATAAAATTTTTGAAACCGTTTTTCAGAGTACAAAACATTTGTTGTGGTAGAACAGATTTTCTATTTTACAATTAAAATTGGGTCAATCTTAGAAGAAATAAGACAAGTTATGACACCTTTTTTGAAAGTTTAGAAGGCTTATAAATGGGAGATCCTTGCAGGGCTCTATTAGTAATTGACGCCACAAACTCACTTTGTGCATGCTTCAAAAACGAACTCTTTTTTTATTTATGATATAATAATCTGTTATTAATTATTCCTTCAGTTTAATATGTAGTTTTCTTAGTAAACGCATTTTTGGTCTCAGAGATTTTTTGATGAAATTGATCTTGAAATTTTGAATTTTAGTTTTAGCTTTTTGTTGGCCAGAGAGTCTTCCGATTTTCACAACATACAACAGGAATTCAATTTGATTCTTGTCTTCTGATTGGGTGCTAGAGGTTATAAGTATCATTTTTACACATAACTACACAAAAATTGTTTTGCTTGTCAATTGCCAATATATATATATATATATATATATATATCAGAAATAGGTAATAAGAACATTTATCGTTTCACTTGTCTTCTTAGGTTTTTGGATGGGGTGCAAAAAAGTTGTAGCTAAATTTCTCTAAAGTGGTTGTTGCAGGCGTAAAAAACCGTTTCTTTTAGAACTATTTACCCAATACCAATTTGTAGTTATACCCAAAAATATGGATTAATATCTCTTGAGTATTAAATCTCAACTTTTTGTGGTTTCAAAATAATAATTAAAACAATTTATAGGGTACTTGGTATCGGAGTTTGGATCTAATTTTCTTATTTGTGTATCGTTTTCTCTCAGTTTTGTAAAAATGAAATTTTTCGTGTTTCATTCAGTGTAAAATATCAGCAATTTTGTTTCGTTTGTTTTAGTGTTCTCTCAAATATGTATATGTATGTTTGTATGTGTTTGCGTTATGTGCCATGTGAATATTTAGAATATGTTCATTTTGTGTAGCTTTTTACGCTTTGGGTAAATATTACTTTTATTATACATACATATATTTAGTGTAGGATTGGTAGAGTTTAGAGGTGGGGGAGCTAGGGGCCAGAGGGGTTTTGCTACAAAAATTACACTTACATTGGGTTTTTCCTAGTTTCATTTTGCTCTACGAATTGTACATTTATATATAGTATATTATAATTTGTGTATACATCATCAGTGAGGAATTGAAATCCTATAGCCGCCACTCATACATACATACATACATACGTATGTATGTATATGTATCATATAATAATCTCTAAGTGTATCTCAAAAGGGATATAAAGCCATTTGTTTGTTTTATTTTAATTCAATTCAAACTACTTCACAAGCCCAGCCGTTTTTTCTTCCTCTTCACTAATCAACACGTTTATCTTCCTCTCTCTTATGCTGCTCGTTCGTGGGGTTCGCTTTGCTTTTGGGACTGTATTGACAAAGGAAATAAAGAAATGTTGCCTATCTATAAGGGCAAACTGAAAATAAAATAAAAAATCTTTTTCGTTTGTTGTTTTATGTTTTTTTGTTTTGTTTTGTTTGATTGTATTGTATTGTATAATATTGTGTATTTCATTCTTGTGTTGTTTCTTTTAGTTGTTGCTGTTGTTTCAATTTGTTTAGTAAATATTATAATTGCATAAAAGTCAACATCATTAGAATTAATAGTAAAATAAGTAAAATTAAACATAAAAACTTTTGCTCTTCTTTGTTTTGACTTCTTCTTCTGCCTGTCTGTCTTTCTCCGTTCTTTCTCCTAACACATAACACATATTTAGTTTATATATATATAAAAGTTATTAAATCATTAAAAAATATTTTCGCTTTCATTTGCAAAAGAACAAGGACTGATGATCAGTAATCAATGCTTACACGATTTTCCTTTTATTCTCTTTGCACTAAAAATTATATCGACATTTCGTATCTTTTCTTTACTACTTTTTCCGCGTGTTTCAGTTTTTATGATTTTATATGTGTTTTGTTTAAATTCATTCAAAATGGGGGAAAAAGTTCAAGATATTTTCCAATGCTCTTGGTATTTTTTCTCAATTTAATTTTCTTTAGGTTTTTTTTGCAGCTGTTTTAAAACTTAACTAAAAAATGTTGGATGAGTTCGATTCAATGATGACAACGATGCTGAGAGATGATGATCCATTCCATATGTAGGCGTGTGTGCGGGGGCGTGGCACGCGTAATTGCTGCTCAATTGTGTTGTGTTGTTGTTCACATTTTTTTTCCCCATTTCTCATGATTATTATTTAAATCTAACACATAATTTAGTTGCTGTTTCGCGTTTCTTTTGCATTTTGCTGCTTTTGTTTTTGCCGTTGTTGTTGCCGTTGCTTTTGTTTTTTAGTTTCTGTTATCGTTTTAACAATGTAGTATATATAATATAAAAACTAAATAATTAATACATTGAAACGCTTAGCTATTTTCCCTTTTCTTGCTACATTCTTTTGTTTTCACAAGCAAATTGCAGTGTTTCAATTGTTATTCCTTATTGCGTGTCAGCGCACATAGGTTTCGCCTTTTGATATCATTCTCAGGTTGGTTTTGTGTAGTACATATAATTAATTAATTAAATAGATTGGGGGGAATCGGGGTTGTTTTGTGGGAGGTTAGAGAGGGGAGAGCGCGCGGTATAGGCTCCTCTCTTCGTTTAAATATGTTTTTTTTTTCTTATTATGTTTTCAACAGAAATTCTTGTTTTTTTTTTTGTTTTACAATTGTTTAAACAAATGCCCAGCATTCGAGTGTTTTGATAACAAAGTCTTCTTGTGGCGCCAATGGTTCATTGCCATATGTGCTGCAGCTCTGAGATCGGCCCTGATTTAGATCACCATCCAGCCAGAGACCAAAGCGACCGCTGGAAAAGAGGAACGCAAAAAAAATGAATATGCAAATCAGTCCGCATGAGTAGATAGAAATGCTTACTCGCCAGCGCCAATTGAAAGGCTTTCCATGTTGCCCTTTATGAAGTACATATTCTCACCAGCCCAATGAAATACCTTAAAGCTGGGATTAAATTTGTAGAGCAGGGACTCGCCTGTGCCATAGAAATGATCGGACACGTGCAGCGAGCAGGAGGTCAAAGCACCAAATACCTAAAAGAAATAAAATTTTCCATTAACAATCTTGAGAATTTGCAGTCATTGTCCAGTAATCTCCTCCACTTACATTATGCTCTGTATCCTCTATGACAATTAAAATAGGACTTTCAAGTCTTGCCATTTTGCGATAAAGGGAATTAAGGGCGAAACCGTGTTGTGACGTACTAAAGATCAGTGACCAGGAGTAACCCTCGGCACGGGCTGGCAGGTGAGCGCAGAGTTTTTCGCTGGATATAATAATAATAAGTTTCATATATTCCAATTTGGCTTCCATTTTATCATTGCTTACCGATGCTCCTCTGTCAGTATTTCGGTTTTGCCAATTAAATCGGGTATCGGGAAATCCAAATCAAAGGAACCAGTTGCAAACAACGATGTTTTGCGATATTCATCTGTGCTCATGGACAGCACCTGAGGGAATTGGATTTTAAGATGAGATTTGAAAGAAAATGGCAACAATTAGTTTCAAGGTTCAGCTAAAACAATTTTAAATGTTCAGACAACTAATTAATATTTAATTGAATTGAAATTTGTACATATTCCAAAAACATTGACAAATAGGAAAATATGTTGCATCAAAATATATATGTATATATAGATAGGTATAGGGTGTATATATACGTTTCTGTTCTTGTGGAGGGGAAGAGTGTTTTGTTTGTAACGTGTTTGGTTTACTTTTCGAAATTCTGGTGCAGCAAAAAGTAATCTATATGATAATCTTTGTTGGGTTTTGTATGTTCGTATTTTTGTTTCTTTTTTTTTTTTTTTAATTCTACAAATGAAAATAGCTCGCTTAAAGAACAAAAACAATAGAAATAAACCAAAAATACACTTAGATAAAATTTGATCAAATTGAAATTTAGATTTTATGCGTTTAGTATATTACAAATGTTGGAGAATTTTATGAGAGAGATATTAACGATGTGAACAGATTGCCCACCCATCATAATTAGAAACAGCTTCAAAAGATGCATAATGTGTGAAATTTTGCAACGACGCAATTATTTTTATAATGGTTTTAGAGTGAAGACTGCAATACATCCTTTCTTTAAAATATCCCTTTTTAGAAATCTCTGCGTACTATGGTCAATTAGTTATTAAAGATGAAACGAAATTCTTATAATACGGCATTAAGGCAATTTATTATCTGACATTCTCGCACAATTTCTATAAACTTTGTGCCCAATATACACGATTACAGCATCACAAAAAGCAGGAGGACGATTAGTCACTCCTGAGGAGACTCATTTGTCCCAAAATACAATTTAATTTGAATAGTGTAAGACCAGAATTTGGTTTTGGGGGGGAATGGAAGGGGCTACTAATGGATACTTTTGTTGGCTCTCATCACATATTGGGCATGGCTACTGCGACTATCACTGGGGGAAGACTTGAGACGCTGGACAGCCGATTCCTTAACATATTCTTTCTGTTTTGATGATGCTAGCTCAACACTCCCTTCATGAGGCAATGTTTTCGTTGCTTTTAGTTTCTTCTTGTGGCTAAGCCTTTGAGAAACAGCTATTTGCTGCTCCGACGTTTTCGTCTTGGTCATAATTTTGTCCAGCTTGGTTTGACTCTTATGAGAGCCTGGGGTTGTGTTGTTGACGGGCATAATCAGTGGGCGCATGGTTTGATTGCGCATTGATCTATGACTTTCAGGTCTAACGATGGTTTTCTTGACATTGTGATGAGCCGTGAACGGGCGACTTATAAGCTGGCCGCGAGTCATGCGTCTGCGTGAAAATGGAGGCTCGCCGGCAACACCATAACGGCGGATAACTGGCTTCAATTGTGGCACCGGATCGACAAAATCGACCGTCTGTCTGGCCGTTTTGTCTCGCTTCATCATGTTTCCGGTCTGGGATAGCATTTGACGAAATTCATTATATTGGTTATTGATTACCCGCTGAGCGGCACTTTCGTTCCCGGCACTTGCTCCACCTTCAGCGCTTGTCTGGGGATAGTAGACATCATCCAAACGATCTTGCGAATCTTCATCCGTGCTTCGCATAATAGTTTTTTCCAAAAACTGGCGTTCCGCTTTTGGCTGCTTGTAGCGATCCTTTCGCAATGCATCCTTCCCTTCGTTCGGTCTTACAGTAGTTTTGGAGGTCACATCCACTAAACGATCTTCCTTATGCTTATTGGCGGTGTTAGTTACTCTAATTGAATTGGCGCTCGTTTTGCGATTGCTGTAACGATCCTTGGATAGCCTTTGGTTGGCAGTGGGCATATACAGATGACCGAGTTGACTATTGCTGGACTTGGGAAGGCCGGCGGAGCTTATCTTACTCAGTACAGGTTCGGCGGCCACATTATCCTTGAAGTTCAAATATAAATGACGACGTTGGCGTGGTTTTGAACGTCTGGCGATGTCCTCCTCCTTCTTGTCCAATTCTGTTGCTGTAGAAGATGTTCCGCTACGCATTAGAGATTGCAAGGATCGCGGATGTTTCCAGCCGTGTAGCGGATCGTATGAGTAACTAACTTTCTTCTGTTGGGCAGCGTTGTCCTCAGGATGGAATTCATTTCGGGGGTATTTCAGCATTTGCTTTGTTCTTGCATCAACGACCATCAGTTCGCCCTTGATCGAGTCGCTAATATCCTTGGCCATTTGCCCAACGAGATTCGAACGACGATTGAAGTTCTGATTAAATCCCTTTTGTGTGGCCGTAGCGGTTGCCTTTGTTATCTTACGAGAAGGATTCTGCTCCTTTGCAGCCAACTGGTGTCTAGCTAGAAGACTGTGTTGAAGCGAGAAGCAGCGCCTTGGATCTTGCACAATCACCATGCTGCTGGGGCAATGGGCGAGCATGCTGCTCGACGATGAGAAGTGCCTTGTCTCTCCAAAGATCTTATAGGTCCTGCGCAGAGCCAGCGAGGCAGCAGTAGTTCTCAGGCCCTGCATTTGATTGATCAATGTCTTCTTCACGCCAATAATCTTCTTGGCCTTCCGGGCAGTCATCTGGCCCAGATGGGGGGGATTACATAATGTTGTTGGGGTACTTGTAACAGCTGTAGGAGCAGCAGGAGAAGTCCGCGATCTACTCTCTTGACAAAAACGTCTCATGGTGCTCGTAATGCTGCCAGGTTGCTGCAATTGAACCTGTGCTCCCTGCTGGGCCAGTTTAGTAATTTTACTCTTTTGATTGCGAATCATTCTATCCAAAAGATAGGGCGGTGTGGTGTGTATGTGTGGTGTATGTATCTGTGTGTGTTGTGTATCTCTGTGCGGTTGTATTTACGCGTGCAATTTTGAAATTCACTTGCAACTTTCGGGCAAAATATAATAAATTGGGGATTGGGACTATTAAAAAGGATATAAATGATATGAAGTGTTTCTGGTCTGTACGAAAAGAAATAAAACTCAAAACTAACCTGAAAACACGTAAACTTTACGAAACTAACACCAACGCCTACCTTGTGCACATTATGCTCATGATAGCTTAGCCTTCTCAATTTTTCACGTAGACCCATGCTTGACAGAAGTTCCTAGACAACTAGATTGTATTCACCATTTCGCATTTGGTTAAACTCCCCATCCTATATCTTATCTTCCCAAACGAAATCTCTTAAATCATATCAATCCAACAAATTAATATTTAACAATTTTTGTGAAATCAATTCTTGGGACGTTCGCTGACTAATTGTCTAATATTCAATAGGTGGTTATGTGGACTTTGTGTGACATTTCGTTTGTGACGTCGATCAGTGTTTTGTGCTAAGTGAGTTGTATTTTCTTTCTAAATACTATTCACTCAAAGGATGGTCGTCTGTGTGTGTGTGTGTGTGTGTGTGTGTGTGTGTGCCGCCTCTTAGTATAAACAAAAAATCATATCAAGTGTCATATTTACATAAGTCTGTCAACAGAAATGTGTTAATTATTCGAGGGTTATGCCAAAAGTCTCAACGTTAGATCTTTGTTAAACCATTCAATTGGTTTATTTCATGTATTGTCATAAATGATTTGTTTAAATTGTACTGCCAAATTCCATCAGAATACAGGATAAGTACTTTGATAGTATATAAATACGGTCCCTTAATTATAAGCGACGAGAGGAGAAGCAAAGCCTTTATATGTTTGTTTAACGAGTTTTTATTTCAAGCTCTTCATCAAGGGGGCCAAACTCTGGCTCTTCGTGTACAACTGTTTATACATATATTTACGATATATTCAGGTTTTAGTATCAGTCTAAGAGTCATCCAAAAGTTGATTTGTTGTTCCTAAATAATGATTAACTAATTCGTCTCAACGTGGCAAAGTTATTAGCAAGTTTTTAACCTTTTTCCCCGAAATGTTAGAAAAAGAAGAGTCGATGCAAAAAGCAAATGCCCAAAATATTAACAATAATCATCGGTGAAAAGATAAGGGAGACTTAATGGATTTTAATTTTAAATATATGTGCCACACAATTGCGTTTTATTTATAATTTGTTTTGCTCTTCTTCCAAAAATATGCGACTTAGTTTGATGCTTTGACGGGGGGTCCGGTCCGGTCCGAAAACAAATTCAAGTACTTATGATTGATAAGATTGATTGATTTACCATAATAGATAAAGATAGATAGGCACTTGAGTTTCGAGTGCAGCGAGTAGGCGCAGTGCCTTGACTTTGATTTAGCCATCATAAATCAATTATCAAAGAAAATAAAAAGAGATATCGAAATTGAATACAATGAATTTGCACAAATAATTCTGCTTTTGTCGAGGTTGTCGAGCTGTGAAGGACAGATAGAGATCTATACACGGATAAATAGGTCACAAAAAACCCATTCAACCGACTGTCATGCATAGTCGACGAATAATACTCTAGTATATGCAATTTGACCAGACAAGACGAATAATAACAAAAGACTGCTTTTTTTTGAAGCGTGACAAAGAGTACAATAATTTTCAACAATTAAAACGACAAAACGCAATTTCGGTCAAAACAAAATAATATACATAAATCTATATAAACAATTTCAACACATTTAACACAGAATCGGGGTATCAGAGCCACTTTGTCGAGAGAGAGTCAAACGTCAATGACAGCCAGAGTCTGGTGTCTGGTTGGGATATCGTACGAGTCTTATACATATATACCCACATACATGTATATACAAATGTTTATTTTGAATACGAAAGTTAGACACAATATTTCAAATTGGTTTTTGCAGCTTGCGTTTTATAATAAATGTAGTTAAGCGTAAAATGAATACAACAAACACCTGTGGAAATTCACATGAATCATTTGAGTTGTTTATCTGGTTCTTTTACCTCACGATTGATCGCCTCATGATTGATTAACAATTCGCACATCTTCACTCTCAATTGAATTGAAGATGCACACTCCGCTTCACTTCACTCTCGATGCCGCACGTGGCGCGTAGGTTGTCTTAGAACACTTATAGCACGTGATTTAACTTCTACAACCAAATTTAGTGGGAGTGTCACAGGGTTTAACTGACCAGCAACTTTCCGTTAACACGCTTTAAAACCAACTGGCAGCAGGTTTCAGTTCAACGGTTTTTATTGGCTCTCGAACAGAACCAAAGTCAACTCAACTCACAATGTCTCCGCCGATTATTTTGAGAGACAATCGCGAGAGAGAGAGAGGAGAGAGTGAGTTAGGTGGAGAGCAGAGCAGCGTTGAGTTTGTTTGTCAATTGGCGAGGCGGAGCAGCCAGTCAGTCTTAGTGAAGGTTGTGTGGATAATATCCACTGGATATGCATATGAATTATAATAATCATAAAACAAAACTATACAATTTTCATGTTGTTTTTCCCCCATCTCTTAGAGCTTAAGTACTACATTTTCCTTCAGTTTGATAATAGTTTTGCCAAATAACTATAAATTTCTTAACCGATAGGGAGGATCGTACCAATGTGAATGACGTAGAGCAATTGAAGTGGCTTCAAAATCGTTCAAAAACCTTTACAAGTAAAATTGGTCATTCTAGGTTTTCTGGATGATTCGACTGCCCATCTTTGATTGTTTTATAATATGTTCTTAAATATTAAATTTAAGACAATAGCTATTTGATCCCATAAGCACAGCTAATGTTTTTTACTACCTGATGTTATTCCACATTTATCTTTCCTATCAGTGTTATTTTCTTGTTGTTATTCATTTTTTAGCCATGAGTAAAAAGTAAAATATTTACATACATTTGGACCAGGAGGAGTAACGATAATAATGATGACGCAGATGTTGCTTCATTAATGAGTATCAAATGATGTCATTATATCAAACAGTCACTAAGTTTTATTAATTTAGTTAGGTTAAACTTTATTTATAGTATTTATAATTAACTATATTCAGCAGTTGACTTAAGCGAACAAAAGATTATCACAAAAAATCAAAACTTCTCGGAACACTCCTAAACAGTAGCTAGTAAAAATAGGTTTATGGTTGGACCAATAAATGTTTACGATCTGCACTTGTAATAATAAAAAACAGAGAAATCTAAAAAGGGCCCACAACTAAGATAAGGCAAAACGACAACACTTTGATTTCAATATTCTTGAGAGTATTTCTTCAGTTCGTTAAAATTTTGTTACCAAAAAAGGCTTTCATGTTATCATCGAAATAGAAATCAAAATGAAATATTTATTTTAATTTGCAAACACTTGAAGATGTTCCACATTTGCAGCTCTTGAGCTAATTGCTTTCTTCTAGATAAGAGAGGGGGCTGCCCAATCGAATTTACCGAAGGTTAACAACAAATTAATTGATATTTTTGCCCTTGGTGATGAAGATGAGTCTCTTGACACTATTTTATTGCACAACAAATGATTTGGTTGGCATTTTGCACTGGTTTTTGTAGGTACCTTAGTTGGCGACACTGCGGCAAACATATTCCGCAACGGTTCTGCATCAACTGGTTTTAAAATGCCAAGTCAAAGAAGTCAAAAAACCAACTAAAGAACCGGCCTAAAAGAACAGCAACAACGTGGCAGAAACAGGTATTGGGAAGTTTGTGTGCGCGAGTGTCGGCGTGTGTGTGTGTGTGTGTGTGTGTGTGTGTGTAAAGATATTTGATAGCCCCGCTCTTCAAAGCAACGCAGAAAGTAGCTTCAAAAGGTAAAAGCAAATAACAAATCCGCCGAGTTCTTTCGCTTACACATCGCAGTCGTATAGAATAAAAGGGTTAAGCGTTACTTTGACGGCTTTTTCTTCATTCTTTGTACGGCTTACCCAAGTTAAGAGACAAAGCGACGCCGCGTTTTAGTTACATTCGATTTTCAAAGGAAAGGACGCTAGGTTTTTTATAAAGTTGCACAATGAAAATACGGAATATCGTTTTCCAAGAATATTTTAAGAAAAAGTCAACGCCCTGCGTTTTTGAGATAAACAGTAACGGATATAGCTCCGATTTGAGCTAACATTAAAACCGTTTTATCATTTACCCCCTGAAGTAGGCTCAAGCTTACACTCATCTAAGTTATATATTGCATCCATGCGAAAACATATTTGTATTATTTTTAACTCTTCCTGCTTTTTTACACCATGTATTTATGTCTTTAACAAATATTTCAGATAAGACATAAATATGATGTATACTTTTAGCTACTTACTTAAATACTTTGTATTCATATTATTTTTTTCTGCTTATCAAAATTTATTTAATGTTGTCTCTGCTTTTTCTTGTGAAAGAGGGCGTGAAATTTGCAGGTTTTTGTTTTGCTCGTGTTGTATAACAAAAGGTACATCTATAGCAGAAAGTTAACCACATTTCCATTTGCTAAATATTTAATTAGTTGTTACCAGATGTTGGTGTTGCTTTTAGAGTGTCTAGGTTAGTTGTTTTTTCTTAAAATTGTTTATTAAAGCTAAATAGGTTTTTGTTGTTTGTGCCCTTTGTCCACAAAGATCTCCAGTTGACAGGTCGCTGTAGTCAAAGTAATTAGTCAGGTAAAAGGTGGCATGAGAGCTCACAGATCATTGGAGGATCATTGACCCTTGTCTAGTTTTTCGAGATGATGACGGATAAATTGGATTCATTTGTTGTAAAGATTGTTATTAATAATGAATAATGCCGTAATAGTTACAAATCAATGTAAGCAATTAACTTGAGTTAAGTGTTTTGTAATTACTGAAACGTGTGTGATAATAGTTCTAGAAAGTAAAGTAAACTTGTTACACATGTTGGAAGGAGCCTGCGTTTTCAACTTGAGAGGTATCATGTTTTAAACTTTGACCCCCACTCACCGTTTCATGCATTTCACCGCTCTCATCGAGCAGTGCCTCCAGACTCTGATCATCCTTGGTCGGTGACAGAGGTGGTGTGGGTGCACGGTTTTTGGCCGACAGAATCGAACGAGGCAGCAAATGCCGGATGTAATGCAAATATAAGTATCTGCCCCATTTGCGGCCGGCTAAGCCGCCGCAGGCAGCAACAGCAACGAATAGAAAAACAACAAACCACATGTCTTCAGCTGAGAAACCGAACAGAGCAAACTATGACCACTTTTATGGCCCGTTAGTGTAAAAGCAAAGCTTTAGCCATTTAGCGGCTGCATTTGTGGGTGGCGGAGCTTTTGCTCTCTCGCTCTCTCTCTGTGTCTATGGTTCCCTCTGTGTCAGTTGGCAGCTGAGTCTTGTGACCCACGAGTGTTTGTAGCTTTTTCTTTTTGTCTTTTGCTTATTTTTTGCCTTCTGTGTTGTTGCCACAGTTTTTATCACGCTCTATGCTTTTATCGGTTTTCCAATAATGCATATAAATGAATTATTTCTCTTTTTGTGTTTCATTACACGAAAGCAAGCACATTCACACGACGTAGATTGTTGTTTTGTTGATTTAACATTTTCTAATTTTATTTATTTTTCTTTTTGCTAGTTGGTTTCTAGTTTCTGTCCAAACGTTCAATTCCTAACAAGTTGCTCCCACTGACTGAATAACTGACTGACTGAGTTGATGACTGGGGAGCATGACGAAACAAAACCAATAAGAAGAACGAACATGCGGCCCCAAAAAAGAAGTTGAAAGAGAGCAAGTTTGTTAGTGTGTGAGAGACAGAAAGAGAGAGAAGTGAGTGTAAGTGACAAGCAATTGCCGTCGCTCTTAAAAACGAGCTCTCTTTTTCTCTCTTTCTTTGGAATTTATCATATTTTCTTGTTTGAGTGCCAACAGGTTTGTATTCATGTTGCTGGCCACAGTCATAGCTCAACATGTTGCTAAGCATTCTTTATACATGTTACCAAGCGTATACGTAATTTTGACCAATTTTGCTAATTGCATGGAGAAAGGTGTCGAAAAGGGTTTAATCGTCCCATACTAACCTAGGGCATAGGCATTTTTTTTTTTTTTGGTTATTTCTGTCAGGTTTTCGTTGCATTGGGCCAAGGCTTTTTGGCTATCACATTTGTTTATTTATTTATTTGTTTCTTTTGCATTTTTGGTTTAAAACTGGTTTCTCAGGTAATGTTGTTGCTGTTACTGCAAAAGCACTGCTATCAACCTGTTGCTTTTATCATTAGTAACGATAACCATAACTAAACAAATTTGTGGGTGTGACGAAGAGAATAAAATGAACAACAGAACTATGGAACACAAACGGTTGAAATAGCATAAAACTACAGGAGACTGAAATAATTTGAGCCGTTACAAAATCAGCAAATATTCCTAACAGAACAAAACCGATTTGCCTGCAATTTTTTAATATACTAATATACTAATATAAAAAAGTAGCAGACAATTATCAAAACTAGAAATTAAAACGTGTCTATCTAAATAACTATGTTTCTTCTCTGATTCTTTATTGCAAATTGCAATATTTCAACAGTTATTTGACCTCATTCCGAAGAAACGGAAGACGTCTATAACATAATTCAATGAAATATCTATAATTTTTTTGCCATGTAATTATCCGTTCCATTATAATTTTTTGACAATTTTGGCAACCAACGACCTCAATGATGAAATATAATCACGTGTTTATGATCTATCTAACTACAACTTGTCCGGTTTGTTGATTTGTTCGTTTGTTTTGCGATGACGATGCCAATGATCATGATGCTGATCATAATGATATTGTATGTAGCTGAAACCTATTGTCAAAATGACAACAGGCTGACTGACAAGTTGTTTTTGTATTATATTACTAGCAGAATAAGCCAAAACATGTTCCACAATAACGACAACAATTGCCGGTGGATGCGATTGGTAATCTTATATAGAGTAGTTAAGGTGAGAGAAATGGAAACCGAATAACACAGACTGACAGAGAACGGGAGAGAAAAAAAGAAATTGCCACAAGGCAGTTACGGAACAGTGTGAAATTTAAGAAAATTTGTTTTAATAAAAGACAAATACGATATATAGAAAGTTGTGTAATCCAATTAAAAAATGTACTTAATATTGACTTATGATACAGTAAAGCAGTGTCAATAAATTGGCATTTAAAGAATATAAAGAAATTGCAGATCAGAAGAGTAAAAAGAATTGACAAAGAGATTGATAAAAATAAAAGTTATTTTCTTGAATAATTAATTTTTTGCTTCAATTAGCAGTTTCGAAAAACAAAATATCATGCGTCTAATATTTACAAGACAACAAAATTCATTGAATTATTTAGAATTTTAGTCTTAAACAGAAAATGAGAGACATACATCTCATGAGGCCGGAGCGATAAAGGTCACAACTGAGCAACTAATATGTCTAAAAGTCGTAAAATGATATTTCAGTATTGAAATAGTTGCATATTATGTCATTTGTTGGTTTGACAAGGTGTTTCCAGTGAAGGGTTTTGTTTGTGTGATTTGACAAATTTGCTGGGATTACCTGTGTATATCTATCTCTTAAGAACAAAGCAAAATGCTATCATCTTTTGTTGCCGGCGCAACAGTTGCTGCTACGGATGTTGCTGGTGGCTGGTGCTGGTGTGGCACACCTTCCCATAAATGAAATGGCAGTCAAGCATTTGAAATATAAACCCCCTCAGTACAATCTAAACATGAAATATACTATATATAGTTTATATTGTGGACATAAGCAGGTAGATATATCCTCTCCCTTCCCTCCTCCGACAAATACTATATAATTCACTCAACTTTTTACAATTGGTTGGTTTTTGTTTGTTTTTCGCATTGAATTTCGCCGCTGTTGTTGTTGTTGTTGTATTTGCAGTTGTTTTTATATAAATAGAAATTGTCGGTGAGTTTAGCATTCGAAAATTTAATTACAGTCGAAAAAGGTTTCAATTTAAACAAGATAATTAAAGAGATCATTCCGCACCGTATGACCCCATCTCCCTACCCCTCGGCCACTCATCACACAGCTAGCTAAAGGTGAAAGAAATGTCAAAAAAATGCAAAAATTGCCAAATTTCCAAATTGAAATGGAATCTGAAAATAAGTGTTGCTTATACATATGTATATGAAAACCGGATCAAGTCTAAATTTGGAGCCAAATTGGCATTTCTAAGCCAAGTCAGTCACAAGTTGGTAATAAAATGAAATAATATATGACTTTATGCTAATCACATTCTTGGCATTTAATGGGTATCTGCACGTCCAATAGGAGTTGCTAAACATTAAACTTAATTTCACCCAAAAAATGTACAAAACTTTCAATGTGAAGATCGTACAGATAAAAGAAAGGGAGACAAAGAAAAGAGGAAACAAATGATTGATAGCAAAGATTGTGTTTAAAAAGTCAAAATGACAGATTTTTTTAACTGTATCATTTGGGTTATAGATACATACAAAAGCAACTGTAACAGCAACTGCAGTTCAAAGAAGTGCCAACACAGACAAAGTAAATATACATATATGCCACATATTTCAAATTAGAATAGAAGGCAGAAGGGAAGACACTATGTAAGAGATATTGTAACAGATTTTACTAGCATGTTGTTTGTTGGTTATCCCATGTGAACTGGCTTCACCGAGTCTATTTTGATATTATGTATATTGGACAATGGAGAATTAGCATATGCATTTGCTTAGCCCCCATAAATAGATCTAATTATTTAGCCAATCAGCATTTACATATTCTTTGATCAACAAACCGATTTGCATACATTTCCGTAACATAAACTCCATCTTTGTCTGAATGTAGCTAGCCCAAACTAATAAAGAACGAACCAGTAGAACTTATTTGTATCTATTAAAGACAAATGCTTTTGTGAGAGCATAAATCAGTCTAAAATGTTGGCTAAGATCAGAGACTTTGTTACTGACTAATGAAATTGTATTTTTACTTGCTTTGGTTAACTAATTAATGTCAAAACGAGATGGGTTAAAATGTTCGTGTTGTTTCCGCAGACCAAAATGATTTTTAAACATTTACTTGTTTAACAAAGTTTTTTTCGGTAACCTAGATTGTAAAATTCGCCAAGTCCTAGGTCAATAATTGACATACATTAAACAATATGTAGAAAAAAAAGCAATTTGCTCAATTTGGTTGATAATTTGCCATATGTTATTTGTAGCACGAAACAAAACTTGGTGGACCGAACGTCTTAATCATATTTAATATATAAATACGTATGTATTTAAATTTGTATAATATATAAAGAAGAGAATTTGAATTTAAAATTGTTTTTTATATGACATTTACATGCTGATTGTTTATGTCGCAGTTGTTGTTGCTGCTAGTGGACGACATGGAGGAGAGAATTAGCATGCGACCTCACTTGATTGGCTGATCGGTCGATCGATCGATCTACATATATGGCCAAGGCATTGAATACTTTTGTTTATTGCAATTGGCAATTGGCACACGAGTTGATTACAAAAGAGATTTTAAAAATTTCTCAACCACATAAATTTTTGGATTTTGTATATTTCTTTGGCAAACTTTTGGGTTTTCCGTTTTTGTTTTTCTGTTTTGGTTTGGCAAAACTTTCACCCTGCGTTTTGATTTGAAATCCGTACACAACTAAATTGTATTTTAAGAATTAGTTTACCTTTTTCTTAATATATTTGGCTATTTTGGATAGTTTCATGGCTTTGGCGCTCATTTTGGCTGCTTTGGCTCTCTTAGATTTGGTGTTTTTCTTTTGGTGTTTCTCTGTTGCTTTTATTTTCTTTTGTTTTGTTTCAAGCGTTGCTAATTTTAGATACACTTTTTTTTTTTTTTCTTTAAAACGTTTTTTTCTTTATTTGCACAACTGCCAAAAATTTTTGTATATAGTAGGTTATATTTGTATGTATTTAAATTGTCACATTTTTAAAAGAGGTACGCACACACGCACAAAACTCAACGACATAGGGGCTATAAGCAATAAACGGGACAACAACGAAGACGCGACTGTGCGGCTTGAATGTATTACGAAAACTAAAAAATAAAAACAAGAAGAAACAAAAGTCAAAGCTCCGCTCTGCTGGCAGCTCTGCCTTCCCAATCGCAGCAGCAACAAACATGGCTCAAGCAGCACAGCAGCAGCTATTGCGGTTGCTTTGCCGCTGCTGTTGCTTCGACACTTTTACTGATAACGTCTCACTTCTCGCGCAGACCAACATCATTATTTGTCTCTGTTTGTTAGTTAGGGTATGCTATCAATTTAAAGGATGATCTTAAAAAGGTAATCCACATAAACTAATAAAAGAGCATCTGAATTTTAAGAACAGACAAAGAGATAATAACAAATTTCGCAAAATAGATTATGAGAAAACTAGCTGGAAAACAAATTTTTAAAATGGGACTTCCTAGGAGCAGGCCAATCTATGATACACAAAATTATTTCAAGAATTTTGTCAAAGACAATTCTTGTATTTTGGAACAATGGTGAACATAGTTGTAGATACTTAGGTATCCTAAAGTCGACTCTCCAACGCAAAAGGTTTACAATTTCTTTTTTTTTATTTTGCTTTAGTTTACAGCTTTATAAACAAAAAAAAAAACAGCAAACACAATGCCAAGTCAATCAATTGATTAAAACACAAATTGCATTTCAATTTCAATGGAATGCAATGCGATAAAATCAGTTTATATATTATGGACTCGACTCAAGCAATCTTGGATAATACTTGGTAACTAAATCCATGATCCAGTCTTAAGTGAACAGAAAGATAAAAAGTCTGGTACTAATTCCAGCAAGTGCAGATCGGGTAATGCTTAAATTACTTTTAATTTTAAAGCCTAATTATTTTAAAATTTCTACTTCAGAGTAAGTAGGGGCTAATAAAAATATTTTTTTTTAAAATCTTCTCATAATTTCTTCGATTCTAGAGCACTTGTTACTATAATTTATAAAACTATTTAGTCCTAGGAGAATGATTTGTTAATAAGTACAATAAAATTACACCATTTCCTCGTCAACCTGTAAGGTTATATTATAGATACTTATGAACTATTTTTTCCTTCTTGAACGCTAAATTAAACTTCCTACCCATAACTCGCGTTTAATAGCCGACTGGAGCCACACCCCTTTATCTCTGTGTGCTCCAATAGCGGCTCTTTAAACTGCATGCGAGAGACCATAACGATATGCAAATTGCCTTTCAGCCACGCCCATTACTCTGACTCTGATCTGACAGGAATGTTGTAAATATAATTGCCATCATTATGAAAAAAGAAACAAGTGTGAATTGAAATGCGCAATTAAAGTTTTTAAACATTGCAATATTCTGTTTTTTTTTTGTTTTTTTTTGGTTCTTGTTTGCCTTTGGAACTTGTATTTCTTCTCTCCTTGTTGGTCGTTTCGATTCTTTGAGTTTGTTGTGTGTGTTTTTTTTCTTGTCAATTGCTCTCAACTTCATTGGAACTAATTGATCGTGCAAATATGTATAACAATAGTCAATATGACACCAGGCAATTGCTGACGTCACAATGGAACGGATCACAGACAGAGAACGAGGGGGTGTTTTGGGCATAGTAGGTCTTCCTTTTTTTTTTTTTTTTTAGCTAATTGAGCATTTAAGCGTAACAAAAAGGGGCAAAAAATAAAACGCATCACTTTTTGTATACGATGGCAGGCTGGGCTCTATTTAAAACCGGATTTGGGATCTAAAATAAATAATGATGATAACCCCCTCAGCTGATGAGCAGGCAAATAACAACAACAAATTTAAAACCGGCTAAATGACAATCGCTGTAGATTGTTTGTTTGAATTTTTAATTAATATTTAATTAGAATTTAGTTAGATTCTATTAAGTAGCCGCAAAACGGATTGAAGCCAAATGGGATTTAGTTTTGAATTGAACTGTTAAATGTCTATTTAGTTGAAGGCTTTTAGTGTTGAATTGATTAACTGATTGAATGACCAAATGGTAGAAATATTTATGTGCAGGCACGCGCCGAAGTAAAACAAAAAACCGGTTAGTCCTGATGATGATTATGATGTGACAATGTATATTCGAGAACTTTTTGAATCTCTCCATCTCTTTCTCTCTATCTATTCGAATGTTCCCAATTTAAGCCGATTTGAATGCTTATATGGCACATTCTTAGCATGATTTTATATTTAGATGCTGTTATCAATATCTTTTGATCACTTAACTGGTTTTGTAGGTTTTTTTTTTTTTCTAATTCTACGTTATGTTGAACTAGTTCAACTATCTTACGCAATGTTGAATAATTTTTATCAACGGAGGTTGGCCAAGAGTTTGAGGTGCAGTTTCGCATTGCAATCTGGGTCAACTGAAGGGACATATTTGCATATTTGATTCTGAATATCAGTAAGGAATTTTAATCACACATCAGAAAATCGGTTCATTAAAAACGTTACGTGGCTTAATATGATTTGAAGTTGGATCAAATGATTATTACAACCAAAAACTGGTTGCCCGAGATTACAAAAGAGGTATAAAAGAAGGTTCCAATTTTAAAAATTTTGTGGTGGAAGAACATTTAAATACATTTTCAACTATAATCGTAATTTGTGGGGATTTGGTTGGCCTTACCAAAGCTTTAGAAGACAAACTTATATGACTGCCCTCGCACAAGAAAATCAGCTTACATATAAATCAAAAATTGTTTAAATTTATTTTGTAATTGCAAATTTATTTTCGGCACACTTGACCAAGATAAGCACAGCGAATTGCGTAATTATAATGAATTATCTTTGATGGAATTTTGTTTTCGAAAGACAAAGAAGCGTCTATCGATGTTATGTATTCATAAAAGACAAGAAGCGCATCATTTTGATGTCTGGCTTTTGTTTTAAATTTATTGATTTTTTTTTTTTTTTTTTTTTTGACATGTTGAAGTTTGTCTAACAATTGAAGAGCTAAAGTCTCTGTCCAGGGACACGATAGGGTTTGCTATATATAGAAACGGAAGCTATACTTTTAGAGGTCATTAATAGTTGTACAATTTTCTTGTCGTTCCAATAGATTTTTAGTGTGATTCATTGTAATCAAAAGGTTATAGGGTTATCTTTGCAAAATAGTTGCGAAACAACTGAATAATTAGATGCATTAAGCTAGCTGCTAATAAGGAAACAATTTGTTGATTTGTTTGTATATTTTCCATTCTACTGATAATGATTGGAAAATGTTCGTATCGAGAAGAAAGCCTGATAAGAGGTTCCATTGAACATACAAAAAAAGAGAAGCAAACAACAGTGTTAACCAAAAGTCTGCGACTACTTGGCAGTTCAAAACAAATTATTACTCATAATCACCATACTGTGGAATCGTGCACTAAATTCAAAGGCACGCTTATCGCATGGGGAAAACGTGTCCACGCCAAATTGCGCAAGTAAATATTCGTAAATCTGTAAATGGTGCTAATTATTGTAATAAACGTACAGGGCTCTTAATACCCGATCAATTTTCGACCCCTCTTTAAGCTATAAAACTGTTTGACATTGCTTAATCGAAATGAAGGCAACAGGTTCTCCTTATTCATTGCTAAGTCAATTAGCATATCAAATTGGATTGTATGCAATATAGGCGAAGAACAGACATTTTGGAAAGCTTAAGCAAGTTTCCATTCATTCCACATTAAAGCGATATCTATGCCTATGGGTTTACTTACTCATGTTTACTTTGCGTAACTCTGTAAACCTCAACACAATAATTGAACCATTTGCGGTTGGAAATTTGGGTTAGCATTAAAGCCGGAAAAGTGTGATTGTGGGTGAAGCAAAAGGTTATTGATCGACAGCGATTGGTTGCATCAGAGAGATCTGTGACATTGTTGTTGAAATCGTCATTAAAAGTATTCTTTTATTTGTTTAATTAACAACAGTTTTTGGAACAGTTTGTCACTATAAAACCTTCCTGATGATTCTTGACAATTATTTAAATTTAAATCGAATTGAGATGACTTTATATAACTGCCGCTATTATCAACTCACTTAACGAAATCGGCTCTTCTTAAGTGAATGATTTAACTGATATAAAATTCATATTGTACCCAAATTTGTGAAATTTCTCGACCAATGTAAATCGATAACTGAGTTTTGGTTTGTCCATTTTTTGATCACCCCTTCGAATTGAAACTTTCCAATTTTGTTTAATGAAAATGTGTGAATGCTTTCAAAACAAACAATATTAAAAAAACTTCGCCAATACATTTTGAAATGAAAATGAGTTTATGAATCTCGCTTGCTTTTATGGAGTGGGAGAGTGACTGAGCCAATATGATAGTAGTAGAGAAAACGTTGTAAAATGATGAAAAAAGATAAAAATAATTAAATTAAAGAGAATTTTTCAAAATTTACAAGGTGTGAGTGGGTGTGTGCCATGTGCCACAACGATTAGGAGAACAAAGGTGCTGGTTATATAGGTGCAAAACCAACAGGTGGAGTAAGAGGTGTTTGGAAACTACAAAACTAAAACTAAAGCGAGCATCAAATCAAATTTAATTGTCAAATAACAAATAAAGAAAATTGAATGTTTCACACAAGTTCGAAAAAGAAAAGACTTTTCATTTTGATATTTCTTTCCTTTTTTGTTTTTGGTTTCTCAATTTTTTTTTTTCTTTTTTTGTTTGTTTGTGCGGACAACACATTTAGGTTTTCTTTTGCTTAGGTGAAGAGATTTTTTTTTGTTTTTGTGATACAAAACGAAATAAAAAATCATAAGGATTAACAATTTTTTGGTTTTTTCCTAACCTCGCCGCCCAACATTTCCAAATCATGCGATGCGGCATGCGATGCCGTTTTTATAATCTTGTAGGTCTTGGCAAATGGAGCCTTTATAAGCTGTTCATATATATAATAGATATATATATATATAAATATATATATAGGAGATATATATAATTTAATGGATCATAAGAGTTTGTTTGATGCCCATTTTGATGTTGGTTTTTGGTTATTTGTTTTCATTTTACGTTTGGAATACAGAAAAAGAATGCAAATCAAAGTGAAAGAAAAGGAAAAAACAAGAAGAAAGAACGCATTGACAATACAAGAGAATTTTTACATTAAATTTCTTTTGGTTTTCTTTTTTTAAGTTCTTGGATTCTTTTCAATTAATAATAATAGATATATTTTGAAAAATTAGTTTCCTAAAAGAAAATTTAAATTTCATATTTGTTTTCTCAGAAAAAATATAGAGTTCAAAAGAGTTAAAATGATGATAGATAGAAAAAAGAGAGAGCTCGGGAAGAAGGAAGAATTGAAGATTTCATTGTTTGATTAAATGGCATGAGACTCACCTCCCAGGATTCACGTGTTAGATCGCTGATCTCTTCCCCATCTTGACTGCCACCGCCAAGGCCAGCTTTGGTGGTGCCGCTCTTGGTCCATTCGGTATCCTCTTGGATCAGTTCAAAGCCACGCGCCTTGATTTGCTCTTCATCCAGTTCACCGTACAGGTGTTTCACCCAGGTGTTTATGAAGCGATAGAGCTCATCAACGCTGAATATGAGAGAGTTTTAATTATAGTTTATCTTATTCGACTATCTAATTAGCTGGCCACTCACCGGTTCTTGGGCACACTGAACCAATATTCGGCGCGCAACTTGTTTTTGCCATAGGACATAACAGAGGTTGGCAACGGTATAGCCTTGCCAATGGGTTTACCCATGCGCAGGCGTAAATATAATGGTGGGTCGAGACAGGCTCGTGCGGGACGTGGTATTAGTTCTGAAATGGATCAGTTCAATCAGTATCAAGATTATAATACAATGAATGCCGAATCAAACTTACTGTCCACACTGATAAACAATTCCGGCTTGTCATCCATTGAGACCATGGAACGATAATCCAATTTGGGCTGCTGTTTAACCTCCTTCAGTTTGGTGCTCGACGAGGTGCCCTCCGATGAGTGTGGACGTATAAAGGTACCAATTGAGGAACGTCTGATCAACAATATTTGAAATATTTATTATAAATTCAAAATTTATTCGGTTTGTAATGTGGTGGATGGTAAATATTTAAAAATTTACAAAACTGTAGCTGGATGAATAACACATGGGTTTGATCACTTTTCAACTACAACAACATCAACATCATCAATATGGTATGGTATAATAACAACAACAAGACCAAGTATGTAGGTACTGCCTTACCCATAGGTCATGTGACCCTCGGAATGTGTTGAATGCGGAGTCAATGGCGGCACTGGCGAGCCACCAGAGTCTTCGGATGGTGTTTTCGAAAACAAATTTCCACCCAGCTCTGAGACCAGAGTTATGGGCGAGCTTTATATATATATATATTTATATTGATTTCAAATAGATTTGTGTTGTGTTGTGTGTGTGAAGATTTTGTAATGTGTAAAAAGAAAATAATGTTGAAGAAATGTTTGCAAAGCAGCCGATCCGCAAAAACGAAGGTAAGCATTTTCGGTTTTAACGAAATAAACAAATTTTTTTTTAAACCAATTTATATATAGTCGATCAAAAAATTGAGAAATTCGTAGTTTGGAGGATAATTGGTGTACGAAACTCACCTCGAGAATACTTTCGAAAATACACTCTGATTGGAATCACCAGTATTTGGAGCCGAATCTGTGTCAGCTGATTTATTTAGGCTGCCACCAGAGGACGGAACTCCGCTGGCAGATCCCTCGCCAGTGAGACCCTCCACCCAGGTCAATGGGTATGAGAGGCGCTTCAACATCTGCAAAAAACAACAAATTGTGTGAATTAGTGAGAAGAGTAATGCTTGGAAGCCTTCTCTTACCTTATTTTTCTTATCTGTTTGCTTATCGGTGGCTGCCGCTGCGGCTGCAGCCGCCTGGGCCTGCTGAGCAGCTTCATCATCAACGCTGAAGCTAACGCTGGAGGTTTTCTTGCGTGCCCCGCCGACTCCGACACCGGCATCCAAGCTCTGTCCCAATATGGTGCTACGAGGCGGCGACTCGCTAAAGTGCGTTGGCACTATGGTTTTCGGTGGTACCCAGTCGGAGCTTAGGACAATATCAGCATCGCTGTAAACGGTTTTCTTTGGTATCGGCTGTATGTTTGGTATGGGCTCGCGTATATCGATGCCCGAATCATAGCACGATTGTTTCGACAATTGCTCCAAATGTTCTAGATCAATGCCAGCTGGTGGTGGTAGCGGTGGTAGTGGTGGCAATTGTCCACCAGTTGCAGTGCCACTAGCCGCAGAAGTAGCAGTTGTGCCACTATGCTGGCTCACTGAACTGGTGGCTGAGAGTGCTTCCGGTACACGCGGTCCGCTGTCGACGGTTATGTTTGATTCATTATCGCCCTCGTCTTCCGATGATCTTCGGGAATTAGACAAATAATAGCTGAGTAATTTTACATAAAAACACACACAAAAGGATTGGCGATGCAGATTTGCGGATGATGACGGTTAAAATAAACAAGGTAAAAACATTTAAGTGGTGGTTGTGGATTGTGTGAAGCATTATGGATAACACAAATAGCCGATTTGCATATGAAAGGATTGACAATATTTTGATGTTCGGATTTGGTCGTTGAAGTTTTTCAATGAACACATATGAAAATAAAAACAAAAATAAGAAAAACAAACAGAAAATTATTAACACGATTAAGAATTGGTCAATTATCTTCGACAAATCGAAGTTTTAAACAATGTAGGGCAAAATATATACCGAAAAGAAATTTTTGTCTTCAACTCTATTGCAATTTACACTCTTAGTATATAATTTGTTAAATATGTAATTTTTGTATTTGACTTCTTTAAGCTTTGGGTATTCTATCCTTGATATTTTTTTTTAAATTTTCAAACAAAATTAATTTAATTAATATTTTGCATAGTATGCTGTGGTTAGGGCTTATGCATTTTAAATATAATTGTTCGATTATTTTGACTCTTGATAAAATTGATAAAAAATTATATTTTGGCAGTGACAAGGAAAAAAAAATTATGCATATAATGACTTGTACGTATCCAGACAACTCTATTAACTGAATTCCTTGATATTTCACTTGTGAAAACAATAAACAAATGCGAAATTAAATAAACTAGAGTGAAACAAATATTGCTTTAAGAAAACAATAAGAAACAGTTTTGCAGCTTAGCAAACAAAGTTAAACATGTTATAAGCAAAGCAAACAGAAATATTTTTTGCGGGCCCATTTGATATGATGATACACTAACCGATCTTTGCTCGGAATTGCCCAATGATGATCCAATAGACTTTTGCGTCGCTCCTCAAGCGTAGAGCGTGTATTGCCAAGGCTTAGGCCTGACTCCTTCTTGTCATCGTCCTGCTGCTGCTCCTCATTTGAATCCTCTCCATGAGCGTCAGTCTTAGCGCTATCTTTGGCTTCTGTTGATGAATCCTACAGAGGCAAATGAAATTTTAGAAGAATACGAAGCAAAATTAAACTGATTGGTGCTTACCCCAACACGTTCACGATCAAAGGCCTTGGGAAAAGCATCACCGTCACGTCCTGTGCTGGAGCATAACGACTCCTGATCATCGGCTATCTCCAGGGAACCACCTTCTGCTATAATAACAAATTAGTGTCTATTTTTTGGGTGAATGAAACAAAGTAGCTTACCCTGTGCTGCTTCTGCCTGCTGCTCGGACAACTCCTTGGAGTCCTCTTCGACTAATACTGGTTTGGGATAATAGATCTCTGGCTTCTCAGTTTCTGTGGCACTGCCCACAGCTCCACCAGCTACACGCATATGGGCAATGTCATGGAAAATGGCTGCGTTTACCACCAAATCCATGGGTGCAATCACACCATAGCTTTCAGGGCCATGCTCAATGACCAGAGGATCGCTGACATTGGGATCGAACATAACGGCATTGGGTGTAACCAGTAGAACACCGCCCACAACTCCCTGGCCATCGGTAATGTGACGCACATTGATTTTGAGGAAACGTTGCGTAATTACAGGATCATCGCTCTTATTGGCCTCTTCCTCGGCCTGGCTGTTAGATGAGACGCGCTCAATATGGCCAGGCTTGGGTGAACCCGGGCGCAGGCCCTCGAGTATATCTACAAGTGCAGAGATCATAAAAAAGAGATTAATTATAAACCAATCCAAAGCAGGTGACTCTGATTTAAAATTTTTTTACGTTCTCTTTTTTTTTTTTTTTTTTGGCTTTGTGATTTATATCAAAATTGTAGGTAGCGCCGATAAGATAATAGACAATAATATATAATTGTGTGTGGCGAAATTTGATTTATTTGATAGTTTAAAAACTGCTCCCTCCGTCTGACCTCCCCCTGACGTGCTGCACCTTCTTAAGTAGCCAAACCCCATAACGTCATCAGATTCAAAACTTTTCTCTGACGTGTTGGAAAATAACGTTAAATGAATTGAAATTTAAGGAGGATACATAGTTAAAGAGGAGGCCACTACAATGGCTTTAATTTGTGAGACGCATTAACACAATTTTTGGTAAATACAACTAACAATAACAAATAGAATAAACAATCCAATTCACCTCCATTGCGCCAGAAGACAGCTGTGTGCATGCTGACGTCGCCGCTGACGCCGTTGTCTTTTAAATGCTTTTGGCCAAATTAAATGCACTTGCGGAGCAATTAAGATACTCTTCTTAGGTAACTACACGTGTAATTGAAAGTCGAACGCGGCTTATAAATACATCAAGATAAAAGCAAAACAAGTTGAAGGCACCAATGTTGCCGTATTTTCGAACTTTAAAAATACTAAATAAGCCAGTAATATCCAAAAAATTGAGGGCTGCCAGACCACCTCACTTCGCCTAGTCACTGTTAACTGATAACAGAATTTTGTTAAAGTGCAACAGAGTGCTGTTAACGTGCAAAAGAGTGCTGTTAACGCAGCAGCTGTTCGCTACTTGAATGAGGCGCGCTAAGTTTTTAAAAGCCATGCAAAAGACAAAACAAAAATTGTAAATAAAATGCAGATTTTTGCTTCGCACCAATTTGCACACCATTTCCAAGCGAGCGCGTGAATGTGAGAATTATTGTTGAATTGTGTTGGCATGCTGGGGGGTTACATACCTTTGCTCTCATCACTAGACAATTTACGCTCGGGACTGGACTTCCCAGAAACACTGCCGCCTCCGCCTTCACCGGCCTCATTTGTGGAGCTACTGGAGGCATCATCTTTGGCACTTTTATCGGGCACCAGCAACTGCTGTCCCGGATAGATGAAGGAGCTATTCAAGCGGTTCAAATGCGTCAATTCCGATGGTGTAGTATCAAATCGGGCCGCAACCGATGTAAGTGTATCGCGATTTCCCACGGTATAGGAAATGGTGGGTATGGTGGGCAATGAAGACTTTTGCTCTGAGGAAAAGGAAACAAAATAAAAACGATACATAAATGTTGGAGTAGAAGAATGATGTTTGTACATATGTAGGCTAACAGAAAGTGAAATGATAAATGATGTCTGTCAAATGTGTCTTCATTACTTGGCTGGTCGATTGGTGGTTTCGGTAGCTGCTCGAATGTTACAAATTTGGCGCTATCCGGACGCAGGCGCGAATATATGAGATTGGAATTCACATCGATGTCCCTATGACGACACAGGTAGATAACAACAAATTCCCCTAGGTGCTCTGTATGCCAGTAGATTTCAACTAATTCCTGCATCTTGATGATCGGCATCGGCTTTTGTATATCCGAGAATTAATTTTCTTGCTTGACGCTTTTCTAGTTTCGTTTTTTTTTTGTTGGCGTGCTTTTATTTTTTATATCGGATTTTTCAGTTAATGCCATCTGGTCATTCTATTGTTGAACGTTTTCACCACACTTTAGAGGTTTCAGTGACCATTGAAAGCTATTCACCATTGTAATTATATGACTAAACTGCTTTGTTTTCCGATATTAACTAACCAAAATTACTTGCACAAATGCTATAATTCAGTTTACATATATACATAAGTACATTTTTTTATGGCACTGATAAAACTTAGTGCTTATCAGACAAAAATCCTACGAAATGAGTAACATTTCGACGTTCCCCAATTCTGATTGTCTAGTAAAAATTTCAAGGAATTGATATGATAGTTATCACACAATTGATAAACTGCATAAGACTGCAGATTATTAACTTGTTCGAATGATAACAAATAAGTTCGGAAATATACTGACCACAAACAATTAGAAATTACTCGTAATTGCTGATATATTTGTACTTTTGTTTATGGAAAGAGACCAACTGTTAGCCTGACCAAACCTAACCTAAGCTAACTTTTAAGACATTATATACAAAAGGCTAACAAAGTTGCATGTATGTAAGTATGTATGTACATATGTATGTATTTTGCATCACATGGAAAGTGCAAGCTAGCAATCTCTGAAATTGCAAGCTAGTGAAATAACCCAAGGAAACCAAAATGAAACAATAACAAAAATCCATGGTACTCCGTTGCTTACGGCGCTCATTAAAGTCTAAGTAATAAGTATGTATCGTGCAACAAAATGCCTTTAACATTAGCAAGATTTTTAAAAAGGTTTCAGTCTAACAAAGTGTGTCACATTGAGCACAACTCTTGTCCAGTTTGATTTGTACGAAAACCCTTTAAAAAAATTTAACTACTTGAAATAAAAGAATTCTCATCTATTTTTCTTATGGGGTATATCGAATCGCCGTTGGGCTTAAGTAAGAACTTAACAGTATTATACCTTTTAAATTCAAAGCACTCAAATTCAAAGTTTTACTGTTAAAAGTCTGCAATCTAATTAACTATCTGGTAAATTCTTTTTTATACACAAAAATTGGAAACTTCGATTATTTTATATATATATAATCATATAATTTCAATTTTAGAGCAAATTTTTGAGAACAGTGCATCTGAGTTAATGTGCCGACTTAAAGTTGTCTTAAATTTAAAAAGATTTTAATTTTGTACGATTGAGTTTATTTTATCACAAAAATGGAAAACTCAATTAATTTTAAATTTGTGCAGTTGTATCTTTCATATTTCATTAGTTGCACACTTCACTTCAATAAAAAGACATATATTTTCTGTAATTTTACTTACTTGACAATTTGTCGACACTCTCGAATCGCTGCTCTACTTTTGAACGCAATGAATCCAGATCAAATGGAGCCGCAAGGCCATGATCAACGCTACGCGATTTGCTCCTGTAAAACAAGGAAGAAACCATAAAAAATAAATGTTAAGTATACACATAAATTTGTTGATCTGCTTGTAGATAAATTGATCGGACACAGATCTTTATCATTTACAAATTTTTATTGCATTTGATTTTTTTGTTTTTTTTTTTATTTATCGAGCTCAAATTGTGGCCATAACCGCGACTAATAAACAATTTATTTATTGATCGATTGCTTATCTCAATTGTGCACTGATGATCTGATCGTCAATGGCGAGTGAGTGACCAAATATGGTAAGACAAAGCAAAAGCTGTTGCTGCTTTTTGTTTAAATGAGTTTTTAAACGTTTTTATTTAGCCTTTGAAATTTGTAATTCCGAATCTCATCTGTCCTTAAATTGTTTTTTTTCTAGCAATAAGTATGAAAATGTAAAATTGTGAGGTGGGCCTGAATAAGCAGGCTTTGCTAAAATAGTCTTGTATAGTCTGATCCCTGTCAGATTTGTTTAGACTACAGCTGAACCACATTCTTTATTTCATATATATATATATACGATACGCTGGCGAAATGGAGGAATATACACGAGAACCATGTCCAGTTCGCATAGTGGAGGACTGTGGTGGAGCGTTTGCCATGGGCACTTTGGGCGGGGCTTTCGTTCATGCCATCAAGGGATTCCGCAATGCCCCCAGTGGACTGCCCCGTCGATTAGCTGGAGGCTTCGCTGCTGTGCGCACACGTTCCCCCTTGCTGGGCGGAAATTTTGCCATTTGGGGTGCCACATTCAGTGTCATGGATTGCACCTTGGTTTACGTTCGAAAAAAGGAAGATCCCTGGAATTCGATTATGAGCGGTGCGGCAACTGGTGGCATATTGGCGGCCCGTGGAGGTGAGTTGGTGTGATTCCTCTTAAATTAATTCAATTGTTCGACCGATTGTTTAGGCGTCACATCGATGCTTAGCAGCGCTCTTATTGGTGGCATACTTCTGGCCCTAATCGAAGGTGTGGGCATTGCTGTGTCCCGATTCTCCGCCGATAACTATCGTCCCGTGTCCTTAGTGGAACGTCATCAGATTTTTATGCAACAGCAGAAGCAGCAGCAACAGCACTCCCAGATATTGCCTCATTTTTATAGCGATTCACCTGAGGTACGTCTTCCTTCTATTGTTGTTGATTATTTATTTTAATTTGTTTGTATTCTTTTTAGTGTAATTCTTCGCCAGCTTAAAGCTACAATGTGATAGTCAAATTTTTGCTGCGTCATCACAATCAAATTGTCTATATACATGAGTTGCATACAAATGTTGTTGAAATCCGATTTACCATATTTCTCATTCTTTGTCGGTTGGAACGTTGGGGTTTGGGTTGGGGAACCTACTTTAATTTTATATTATATTATTTCATTTAAATTCATTAATCGTACATTGAAAGTTTAGAATTTCTTAAAGTTTCTATTTGGTATTGTTTGTTTTTATATAAACTTATCAAAGGCGCGTGTGCGCTTCCTAGCGCCATTTTTGCAATAGGCCCCCATGTATATATGTATATATACCTCTATATTTGTATGAGGGGAACGTGTATTATTTGACTACCGGTTTGATTTATGATTCTATTAAAAAAGATTTTTTGCTCCCAGCTATTTGAATTCTATCGCATAATTTCCTTATTTACCTTCTTATTGTTCTGCAAACATGTTTTAATTTTAATCCTATTGTGGAATGTCAATAGAATCCTTTAAGAGGTTTTCATCTTGAGGATTTCCGTGATTTGTTGTCTTTTTATTGATTGATTCAGATTGTCTTTAATACATTTCAGTAAATTAGCTTTAGTATCGAGGCTCAGGCAAACTATTTGGCATGTCCTTGCCTTTCTATACGACTTGAAATTGAATGTGACAGTTAGTTGAGACTTTTGCATCCTTACTGCCTCTGAATAACTATTTGCTATATTACATTTAAGAATTGTTGTCATCTGCCATTGAATTGAGGGTAAATATTGGATTTTATTGAAATCATTGATTGACAAAAACTAATTTCCGTTTGGCAACAAGTCGAAAAAAGAAATTGTCTTGCAGATTGACAAGGGGAAAATGTTAGACATTTCTCATTTTCTGCTTATGGAGAAAAGTTTTCTATAAATATTTAATAAATTGAAATGAACCTGAAGACAGCAGACGGACTATAATCGAAAATGAGTTGCGCGTGGCCAATTAGCGACCAAACTGCGATAACCATAATTGAATATGAAATGATAAAAATGGATAAAAATTCAATATTTATTCTATCGTCTTCTGTTGATAAACAATTATTCAAGGCATATTTGTCGCACAATTTGTTTGCTATTTACCTTTGCGCTTTTTACATTGCAATTTCACTTGAATTTTTAATTAATTGATCAAACCCCCCTGCACGTACCTACGTCCCGTCTACTTTTTTACCTTTATATTTGCTAGGGAACTTTTCGTTAGGAAGAAAAAGAGGAGAAGAACAACTGTGTTTGAATTGTAAGTTGCGACATTTGAGAGAGGACTGACATTCCATTTCTCGTCTCTTCGATATTTGTTTAATTATTTAATCGTTTGCATATTTATCTTTATTCATTTAATATGTATGTGTTTATATTATTGAGTTCAGTTAACAGAGCGCAAGCAACGAGCAGGCGAAATTTCATTTGCACAGTTGTTTCGGTTATGTGGAAAAGTTTTATTATTTTTCCTTTTTGTTTTTAAGCTTGCCAAATAAACATAAATAATTGTATATGGCACAAAATATTCTTATTAAAATGCTACCACGAGATATTTAGGTGCGGGAGGTGGAGCGCAGACTTTGTGTGTATTTATTTATTTTTCGCATATTTCTCTGAGAAGGTCATTCATATTAGTGTAAAACATTGCGAGCAATTGCCTTGAGTTTTTGGTATTGAAAAAACTATTTCAAAGATGTTCTATTGATTTAGAAATTTTGACAAATTTATGTACCTAATTTATTGCATTTTTTAGTCAAATTTAAAACATTTTCCTAAAAGTATGCAGTAGCTTATCAGCAATTTAAATTTATTCTAAATATAGAAAAGTTTATTTCTTATCAATCAATAAAAACCAATTAAGAATGGGCCAGCGAAAGTTTTCATTGCTTAGAAATTATTTCTGTGCTACAAGATATCTTTATCTCAAATCTGTTTAGTTATTATTGAATAATTTTGTCTAAAGAAGAATCAGACTCTGCGATAAGACTGTTCAATGCAGATATTATAGGCCAATTTTAATTGAAATTTTATTGAATGGCTCTCATAGCAAGGATTATTTTAATCAAGCTCTGCTGGTCACTAAAAATTATGACACATTTCGAGCAATACCCAATGACTTAGCTATATATATATTAGCTGTAACGTGAACTGATTTGTTCAATTAACCATGGCAAAATATTAAGGATTGATTGGCTTTAGGTTGATGTTTTAGCTACGCTGCCTAGTTGAAATCGTATTATGAATTTGCTCATTTTTATGGGAATTTCAATTTGTAGGAAATTCCCCAATAGTTTCGATTGGTACGCATTTTCATTTCAAGTGCCCTAATAATGTTTATTAAATAATAATAAACAAAAACGTTGAGGGAAAGAAAAGAAATACTGAATGGCTTAAGCTTGTAAATTGGCTTTTGCGGGCACTTAAAGAGACTTATACCTGAGCATGTTTTTATTTTTTTACGTTTTTGGTAGTAGAAAAAGTAGTTTTTTTCAGTTTTTGATATAATTTTTTATCTTATCGCTTGCATTTTGTTTGTTTGCCTATTGATATTTGCTTTGAAATGGTGGGGCGGGAGTTCACGGGGTTGTTGTTTGTAGCAACGCAGTAGCCGGAACAGAAACAATAACAAGGTGTTAAATCTTGTGGAAACCATAAGAGAGTCAAACCGGCAACAAAGTCATGTCAATAACCCATTTCGTATGGTGGCCTTTATTTTCGAGTGTTCGAGGGGTTTTTGGTTTTTGCGACATTTTCGATTTGTTTTTCTTATTGCCTTTTGAGTTGTTGCACTTCAGTTCACAGGGCGTTATGTGACTCACTTGATTTTATTACACAAAAATATACAATTATGGTACTTTTGCAATTGTGAAATTGATAACGTACAGATCAAGAGGGGGCTGCGATTAATCTGATGATTCATTCGTTATTGAGGTAGGTTTGCGTTCATCTACAGAAAGTCTACGTTTGAGCCTAACCAAAATAATTTGTATTGCCAATTAACTTGATTAACTCGGAGTAGTTAGTACATCGCTGATTGATTATCTGAAGACTAGGACAAAGTGGAAACTCAGTTCTTTCTCTTCTAAAGGGGCTGGGCAAACTTTTCATTAATAATTAATATTTAATAAAGTGATTGTTTTTAGTTTCAAAAGCCTTCGATTTGACAAGGGGCATTAATTTGGAAACGCATTCTGAATACCTCTTACCTCTCCGTTCCTATAGTTTTAATGAGTATTTAAATTCAATTACAAAAAACTCATTTAAGATGCCATTTTTAAAAGAGCATTTTCTCAAATTTTAATTTATTTCGTTGCATTCTCATTTTTAAGTACTTTTCTTATTGTAATTTAAATACACACTTATTACTGCACACGAGTGCAATTAACAATATTTTGTAAGTTTTTCTATATATTCATTTATTGCATTTTTAACGACGAACAGCGCCGCCGCCCAAGTCATGCGGTCTCGCTTTGTTTTTGTTATTATTATTGTTTTTTTTTTAAAACATTTATCAATTAAACGCTGCTTATTGATTGTCAGAATTTGCCGTTCCTTATAAATTATCAAAAAATATTCGTTAATAAAGACGACAAAGCACATTAAGATTATCTCGATAAGTAGCTAGAAATCGTCGTGTAAATAAATTATCAATTCTTGATTCATGGTATATATTTGTATGTGAAACAAGTGTCACACGCAATAAAATATGTTTTTCAGATCATAAATTGCTGATAGATTTTTAAAATTTATGGAGTTTTCGAACGGTTATGGCTCACAATTTCGGGCTGAAAGTTGGCTAGGAGAAAAACATATTAAATATATCATTTTGAAATGCAATTGCAGGCAAATATGTATGTATACATATATGTATATATATACATACATATATATATATATAGTGAGCACTAGTTAAAAACAACAGATCGAGCCATGCAAACATACATAAAAGTTTAAAACATCATAAGTACATATATGCAGGTATATATATATATCTGAGTTTATATTTTGCAGCAGTGCATGCACAAGGTGCACTATGTCTAAGTGGGCTGTGGGTGTGGTTAGTTGAGTTGAGTGTGTTAGTTTTTGCACTTACCTGCGCACGGGTATCGCCAAATTGTCAACGCTTCGTGACAAACTGGAAACATCTTGACTAGCCCTACGTGACCTGTCACGTTTAAAGTATTTTGTGTTTTTTTTTTTTTTTTTTGGGAAGGGTCGTAGGGTTTTGTTAGGAGCACAGCAAATGAGTGTTTAAAAAGGAAATGAGCCAAAACATAAAAAGGGAAAGAGAATTAAATACAAAAAAAATTAGAAACAAAAATTAAAAAACTATGAATAAATTAACAAAACGCAAAACAATAATCATTATGTCGATTAACAAACGCCAATTACAATTTAGGGAGACAGAGTTTAAATATTTTCTATCGATTTTGAGGAATGCACACGTAGAATTTAGCTAAATTTTGGACATTTGTTTCTTAACTAGTTCACTTTTTGGAATACAAGTCCATGATCATGTCCAGAGCACGTGTGTGTATATATACACATATAGAAAGATAGAGAGATTAAGCCAGCTGACTTTGTATAGTTCATCAAATTGGTATGAGAAAAGTCACGTTTCTAACAGTCGAGATTGAAGGTGAAGGTGATGCCTAAAGCTGATATTATGTAGAAAATGAGTTTCAACTAATTACAAATGCTGACAGATAAAATGTGATTTACATGTGCATAGAAGTAGAATATTTGCAATTGCTAAAAAAGTGTCAAATAAAAAAAGGCAAATTCAGAGAAATTATTGGTTATGAATATTTATTCTGAATCATACATGTACTTGAATTAAACAAGAGTGAAGGGTATTATAAAACTTTTACCTTATCTAATGGCCTAAATTTGATAAGATCTCACTTGAAATACTTTTCGAGCATTGATCACTTTAAAACTAGTAAAGGTAAACAGTTGAGTAGAGTTCTGTTCACTAAACATTTCCAATTGTTAAAATTTTGTTTCAAACTTTCTTGAAGGCATTTAAACTCCATTAATACCCTACAAAACTATTTAAAATCCGATAGTCTAATATCTATCTATGTATGCGGACCATTTTTATATTTCTAAAGATTCGTTTACACGGGTTTAATGAAGGGACAAAAAATACATTGAAACTGAGTGCCCACTCTTACTATCATTTCAATTAAATTATAACTAATCTATAATTAGATAGTTTTTTTTTTGTGACGCTTATCAAAATCACATGTTTCGGCTGTCCAAAATTTTTTATTGCACTTTGCCTTGCCTCATCAGGAATTAGCGTTTTAGCCATAATCAAGAGTAAATCCAATCGGGTAATCTGTAGCTAGACTTTTTGTATGTATACCCATATATATTTATATAGAAATATATATGTTTGTATCGATTTCAATGTCAGGCGCGCTCTCTAATTATGGAGTATTTCTAAAGAAGAGCTGTCCGCCCACTTAACCATCAGCCTAAACACACTTCACTTGTGCTTTAGCTAGCCCGTGGTACTTTAAATCCAAATCGTTGCCACACTTCAACTTGTCAAGGGTAAATATCTGAACAAACACACAGTTTATAATACACCGATAATTAAAAGTAAAAACAGCACAAAAAGTACCTACATACATACATACATACATAATTTTTATTAGTCCATTGCTAAATTTATAGGAAAAAAATCCCACCCACGCCTCGTCTGCGATTCTGGTCAAGCATTCAATATCTTAATTACTTCAATTAACACAAATTGTAAAATGATCGTGCGAGAAAATAATATGGCATGATACCTATGCACATGGGAGAGAAAAAAATGAGCAATTTAATTGATTTGAAACTCTTCATAGCTGGAGGTCCCTCATATCCAAATTATTGTTCAACGAATTTCTGTTTATATATTTAATATTAACTATCAATTGACAAATATTTAATGTCAATGGATACCAATTGTGTGTCACGTGTTGGTGGTTTTCTTTTCTTTTTTTGTTTAACTTTGTGTAAGTTGCCTATACCCCGTGATTAGAAAATCAAAGGGTATATGGGGGAAACGACAAGAACTAGGCTCAAAAAGTTATCTCCTTGGATGATCGCTATAAGTGAATGACAGTGAATAATAAATAGAATCTTTCTTCTATTCCTTTCTCCATTTTAAATAGTTCTTTTTACAGGGTATCGTTTAGTCGGCGCCTCTATTTAACGTATGCTTTTTCTTTTGTTTGGTTTCGGTGACGCTTTTTGTTTAACATTGACCCACAATGGGTAAGGGACTCAGCTGCTTCAGCTTCAATTAAGCGAGCACCCAGCATCAACCACAGCAAAGCGAAGTGGACTTCGGTTTTTCCTCAGTTGATCAGCTGATTTTCGGCAGAGTGCTTACGTGCTTCGGATCATGCGTGAGGGTCACCCGTATGTAATGGATTTTCTCAAAGTCCAAACAATCTCATGACCCAATGGTAACACACAAAACAAAAAAAAAGGCCATTGGATAGTTGGCGAAATATTGTCCGACTAAAACGTTTAACGGCTTATCTATCAATATTTGCCGGACATTATAAAGATATCGTGTGACTGGTCGGTAATTTGTTGTTCTCAATTTCGGCATTAAAGGAGAAAAATGCTAGAGCTAAAATTGCTTACCAATAATTTTGTGAAGTGATTAATATATTTTGCATATTTGCACAACTTTTTTCTTGTTATCTCTCTTTGTTTTCTGTTTTTTAGCCTAGTAAATTGTTACATATATAGTTAGCTGTTTTCGGGGGAAAAAAGGGGAAAAACTTTTGCCTATCAATCATACGCCATGTTAGCCCGAAAACGACATCAGGCTCAAAGGCAATATCCCCATAATATTTGACACTTTGTTGACTTTTAATGATTCAATTTTCGTTGTCATTTGTTTAGTTTAGTTTGTTTGATGGCAAAATTAATTAGCTTGTCAAAAGAAGAACAAGAACAAGACAAGGCACAAGTCGAAGAAGAAGAGTCATATGCTGGGATTTGGTCTTATCAACAAATGCAGCAGTAGCAAAGGTGGAGAAGTAGCAGCTACCAAAAAACAAAAAAAAAGGAAACCTTAAACACAGTCGGCAATTTTCTTTTGATATTTGAGCTTAGCCACATTCACTTTGTGTTCATTTTTATTTTCTTTTCGGCAACGTCTAATTTTTGTCATTTGTTTTTTGTTTTTCTCCTGATAATCGTATTTCATATTTTCTGTTGCTTATTTTCTTTATAATTAGATCCGTTTGTGGTGCTGTTGTAGTTGAATTTAATGCCGCATTGTTATCTTATTTGCAGTGAGTTTTCTGTTTGATTAGTTTAAAATGCTGTTGCTTTGTTTGCCTGCCTGCTTGCCTAACCACCTGCCTCTAACTAAGGTTGAAAAGGTTAATTGAATTTGCCAAGTTAAAGCTTAATGGCCTGGAATACGAGTACGAAATACAAAAAAAATGCCACATTTTGAAGGGCGCCACAGAACCATGTGACCGACGAATAACTAGGATTACAATTAGAGTCACATCAGTTACGATATTTATCTGTTGATACCGGTATAAGCTAATTGACTTAAATGCTTTTGTTTTGAGGTTTACTAAAAAAAAGGTCTATTAGACAGAAGGTCGATTGGACAGTAGGTAAAAAGTAGCAAAATACTACAACCGATAGAGTTGATGCATATCGGTTAGGTACCAACGGTTAATCCATGAAACATTTTTTATTACATTCTTTTAATTTATACGAATCTGTTTACGAAACATACATAATATTTACATTTCTTTTCGCTTCAAGGCAATTTTTCACGAATTTTTATAAAATTTCGTGGAAAATCTTCCGTCATGGTCGCTATCTACACTTGAAACTAAACCCAATCAACAACAAAATGTGGGTTAAGGTTAGTTGTCCTCACTTTTTGGCCGAAAAGAAAGTAAATATGATTATCTTTTCGGGTTTGTCTTTCTATTCAATGGCGGCGTCAGGTTGGGGGGAGAGAGAGAGAGAGGAAGTTGAATTAAAAATTTAAACAAAACGCCAGCTCAATTAGTGAGACAAAAAATAAAATGCGACAATAATAACAAAAATTGATGTTGAAAAATAATTGTGGGCTTGAAAATTAATTGAATTTTATTATGCGGTCAGTTGAAATTATTTAAAATATTTATTTATTTGTTCAAACTGGCGCCAATTCGAAATGGAAACATCATCACAACATTCACATGAGTGTTGTGGCGGTAGGCTGGCAACCAGTTTAATGAAAATATCATATCAACAACAATAAAACAACAAGAAATCATTAATAAAATGAGTCGCTAAATGATATTTACATAAAATCTAGTTTGCCCCTCCTCTTCTTGTTTACCAGACCATTTAGCATATGAATTGTAATTTGTCTCTTTTGTGTGGTGTGAGAAATTGTCAACTTTTGAGTGGATTCTCTGTTTATTGGAACAGGTGGTGGTCAAATTGAGAAAAAAGTTTTCTAAGATTTCAATGACGAGCCCCCCCACATAAGAGGGTTAAACGAAGAGTTCACAAAGTTTCTTTTTGGAATATTTTAAAATTTAGCTTCAGATCGTTAGTTAGTCACTCATGTGACATATTTCAAATGACATGGCCTTCTTCGCAATGACAAGCTGGCTTATGATAAAACTTGATGTTTTTGAAGAAAAATGACGTCAATTCGGTGATTACTAACCCCATTCACATGATTTTGTGGGCAATGTATATTTGGGAAAAACAAATATTAATTAAATTGCGTCGTGAACTTTCTTCAACGATTGAAACAATTTGTTAATCCCATCAAACGACGCAACATTCTAATTTTTGGAATGGCCCTCGTAGAAGCGTTTTGCCAAATTTAAGTTTGGCCTTCATTTTATATGTAAAATCAGAGAGCGAAACCAGTTATGGCAATGAAAAATTTCCAAAATATTTACAGAAAATACCGCAGAGACGCCACACAGCAAACAATCAACAATAACAAGACCAGCGAATTTGTTATCTTTCATTTAAATTGAAACTTGCTTTACGTAAATTAAGATAAGAAAACCTTTTTTTCTCCTTCTGTTGCTGCTGCTGCTGCTGTCTCTTATCACACACAGAAACAGAGAAAAAGAGAAAGAAGAGCAAATAATTGAAACGATAAAAAAAAGCAAATGTGAATTAATTCAGACAGAAAATTTTTACTCTCTGGAATGGGTTTTTGTTTTTTGTAAATTTCAATTTAACAAGCTAATTGCATTTGCCATAAATATTGTTGCAATTTGCAATATATTCACACACACATTGGCACTGGAAACTTTGCATTTGCATTAATTATATATATTTTGTGTATAATTTGAACCGATCGAGCGCGAATGCGTAGCAGATCCAAAAGTGTGACGAGCTACTCGTCTTCCCGTTTTCAACTGACAGAAAAAGCGACAACTGGAGAGCATACAGAGAGAGATTCTGTGGTCATTGTTAATGGATGGCATGGAATTGGATGTTATCATCCATATAAACGACTGTATATACTTATAAGTGTATATATACATATATAGCATATATTTATCAAATCAACAGTCAGCCAAGCGAGCAATGCTCGTTATGTGGACTTTGTGTATACACGCATCCACACACTTTTCACTATCCAATACGAATGGAAAGAGAAAGCAAAAGCTACAGAAGAAAAGAGAAAGAAAGAACAGACATTTGTGTGTGGATTGCAAGTGGTAATCTTTGTTTTGGGGTAAACCACAGAATTCTATTTGAGATTAAATCATACATATATACAGATATATATCTGCATATAAAGCTGTTATCACTTTTTTTTTTTGTTTTTTTCGTTTAAATATTTGTTAAGCTTATTTAGCATAGACTAACAAATTGCAATTCCAGTAGCTTCGTTTTTGTGGTTTTTTATTTTGTTTGCTTGCAAAGACAATAAATAAAAGATAAAAACTTGGTAAATGTGGCCAAAAGAATGCTAAAAATGTTGCCAAATATTTTGCAATAGGTTTAAGATATTTTTAAAAAGCTAAGTGAAGATAAAAACTTTTTCTATATCTTAAACTGTTGAACTATACCAGTCAACTTATTAGTTGTATTGGTTAAATTGGAATGATCGTTGCGACACTTGGTGTGACATCAATATTAAGTTAAGCAGTCAGAGTTTACAACATTCTGTTAACTGCATTCCCCAAGTTATTGCTCCATTAGTGCCAATTCCACTTAGAAACAGGTGCTCATAAAGAGAGACAACAAACGACATTTCACTATCCAATAAGCCTATTCAAAAAAAACCTGAAGTATCTAATCTATTTTGCATTAGTTAAAATTAAATTAGGAATTAAACTAGACTTGAATTTACCATCCTTCTGTGACTCTTTTCTTCTTTGTGAACCTTTTTCAACTATTAAAAAGAGTAGATTGATGTATGAAAATCTTATATAATTAAAGTTCCTAAAAGGACTTGACCTGACAAACCAACCTGGCACCTGAATAATTCTAGTACATTATTTGCGTATAAAAAACTTGATTAATATCTTTCGTAATGCCAATTTTATGGTCAAGTCTAACGACAGCTTTTAGCTGCATGTTTTTGTTATTAAACAATTTCTAAACGACTCGAAAATTGATTACCTAGTTCAGCAGTTCGATTAATTATACCGAGAATATTCAACAATTTCTTTTAAACACTGACGTATATATAGATATAAAATATAAGTGAGCAATAAGAGAATCGGCTCTTTATATTTTTATCTCATATGGTTAGTACATATATTTACAGTAATCAAAACTTGTTTGGGATCACTGGGAATATAAACAACATTTGAAATCATTTTGGAATACGACCTCCGTCTGTTTGTCCAATCTAAAACAATGATATATGGCAGGCAATATATGAATATATTGAGATTGGACGTACGCCCATAAAGAGATGGACGTTGATACTAAAAACAAAAAAGAAGCAAAGAAAGAAAACCAACAAATAAAAGAAACAAAAGCAATGTGCCGTGTGCGGTGTGCCACTCGGCTTACCTTATGGCAAAAACTGAGAAACCAATTAGGAAATGGAAGGTGAAACTAAACTTAACCAAACTCGCGAAGGCCTCATAAATCGTTCGATTTGTTACGCTTCGATTATAAATAAGAATAGTAGGCACTTCTAAGCAATAATACTCTACCCGACCGACCGCGACCGACCGCTCCGATCGTCCCTCAAGTGGCTGTCACAAATATGGTATTACCTAAACAATTTTACTCCAAAAAGGGGGGCGTTAGCCGTTAGGTGGCTAAGACCATTGTAGATTCTCCTTTATATGTACTACGTATGTACGTATGTTCTTGTGCTAATTTGATAAGTTCAAGTATGCGAAAATAAAAACACGAAACGTAACGAAATACTCATAAGTAAAAAAGAAACTTTTCATATCGATATTAAGA
Source organism: Drosophila nebulosa (assembly GCA_024703675.1). Classification (NCBI taxonomy): domain Eukaryota; kingdom Metazoa; phylum Arthropoda; class Insecta; order Diptera; family Drosophilidae; genus Drosophila; species Drosophila nebulosa. The sequence continues at coordinate 5,496,774 of JANFPS010000004.1, read as the reverse complement.
CATTCACAAGTGACGATTGACATTTCAGTTGTGCTAAGGTGGGCTGATGGGTAGGGGTAGAGGTAAGACGTAGGGGGCTGCGAAAGGTAGGTAGCAAATCGATTTAAGCATGATATGCATATTGATTTATGGGGGAAAACAGAAGCATTAGAAACACTGCTTAATGGTCTATGACTCAGTTTGTGGGGATATGGATTCAATAGTAGTTGGTTTAAAAACAAGTTGAGAGATCGATAATGTTAGAATTATAATTGCCGTGTAGTAAAAACAAACAAAATATATAAATTGTTTAATTTAAATCTATTTTCTGTGGAATAACCATTATCTTTAGAATTATTCTGTGTTGTGATTCATTTTAATAATTTAATATTATTCGAGATATCACGTAGATAGTTGCAGGGATCTACAAATCGGGAAATCTTTTTAATTTCGATTTTTCAGTCTTTTCGAGTGATTTAATGTCTACAACGACATTGTTTGACCATCAAAAAAGGTTAACTAATATCTTTTAACTAGCATTAAGCTGATCTGATGTCAAAAATCCATTGAATGGGTATTTAGTGGTTACGAATTCAAAATTTAATGCAAATGACGTTGAAAGATCAATATTTCAGTATTCGGTTTGAATAGTTATCCTTACATTAGTTTATTTCTTATGGCAAGTAATTTCTCTTGGCCATGTTGATTGGTTACTTTACCTTGCACAGTTTGTTTCAATATTTTCTCTATTTGTGATAACCAAATCAATTTGAATGTCAAATTCAATTATTTGCCCTTAATTAATTGGAAACTCTTTGCACAGCTGCATTTGCATTTGAGAGCCTTGGTGCACCTTTGCACCAAATGCAAATGCATTTAGAAGACTTTACTCAAGTGCGGCAGGTGCGACAGGTAGGCTTTTTACCTTCAATCAGCCTCCGCTAAATGAATGACTGACTGCGGGGCTGAGTGACTGGTGGATTGACTGAATGACTATTTCTGATATTAATTTGCATGTGGCAAATATTTGCACAAATTGTTTTGGTATTTAACTAACTACTGTGTGGATTCTCAGACAATATCTGACGACTCTACTTTCCATAGCTTAGCCTGTGTCTAAGCATTTTCTGATGTTGACACACACACAAACACACACACACATGTACTGGGAGAGACATAGATATAGACACAGTGGCGAATCGAATGCGAAAACCACAAATTACGAGAGCCCATGACAACACAACAGAAATATAACCCAAAGTCAAGAGATAGAGAGAGAGAGAGAGAGCGCGCCAGAGATGGAGAAGACGTCAAGTCGCCAAACTGTGCAAATAGGCACGTGAGATTCTAGTGAGAGGGGATGAGGCTAGCGAGTGGGCGGGGAAGAATTTGTTGTTGTCAGCGAAGGTGTGAGATGGCATACGGCAAAAGCTTAATTAAGAATTCCAAGTGACAGCTTTTGGGGTTTTTGACACTTTTGCATAACGTCTAACGATTTGGGAAAAGACCCATAATCGAACCGTAACATAAGTCCAAACAAATGTTAAATAAAACTTTGTATGACAAAGTCGACAAACGATAAGTAATATTCAAATCAAATGAACAGCAGGGGCCACAATATTAGCGGCTTTATTCTTTTCAATAAGGACTAAGAAAGCTACAAAAAACGTACAAAATATAACGCCAAAAATATGCACCTCAGACTGAATATTTTACTAATTTAAAATAAATTAATTTATCCACATCTACAAACATATATAATGGCCATAGCTTTAGGATTTTAGCAGTTTACTTATGTATTTGTAAATGGATTTTGTTAAAATTTCAAGTGAAAAGCAATTAATTCGATTTTCCATTTGGATTTTGGTGGGTAAGGTGGGCAGCATTTTTCAAAATATTAAAGAATTTCAAGCAAAATATTCTTAGGCCATTTTTTTTTTTAACTCATAAAATTAACTATTTTTTCTATGAACGCCCCGTCGCGTGTCAAAAAACGTGTTCCATTTGATAGGATCTGTAATGTGACGTTGCAATGCGATCAAAATGGTCAATTAAAATATGTTTAAATGCGCTCTATTAAATTCCTTTTAGTTTTTTGCAATTTCAATTGACATTGGAATTGTTGCAAGTTTCATTGCATCGTCCCACAACGATGCATCTTTTACGTAAGTGAAAAAAATGTGTGGAACTGTGTACCGATAAAGATATCGACTGTTATCTGTATCTATTTGACATGTGTTTGATTTGCATTGTTGCGTTGATATGGCAAAATTTCAAAAGGAAAATCCCAAAGGCAGAGTCAAAGGCTTTTGATTTGTTGTCTTATCGAATAGCGATTTGAAATGAACTTTGAACAATGTGAAATTTCTCTTTGTTTGGAAAATTGTCTTAATTACTTCTATATAATATACATATATATAAATGAAAGTTGAGAATGTAAACCAATCTGTAGGCTTATTTCTCTATCCAAAACAAATTGCCGGCAATTTTCATTGTGTGTTTCAATCAAAAGTAATTAAGAATGCAAAAAACAAACTGAACGAACGAATAATAAAAAAAAAAAAAAAACACAAAGCAAAATAAAATGCAAATGAAGAAATGCTCGGGTAATTAAAGAAAATGTATACCTACATACATATAAAACAAAAGTGATTTTAAAGGAAGCAAAAGTTACAAACGAACAAACAAACAAACAACAAAAAATAAATGTATGTATATTGATATGAATATAAATACGAGAAGAACAAAATACACAAAAAAACATGCTAAATGTTTGGGTTATTAATGAGGGAATCGAGGAGAAACGATATTATATGTACTATCTGAGAAGAGAAATATATTATACATATATATGTAAGAACGACGACTGCCTAAGACCCGGACTGAAGATAGTCTCTAATTGCTTTGCCCGCCGGCTAGGAATTAAAAAGTAATAATAATCATAATGAGGCTTATTTATTATTATTTTTATTTTTTTTTTGCTAATGGCTTGCCGAAATGGCAAGAGGCGTTTACGATTATACTTTGAAGAGGAGGAGAGAGACCACCAACTCAACTGAAGGTTGAGAAAGCTTCGAAAAAATAAAAAAGGCTTAGTGCTTATGTTATGCCAATAATACGACTTCCAGACACCCTTCAGACGGTAGACAAGTAACTTTAAATTGTGCAGGTCAACTAATTTTTCTTTATAGATAGATTTATATATAGAGGAAATCTCGTGCTTTAAACTCCTTTAATAGAACATTGGATTAAACTAAAAGCAATGTGGAAGGAGTTTGCATAGTTAATAGATCTGTGCGAACTTAGTGGTCCAGCTTCTGCCTGTTATGCTACTCATTCACTTTATGGTTAAAGGGTATAAATCGCAATAATAATACTCAGTGGGTTGTCTAAAAGGCAATGACTTTCGGTTTAGGTCAGGGTCGTCACAACAAATGAACTATGAAGGCCTCTCAATGGCAGATGGAGAAAGAGTTACTGTTTTATTATGCAAACCACAATGGTTGACAATGCAGTGAAAATGTTTTTGGAATTCGACAAAATTCAAGAAAAACAATTGATTTATTTCATTACTTTCAAAAATATCTGATAATTTAATATTAAATTTTTTGATTAGTTCGATCTTCATGAACTTTTTCCTTTCAATGTTGCAAACGATGATAAATGTTTATACGATGATATATTACACCTTTATCCTTGGAGTGCTCCTTGAGATATGCAAAGATAATTAATATCCGAAGGCATGATGAATGTCATTTTACCATGGCTGTTAATCAATATTTGGTGAATTGAGTTGTAAAGCCAGAAATAAACAAGCCAAAAGACTCCAAATTAAAAGGACAAGTCTCGAACATTCGAAAGAAAGCGGAAATCGAAATGGAACATATAACACGAAGACATGGGGACTGGGACAGCCACTTTTGGGATTGGGATGGGTGTGTATGTCATGCCAAAATGCAAATTAATTACGAAATTTGACAAATTTTTGGTTAGTTCTTCCTGCATTGGATGAACATTGTCATTTAGGGTTTTAGTCACATGACCAGGACAGAGCCGGGACAGGGCGTTTGTTAATGACGAAGAGAATAAAAGAAGAAATGGTTGTGGATGACCAACCTGTTCTTAAAGTTATCTGGCACAAATATATTCCACCAAGAGTGCCGTTTCTCGCGCGGGAAATATTCGGCATGATTGGGATCGATGACGTCATAGTCATCCGCATCATTATCATTGTCATAACTAATGCTGCGTCTGGATTGTGGGCCATTCGCCGTCATACTATCATTGGTCAGATCGGATTGCGATTCACTGTATGTGAGAGCCGAGGAGTCGAGGCTTCTCTGATTGATGTACTCCATTTTCTTGCGTCTATGCCGATCGAGTTTGGTTTGCAACGAACTGCGACGACGTCGCTGGCGATCGCCAGTGGGTGGCATCTCATATGGGTTATTCATGCCCTGAACCACAGGACGGGACTGTGAGCCATCTTCAAAATATGTCAATTTGCCCGGCTCATTTGGGGATGAGGCGCGTATATTCTCCTCAGAGCTATAGACATTATCTGGACTATTTGTGGGCGTGGCGGAGCCATCAGATTTCTCACTGCGCACAGCCGATTCATATGAGTCTTTGGTAGAGTTCTGCAAAAAGAAAAGGACAACGAGAAAAGCATTCAATCAATTAGTTATTCCTTAGTAAGGATTTCATGGAATCAGATCCAAATTGATTACCATCTTTAGTTTATGATCTTGTTTTTAGTAGATTCATTCGACACTTAGATGGATTTCAATTTCATAGTGGCAATTTGGTCATTTGCTTACCTTATTACTATCGCGCCGTAAAAACGAGACTGCTATGGAGCTGCGTCTCTTTTGGCTCTTGTCCGATTTGCTCGAGAATAGGCCCAAGGCCAAGGAACTGCGTCGGGGCGGCTTCTGTGGCGGCAATGGAGCTGTTATATTCATGGCACTCTGCTCTGCCTCGCCGCCATCCCCGTGCTCATCGATATCGACCAATGATGGTATGGAGGCGCTGGCCCAATCCTTACGCAACCGGTACTTGCCGTTATCAATTATGCTCATTTTGATATTGATAATGAAACGAGCTTCGATCGTCTGTGTAGTAAACCGTTAAGCGCTGTAAGTGTACATTTTTCGTTAATAAATTGTGTTTGTAATAAAAACCATTCGACTCTATTGCATTGTTAATTGCTGCGCTCCAATTGCTGGCCAAAGGCGGGGCAGCTGACTCCCCCTCTCTCGCTTCCCCTTGCCATCTCCCTGCCCATCTCAATTGTTGGCAAAAACAAAAATAAAGCGAAACTAAACTTTTACTTTCAATGAACTCCATTGAACCTAAACATTAGCGTGGTAATTAGCAGGCCGTTGCCGGTCGGCTGGAACGTGGAACAACGTCGCGTCATCAACATGATCATCATCGAAGTCGTCGCCACTTGAATATCTAAGTGCATGCATATGTATATGTGTAACTATATCGTACAAGTCAACTTACACAATTATCAACTGGAATGGGAATGAAATGGTAATGTAAACACCCATCGATCTTCATTGTGAGAATGAATTGCAATTGCCCTGAGATGAGATCAATTCATTCATATGCGAAATTTTATTATTTAAATCCAGAACGTAATTATTATATAGTCAATATATAAGATTTTTAACAGCTAGTATAAAATTCTTCATTAACATGCAAATGTCGTTTCAAATTCCTTTCAACTTTCAGAAAAGTTTCTAGGCTATTCGTATTTACATAAAACATTAGAATTTAGCTAACTTAACAAAACTTTGAAATGTCTCGAACATCTCTAAAAAAAAAAACACCCAAGCCAAAATAGATTCTAAAAAAATACTCATAAAAAGGTTTGATATAATTCTAAACCACATTGAATAAAGAAATTTGTTTGTTTCCCTCAAATTGAATGGAGTGGGGTGCATTAGCTGGGAATTATTATTAGTAGGAGAACTGTGAGAGAGAAGTGAGTGATAAAAAGTTTTCAACCTTATATTTGATAGTAACACTTATTTCAATTATACCGATTAAAGAATTTTTTTGTTAGGTTGATTCTACGAACTTATACCGATTGTCCAAACAGTTTTTAATTTAACATGTAAACAGTTTTTTTTATCATTATTATGTACCTTTTATTGAGTGGTTTGTTTCTTTTCCTAACAGATTTTTAACTCGACAAATTTGTCAGCACAATTGCGGAAAACTTTTTTTTTTAATTTAGACATAAACACTCATATAGATTCAATAGAAATCCACTGTGACATGATAAACATATAATTCTCGAGACTTTTAATAGGCTAAAGCGAGATTTTTTTAGATCAATGAATTTCTATTAAAATGGATATTTTATAATATATTTTAAATTTTATTTAGTCTTTCTTATTAATCAACTGGCTACTACTTATCATTCTGGATGACAAAGAACCACTTTCCCATAGCAACTAAGTTGGGTGTATGTATTACCCACTGGTTATTACATTAGCAGCCCAAGTCCATTACCTTATTTAGTGAAATTGCTAGGGAGGGGCGAGGCAACAATGCAAACTGCTAATAATGCAAATTAACTGAAAACTTCATGACATCACAACAATAGACAATAACACACAACCTACGACAACAAGTAATGAAGATGAAGATGATAATGAAGAGGATGATGATGATGCTAAACTGCCATAATGATGAATGGTGGATGACGAGCTTAGTTTGGAAACGGGAACAAGTTACAGAGAACCGACGAAAACGAAAGTTACGGCTTACAGCCAAGTTTAGAGCACATCATACACATTGCTATAGATATATATGTACATACATACATATGTATATATATGTACTTATATGTAGGTAAGTATGTATATATCAAAACGCAAAGATAAAGCTGACAGAACAATGGAAACTTAAAAGTAATTTAGGAGGCGTTGTTGCCTGTCAGTTGTGACAATTTAACGCCAAATTAAAAGTTTAGCTTAAACAATTCTCACGCCTTGCGTGTAATTGAGATGGAGAAAATACTTGTGGCAATTGTTATGGGATCATTAGAGATATAGAATCGTGTAAGATGGGGTGTCCCAAACACTTGCATTAAGTCCCCCACATGAAACAAACTCTGGGCATTATCTAGCTCGGAAAATACTTGAGACAAGGTTGTAGAAAACATGCTCGTGATTGACTGACTGAACTTAAATGTCTGATTTCGAGGGGGAAAAGAGCCTTATCTTACCATTTATATAGGTACTTACAAAACATTCATATATAAATATGTGTTTATATAGGAAGCCAGCAATTTAAATATATGTATTATACACTCCGCATGTAACCTTGTCCACTAGCAATAAATGCACAACTGGAACTTGACTCGACGAAATATACACAGAAAACTGACCACAACCGGTCAGATGGTAGCTCGGTGGCTCTCAAGGCGTTTTACACTGCGAAATTGAAGTGAAGCGAGAAGCACGTAGATAGAGTCGTCTAGGTCGGGGTTGGGATCGGGGACTAGCAGTTTCTCAATTTCAGTCTGGGTCTCGGTCTGGGTCTAGGTCTGTTTTGCATTGTCAAAGAAAGAAATCCAATAGTACGGTCATTCATTTTCATTCATTTATTTTAACCCCATTGAAAGAGTCGCACATTTTCAATACCCTGTGATTATAGGAGTATATTGGAACAGTTGAGCGAAATGATTTCAGAATTTGTATGTAAAAATATATTTCCGACAAGTTTAAAAAAATATATGGAATTTTAATATTTTTATGAGATTTAGTTTTTAATTTTCTATTTTCTATTCTATTCATTCCCTATTCAAAGATTAGCTAAAGGGAATTCAGGATTCGAGGCTTTTATTAAAAAAACAAGCATATTTATTACCAATTTTTTTGTATATTTTTATTTATTTGTCTATCAATTGTGCAATAGGCATGCATTAATGATTGAGCCAAAATCCAAAATGCCTCTTACTGGGTCAATGTCATGGCCTAAACCAGATCATCATCATGGGGTTGTCGCCTCTTCATAAAGTCCAAAAGTCATTTGTTGTGGCTAATGGAAGCAATTAATCTTTTTCTCTAGACATGGAAAAGAAACTTTCCATTTAAAAACGGGATGAGGAATGGAAAACTACAACACGTGATAAGAAGCCTTTTTATGAGGCCTTTACGCCGATAAGGCCTCACTCCAGTGCCAGCACGAGAGCTTCTCGTCGGCTCCTTGGGCATGTTTCGACATTGGTTTGAATCTTATAAATAACTGCATATACATATATGTATACTTAAGTACAAAAATACATGTTGGTGGGGGTTTCACACCCAAATGCCAAAGCGGCAAACAAGAGTCTATAATAAAACTGCAAATAAGTATTTATACGATTATTTCTAAGAGAGAAAGAAGCTGCAGCTGCACTCGCTGGCAAAGTTGATAAACTTAGGAAGAATAGAAACGAAGGAAATGGTGGCAAATCGCAAAAATTTTCCATCATTCCGCAAGTATACACAAAGCTTAGAAGCTTATAAATCAATAATGTTTAATATTTACTCAAAGAGTGAAATAGACGACTTAAATTTTTAAATAAAAACAAACTTAGCAGCAACAAAGAGTGTGGAAGTTTGTTTTATTTGCATGATTTGCTAGTCGAAATGTTGTCCTCTATTTTCTAGACAAATTATATTGTTCTCTTAATTTTAAATTTTTAAAGCACATCTCTTTCTCTTATAACTGTTCAAGAAAACTCGTTTATTGGGCGTCTGTTCATATGAAATATGCTTTAAACATTTTGTTGAGATTTAAATTAGCCTTTTCTTTTTGATAATGTATGGTAATTATGTACTTTTGAACAAGGAAAAGGTTTTAGCTTATATTTCAATTGATTCCCTCTGCTATTTGAAAAATTATACATTTAAGTATGTGCACTTTGCGCTTTTATTTATGATCCATTTGATTTGTGTAATAATTTATGAGCTCGTCGAAGCTCTTCAGCTAATCTTAGAATGTCAGTTGGAGAACATTTTAGTCTAGTCTGCACTAGTCGTGCACCTGTAGATCACCAATCAGCTGTTTCACCAGCTGATAAAGCAAATAACGAGTGAGAAAGAGAGAACAAGATAAATAGCTGCTGCACTTTCGCTTTCGCATGAAAGAGTGGGGCAACAACTCGCAAAATAACAAACACACGTTATGGGGCCAAACGAAATGAAATGCGAAATGATATAAATAAAAAAAGGCACCAGAAAGCAAATAAATGTATAATGTATACATATGTATTTGTATGATATGCTCTCACACACATAACCAATTGTTAGATATGTATGTATGTACATTTAAGCCATCGCGTGCATTTGAACAATATGTAAACGATATGTCTGACTTCGTAGTGAATGAGCACACTTACAATATCCATTTAGGCATTCATACAAACATATTTGTAACTACAAATGAGAATTGATGACAATTATCGTTAAAGATTACAAAATTGCCACTGGGATGGGATGTTGTCATAGGGTCACTTGCTCAGCTCTCCAACTCGTTCCCAAAAATGCGATTGATCTCTTTGCCTTTTTTGTTTTGCTTAAACCGGTCGAATGCTATTGAAAACAATCCGCTAATAAGCGCCTTAGGTTCATAAATTTGAAATACATATCATATCCGAAAAACCTGAGCAAATGTCAGACGAAATATTTGCCAGCAGCAATCAGCTCCCTCAGTAGTGCGTAGGGTTGTCAAGTCGTCACAACAATTTGATATCATAAATCATGAAATTGGAATAATTAATTTCGCCGTTTGCTGGCACTTATGTATGTACATACATACATACATATGTACGTATGTATATGCTCTCGAAAACTGAAACTGGTCACAAGTCGTTAAGTCGTTGAACTGTTTTTTTGTTTTTGTTTGTTGTTGCTTTTGTTTTTTGTGGTTAGTAAGAAAGATACAGATACAAAATGTATCTACACGTGTTGGCTACTGTTTTAATTTTCCTTCGTTTTGTGCCGTTTTTATTTATCGGGCATTGTCATTAGCAAAGAGCCTTTAAATATTGCAACGGAATGCCGCCTTTCGGGCATTGCATCAGCTTTGAATTCTATTTTAATAGATCTGGACACATAACACCGACAAGTCGATTGAACCTATTAATAAGCCCAAGCCCAAGCACAGGCCTCTGTCTAGTCAATCATAAACTAACCTGTTTCACACTTGGCCTAATCCAGTTTAAAAATGTGTTGCAAAAGTGGGCGTGACTGTGCATTTGCAACTCATTGAACTGAACCCTGTCGATATGATTAGAAAGACCAAAGGAATTTAATAAAAGAAAAATAAACATTTGTATAAATATACATATATGTAAATATTCTTAAAGCCAATCTTTACCAATTATTAGAACTGCCAATTACGAGGCCTTTAATGAACTGTTGTTTTCAATGTTGATGAACGACTCAAAGCGTGAAAAGATTTATTAGTAATAGGATATGCTCTTTCTGAACTATAACTTATTTTTATTGATGACCAAGGGATTAGGTAAAAAGCTGAAGGTGTCTTCCATGGCAACAACCGTGGGCTGAAATTGTTCCCTCTTTAATAACGCCAACTTCTATACCTAGGCATATTTACACAAATGTAGATATTTGACTATCTTTAATTTCAGATAAACACTAAAAACATTTTAAGCAAAAGATTTCGAAAGCTTTCTAAAACACTTTGTCACAATTCGCATGAAATTCATTTGCCAAATTCACAAATGTTTGTAGAAGCGATAAGAATTCTTTTGAAAAATTTGCTGAAAGGCACATCCCATACACACGCACACACACACACACCGAGTGAAACACACACACATTTAGCAAAGACATTGACTAGAGCCAATTATTGCAGATTCGAAACGATTCCAAAAACCAACAGCCCCAGCAAATAACTAAGGAAAAATATTATACGATGGCATAGAAAACTTATCAACAATATCAGGCCCCGCCACCGATCCCCCAAACACCCCTAGAAATGTGTGTAGAATACATGCGACACAAGACAACTCATTGGCTATGCAAAAAGCGTTCGAAAAGCAACAAAACGCCTAAAAAAATGTGTAAGCCAGAACAAGAAGGAGAAAAAACGGCAATAAGTATATATAAATCCGCCTTAGAATCAAAACACATGATAGAACGACAGTCAGACAGACAGAAATAAGCTGGCTAATGACTGATGACAGAAGAGAGGATGGACTGAGTAGGGGTGTGAGGATGGAGAGGTGGAGGTGTTGTTGTTAGCACAGCAAAATGACATAATCTTCGTAGCCGTGACACTTGAGCCGATTTTCTTAGGTGAACCGCAAGAATGCGAAATATCAAAAGTATCTTTAAACAATTAAGGCGTGTTCTCACTCACTAATACTATGCCATCGAGTAACAATAACAAAACTCGAATATTGTATTGAACACACGAATGTTGTTGTAGTTTTTGTTTTGTAAAAAGTCTGTTTTACTATGGCGGAAGTCGGCAAACCAGTTCAGACCAATCAAACCCAATCAATCGTCAACTTTGTTTTCCGCAAAAAAATCACAAATGTGAATAGTTTTAATTTAGTGTAGAAAAAAAACTTAACAATCTTTATTGCTTACAAGTACGCGTACAATAACAACAAAAACACCCAAGAGAACCCAAGACGGAACCAGAAACCTAACCAGAATCGGATGAGAGGGAGAGGCTGATATGATTTCCTTAGCCACGATTGATATGCAAAACGGAAACAATTCTAATAATAAATTATACAAATTATTATTTCATTCGATGATTGCAGCTAACAAAAAATTGATTAATGACTTGTCTCTGATTGAATACGGATATAGAATACAGATATCTTTAGAATATATTCGTTAGTCCGGCCACATGTGCTCACGCACTCCTAAAGAGATCACTTTAAAGAAAGTTTTTGCATATGGCAAGGCGAGCATGTTTAAGTGTCAGTCAAAAATGACTTAGAACCGGTTGAGAATTGCGAAGAGAAGTCAAACAGTTGAACTTTCTATGTTTATTCAGTGGAGCATACTGAACAATTTGGTTTGATGGAAAATTTTCAAAAGTTATCATTTTAAATTGAGTAAAGTGAATTCGAAATGCCTTTCAACATTCTTCTAGGAAATGGCGACAACTTCTGTATGGTAAATATTATTACAATTTTAGAACAATGGTTTAGACTTTGTTTACAATATCTCCAAGTCCCATGAAACCTAATTTTTCCTGAATATAACCCGACACCTAAAAAAGAAATGCTAGTTTTGTAAAATTCAACAGAAAAAAATATTTACAAAAGTTACAAACAAAAAGAAAACCTATTGATTTCGTTTTCTGGAAAACTGTAAAACAGCCTGTATAAAAGCAATTTGACCTGGCTACTTTTAATGATTCTATATAAAAAGTAAGTAAGTATTCAAATATTTATTGAAATTCTAAAATGAAAAATGTACATTCCAAAAATGTAATTGCTTAATAAAATTTATGTATTTTCGTTCCACAACATTAAGTAATAGAATTTTCATAATATTTTCTATGTATTTTGAGTTTTATTACTAAATGCGCATTTTATTTAATTCGAAAATGAAAAAAAAAAAAACACTCATACGTAATATAAATAATATATGTATATATAGATTTCTTGGGCAATTAGTAAACAGAATTTTGGCAGCTGCATTAGGTTTTTTTTTCTCATTTTGTGCTTTAGTAGAAATTTATAAAATATTTATAGATGCCATATTCGGTTAGATGCTTAAAAATTGATCAACACATTGATTTTTAAGTCGAAAATCAAGTAACGTAACGAATCAAACACTCTAAATACCTAAGGACTCACACTCATACTCAGACTGATTGTGGGACATATGTGCATACTCGTCTTGTCGGAGATGAAGTGCCTTTGTGTTCATTCGACATTTATTCACATTATTTCTGTTTTTTTTTTTTTTTGTAGATATATTTATTTATGTAATTATGACATTTTTGTGTATACGTTTTTTTTGTATTGTTCACGCCAAGTTAAGCAAACAAATAACAGTAAGTAAAGACTCTTTGTCTGCCAGAATGAACAAAAGGCCCCTCCTCTCTTTCCTACCAATAAATCAATCCAATGACAAAAAAAAAACAACAACCAAAAACAACATGAACACGAAATAAATGTGTATAAAAAATGTATAAATTTAATTATTATACTTAATTATTATATATTCATTCACTTCTGGGTCCTGGGGACAAGCCTCCTACAGCCCTACCTCAGTGACAGCCTATTTGCATAAACAACAACAAAAAACTTTGCGGAGGGTCAGAACTGGAGGAACGCCAAGAGATAAGAAGGGAGAAAACGAAAAATATGTACTAAAAGACAACTGGCACTTCCTTATGGAGATTTCTTTAAATGATACGACAACCCAACCGTGGCAGATACATACAAACATATAAGTATGTGCATATATGTATGTTTTGCTTGTCACTCAAAATCAATAAAAATAAATTCAGTGAAAATTTGTGTGAGATAAAAAGTGCAGTGCTAACAATTTATGCCTAGATACGAGAATTGGAATTTTACATTTCCGTATTCACATTTTGATTCCCTTGCAAAAAATGCATATCACATGACGCCAGCGGTTCATAGACGCAGCAAAAAGAAAGCAGTTCCGGCTTCGGGCTGCACACGAGCTGGTGCTGATCAAGAATTTATATAGTTATAGAGAATATACACATCCACTTTTATTTACTTTCTTGACAATAAATTTATTCTTGTGTCAAGTGACAATTCAATCATCGGTTGTCACTATAAAACACAAATATTGTTTTTTAACGAAAAAATATGTTATAGTCGAAACTAATTTAATTCACTGATTTTAAAGCAATTGCGTATTTCAGAACATCCCTTTATTTGCTGTTTTCCCTTATCAAAGAGTCTTGAAATTTATGCATAAACTTTGCAGACATTCACAACTGATAATTATGTCAATTAAATGAAAATGTCTTAATTAGCCTAAGAAACTGATTGAAATTATAAATTTATAGTTTATGCGAACGAAACAATTATTTATTTCACATTAACATATAAACAAATTGTTCACTCGAAATTTCATTAATCAGAATTAAAAAGCTAACAAAACATGCATTAGGAGAAATTCTTATATAAACAAAAACAATTTGTTAAGATTAATAATTTTCACACATTTAACTTGATTTATTTGATTCGTATGCCCAAATAAACATCTATATTCATTTGTTTGGGTAAAATTTCAAAAATGAATTTAAATGAAAAATCAATATGTAGCTAATAGCTACTAGCTATGTAGTATTTACATTAAATTCAATTTCATTAATTGAAAGTTGATTTTTGTTGTTTTCATTTTCAATTTGAAAAGCTGATTAACTTTGTTGGATATTTATTTCGGGCCGACGTTTGTTCGACTAATTTTTATTTAATATGATATTTCCTTTTGTTTTGCCGCACAATATTACGCATTTCCATTTGCTATTTTTAAGAACAACAAAAAAAGAAAAAATCCACATAAACAAAATGTCTTAACCCGAGAAGATATGTTGAACAACATCCAAATGGGTTAGCTAATGTCGACTACGCGGTGGTCCCTACTTACGCTCCATTTCCATGTGGGCTAAATTGCATTGGACTGCTATTTAGAGATTCATAATCCTAAAACATGTAACGAATAATTTTTTCTGCTATTTATATTTTTTTTAAGCCCATAGTTTCCAAATATGTTAACCTATTTTAAAATTTGATTTAATGTTAAAAAAGTTCGCCCTAAATATTTCCAATAAATAAACGGTTAAAACACCAACAATTTCTGCTTAATGATTCTATACTTCTATACTCGTGATTCTATACTGTAGTGGATAGTTCAGGAGCCTCAAATGCCCTAATATTTCCAAGTAGAATAATGATCATTTCGAAGAAGGGGACGTTGCTCTTTGACAGCCCCTCAAACAGCTCTTTAGCTCTCTCAGCCAAAGAGCGGGAGACGCAACCACAGACGCCAAACTGTCTGCAAAATATACAGGTGTGTGTGTGTGTATACGGGTGTGTAAATTTGTTTGTATGTTTGTCAAAGACAAAAATCTCAATTCGTACACATAATCAGGTTGTTCCGGATTTGCATAAATTTTTGTGAAAATTCAAATTGCAAAAAAAATGAAAACAAACAACCAGAAAAAAACACATTTTTTATATGACCAGGTTAAGCTATAAAGTAAAATGAGAGTTGAAGAAGAAGTGGGAGAAGAATGAGAAAAAGAGTAAGAAAGACAACTGTTAACTGTCTATATGAAATACCGTTGCTTGCCTTTTTTCGTTCTCTAAACAAAAATGGCTCTCAAACGTCGACAGCGGCAACGGCGACAAACTTTGACAGTGAAACTGAAGCTAAAGTTTTCGATGTTTTTGTTGCTTTTTGTTTTATTGTGCTGATGACCTTAAATTAGGCGTAGGTCTCCAGCGTTGTTACTATGTCTTTTTTGCTGGTCAGCTGTTTTTTGGCCTTAAGATGTAATAAATAACAAACAGAAGACGGGGAGAAAAAACATATTACATGCTCAGCTTGAGTTAGTCCCCAGGGTCTAACACAAAATAAGTTTAGCTTGGAGCACATATGGAGTCAACCCTAGGGCCGAGGCAATTTTTTCTCTACTCAACATATTCTTGTACACTTTACAAATTTTTCTAATCAATGTAGCTTGTACTTTGTGTTTAAATGTAAACAAATATGTAAGAAGAATTTTCAATTTTTTATCAAAATAAATTCAAAATTTGTTGCTTTATTTAAATTTGTTCAGTTTTACATATTTTGTGTGGATTAATTTTTTTCTGTGTAGAACTAATGCCAAACGTCAACTGTAAAACGAAATACAAAAAAAAAACCGTTCACTTCATAAAGAAGCCAAAGAAAAAGCTAAGCCTAAGACAATAATGACCCAAGTCAGAGGCAGAGAGACAACGAGAGACGGTAGAGGGATGGTAAATGCGAAAGAGTGGGGCAAAGCTGGAGTTTGAAAGCTGCTTCTCCTACCTCTCCCAAGCTCTTGGCGGTTTTTTCTGCGCAAAAACAACAATTGCAAGCGCAGTCAATTGGCTATTTTAACTTATTTCTTACATCATTTATGAATTTCCATCTTGATTTTTACCTTTTTATTTTGTGTGTTTCACGATTTTTGATGTTTGACCTTTCTTGCGTTGTTTAAAGGCTTATGATTTGGTTTGCAATTAAAACTTTTTTTTCGTATTTAGTTGTTTTTATTAGTCACATTTCTAATTGATTTTTAACATTAGCACTTTTTGTGTATAGATTTTCAATGATTTGCTTCTTTTTATTATGTTAGCACTCAAAAATTTTTATTTTACTTGGCACTCTGTAAATTTTAGATATTTTTTTAAAAATAATTGCAAAGACTTTTGAATTTGTTATTTTAAGGTTCCTGAACTAACGGCACTAAGTCAGAAAGCGAAAAAAAAAACAAAATGGAGACCCAGACAAATATGCAATTACATTGAAAAACGAAGAAAAACGGCAAAAACAATAATCATAACTAACCAAGAAATGAGCACACACACAAAAGCACACACGCTCACACACCAACAACCTACAAAATCTTTTTTTAACACCAATTTTTATTTATTTTTTTTAACAATAATTTTTTCTTTTGCCGTTGTTGTTATTTTAGCAGTGGCTGCACATTCACACTTATTTCTTGCTTTCTTGTTTTAGTATTTTAAGGCGCGCGCGTTTTCAATTTCATTTGGCGCGAGTCTTAGTAATTTATCATTTCTTTTCTGCTTGTTTGCTTGGCTAAAATTTTACTTTTTCTCAGGGGAGTATAAAACTTTGCGTTGTGTTCGTTGCAAATGAAAAACTTAAACTGATCGAACATGGATCGATTTCCACGCCCATGGTATCTCAGCAGCATGTTGCCAACATATGCATTTGTCTGCTTCATGTTGAGATCACTTGATTTAGGGTTTGCGAGAGAGAATTCTGTTATTAGCAGACTCAAAAATGAGCTGTTAGTAAGCAGACCCCAAAACGAGTGCCACGAGCTCTCCTCAAGCAATACAAACAAGCACGTGTGTAGGTGCATGTGCGAATGTGTGTGTGTGCGTGAGTTTGCTTGTGTAAATTATGCTATTAATTGCGCTCACCGATTTCGATGGGGCAGAGGTGGAGGGGGTACTATATTTATCTCTCTTTGCTGCTTTGACAACATGTGCTGCAATAAACTCGTTTTCTTTTTTGTTGCAAAGCAAAACCTGTTCAGGTTTGTATGATTAGATACATGTTGCTAACGCACAGTGGACAGTCGGGAAGTGACTTGACGAAATGACTAGAAATTGCATTTGTTATTAAGAACAGAGTACACAATAGGTATTACATTGGAAAAGGAACTATTTTTATTTATATTAAATATTCTTCAATTTTAATAAATAATTATATTCGCTCCACTTTGCTTTATTATTATACTAGACGGAGTAAGCTTTTGTTGGTTCTCGAAATATGCCCACTGTGTTCAAATGTTGCTCAAATCGCTTCTAATGCGCGCATGTGCAATGAACTTGTTTTGAATTGCAATTGCGATACAATTATTATTATTGTTGTTTTTGTTTCATTTTTGTAAAGTTTTTTTTTTTTCTGTTGGTTGTATCTCGATTTGTTGTCGTTGCTTTTTTTGGAGGTTACTCAAATGCGGCGACTTTGTAATTTCATTTAAATTACTCATACGCCACATGTGGCGGAGACAAGACCGCACTATAATTATTACCTAGTTAACTTCTCTATATGCATCTCTATCTAACTGTATAAGCTTTGTCGCTCTCTCTCTCTCTCTCTCTTTCTTACTCCTTCTCTCATCTCATTTTAAGACTGCAAATCGTTTCCTTAACTATAATGTGGGTCAATTGTTAAGGGGGTTAAGTGAAAGTATTGGTGCAATTATACCAACCGCTCCCTTCTACCCTTCTTACCCATTTCCCCTTTTCTAGAAGTAAGCCATTCCCAACATATTTAATCAATATAAGGAAATTATTGACAAGGTTAGCAAATTTAACTTGGACCCCTTCCCTCGCTCTCGACTCTTTACGGTGAATTGAATTTTTTGTGTTCACCGACAATTTCCAACATAACCTTGAGATTTTTAGTTCAGTTCATAGCATTTGATGCATGAGAATCTTTCTTTTCGTCTCATAACGGTTTCTCCCCCGTTTGTCCTGACTCATTTAAAACGCATGACTCGACTTAAATTGCAAATTATGCAAATTTTGAAATGCCTCTCTTGGTATTTTTTGTTATGAGGTGTTTCTTTATTCAACTTTTTTCCTCTTCTTTTTTTTTCGACTTGGACCGAATCAACAAAAAGTGCAACATCATTTCATTGTTGCCACCGAATTCGAATTTAAAGCTGGAGCCAACGTCGACGCCTCCCGTTCTGCCAAGTAATAATCATTTGTGGTAACCTTCAAACAAAAATATAAAAAAAAATTATTATTACACAATCGTTAAAATGTCTGAAAGCACATACACAAAATGTAAATGGATTTGGAATGTGCCTTGGGGCGGGCAGTGGCAATTCCATATGGCTACTGGCTGTGTTTTATGGTAATCGGCTATGATAGAACGAATTCGAATTTCGAAATAGATATGTGCAACAACTTGTAAGTCCTCAAAAGCCGAAATCCAAATACAAACGAAAGTTTAATAAATGTATTCGAAGGTTTTTTTTTTAGGGATATCGGTAAAGAAGGATATTTTAAAATTAAAATATATTTAAGTTTCATCTTCATTGTTCAATAATGACAACTATATAAATCAATACATTTATGAATGAGATGAATGTGCTTATAAGTAAATTCAAATGAAATATAACAACAAATTTATACAAGTTAACAAGATTTCAATCAAATAAGACAATTAGACAAATTAGATATACAAAAAAGACAATCTAATGTTTGCTTAAAATACAATTAAATAAAAATACTGGAGAGTTGAAAGCTAATTGCAATTAACTTGAAACCAATTGAAAATCTATTAATTGTTTTGAATAATAGCATAAATAAACAAAGTACTAAAAAACTACGTAAATGTAGACTGTCTATCTAATTACATCCGCAAGTATTTTAATTAGTCTACAAGAACTTGGGTGGGTAATTATTAACAGATTTTTAAAAAATAGTTCTTTGGAATAAGCAAAATATGGAAGAGTATCACAAAACGAAATGTTGTATGTGATTTTGATTAAATTGTCCCATTTATTACCGTTAAATTGATTAAGATCGGGAGGAATAGGTCATTGGGGAACAGTTGAGAAAAGCATATTTTTTTCTTTGCCTGATAATAATCCGTCAACGTTTCTACAATCTATTCTAAGCGAGATGAAATTTACTCCTGAGACCGAATAGTTTAACAAGAGCCTTAAAATACACCAAAAAACGGTTGCCAATGCAAATTTTATATTTTGCCCCCTCTTTAATGAGATTGGCCCGCCTAAATCGGGTCCTGTCTGCGGCCTTGAATCTTTAATCAATTTGTGGAATTAATTTCACTAACTCATCCTTTTATCAAGGGGAAATTTCGTTAGGTAAAAACTAAAAACAATCTCAACTTTGATTGATTAATAGTTTAGTTGAATTCCCCCAGACCCACCCTCTCGAGTAATCACTGAGGTATATTTCCTTTTTATTGTCATCTGACGGAAGGTGGCAGAGTCAGTTTTGTGTGGATGTGTGTATGGGTCTATGTGTACGGTTTCATCAGCAATTTTGGCTTGGCTAAAAATAGCAAAAGCGCCAAAAACAACAACAACTACAATCAGCATTGATTGCAAGTTGTTTGGTTTGGCAAATGACAGCAGCACCAGCAGCAGCAAGAGTAACAGCAACACCAGCCAAATGGCCGAATGGTGTGGTCCAATAATGAAAAATGCAACAACAATCAATGAGAAAAAGGAAAAACCGGCTTGACAGGAAAATAGTGTAAAATTTTTGGTTCGTTGCTGTATTTTTTTTTTCGTTTATAAATAAGGAAAAAATGCAAACGATGTGGAAGTGACTGAAAACCAAAATACACATTGGATATTTTTATTTCATTTTTTTTTTGGGTTTACAGCTTGAAATTGGTTTTAGCCAACTGGTATTCAGCCGCTTCTCTCTACTAACCCCAAAAATTGGTTGCAGCACTGGCTAAGCCGTTAAGTGGGCGGCAAATGGTTGCTGTCTTGGCTATTCATGTTGCCTATTAAACTGAATTTTATATTGCATCTCTCTAAATGCTTTTGCTTTCCGATCGACTGAGAATTCAAATTTTAATGTGATTTTTATTTTTTTGTTATGTGTTGTTATTTGTTATCGCTCAAATTGCTGAACGAAATAAATAAATAAGCCGTAAATTCAACTGAAAACGTGAGGGAATGCTGCCTATGGCCATCGAATACCCTGCGACAGGCAAAGGGTATCAAATCGACATTAAATGTCTCAATTACCCACACTAATAGAAATGTTTACACTCTCGGAACTTTGAATTGAGTAATTTTTAAGGGTTTTAGGGTTTTCGCGAAAATAAAATAGTTTGATAAGTCAAATTTGGTTCCTAAGACATCTCAAACAGCTCAAACGAAACAACTATATAAAATATTGTCGATATGCAACGACAATATAAATGGGAGTTATCTTTCAGGGTATCCAGTATCGTTTACGATGTCTCAAATACCCATAACTTTATTGTTAAAAACAAAATGAATTTATAATAAATTTTTATTTGTTCATTCGAAGCTGTCGTTGAGCTCGTTATTCACACCCAGAGTTCGCCACCGTCTCTGATCACAGATCGCATAAAACGTCATTTGTATGTATGTATATCTGATGTACGAATATATAGTGGAATAGGGGAAAGGTGACAAACCATTTGACAGTTGACACTTTCAGGAGGGGGTCATTCGGCAAGTGCTAAAACATTTGTCATAATCGATTTAAATATTCATCTATTTCAATTCCATTTCCAATATCAATAATGCAGTCAATCAATTTTGCTTTTCAACTTTAGTTTTTCCCCCACTCTGTTTCGTTTTGTTTCGTTTTTTTTTTTGTTTTCATTTTTGATTTATAATTTATTTACAATACACACAACAAATAAAATATTTATCAACATTTTGCGCATTTGCCACATGTGGTGAGTGGCGAGCAGAACGGTCCAATTATTGGGGTCAATGTCAATGTTGATACGCGACGGCTCGACTAAAGTAAAGTAAATGTTCACATTTTTTGTACACCTAACCAATTGTTTGTTTAACAAAATACAATACATATTTCATTTCAGGTAACACATCAATTATATGTATATTGTTTGTAGAATTCGCAATAGAATTATTATAAATGGCCCATCATGGTATCACAAGACTTAAAAGATACATATATTGATTTGGCCATTGATCATAAGTCAGCTATAAAACAATGTTTTGGGTTTTTCTCCAGTTTGTTTTTGTTTGTGTTGGGAGGAAGATAAAGTGCCATAGGGTACATTTTTGTTAAACAAACTATTTGTTGTTAAACCAAGTTGGTAAAAAAGTTTAAGACTAAATGGAATTATTATAGATTGGAAAGAGACAAAGAGAAACTTGTAATTTGTTGATTAGGACAATTGAAAATGGAAAATCGTCATAATTACTTCATTTTTAAAAACTTCAAATAGAATTATGAATGATTTTTACAAAGAACGATCTTAAATTAATTTATTCTTATTCTCATTCTATTGTGCTTGGTATGATTCAATCCTTTTGTATGCTTTCACTAGTATGATATTGGTACTCATCAAAATTTTCCATTCTGTCTATTATCAGCATGTGGGTTTTCCTGCTTCTTAAAGAGCGTCAAACGAAAGTGCGTCAAAATTCCGCTGAACTTAACATAAAAGATGGTAAATATTTTTAATGAAATTTTAAACTTTTCCATTAAGTTTGTATTAAAATGTTGTCGAAAATATTTATTTTTCTAGTTTCGTGTACAACAACTTGCGTTGTGTGTAGAATAAACTTGAACTGAGAACTCGGATCTACGGTCTACGTGATCTAAGACAAGCGGCTAACCTCCTGAGTCTATCTCTAACGCGAATTGAAATGAAAGACAAGCCGTATTGTTATTTTTCATTTATGTAAATAATTCCATAATTTTTCCATTGCCATGGAATGAAATGAGCATGTAATATAATGACAATAACAAGAAACTTTCAATGAATCAGGCATCATGTGCTATATGTATATGCATAATGTAATCTTTGATTTATCAATCTTTTGTGTGGCACGTGACCGTCGGAAATCTCTTGATGGCAAGAGGGCCATAAAATGTGTGTCGCTGTTTATTTGCCAAAACGTATAGGAAATTTTTACGACATTTTCGGGGTTTTTCTTTTTGGAAAATTTAAATATGTACATATACGTACTTATTTATTTGTGATTGAAAAATTTTACTACGCTTCGCCCTTATCGGCGGCTCGCCTTTGCCTTTGCCTTTTACTGTTGCCTGCGACTTTGACTGCGCCGTTTGCGGGTAAATATCAGGTAGCCAGCGATAAGAATGCGTTGGGTTTCTAATTAAATAAAGTTAAGATTCCATTTGCATAGAGATTAGGTATAAGGAATATAAAATTGATCACGTGTTGTTCCCACATTTATCAATAGGAGAAATTATTTGATTAGCTTAAAGACTCACAAAAAAGTGGGATCAAACTGGATTTAATGCGTTTCAGTCGCAATTTGTGTGAAAGGTCGCTCGACATCATAACTAATTGAGCCGTTTAGGCCATTTATAGAAAAACACACACAAACACATGCATATATGTACATATATCTTTTTGGTTTTGGTATATGTGTCAATCCCCCGGGTAAGTTGTTTGTCTATATATCCTTGTTGAAATTGTTCTACATTTATTTATTGCAAAATGCAATAAATTTGTAAAACAAATCATAAATAATGTTACTCATTGCAAGGACAACAACAGCAACATTTTGTGATCGAAATCTCTAGAGCTGTTTTAGTAATAACTTATAATGATAGATAATTATATTGATTTATGTCCAACATTATAGATTGAATGCCAGATATCTCGAAACTAAAACTGAGTAATCAAGAGTTTTTACTTATATTTTATTCACTTAATACAGTTAATTCTTCAAAATACTTTGATTTCACCTAAACTCAATGGAAAACTTAAGCATAAGCTGATTAGAGATATTCTCAAAGTTTGAAAATAATTTAAACTATGCATTTCTTGGTTTAATCGCCATTTGGCGTGAACGGTTTATAATTTCTTAAGCCCCGTTCTATATTAATCTACATAAAGTGCATTTAAAAATGATATACGTATATAAAAATATTTGTATACATATATGTATATCTTTGTATACAATGCCATGTGCTTAGATAAGGTAGAACAATTTTTCGTCGCATTTAATAAACGAACGAAAAGAAGACAAAAAGCAGAATTAATTTGTTTTTATTGTTTACAAAATGTCAAGCGAAATGTCAAAAAAGGCAGCCAACAATAAGAACAACAACAACAGCAAATAATAATAATAGCATTGTCTGCACATTCGGCCAGATATATATATACATATGTACATACATATATGAATGTATATAGTAGAAAATACATATGCATTTAATATATTATATATATAAGAATGTCTAGACCAAAGTTAGACAGAAATTTTTATGAAAATGAAAGCAAAATTGCAGAATCTTGCAAAATTTTGAAATTTCTAATTATAATTCTATTTATAGTGTATATATTTATGTATTATTTACGAACCACTTCTTGTTATGGCCATAAAGTGTCTGTATGTGTGAAATTGCTTACTATAATTTGCTATTATATGGTTATATATTTTAACTGTCATTGGGCGGATTATTGCTTATACGATTCCAGGCGCTATTATATTGGCACGAGTCTCACGATAACTCCCCATACGAATGGGATTTGGCTTTGATTTACAGTTAGATAATGGCAATCGATAAAATTGTTAATCATGGCTAAATCTTGATTAAACAATATCATATAGATAACACATCAAATAATGTAAGAGAGTGAATGTAAAATAGTTCAATTCACTTCAGATCAAAGCAGGAAAACACTTTACAACAAATTCCGCTTACAACAATTTGCATGCCCAATAATGTCGATTAATTGTAGCAATTAATTCATATATGTATGTATGCTGTACCTATATGTACATATATGTATGTATACATATATACGAGCACACACATATAAATTACCATATCAAACAAGTCAACCAGCAAACAGGCGGCTCTCAATTGAACATTTAACAAATTGCTTCTGTTTTCGCTTTTCGATTATATGAATTTCAAATTTGTTATGCAAAATTTGTTTAAATTGCATTCACAAACAGAACCCATTCATATCCATTCAATACAAAAGGATATTTTATATTTAGCTTTACAGATTTCCAAATTGATTTGAACTTTATGGTTGAATTGAGAACAACAATGATAGGTCATGTCAACATTTGATTAGAATCAAATGTGTAATTGAATTTGGAATGGATGCAAATTTTTAACCGAAAATCAATGTCAAACTTTAGCAACAACAAAATGGCCATGTCGTTGTCGTCGTCATGGATGTTGTTGTTATTGTTGCATTTGTCATTGTTAATGTTGTTGTTTTTGTATGCCATTTCTGCTGCTGTTGTCATCGTGCTGGCGTTGACAGTATTGCAGGTCGTCAGCGTCAGAGCAACAGCAACAGCAACAGCAACGGCAACGGCAACGGCAGCTGCAAGTGAAAGTCAAACATGAAACGTTTTTAGACTCACACACACACACATGTAGACAAGGAGCACACACAGCAATTTAGTGGCTATTTAGCCGAGGAGAGGTAGAGAGAGCGAATTAGAGATGGAGAGGGAATGAATGGAAAGCGGGGTCACGTTCTCTGTGGGCCAGTGTTGATGACGGGCTATTATGTACATCGTTTCAGGGTCAACAGCTATTTACAGTCACTGTTAGAGTGAGTGCAAAATGTGTGCGTGTGTGTGTGTTTGTGTGCGTAGGTGTGGGTGTGTGGCAATGCAAAATGGCCAAAAGGATTGACAGCGATTTGAGAAGCCAACACCCACACATCCATTATCATCATCATCATCATCATCAACATCCACATCAGTGTTATCCCCATTATCATAGTGCCGACGTGCTCTGCATTCTTTATAGTTAGTCATCTTTATCGGAAAGCTATATTATTCAATCCGTATAAACTTATTCACACATCACATTTTAATTCGCATCGCCCCCATATTTGTTAACTTGGCCAGTTCGAAAATTCACCAACGTATTTTTTATGACTGTGTTGTTGTTATTTTGTGGCGAAATAAAAGACAGAAGTCTGAAGCTGTTCCTGAAATTTTAATTAGCAATCTCACACGATAGACAGTCTTCCAAATAAATCGTTTGGGTGGGCGTCAACTCACAATAACTTGTGGATCTATCATCCTCATAAATATTATTTTACTTTTATTTTAAACGTTATTGAAATCGTTCATTCTACAGTGGAATGAAATTAAATAAATAGATATTTTTATTTATTATTTGTGTGAAAATGTTTTAGGTCTGAAAACGACATCCGATTGCATTTGTTTGTAAATATTTCGAAACAAAAATTATAATATTATGAGAAAACGATTTCAATTTTTGGTATTTCAATAACACAAAAGTAACTATAGTGTTTATTTTTCAGTTTAAAAAATTATATTTTTTGTGATCCTGATTAAATTATTATCATGATTTTCCTATTGAACAATCGTCTGCCAATATGGTCCTACTCTCATTTTAATTAACTAAAAGTAATCCGAAATTATCATAGGAAAGCTAAATAATATCCTTAATCCGAGATTTCCAATTTCATATGAGATGTTATTCTTATTTTAAAACATTAAGGAAGTAATTGCGATACTTCAGCAAGAAACTTGCATTGTTCGAATGTCAATTCCAGTTTTCTCAACCACACCCATTTAAATCTCATATATATAATATATAGTATGAATTCCGCAACTAAATTGCCTGCCAAGTGGCCAACAACAGTAACGAAACAAAACACCTTTAAGCGTTAAAAAAGTGGCCCAAACAACTTGGTAAGGCTTCGAAATCGCACCACAAGCAGAAACCGAAACAAAAACAACACCAAGCAGGAAAGGCAACGGCAGCTCTGAAGCAGGTAGACAAAAAGGGAAACAATTTGCAATCAAGGCCAACTAAAAAGGGTTTCAAGGTTATAAATTATATAGCGACAGTTTTGCGGCCTGAAGAATGTGCGAAAAAGGGATGTGTCAGACAAGAAGAGCCCCAAAAGGAACGAAAGAGACAGATTACAAGAACCAGTCATGAGCAAAGAGAGAGGTGAGAGGAAGAGAGTGGCTGGGATGCAGCTGCAGTTGTCTGGGCTTAAGCAAGTTTTTTTTTATTTTGATATTTATTCTCTCGATTTTTCTCTTCGACAAGTTTGAAGGTCAAATTACTTGTAACAATCTTTCAGAACAAAATTCTATATACCTACATATATACCAAACGTACTAAAATGTGAAAGTGAAATGAGAAATTATTACGTATACGCCTCCACTTCTATAGCCTCCCTTGGAAACTTAGTCTAACCTAACTTGACTTTGACTTTTACTTTGTCCAAAAAGTTTTCCATACATTTTTATATATTTTATAGCCTTTGTTGTTATACAACAACAAATACAACTAGAAAAAGTTTTCAACTGGCTTTATAACAAGTTTTTGAGGGGAATACGGGAGGAAAAGGAAGGGCTGTCAGAAGGTACAAATAAAATCCTGCTGGCTTCGCACGTGCCACAATTGTTTTGCAAACAAAATTTTGAGTTTTGGCCCTGATGAAGCAGCACAATTTATTTATAACAAAAAAAGAAACCAACCGCAATATAAATAAAACAAAAAAACACAAAA
This sequence comes from Drosophila nebulosa, assembly GCA_024703675.1. NCBI lineage: Eukaryota > Metazoa > Arthropoda > Insecta > Diptera > Drosophilidae > Drosophila > Drosophila nebulosa. The sequence goes on along the minus strand of JANFPS010000004.1, from coordinate 5,469,791 downwards.
AACATTCAAAATATATAAATTAAAATTTATGGTTATGCAATATAATTTCTATTATATAATTCATTATTTATTTTTAATTGTTTTGTTTATAACTTAATCGCATTTCGAGTGCATTGCCTGCTGCTTCCCATCAAGATCCTTTAATCGGTATTTAACGGATTTAACACCTGGGTGCCTCTGGGAGCTTATGCAACAATTGCATACCCTATAATCCGCAGAGTATCTTTGATTCAAGGAAATGGGCAAGATAAGAAAATACTTTAAAAAAAGGTAAGGTCAATGTAACCAGTGGAAAAGATTTTTAAAAGGCTGATCCATCCTCATGATCTATAATAAGTTAAGATTATTAACGTTAAATGGCAGTAAAGCCGACATGTTTTGTCGAAAAAACACTCAAAAGTACATTTTCAGGGTATCCTGAAGTTGCAGTTCGAGTGGTAGTATAGCGAATTTGTTGGAAGCCTTTTTTCGTTGGTGTTGTTGTTTGGGTGCGTTTCGAGAGTTGAAGTTGAAAATTAAAATGTCAAACTCAAATTGATTTATGGCCTTGTGAATCATTCCGTCTGTCGTTCGCCATTCCGTCTGCTACCATTTAAATTGCACAATTTGTATGTTGTTTTCTGGTTCGTCAGCAAATTTTATTTTTATTTGCTTTTACATTGATGATGTCTTGTTTTCCACTTGTTTTGTTGATCCCATGTCAATCACTGAAGAACATTCGAATGGGATAAATAACTACATTTTCGAAACTCACACAAAAATAAATTGCATAGAACAGTGCTCAGATAAGTATCAAGTTGATATTGGATTTAATGGATCAATCAAATTGTACAGTCCGGCATATAAAACAGATTAGATCTATGCATTTTTTTACAAATGAAATGTTGTAGTCGGCTCGGTGCAAAACCGGATCTGCCTTATGTATATTCTTCTGTACGATTTGAAATGTGTCTAATCAAGTAGAAAAATTTTGCTTATCTAGAAATTAAAATTTATAGGTTTTATAGAGCTTATTTCTCGATTTCGCGAATCAAACTTACCAGTCCTAAGAAGAATCAAAAATGTTAGTTATTTTACAATCCTAGTAGTTATAGTAAGATAGGAATCTATCTAGAATACAGGGTGCTGTGTGCTCTCAAAGTGCGTTCAAAAGTTGACTGAATTGGTATATTTTTTTGTGGGTGTTGGTGTGCATTTTTAAAAATTGATTCGATAGAAAACTAATTAGTATCAACTTGAACTACAGAAAACGTTTGAATAAATTTCGATAAAAATCAAAAAATTTTCTACAATTTTTAATGAAATAATTTTTGTAAAAAACTAAATTGAAATGAGGAAAAGGCATATTCGAAAATAAGGAATCGAATGGAAGTCGCTTCACTTACTGCCAGGAGAAACTGCCAGTGATGCCATCTTTGAGACGATCTCGTAGGGAACGCTGTCGACTCGGCCCCGAGCCGGTTAGTGGTGGCAAAATTTGATTTTCTCCGTCTTCCAGTACTGTGGATATATTTGAGGCGGATGTCGATATGGGGGCGCCAGCGGAAGAATGCTCCATTATGGGCGGCTGGTGGTGATAATGGTGATTCTGATGATGTGGCGAACCGGTTGCCCCCACCGGCGATGAATCTCTGTTGTTGTTGTTCAAATGCCGCCGTATTGAGCCATGACGTGGCGAATTTTCGCGTGACATTGTTGATATTATTGGATTTCAATTTCGGTTTAATTAATCAAAGAATTTATGCATAAAACAATTAAAAGCATAAAACAATTAGTTCAATTTTTGGTTTTATATAGCAGCCAATCGGAAAATTCGAGTTAGATTTGTTTTTTTACATATTTTTTGTTTTGTTTTGGATTTTTGATATGGAGAAGAAAACGAACGAAGAAACGATCGAGCGGTTTTAACTTGCTTTTGCTTTGTTTTTTTTTTATTTTTTTTTTTGTATTGTTTTGTTTTTAAAATTTTTAAATTTGTTGCTTAGGTGGTGAGTTTATTTTGAATATATATAAGTTGCACATGGAGCCAAAAAAGGACGTGTGGATTACGAAAAATAGTTGGCTATTCGAGGGATAAGGTAGGATTAGAAGGCAAATTCGGAAATCAAATGTACAAGTAATTAGATAAATATTATTAAAAATTAATTGAATAAAACGTAAATGTATACACTTAAAGATATTTAGAGTTGCGCGACACTTATAAGAAAATTCACTTATTTTCACATAATTTCCGAGTGGAGTGATCAAGAAGCATTATAGTAGAAAGAGTCAAGAGCATGGAAAGTGTTGTAAAAATGTAAGTAGTTTAAAATGTTAATGTGAATATTAGTTAGAGTATAAGATAATCAGTGTAACAGATGTGTTCAAGAGAAGCAAATGCATAAAGACATTATAAATCGGAATTAAGAAGTTTTTAAAAGAAAAAAAAAGAATCGTTTAAGAAATTGTGTATCAAGAAAAGTATAAAACAAAATTTAGAAATCAGTACGAATTCTAGAGAAATTAATGTATTATTAATAAAAAATGTAGATCCAAGTCATAAGAAAGCCTGATGAACGCATTTTTAAAAACATAAAAGAAGATGTATAAGACTTAGTGGTCATATCTAAGTCCCATTAAACTTTGGAAAAAGTCAGTCAAGATTCAGATTAGACAGATAAAAGCTATAGGCAAATTCATTGTAAAGAAAGAAATTAAAAACAAACAATTTGTGTTTTAAAGTTTTTCTTAAAGAGCAGGAAATAATCTCAGAAAACGGCACAATGAAGTTTATTAAATATGGAAAAATTTTTTGAAAATATTTTATATAAAAGCATTTCCTAAGGGTCCAGTAATATAGAGAAAATGTGAATTTAGAAATTGTATATGCAAAATGAAGTTCTGAAGTTGGTAAATAGTTGTATAGATAAGGCTTTCATATAGATATTATTTATGTATATTGTTTTGTTTAAAAAATTTGTGTTTGAGTAGTGGCTAAGACATATATATATATATTTTTCATACTTCATAAAAAGCAGTATGAGAGTTCGAATCGAACCCAGCTTTAAGCATTCACAAGCAGCATGCTTCTTTTTCATATTGTATGTATTGTATGTTATGAAAGAGGCGGAAAACTAACGCACATTTGTTTGTTTGTTTCTTCGTCTATTTGCGGGTAGGTAGCTGTTCAGTTTCTCGATTCTATATAGAGAGATATGTTTGTGTTATCCAAATGATGCCTTAGGCTGCCGATTAAGTGATAGCATTTTGAATCACACTAGAAACTTTTTACGAAAAAGAAATCAAACCACGACTGTTTCTCGATTGGTGTGTGTGTGCGTGTGTTTGTTTGTGTATTTTAGGTTAGGTTTTTGGGTTAGTTTCAGTTATTATATATAATATTTACATATGTATAGATTAGCTGGTTAGGTTTTTGTAGGTTGGAGTTGAGGCTATAATTTATCGTCAAACAAGCAGGAGCTGCCGCCGCAATTGGCTTAGGTCACAAATAGAGTACGAAGAAGTGTGGAAAATAAGTCGGTTCTTTTGTTGTTGTCGTTGTAGCAGTGTTTGGAGTTATAAAAAGCATTTAGTTAGACATTTATACTAATTATTGTATATATAGCACGGGCAATCTATACATATATATTGTAGCATAATTGGTTTTTATTTCCTTTTTTTATGACTATTGTTGTAATTATTGTTTTTGCGGTTTCTTGCAAATATTGATACATATATGTATGTATATATAAATTTAGGAAGATACAGCTAGATAAAGTTTTATGTAGACACATATATATACATGTTGATAGGGGTATCTGTATATAGAATTGTTTTTTAGCTTAATTAGGTTTTTGCGTATTCGTAATTTAATTAGCAAAATGCACATTCTTCATATTTGTTATTTGATATTTGTATTGGTATTTGCATTGTGTCTGTATCTATTTGTATCTGTATCTGGCATTTGTTTAGTATTTTAATTGTTGTTATTGGTTAGTATTTGTGTAGGTCTGTGGCATATTGGATTCCGATTAATAATTGTGTTGTATATATGTATGTTTGTATATGTGACACGTGTCTGTGTGTGCTACGTGTTATTATTGTTATATTTTTATTATTGTTATTATCATATTATTTTTATTCTAGATAATTCTAGTGGACTTTTATTAAAATGTGGCAGATGGGCAACGAACCTGTAAATAAAAATTAGAGAGATAAGTATAGATTAGTACTAAGAAATGGATTGAATACCCTGCAAAGTTATTGAAGGATTTATAAGTTAATGTATTTGTTAGTTAAATTCAAAATTTGCCCTTTGTTTAGGCTTTTAATTCATTCAATTCCCTTTTATACCTACATCTCTTTCTTTGCCTGTCTTGTTCAGTTTTTTCAACTGATAACTCAACTTAAAACTTTCTATAAACATTTACCTTAACTGCCAGCATAAACTTGATTAAAGAACACACAGCAACCAAAAAAGTAGAAAAAGTCTTTCAAAACATTTCACCAACATTCAAAGCCACAGCCAGTGATTTCCAACTCCGCCATTTCTGGATTTTCCCTCTTTTTCTTTAGCCGAACACAAAGCGGTATCGACAAAAATTGGGTAAAAGAATACATGTGCTCTCATAATAAAAAGCGAATACAAAAAAAAACCCTGTTCTCGAATTGGAATAGGTTGAGTATAGAATCGTAACTAACATTTTGTATGTAACTTGTAAAAATTTGTAAATCGATATAAGAAAAAATATGCTTCAATTTTTTTCCATTTGCACTTTATGCTGGTTGGTACACACCACAACAAAACTAGTTGCCGAGCCAAGGACATAATGGATATATAATTGCGCAAAAGAGAAAAGATGGAGGACCCGAAGGAAAGGCGGGATTTGGAACAAAATGCTTTCAATGCCATGGAAGAAATGTGCATTTTCAAAACGATTTTGCAGGATATTCATGTGCAATGTCAGACCTCAAGTATGCTTCAACGAACAGCATAAGTCCAATGTGAAGAGCAAGTAAACTCTTAAGCCGCTAAATTAATTATGAATTTTCCACTAGGTAAAGTTCATTAAAGTAAAATAAAATGGCAGCAACCAAAAAGTATGCTATGAAATTTTTAACTTTGCTATTGCATATCATTTAAAATTTATGTGCTTATACATGGCACATGTCTGTGTGCGTGATATGCGCTTCAAAAAATATAAAGTCTTTCTTCGCATATATTTCACTTTTGGTATTTTAGTGCAATTTGCTACGAATATATTTTTGATATGTATGTAATTAAGATGGCAAAGCTGAAGACGTTTAAAAGAGATTTCAAATGACATTCAGAATGACAGAGGGAGCCGGAGCGGGAGAATAGGAAACTGGGAATTCAGCCACGCTTATTATTGTTATGAGTGGGTAGTTTCTATCTTTTCTCAGGCATTCCAGCTTAAGTCTGTTGCTTTATCCTACCACAGTATTCGCCTTTTTTCCATTAAACAGTGCGCCATTTCTTCCGTGTATGAGTGTGGATGTGAGAGTGCGTCGGTGAGTGGGTGTATGTGCCTTTGCAATGTTGCAGTTTCTGTAGTCGTTGTTGCCTCTGTTAGTCTTGGTTGGCAGGCAAAGTGGGGGAGAAAAGGGAACGCCATTAAATGAGCAGCGAAGCACATTTAATAGTCGCATTTGAAGCGCATTTTCTTAGAATCTGCTGCCTGAGCTCAGCACAGTGGTCGCAACCATATTCGAAACTCTAATAACAAAGGTATACCATAAATGATCTTTTCACTAGTTTAGTCTGACTAAGTCAACCTCAAACGGTGACTGCAGATTTACCCGAGTTGGCTTCAATGTTTTGTGCTAAAGATATTGAAAACATACATATATGTACTTAACTATAATAATAAAAATTTCATCACATTTAAATAAGTTCACAGCGCACTGTATTTGCTTCAGTCGATGCTGTCACTTTTTCATACAGAGACGAAGAGAGAGAGAAGGATGCCTGACATTGGTCTTTTACGGAAGTGAATGTGTTGGCATAAGCGACCATGAGCCTCACTTATACACACTAACACACACACACACATACACAAAAATACATACATGTGCAGGACTAATGTCTCGGCTATGTGTATCCTGGGCGTTGTATGTGCTTTTGAGTAATGACTGCCGTCGTTTTAAGCATTGAAAACGCGTTCCAATGTTCTCAGTCAGAGCATATGTGAGTGTACGATAGCTGTATATACGCCTGTCTTTGCCATTATGTACTTTCAAAAGTCTAAAGGGACGTATATATACAGACGTATGTGGGTATGTTATGTAAAAAAAGTAGCGGAAAAACTTTAAGCCTTCAAGGCAAAAGTTTGCGCTTGGCTCTGTCAGTCCAATTTTGCGGTCACACACCACTTCAACTACAGCATCCGTTTTCCTCTTACTTACGTATTTTCACCACTCTTCTGGTTGGTTTTTTTTTGTTCTCCCCTTATACATAATTGCCCAGGATGCACTTTATATTTAATTTTTTTAGTTCTTTCTCATTTGCCCATGTTCTTTCTCTTTCTTTCTCTCTCTTGTTCATTCCCCCTCTTTGCCGTTTGGTGCCAGGCAAACATCAAGGATATCCTTGAGTTGACACTGAAAAAATATTTGCATTTGCCCTTTTTTCCTCCCCCTTTATGTCTGAGTGTGTGTGTGTGTGTGTGTGTTAGTGTGTGGGCTTTGAGAGATTTAAAGTATTTAAAATTTCATCCCATTTTTCAGCCATTCCCCACACGCTTTCCAACCATTTCAAGCTAATTGAGTTCACATTTTTCGGTTGGCCATTAAACTGAGTGTGCGGCCAACATGGCATATACGTAACGCAATCGACAGGACGGAAAATTGGTTAAAGACAAACTGCATTTGGTTGCTTTCCTGTGGGATAGCATGCATGTGCGGCCATAAAAGAGGCAATTTCTCTTTTCTTTTTATGTCCATGCCAATGAGCTCGTGGGACTAAGAGTCGAGCTTAGTTTTGGTTTCGTTCCATTCAGTTGGCTTGGTCATCTTAACTTAGAAACTCGAGCCATTACTATTTGATCTAATAATTTTTCCATATAAACTTATAAAATTTTGATGTTACTTTCTCTCTTCACCGACTTGGATATACCATGTACCCATGCACCCTTTATTCACTCTTCGTAATGTTTGTTTGATGACTAGCCCTATCTCTTTCTCTCTTTCGCATGCGAATACCAAACACATATCAATCGTATTCCATCTCTCCATTGCCTGTAAAAAGTTTGTGCGTACAACTTAGTTATTTTCCATCCGATTTTCATGAAATTTGGTGAGCCGATAGATAATAATAGCAAATATATGTGTACCAAATTTCAAATTACGATATTTTAATATTGCGGTTGTTGTATTGAAATGTTGCCTTTCCGTTCGAAAGTGTAACTTAAACGAACCATATTCTGTGTGCTAAGAAATTAATTTACTTTAAATTATACTCCCAAGTGCCTTGTCACTTAATTTGTTTTCCAAATTTTGTATTTTTTTTTCAGCTGGCCGCGTTAGCTTTGATAAGGCTGCAAAGTTTTTTAAGGGTCAACGTTTTGGTACATTTTTACTTAGTCTCTTACTTAGTCTCTTAAGTCTCTTCAAAAACCCAAGAGCTTTTTATAAGCTAACGATTCTCTCTGTACAGGTACTGTACTATGTTCATAGGCTTTTATATTAAGTTTATATTTATAAACCATGGGGCAGCAAATTTATTGTAGAATTGCATATTACAGCTACATGGAATATATTATTTATTTACTCCTTTTTGGGAAACAGTCTTAACGCTTATTGAAGCATTTTCGCCATTTTTTATTCCAATAGTAAGAATAACAACAGCGTAAACAAGGACAACTCCTACGCCCTTGGCCCAAGATCAAGTTTAGGCAGTTAACCGCAGAAATAATGAATGGCTTGACGAATTGATGGACGAATGAAAACTAAGTGGAGGACAATTAACTTAGACTGTGAATCATGTTCGCCAACGAGTGTGTTCACTGTATATTTATGTTAATATTCTATACTAAAATATATGGAAAAAAGCTTGAGCTATGTAGATTAAATATACTCGTTCTTTAATTATCACACTCTAAAATCTATTTAGCCAATCCCAAGCTTAGCTTTTGAGTAAGACATTTGCATTTGACAGCATTATCTTTTTTCGAATTGCTTAGAGCGCAAATACGAATATTGTCAGTTACGCACAGACGTTCGGCCCGAGCACTACAATTACTGAAACGAAAAGAAATCCCAAAAAAAAAAAACAAAGTTAATCTGTGACTCTTTCCTGTTTTTATACCTTCAATTTCTTCTGAAAGTGTTATTTATTTTTAATAGGCAACATGGAGGACGATTCTTTTTTTGAGTTGAAAATCCATGAGTTGCTTTCAGAATGCATAAGATTGCAAACACAATTTTTGAACGACAGGAATACCCCAATTTATTGGCTCTATATTAATTACAATCAACTAGACCCAATCAATCAATATTTCAACAACTGGGGCCCGAATGGTGTCAACTTTTATCCCCAGCAGTCCCGACGTTATAAGTTGCTTATGCAGTTTTTCAATACTCTTCCCGAATTGACTGATCAACTGAAATTAAATCAGCAGCTTATAGAAATTCAATCGAAAATTAAACAAGACAAGTTAAGTCTAATGCAAATTGTTTGCCATGTGGAGCAATCGCCCCAAATATTAACGAAAAAAAAAGAATTTAGTGCGATCTTCCGATGCCTCTTTGTGGATGAGCTGGACGGGGAACCACCCATGGTTTATTGCCACATTGTAACTCGTAAGTAATAAAATAGATTTAACTAGAAAAAGTTGTTTTATCATTTTCCCTTGCAGCTGATGAAATCAAACTACTTTATGATACCTTGAATCCATCTCAAATAGTTGGAGACAAATCACCTCATCTGAGAAATTCGATGATGAGATTGGTGTATGAAGATGAAAAGCGCTGTGCCATATTTAATGACTTATACATCATCGAAACGAAACATTCTTCAAAATGTGCGGTTGCGCAAGACAAATGCGCTTTGCTTTTTTTCACAAGAATTATGCTGAACGGAGAAGAAATGCTCATTTGGGCATTGTCTGATCCTGTGGTTCAGATTACTCATAGTAATCAAAGGGCAGCCGCCGAGGCCACAATCTTTTGGGTGAAATATTTTCCATTGGCTTCCCGGGAGCCCTTTTCTGTTCGAGATACCGTTTTCTGCTGGGAATTAACAATGGCTCTGAAAGAGGAATTCAACAGGAGGATACCCAATGGGCAGCTGTGTGATACAAATATTAACTACATTTGTAGGAACGCAAGTGAAAATGTTTGCCAGTCATTAACATTATAATTTTTGCAGATCAGACTCTTTGCTCACTTGAAAAAAGTGAACAAATTACATCGGAAACGTTCTTTAAAGTCTCTAAGAAGAAAAATCCCTCGTTTTGGCTGTGGTTCTACGGCCTTATGAGATTTCTGGAGCCCGAAGAAAAAAATAATAATAATAATAATAACAACAACAACAATAATAATAATAATAATAATAATAATAATAATAATAATAATAATAATAATAATATAATAATAATAATAATAATGGCGACATAGACACTTCCGTGCACGCCATATGGGCAGGTGGCCTTATTTTTGGTTTCATCGCCAAAGACATGGCGAAAGAGCTTCTTAAGGATAAACCGATTGGTACATTTCTAATACGCTTCTCCGAAAGCAATCAAAGTAAGTAGAAAAAACAAATCTAACGTAAATCTCTAAGAGCTAACAAGTTTTCATTTAAATAGATGCCTTACATGTTGTCCGGAAGAAACATGCATCCATTTGTTTCGATAAACCGTGGGATCAAAGTGTAGTAAGAGAAAAAAAATTGGCAAACTGCATTAAGCAACTGGATGGAGCTCTGTTTTTGCTCACCACTACCTTGAATATCATTAAAGTGGACGACGCACTAGCACCATACTCTCCGCCGCCACAACCGAATAATTACCCCCACAACGTTCCCATAGGAGCTCCATCGCGACGTAATACTGTGGATGATCTTTGTGATATGCTTTTTTCCCAGCGTTGTTAGGAAATGAAATTAAAACAAATAAATAAATTTTATTTGAATTATCTAAGAAAAACTTCCAATTAATCGGAATTTTAAGCAGGGTTAGTCCCTTTTTTTGTTGCTCCTGGTTGAGTTTTTGCTACTCAGCTGACTAGTGTGTTGGACCGGAAATTACCAACAATATAGTATTTAAATTTGCTGATAATTTAGCTTGACCTATTTCGTACAAAAAGAACTTTAATCAGGTTCATTAATCATCTGCTTATTTTTAGCGTGTGAGTCTTTTAAAATCTCTTCCGGCGAAGAGAACTTTTCGAAGCCTAATATTGCAATCATAACAGTAATTATTTGAATGTTTGGATTGAGAGTTAGGTGAGCTCATTAATTAAAAGTTTTTCTCGAAAAACCGCAGTATTGCCATGAAATTTAGCGTCTTTCTCATTTAAAGATACGTTTTATTTCATTAGACTAGCCTCTGGTGACTCAAGTGTTGAAATTTTGATACATATTAATTTAGTTTAATTTAATTAATTTAATTGAATTAAAACTATTTTCCACTGCATAATAGAAAAGAAACGTATATGTATGTCGGAGCGTACTGTATGTACGCACTGTGTGTGTGTTGCTGTGTATGGGAATTCTGGGGAATTCGCCAGATTTCCTAATTTCATCATATTAGTAATATTGCATCAGCCGCTAATTGAGCTCTGTTTGGTCCTTTGCATTTTTGTCGCTTTAAGAAGTACCATTTTAGCGAGACGACAGCGCTACAACGTTTTCGTCGTGTGTGGTTCGCAGCTATGCTGATGAGTAACACTGGCGTTGTCAGGCAGTTTTTAAAAAAACGTGGAAGCATAAGCACCGAAACTAGCTTCGCTAAGTACGCGACTATGGTCCAAATCGATGAAGTTCCAACATATACAATTTATGTTTATTAGTTGTAATAGGGAAAGCAAGTCGCCTTGCCGACTCGGATATACCCTGTACCAATGCGCCCTTTATTCACTCTTCGTTATGTTTGTTTGATGACCAGCCCTATCTCTTTCTCTCTTTCGCATGCGAAGACCAAACACGTATCAATCGTATGACATCTCACTCACTCCCTGATCCGGCTGCCGCCCCCTTGACATTGCCTATAAAAAGTTTGTGTGTATAATTTAGTGATTTTCCATCCGATTTTCATGAAATTGGGTAAGCCGATACATATTATTAGCAAATGTATGTGTACCGATATTTTAATTGAATTTCAGTGGCGGGAGAGGCGTGGAAAAAATTTGAAATAAACTTGATGAGCGCACACACTATACGAGTATGCATACCAACTTTGTTGACTCTAGCTCTTAGAGTCTCAGAGATCTAGGTGTTCATATGGACGGACGAACGGACAAACGGACATGGCTATATCGACTCGGCTGTTGATGCTAATCGAGAATATATATACTTTACAGGGTCCTCCAACTTGTGCACTTTATTTCTCCTTGCTGTGTAAGCTTAAGTGTCAGGTCTAGTTAGTTATGCATTGCTCAGTGCTCAACGAATTAGCTAGAATTTCTACTTGCCATACAAACAAGTATATTTTAATAGTCAAACAAACATATGAATTGATATATGTAAGCATATATTTTGAAAATTGTCGTAGAAATCATTTGATGTGCATCGATTCACGTAACAAGAAACTTTAATATTGTGGATGCAAAAAAAAATTTATTCCTGGTACTACTTTCACAACAATTTCTAACTTTTTAAATAATAAAATGATTAATTCTCAGAATGCTTTGAAACATTGCAACAAGGCATTTCCGAGAAATATCGCTCATCCGCCGCATTGCTTACTTTTCTCACTGAAATTAAAGCTTTAAAAAAAATTACTAACGGAAAGAAAACTGCAGTCAATATTGATGAATTATAATTATAGATAGTTTATTTACGGCGCTTAATTACTTACACTAATCAATGAATGTTTCTCTGCTGAAGCATATAAATATATTCAACTAACGAAAGTTACGTAAGTTAAGATAGTGACCTTAATATATAAAGTAATTCATTTTAATTGAATGAATTCACAATTAATTTGATTTTAGTTCAATTTTATTTTTAAAAAGGGTCACTGATTATGAAGCCCAATGCTGTTAATCTAAGTGCATATCAACGACTCTGATTTTGTCTAGAAAATAGTAGTTGTATTGTATGTCTTGAAACTTATCTATTAGTTTAGGGTCAGGCGATTTCCAAATCGATTTCTACCGAAAACACCCACTTCCAAAGCAATTTGAGACGTTAATTGCTGTTGTTGGTTGGTATAGTTTTAGGCACACTGATTAGCTCAAATTTGTTTTTTTTTCAGCTGGCTTCGTTAGTTTTGATAAGGCTGCAAAGCTTCTTAAGAGTCAACGTTTTGGTACATTTTTACTAAGTTAATAGTCGCTTTAAAAACCCAAGAGCTTTTTATAAGCTAACAATTCTCTCTGTACAGATACTGTACTATGTTCATAGGCTTTTGTATTAAGTTTAAATTTATATACCATGGAGCAGCAAATTTATTGTAGCATTGCATATTACAGCTACATGGAATAAATATATTATTTATTAACTCCTTTTTGGGAAACAGTCTTAACGCTTATTGAAGCATTTTCGCCATTTTATATTCCAATAATAAGAATAACAGCAGCGTAAACAATTCCTACGCCCTTGGCACAGGATCAAGTTTAGGCAGTAAACCGCAGAAATAATGAATGGCTTGACGAATTGATGAACGAATGAAAACTAAGTGGAGGACAAGTAACTAAGAATGCCAGCGAGTGTGTTTACTATATATTTATGTTAATATTCTATACTAAAATATATGGAAAAAAGCTTGAGCCAGCTTAAATATACTCGTTCTTTAATTATCGCACTCTAAAATCTATTCAGCCAATCCCAAGCTTAGCTTTTGAGTAAGACATTTGCATTTGACAGTGTTATCTTTTTTCGAATTGCTTAGAGTGCAAATACGAATATTGTCAGTTACGCACAGACGTTCGGCCCGAGCACTACAATTACTGAAACGAAAAGAAATCCCAAAAAAAAGAAACAAAGTTAATCTGTGACTCTTTCCTGTTTTCATACCTTCAATTTCTTCAAGAGAGACCGAGAGAAAGAGAGACTCTGAAAGTGTTATCAAGGTAACATTTTTCACTGTTGTGTTGTTTTTTTTTTTTTTTTGATTGTAAATGCATTTATTTTTTAGATAAGGGAACATGGAGGACTATTCTTTATTTGAGATGAAAATTAATGAGTTGCTTTCAGAATGCATAAGATTGCAAATTCAAGTTTTTAACGACAGGGATACCCCAATATATTTGCTATACATTAATTACAATCTACTAGCCCCAATCAATCAATATTTAAACAACTGCGGCCCGAATGGTGTCAACTTTTATTTCTCGCAATCCCGACTCTGTAAGCTGCTCTTACGGCTTTTCAATAAACTTCCCGAGTTGACTGATCAACTGAAGTTAGATCAGCAGCTTATTAATATTCAATTCAAAATTAAACATTACAAGTTAAGTCTAATGCAAATTGTTTGCCATGTGGAGCAATCGCCGCAAATATTAACGAAATACAAAGGATTCGATGCGATCTTCCGATGCTTCATTGTGGATGAGCTGGACGGGAAACCACCATTGGTTTATTACCACATTGTAAATGGTAAGTAATGAACTAGATTTAACTAGAAAAAGTTATTTTATCATTTTCCCTTGCAGCTAATGAAATCAAAATACTTTATGATACCTTGCATCCTTCTTAAATAGTTGGAGACGAACAACCTTTTCTGCAAAATTCGACGAAGAGTTTGGGTTTTTTAAGATGGAAAGCGCTGTGTCACATTTAAAGACATAAAGATCATCAAAGCGAACCAATCTCCAAATGCGCCAATCGCCGTCTGTTTTAGGAGACAAATGCGCTTTGCTCTTTTTCACCAGAATCATGCTAAACAGAGAAGAGGTACTCATTTGGTCATTTTTGTCTGATCTTGTGGTTCAGATTACTCATAGTAGTCAAATGGCAGGCGCCGAGGGAACAATCTTTTGGGTGAAATACTTTCCATTGCCATCCCCGGAGCCCTTTTCTGTTCAAAATACCGTTTCCTGCTGGGAATTGACAATGGCTCTGAAACAAGAATTCAACAGGAGGTTACCCAATGGGCAACTGTGTGAAACGAATATTAACTACATTTGTAGGAATGCAAGCGGAAATGTTTGCCGGTCATTAATATTATAAATTTTGCAAGGCATACTCTTTGGCTAATTAACAAAAATGAACAAATTACATCGGAAACGTTCTTCGAAGAGCCTTGGATGAAAAATCCCTCGTTTTGGCTGTGGTTCTATAGGCTTATGAGGTTTCTGGATAATGGATAAATTTAAATAATGATGGCGACAAAGACACTTCCGTGCAGGCCATATGGGCAGGTGGCCTTATTTCTGGTTTCGTCAGCAAAGACATGGCGACAGAGCTTCTTAGGGATCAACCGGTTGGTACATTTCTAATACGCTTCCCCGAAAGCAATAAAATTAAGTAGAAAAAAAAAATCTAACGTCAACCTCTAAGAGCTAACAAGTTTTCATTTAAATAGATGCCTTACATTAATTTAGATTACATATTACTTAAAGCTTTGTTATCGATATTATTCTCAGTTGCCGACAGCCTTTCGGCTAGAGCACTACATTTACTTAACGTTGCGCACTTGTGTAAACAAAATGTAAAATGTATGTGTTCCGAATTTCATTACGATATTTTAAATCACTTTAAATCACTGAATGGCAGGGGCGGTAGAGGCGTGGAAAAAATTTAAAATAAACTTGATCAGCACACACACAAATATACGAGTATACATACCAACTTTGGTGACTCTAGCTCATAGGTCTAGATATATAGACATGGCTATATCGACTCGGCTGTTGATGCTGATCGAGAATATATATACTTTATAGGGTCGAAAAATATTCCTTCTGCCTGTTACATATGTACATTGTGGCGACTTAAGTATACCCTCTTACTCTATGGGTACAGGGCATAATTATGAAAGATAGTTGAGTATATAAATACCTTCAACTAACAATGGGAGTAAATTCAATGAAGGTCACGTTGGCAACTGCTGTAAGGATTGTTTACCTTTTTATTGTTGTTTGCTATTGTCATTGGAATTATTTACCATTTACTTCGGCAGAAGTAGCAAACCACATAGTGAATATGTTAGCAGGATGTAATGCAATTCCCTTTTGTTTAGGATAACAAAGGATCTACACGTACGCATAGTACGTAATGCCATAGACAATGTCATTGGCAGACATTTCACTGGGCTCAAGTTTGTGCAAATTGCAATTTAACATTTGGATTTCCGTGCATCCTGGAGACAGAATGAGTGAGATCTTATCATAGGTATTCAGGTTTTGTCAATTACCTATTCATTGCATTTGTTTTTACATGCACACAGACAGTCACACACACACACATATGCTTGGATTAAGCAATAACAAAAAGCGAATTACAGGAAATCTTAATGTCAAGCTTAGCTTTCAAGCTCCCTTTCGCTGTTTCTCTCTCACTGTCTATTGCATTGCTTACATAGTGTTTGCATGTCATTGAAAATGAAATGGCTGCTTCTCCCCATTCTCCTCGTCCTCCTCCAACTTGTGCACTTTATTTCTCCTTGCTGTGTAAGCTTAAGTGGCAGGTCTAGTTAGTTATGCATTGCTCAGTGCTCAACGAATTAGCTAGAATTTCGACAACACAAAGGACATGTTAAGCTTAACATCCTTCTTGCCATACAAACAAGTATATTTTAATAGTCAAACAAACATATGAATTGATATATGTAAGCATATATTTTGAAAATTGTCGTAGAAATCATTTGATGTGCATCGATTCACGTAACAAGAAACTTTAATATTGTGGTTGCAAAAAAAAAATTGATTCCTGGTACTTCTTTCACAACAATTTTTAACTTTTTGAATAATAAAATGATTAATTTTCAGAATGCTTTGAAACATCACAACAAGGCATTTCCGAGAAATATTGCTCTTCCGCCGCATTGCTTACTTTTCTCGCTGAAATTAAAGCTACTAACGGAAAGCAAACTGCAGTCAATATTGATAAATTAAAATTATAGATAGTTCTATTTTACGGAGCTTATATACTTACACTAATCATTGAATGTTTGTCTGCTGGAGCATATAAAGATAATCAACTAACGAAAGTTACGTAAGTTAAGACAGTGACCTTAATATATAAAGTAATTCATTTTAAATAAATGAATCCACAAATAATTTGAATTTAGTTTAGTTTTATTTTGAAAAAGAGTTAATGGTTATGAAGCCCAATGCTGTTAGTCTAGGTGCATATCGGCGACTCTGATTTTACCTAGAAAATAGTAGTTATATTGTATGTCTTGAAACTTATCTATTAGTGTAGGCTCAGGCGAGTTCCAAATCGATTTCTACCGAAAATACCCACTTCCAAAGCAATTTGAGACGTTAATTGCTGTTGTTATAGGTTGGTATAGTTTTAGGCACACTAATTAGCTCAAAGCTTATGCACACACACAGAAACCCACATAACCCCCCCCCCCCCCACACACACACACACATACACACCTGGCGGTATAACGTTCGCCCTGTTACTCCTAACACCTCTCTTTGCTCATCCTACAATAGGTCGCTCAGTCTTTGTGGTTAAAGTTCAGTTGAGTCTGTTGCTTGGTCGGGCCAAGTCCACTGTCAGAAATGGCAAAGTCAACAATTTATCAAGATTTTAATTAACATAAATACGCATGGGGGGCACTAAAAATAAATGACAGTGGCACATAAAATATTATACCGAATGGAGTAGGTTCTGGGTCCTGGTCCAGCACTGGAGTACTCAAAACACGTGCAACGACAATTAAAATGAAAATGAGCATGAAAATGAAAATGGCGACAATTAAAAGCTGCGATCTGGGGTTTTAATAATACTTAATAAAATGAAATAAAAAAATCAACACTAAAAGTTGAGAGTTCAGAGAGTCCTTGTTCATTTCAGGGCAACAAAAAAAAATTGATACGCCTAAGCGAAGATAAGAGACAAAAGAAGCAAGAGCCTAAAGCGACACCTACGCAATGAAAAAAATGTTTCCGCCTTGATAAAAAAAAGAAATATAAAGGAGAAAAATTTCTTGTTCATCTTTTTTACTGAATGAACGACGCGAATTATTAAAAAGTCTCTCTTTTCTCGCAACTCTCACAACGCGTGCTCTCTCTTTCTCCCTTTCTTTCCTTCTTTTGTTCCGTCATTCTCGTTCTGGCAAATGTACGAAAAATGCGAGGGAAAAAACAAAAACCTTGTCAAGGACAAAGCACGCAATGCCAATCGAAAAAACAGCTGAGCGCAAATATTAGAGAGAGAGAGAGAGAGAGAGCCAATGCCACCTAACCGTAGTGCGCATGCTGTTAGGCCTAACAGCTGTTAATTGGTAGCTATGTTAGGTTAACTTGCACTGTTAAAACTTATAAATTAAACAATATTAAATAAAAGCGCGATCATGAATTGATTATTGGCTATAGTAAAAACTCAATAGTGGCAATTTTTAAGCTCGATTCATTACTCTCGCCACATTTTTTCTCTTAATTATATTAATTTATTTAACTCGTATTTTTGTTGCCAACCTTTTTGTTTTGTGTCAACAAACTTTTTACTACTTTTTTGTAGGCAAACGAAAAGGGTCGGCGAGGGAGGCAAGTTTAATGGCCCAAACTGTCGACGGAGCGCTAGCGTCGTAGTCGGCGTCACCGTTTTCATTTCGTTCCAAATTTTATGAGTTGGTTTTTGTTGTTTTTAGCTTAACCCGAGCTATGTAAGCATATGAAATCGAAATGGCTCTTTGGGTCCTACTGCATATATACGCATATATATGTATATAAGTACATATCTATGTATGCGCGTATGTATGTACGTACATACATATGTATATGCATGTATAATTTAGGTAAAACTTTTGCTTTATTTACTTGCCATGGGAAACTTCCCCAAATTTTCTTTATTAAAATTGCTCAAAGCAAACATGAAATTTAATCAAAATGAACCATGAAACTCTAAAGAAAAAAAATAAGTAGGGAAACTTTTTGGTCAATGTGTATAAACAATTCTAACTCTAATTGCAACCTGGAAAAAGGTTGATACTTTTTATATTCTATTTATTTTATTTTAATGTGAATCTTGATCAACTTTTTGAACAGTTGTTGGAATTAAGTGAATATTATGATATTTTTTTAGCGTATGAAATTTCTTTTTTTTTAAAGCTGACAATTGGAAAATGGCCACTGGATACTTAAACCGAAAATCCTTGCAAGACAATAACTTTGCTTTTAGCTGGTCTAAACTTAATGCTCTCATCCCGCTCCCTCTTCCTCTCACTCTCTCGAAGTTTGTCTCGTTCTCTGACTGATGACAGCGGCTGACCAGCAAATGGCTAAAATACTTCAAGTTGAAATCCTGCAACAGCAGCCAGTACCAACGATAAGAACAAGAACAAAGCCAAAAGCAATAAACGGCACACAACAAATGAAATGGCAAGAAGAAGAAGAAACGACAAAAATGTACTGGAAATGACGGCGACTTTGTCTTTGTCGTCGCGGGTGGTCCCACACATACACACACACAAGCTTACACTCATACATACATAGCAAACAATGGCAGGAGCCGACAGGAAAAATAGCAGGAAAAACAGGGCAGCAGGACATGCGTTTATAGCAACAAAAAAAAAAAGGAAATGGCAAATGGATGGACAAGGAGAAGAAAAAAGAACAAGAACATAAAGCAGAAATAAAAATAAAAAGCAGCTGCTTGTAATCTTAAAAGAAAAAACCACCAGCACCATAGAATGGAGGAGAGGGACCGGGACATGGAGAAGTAAGATGAGGAAAAGCAGCAGCATAATACAGCAAAGCATAGAGACAGATGTACATATGTACATACGTATATTCTTTATTTGTTCTTCTTCTTCTTTTCGCGGCTAAATGGAATTGTAACATTGTAACAGATCATGCATTCTTTCAAAAAACGAAGCAGCAATATTTCTCCTGCATAGCCGAAACGGTTCAAAAATATTTCTTTTGCCTTCTATAACATTTATAGCCGATTGAATGGCTTAAAAAAGGCAAACAAAAAAATTGTCATAAGACTTTTGTTTCTTTTATTGTATTATTAAAGATGTTCTGATCATAACTTTGTAGCGCTTATCTAAAAGAAATATCTGCGGGTAATCCCTTTCTTATTTCCAAAATCCCCAAAAAGTTTTCGAACTAATTTTAAACTAATCTTTTAGGATATTTGAATAAAATTTATCCAGTTAAAATCGGTTTAAATTCAATTAGACTGAATTCAACTGCGAATCCACATTAATGACTGATGATAATCGTTTGACATTTCCTTACTTTGCCAGACCTTAGCCATAATCAACAAATCAATCAAAATCTTGCGGTTTTTCCTCTTTTTTTTTGTCATTATTATACAATTTCCTTCGTTCGTTTTTGACAATAAAGACAATAAAGAAAATGGGCAAAGTGGAAAACGAAGCAGACGAAAAAAAACGTGAAAATTAAGGGAGCAACTGCGTAGGCGGCAACACACAGGAAAAGTAAGACAGAGAGATAGATAGATAGAGAAAAAGAAATAAGGTGAAAAAGAGAGGAAAGTAAGGAAAATTAACAAAAACGAAAAAAGTTTGTCCAACAACACAAAACAAAACAAGAGGAAAACGTTAAACGGCAAGTGTGCGCGGTTATTAAATTTTGCAAGCAATTGACTTGACCAAAATAGGCATGGCATCGGGTTCGAAGGGAGGGACGAACTGGAGGGTTTACGGCCCATAACCTAGACCCACCGATAATCAATAAATGTTGTGGAAAATGTAAGGCTGGGAAATCGTTACACATGTTGCAGCTGATGAAGCTGAAATAAAATGAAACTGAAACCACACAACGATGATGACGAGTCGAAAAAATTCAATGCCAAAAGTAATTGCATCATAGCGAGTTTAGGTGCTCCATATGTACTTAATACATATATGCACACATGGAGTAGTTCTCAGTTCTGATTCTACATTTTGACTTAACATATAAACATTATGGTTTTATTCTCGTATCCTTTCCATTCATTGGAAAGCTCTAAAAAGTAATTGCGTAGCAATGAGATAATATTTGGTATTAAAAATCAAAGTACTCTTTAAATATTGGGGAACAAAAACGCACGTTTAAGGTTTGTTTATAAGAAGTTTATAAAAAATCCTTCAAATACATGCAAATGAGGAATCTTGTTTTTTATAGAAAAACTATTGGACCCTAGAGAAATTGTATATGTATTTGTAAACATCTGCACTGCTTGGAAATACTTTTTTAATATAGTAGAAATAGTTTAGTTTAGTTGAGTTTTATTTGAAACCTGTTTTTATTTGTTTATACATTTTCCCCCACCTTGTTTCTATATTTAAAGATTTTTTTTAAGAAAAACAATAAAGTCTTACATTTCTCTTTTAAATACGATTGCAACCAAAAGATCATTTTATCGTGTGTATATGTATTAAATACGGTGAAATGCGTGAGTTGACTTACATTGCTTGGACTGTTGGTTGAAGATCTTAAGAGAAAAGCAATTCTGGAAATTAACTGCAAACGTCCTATGGGTTATCTTTAAATACTATTCTTGTCTTTTTTTCTGGATCGTTTTTGTGTTTTATTTTGTTATAATTGACACCAAAAAGGAACTTCTGGGAACGAAAAATTGACTAAGCAATTGAAAAACTAGGCAACAAAAACGAAGCGAAATAATATTAATTTAACATTTTCGAGGTTGTTATTGTTACTTATACCGACACACTCACTCACACGCATAAAAACACTTGAACACTTATGTATATACCGAGATTTTTATATAACACACACAGCTGAGCCTCTTGAAAGCGAACGGTGGTGGGGGGCATATATGGTAGGATGAGCGGGGGGAGAGAGACGAGCTTTTTCACGTCTCAAACGAAAAAATATTGAACCACCTTTTTTTCTAGGTATTCTTTTTGCCACTTTTGTTGTTATTTTATGTAGACATTTTTTGTTTTTCTAGAAGTTAGATTTGATTTTGTTTGTAATTTTACAATTTGTTTTTGTTGTTGTACAATGTTTTTAGAGACTTGCACGAAAAATTAGTTCGTATTTGGGGATTTCAAACTTGCACGCTCAACTGTCCACGATGTACTGTGCTAACGGTATTTACGTCGCAGGCAGTCAACATGGACAGAGAGCGCGAAAGAGATAGAGAGATGGTAAGCTGTTAAAAAATCGAGAAGGTCCTAGTTTAAGTTCTCTCTCTCTCTCTTTTTCTCGATGGCGACTCTCTGTCTCTCTTTTTTGATGCGGTCTAGCTTGGTGTCATCAGATCAGGTAGTGTATCCAATTATAGTTTAGTTAAAATATAAATAAATGAAAAGTTCGTCAAACAAAATGTTATCTCTGGTCATATGTTGTCTTTTGAATATTTCCAAATAATCAACAATTTATCAACACATATTGGCCGATGTTAAAACGCTTCTGTTAACTGTTAACATGGGTCTGTAAACTTCAAAAATACAATTTATTGTAACAATTTGTTGTTGTCACTGTCGAAACTTTCACTATCAAAATTCTATATGCAAATAACGTATTTTTTTTCCGAGCAGAGCTGCCTGTCTCTCTCGCTCTCTATCTTTTTTTCTCTCTGGCATTAGTGCGCATACGCAGAGAGAGAAAAAAAAATAAGTGCAGTTGCTGTTGATGTGAGTTCTTTTGTGAGCCTCTTTGGGGGCTTGTTTTCGATTTTCAATGTTAAGTGCGTAAGAGAGAGCGATGACAGGCACACACAGACAACCAACACACACACACACACAGGCACACATTGACACTCGACTTGACGTATTCCCCAGTCGTAGGGCGATGTCTTCTCTATGCAAATGGTACGCCCACGCAAATCGACGCCACACAGAGTATACATAAGTATGTATGCAGGGATATGTATATACATACATACATGTGTATTCATAATCAGCGCCTTACAATTATTTATTAATTATCTTTTCAGATTTTCTACCATTGGCAACACTCTTCACTTACACCTCCCTCTACCACAGTTTTTTAAAAAGTTGTTTAACTATGTATATTGTGGGCCTTTGAATTGTCGTATTTTATCAGTTTTGCAAGCACCATGTCGTATGAGTAATTATTGTTTTTTTTTTAAGCATTGAACTTCTTGTCGTACAAGTAATATTAGTTAATTTCAATAAGAAAGTCGATATGATTGTTTTTTTTTGTAATTTTCAAAATTTTGCTCACTTTCAGTATTTATAGGACGTAACCTATTATTTCTTCTTGTAGAGTACTTGCAGATTCGGCTTTGCCATAATATTTCAATTTGGCTTTGTTCTTATCATGTTGGTCTTTTGTTGTTGGCCTTGTGTTTTTATTTTATAGCTATTTGGCCGTTAGGCTTCGTTAAAGTCTTTGTAAATTGCAAACAGCTGTTCCCGGCCAACCGACTTTGCCGCTTCCGCTTCCCTTACCTTTGTTTTCCTTCCTCGTAGACATACTAACATACAACCGCTCTAGCTCTTCCACTTCCTCTTTCTCATCCCCCTTCTCTTCCCCATAGCTAGTCTTTACAATTTCACTTTCGCTCGAGTGCGTGGGCAGCGACAACAGCAAAGACTGACAGACAGGCAACTGCCTGATATGACACCCACTTGAGAGAGAGTTTGAGTGCGAGGAATAAGACGGAGTGCGAGTAAGAAGGAGGTATACATATGTATGTATGTACATGTGCGTGCAAGTTATATAACTGTAACTGTTTTGTTGCTCTTTATGATTGAATTTTTCTCTTTTTGTCTACTTCGTTTTCGTCTTGTTGTATTTAGTTATTAATTTTTGTGGCTGCCACGTTTGTTTTTGTTGTTTTTCTGCCTTTGCCATTGTATCCTGGTGCGTGGCCTTATTAATTGAAATTTGTTGTACCGAAGCCTTGTTAATGCCCTCCTGAAGAGTTATGGGCGAAACGCCAGTAAAGGTGTGGAAAAGGTGTAGAAAACAAAGCCTAGATAACTGATTTCAATTAGCAAATTTGGGTCAGAAGTAATAGTAATTCTAGTAAATACCTCTTATACCATTCGAGTTATCCTCTTCATTGATAAATGTAATTAGATAATCTTAAATAATAATTAAACAGTTGGAAATGTTTACTTAAAACCAGTAAACTATAAAATTGGAATCTTATAAATAATATTGTATATAGCAGGCTACATTTTCATCTGATATGCTACTCCCAGAGGAAATATTGGTTTATTTTAAGCCCAAGTTTCAGTTGGCTCTAAAATGGAATAAATATGTAAGACTAAACGGAGATTTAAAGATCATATGCATCATGCAGTCTACAATTGATGTCGATCCCATAATTATAAAAATGGCTTAAGAATTTAAATACTTTGAATGAAAGCTTATGTATAATTAAAAACGCAAATATTTTTGTTTAATATTTAACTAGGCCACATTTATATTGTTAATAAAATACAGAGATAAATTGTCTTAATTTTTTCCATTAAAATTCAATAAATTATTTAAATTGTGCCCCCAAAAATGAAATGAATTAATGGGTGCCCCTCGATGTATGCAACACATATTTTGCCTGTATGCTTTTACCATGCACTCGTGCGTATACACAATGTTTCTAGTGGGAAAAGATGTGAGGGGCGGTTGGGCTGTTGATAAGGTTGAAGAGAAGCAAGAGGGGGAGGGTGAGCGGGAAAGGAAGGAAACCCAAACACAAACACATGCATAATATTACAGAAAATACATTTAAAACATTTTTTCGTCAATTTGTCAGTCACTCAGTCAGTCAGTTAGTGTGTTGAGTCCTTCAGTTTGGGGCGTTGGATATTTTGAATGTTGCTTTCGTCCTTGTTGATAAACAAGAATCGATTAAACCAAACGGGGCGCGAGATGTTTGTCCCTCCCACACACACACACACGCCTAAGTTATGGGGTTAGGGTTTGCCTTCTTACATGGAAAATACAATATACAAAAAGGCTGCAATGAAAATGAAACTGAGAGTGAGATGGTGTGTTCTTAACAAGGCCCAAGCAGGGCGGTCCAGGAATTTACCGACATATACATTTGTATATATGTACATTTCGAGGAATATAAATATGTGTATGCATGTGTAGAAAGATAAACGGTTAATCAATAATCCACACAAAACGGAAATTATCAACACCTGTAAATGATAATTGGGCTGAAAAATTCAATTATTTATTCAACATGTTGTCAGAACATGTGAAAATTATGTGATTCCTTTGTGTGTGGTGTTTGAATGGGGAGACATTAAAAATTAAATGATATGGTAAGACTTCTTTCCTTACGACATACAAGAGGTGCTTTTCATCCATATCCAATTTGAGACAGTTGAAGATCTTAAAATGCAAATTTTAAATGAAAATCAAAGTCTCTAAAAGGACGTTTAATAAAATTTAAGGCTTCAATGAGCAAGAGAACTTTTGAGTAAACTTAGGCGAATGGAGGCCGCGCCAAATATTAATATTCGTTTTTCCACCATTCCGCAACGGTTTCGTTTTTTTTTTTTTAACCAAAACATGAAATTGGGCTATAACTTTGATACAGCAAATGGGTGGTTTTTACTTCTTTTTAAAAAAATCGTTATTAAATCGTTAATTTGAAGTGAAATAGTTGTTTTTCACATATAATTCAAATATTGAGCTACTCATTTTACAAGATTGTGAAAAAATAAGTCGTTTGGGAAAAAATTTTAAGCCAATGTGTTTTTTTTCGTTTAAAAGTGGTTTATAAATATGATAAGCGCTGTATATTGAGATCTTGCGATAGGCCGTGTTCCGAATTTCATTTACATATAAATGAAACTATGATTTTATGATCAAACATATATGCATACTCAAGGCAGGTCGTCACACGGCTATCCTGCCCCTTTTGCGTTCTCTTTTCACTTCTTATCCTTTTCTGGTTTTGTTGTTGGTTGGTTGTTTGTTAAATGTTGAATAAAACAATGGAGCTTATCCGGGGACTATAGCAATGTAAATACAGTTTCGCCTTGCCCTCCCCTCATCACTATCATCATCGTCATCATTGCGTCCATTATCTGCTTGTCTGTTTTCTGTTTCCATTGTTTTAGAGCAGAAGGCATTGTCAATGATTTGCTCCTCTCCCTTTCCTTTCCCACGATGGTGGCTGCTTGAAGCTAGTTGTAAGGTCAAATGTTAGCACAGACCTCAAACCATGTGTTCTCAAACATCCTCCACATTATCGTGTTCGTCCTTGTAACCATTTTAGCATAAATAATAACAAATTTGCCACAAAATGTTAACTGAGTAATCCTCTCCTACATTTTTACTATCCGATTACATTCGGAAGATGCGTCTTTGGTGGTGCAGTCGAACAAAGTTATTAAATTTCTGACTTGTTTTAGGATCTTAAAACATATTTATTTAACTGTTTTCGGAACTGTAAAATTTTAAAAATATTTTGTCAAATTGTCTAGAAAAAGAATATTGAGTCAAAGTTTAAAAATCTGTATAACATTTTAGTCGGCCCTAATTTTGGAATGTACCCACACAATTAGGCAATTAAAACGAAAAATGTTTTTGAACAATCTCTTGACAGAAATCTACTGAAATTAGATTTTAGACGACTCAATGTTTCGTTACGCAGTTAAAATCACTGAAAAGATCTTGTATTGTTCGTAATTGCCGAAACCGAAAAATCTTAAACACTTCCATAGAACAAACATAACAAAAAGTTAAGGGACAGCCTTACTTTACCAGGTGACAGCAAATGGATATAAGAAAAATTGCCAACAGACTTAATTTGTTTTGTTGCTTATTTTTTCATTGGCTGTTTCCGTCTACATGGTAAAAATGCAGAAAATTCAACTAAATTAGATAATTTTAATGAACTAATAAATAGAAATAGGTAGGATTTGGCTGAATTTTGCATGTCATGTGCCGCTCTACAGTTCATCGTGCGTTAATTGATCGTGTTCTTTGGGGACAATGAAGAGACCCTCCGCTGTGGTCCATCGAGTGCCATGTCGTGGATTGTGAACGCCGACAATTTCCATTTGCCCCGAAATGGGCGACCATGGGCCCGTTGAATCCCAAATACATGCCTATCAATGTGACGAATCGAAGTGGGATCCCGCCCCCATTTTTCTTGGGAGCGACAATTCCCAATGATCGCCCGTATCGCCCAAACCGTCCGAACCATATGCGGAGACCTCCTGCTCTCCGGACAGCGGCGAACTGAAGTGATGGGAGTGCAGATTCTTTTTGGTCGACAAGTGCTCCAGCCGTATAGTGTGACCGCATGCAATGGGTTCTCCCCGCTCACACAGTTCATTCGTCTGAGCCTTGACCACCCAATGGCTATTGACGTCCTCCTTTTGCTCCACGCCGGTCACCGATTGTTGGCCCGATCCTGAGCCATATTTCACATCGTGCGAGTGGAGGCGGAAATTGTAATCCGAGTTGAGCAGCTTCAGTATGGAACCACACGTCACAACATTTTTGGGGGCTGGATAACAACAAAAACAAAAAGAAATTTGATTTCTGCGATTAGCGGTGGGTAAGCGGGGGGCGTTTAAAGTGGCGTGGCCAATCACAGAAGACCACATAAAAAAGCCGCTAAGCAGAGGCACTCAGTTAAAACTTACCTGATGCTTGGAAAGAGGCTGATTTTTTTAAAGGCAGGCGAGCACCAGTAGATTAAGCATTTTATGTTTAATTATATTATTTTCTATTTCAGTTATATTAAGTACTCCAACAATTAATTACAATGCTTATGGTTTACACGCAAACAAATGGTGTTGACAAGGGCTGGAGAACTGTTTTACAAAATCAAGTGGACTTTTTGTGGGCCTGCTGGACTGGTTCATTTTTTGGTTTCATTTTTTGGGTTCCTTTTAAAAATTTGGGTTTATACATTTTTTTAAAAGTAGGGGTTTTGTTTTATCAACTTCATTAAGATGGTTGTAGTGTATTAATTATGATATTAAATTTAACTGACAAAAATCAAAAATAACTAGGGATCGAGAAAATTTTTCTGATTTAAGACGGTCCCAGGATAGTTGCAATTGCAAACGCAATTTTCAGCAAAAACAAAAACGAGCGAAAAATTAAGTAAATATTATAGGTACAATTGGATTTAAACAAAAATTAATGGCACATAAGCGACTGTTGATCTACGCTGCGATATTGGCGATATGTTATTTAGTTGGCGTGACATGGGTAAGTGGCACAAAGCAATCAACAACGAGACCCCACATAAATTTTTTGTTTTTTCATCCACAATAAAACCATAAAAAAAACCAAAGGCTGAGACAGCAATGCAAACACAGGCATTGCCTGGAACGGGAATAATCAACAACAGCAGTATAAGCCAAATTAGTAAACTGCCCGCCGGCGCTGGAGTAACACCAAAACCAAAAACCCTCACATTACCCTTTTCCCCCCGCTTTGCAACCCCAATTGAGGGAAAGCCAACCCAGCCCGATTCTTCCAATTCCAGTAGCACAACAACAGCAAGTCCAGCTCCAGAATGGTAAGTTTCGATTCTCCGTTTTCTAACAAATGGTAAACTGCGTAAGTTATCCCTTAAATAAAAATTGTATGGATTAAATATCTTAATTCTTAGGATATACTTTTGAATATAAAAACAAAGAGGGAAAGCAAACAGTCATATATATAATATGTTTTGTTTTTACAATAATACGCAGTATTTTTGTTAAACACTTAATGTAAGTCGAAATACTCGATAGTTTAGTGTATTTTTAAGGAAAAGATCAAAACCAAAAGCACTATAAACTTGTATAGTTCTTTTAATAGTTCAGAAAGATTTAGGATAAAAATTTTTTTTTTAATTTAAGCCAAAAATCATTTAATACAAAAAAATTTACTGTGTGAAGAAAATATTTAACTTGACTAATTTGGTTATAATAATAGGAGTAGCCCTAAAACATAATGAATGCATAAATATCAAAGCAAATGTTAAATTTTATATAATTTGTTTTAATTATTTAGTGTCTGTGCTGGAGCATTGCTGCCGCATCTGGATGCCAATGGCAAGGAGTTGCCCATATGCAATGAGTGCAAGTGCTCCCATGTGGCAAGGAATACGACACTGATTAAGGTAGAAATTCAAAAAGGAAATTGCAGAAAATATATGTTAAAACTACGATGTTTCTTTTCTTTAGGTCGTGGTCATCATAGTGATTTGGATAATATCCATTCTAGTGATATATATGCTCTTCCTAATGTGTCTGGATCCGTTGCTGAACAAGCGCGTTAAGGCCAACTATCAGGAACACACCAATGAAGATGTACATAAGAAATCATATTCTAAATATGCAGGCATACAATATAGTTTACTCGTAACAGTCCAAGATAATCATACCAATGATCGTGACAATAATGATGATGATGATGATGAAGATCGCATTTGAATAGAAATTTTTTGATTTTTATAGAAAAATCGTTTGTCTTTTTTGTTTCATTTCCTGTTTTCTAACTACCAACCCATTGTTGCACCCGCCACAGTCTAGACTAACACCAACTCACCCTTCGTTTCGTTTTTGGTTAACTCAACTAATACGTGGGATATGCTATATATGTTTTGCAGGATGAACCTACACCACCAATGCCGGCAGCATCTACATCGGCCAACAACCAAGAGTTAAGTGCTCGAGCCAATGTCTTAAATCGAGTTGGCCATCAGCAGGACAAATGGAAAAGGCAAGTTCGGGAACAGAGGCGTCATATCTATGATCGGCACACAATGCTCAACTGAGCTGGCGGAGCGCCAACAAAAAAAAAAACTTAAGACATCCTCATCGTATAAGTGGAGATCAAAATTATTTAATTACCTTAAAAATAGCCACAATTATTAAACAGAATTTTTTGCAAAAATATAAACAATATATATATGTTTAGAACTTTAGAATATGTATCAACTAAATTCATTACTTAAAAACATTTGCAAATCTCTGTTGGACAATTATGGATCAAAAATCTTTCTCAAAAGAATAATGAGGCATTTTTGAAACAATTTCAAATCACATGTTAATAATAACAAAAATGAAAGATATTCGTCACAATTTTTAGCTTGGTATGTGAAAATTGATTCATTATTTCGTATTGCAGATCCTTTTTTGTGACAGACTTCTTTCACTGTTAACGACTTGAAATCCAATTTGATGCCGAAAATGTTCAAATTTGTTCCTTTAATTTTAGCTAGAAAGGATTACAGAAATTACATTTAACACTTTTTAATCAAATTCAAAATTTATTGTTGGAATCGATTGCGATTTGTGTGTATTTGTATGAACATAAACCCCTTAAGCTTGATTTGAAATATTACAGAATTTCGATTTCTTAGTATCCTTTAATGGTAGCAGCAAAGCTCCAGTTCTCGTTGACATTGAAGGGACCCTCTACTACGCAATTGGCGGGCGTGCAGACACCGACAGTGTATTTGGCCATGTTGCGGGTATCACGATAATACAATACTTCCATGCATTTGCGGATCTATGGAAACGGATTCAATAGGTTAGAAATAAAATATAGCATAAATGGCAATAGTCTAGTTACCAAGTCTGAGGCCTCTTGGGCAGTAAAGTCACGATCGTGGGGTTTGCGTTCACGTACTAGGGGCAAGGCCAAATGACGCGCAAATCCAGTGGCCACCACATAATCCTGGTAGGCACGACCACGCAAATCCACATTGCCCAAGAAGGGAACTCCTTCATTGTCGACTCCACCCACCACAACATCAATGTACAATGGATTCATTCGGCTACGACGACCATATAGGACACGAGTCAGCCAAGAGGACAATTCGCTTGGCTTCATTGTGATCTGATCATCATAATATTGGTCCTCAATCATTTTCTGATCAATATTCCGTTTGATCGACTGTATGTCTGCGAAATCTCCGCCTCCACCTAAAAGGATATTGTTGTTGATTTTGAAGACCCGTTGAATATCCTGATAACGCGCCAAGGATCCATAGGAGACCAATGTGTCAGCAGCGATCATAACGCCGCCATCAAAGCGAATGCCCAACACGGATGAACCAGTGGTAATCGAAGACCTGCAAGGAATGTTAAGAAGAGGAGTTGAAGGTGTTTCTTGGTAGTTTCTTCCACACCTACGTATTGCGCTTGGTTCCATAAGGACCCGCTGTGACCAGTTCACTGGGCAATTTGTGGACCTGCTGGCCACCGGTAAAATTGTAAAAATCTCCAGGTGTGGGTCCATTGTTCCACATGGGATATCCCAAGCTCTGATGGTTGTTCAACATTTTAATTTTAGTATAAATTTACAAGACAATATATTATTTTGTTAGCTTCAGCCGGAAAGCGACAGAATGACGAGCAGAAACAAATAGAGTTGCCACTCTCAAAAACAGAAATACAGTGGCAATGCCAGTGCGTTTTATCGATTTCGATTTATTTTGATAACCTACAATTTTTGGTCACACTGAAATTTCGAATTGCAAAATTAGAAAGGGACAACTGCATACTGTAGGGCGGCAAATTTAAAACAAGTCGTTACTCGACGAAAATTATGAGTTTTAGTTTATCAGCTAAATTATGGCAAAAGTGGTTTAACCCACTGTAATTAGACAAGTTAAGCTTGTTATTGTCAAAGAGTTCATTTAGGCACTCAATAAATCAAAGATTTATCCATTTTTTTTAGATATTAAAACCGTATATTTGCCAGCATACCAGTATACAAAAAATATTCTACATATATAATAAACACCTTCCACAGTGCCAGGGAATGTTATCTGTGTTTTGGGTTCTGTGCATGGATTTCTATTGCATCTTTTAGATGCCTCAAAATAATACAGTCTAGAAATATCAATAACATATAAAATACAAATTTATGTGTATAAATGTGTATAGTTGAGCTAGGCTTAACATTTAATCAGGGAATATTACAAGCTACATTTTTTTTGTCACGGCCAAAAGTTTGAAAATATTTGTATTCAATTTCACGTAAAGCTTTTTCTAATTGTTGCAACAGCAATAAACATTATTGCTGGAACTGTTGGGTGTTGTGGGTGACATGGGGGCGTGCTTATCTCTTTTAAGAGGCTTGCTGTAGGAATGTGGACCACGCATAAAAACATCAATGAGCTGACAATGCGATCTACAATTAAAACGAAACGAATTCAAGTAAATTATGAATATAAACAACAGAAAGAAGATAAGCTTACATCATGGTTATGTCTAAATCGGTGACCACTTCGCCATCACAATTCCAGCTGGAATATTCCGAATTGCCTCCCACTTCCGCTTGAGTTATGGGCTGGCAAGAGCCATAGGCTTGGCTCAAATTATTCTCCTCGCTGGCAGCGGCTGCTGATAGAGTTCTAAATTGGAATTTCCTAGTTCGGTAGACCTCCACAAAGGGCAGATTACGCTAAAAGTAAAAGCAAAGTCACGATAAACGGACTGATATTAAATAATTTGTAAATTCTACTTACAATGTCGCCTCCCCTTCCAGCCGTGTTTAAAAGAAACCTGACATTATTGATCAAGGAGGTTTTCTTAACCAAAATCAAATCCAGACAACCATCACCCAAATGACTATAGCGTGAAATACCATTGGGACTACGAGAGCAGGCACAGGTTATATTGGCACCACAAATCATAAAAAAATTGCCTTTAATTGTCTTCCATTGAAGATCAGGTGAATTTAAATCGAAGGTGGAATTGGGCAGTCCTCCACTAGTCATCGATGGTATTAACTGGAGTTGGTTAGGACGTGGACGAGGCCTTAGTAGTGAAGTCTCGCTAGGATTTAAGTGAAGATCAGGCTGTTCGGCTGGAACGTCTATCTGTGCCTGTTCTTCCCTCGGTTGAGACAACTGTTCGGGGGTGAATGTTGAGGAGCGTTGATCTAGTATGGAACTGGCAAAGCTGCAGCGCTGACAATTAGCATAGCAAACTGTTGAAACATTGTCCTCCTCTATTTGAGGGGTTTGTGGGTCCAGCGGTGAATTAACTTCTTCAATTAGGCGTAACTCGGCGTCATAGCCACGGTTGGTGATGAACGCTTTGACCCCACTGTACTCGTATCTACGAGTGCCCATCCAACGATACTGCTCACTCTGGGCGGCCACATCACCCAGATAGCCATAGCTGAGTACGCTGGCACAGAATCGTAAGAGAGTTTGACTATTGCTCACACTGCACACATCCAGGCCACGATGTTGGCCCAATATCACATGAATGGCTGCTGTACGCACATCTGCTGTGCCATGCATACTATAGGCTATGGTATCGGTGCTTCCGGCGGGTATGACGCCAACCGGCAGCTCTGGTCGCGGAATGAACGCCGGCTTCCGCTCATCCAGATCTAACTCCTTTATGCGGCGAAAGATTAAACCATTGATAACCTCTGCCACAGTGCCATCTCCTCCTACACAGCAAACCGCATCGTAACAGCTAAGGTCGTGGCTTAGGAGAATATCCCGTATCTGATTTGCTCTCTGCGTGGTTATGCAAGTGGCATCAATGCCAGCCAACTGGAATATGGGCTTTACGTCCCGCTCATAGGTCTGCGATCCCGCCTTGCGTCCACCATAGGGATTGATGAACACCAAAAGACGACGCACCCGCATTCTCGTCGGCGTGGAGTCACTCAAACGTAGTTGCAACTCCTCCAACCATTGACGTACTACATAGGGATCGGCATTGTACAGGGTCAAATGTTGCACTTGCCAACGATTACAATCGGTCTTCGATTTACTCAATCTCTGAGCGTAGTTTATAGTCAGATATTGATTTGTGGGTCTTGTGGACACACTAGAGATGGGTGCATGCTCTGGTGGTTTCATTGAGGCCACCTTGGTGTCGCCCGATTTAACGCTAATGATGTCATCGATGTGCAAAATATGACTACTCGGACCGTAGACACATCCGGCAGATCCATCTGGAATGGCTTTAGTGTCCGTTGGTGGAGGCTGCTTTTCCTTTTCCTTGATCTTCTGCAAGCGTTCCCATATCAATTGCTGGCCATGGAGCAGCACACGATAGCTTTTCTTTTTTAATTGGAAATTATTGAGCAAAATGTTGCCAAACTCCATTGCTCCTGGAGCAACCGAGGAGGAGCAGCATGGTAATGGCTGTTTGCTCTGCGTCATCTTGCTTTGCCGCTGTCGTCGTCGTCGTTTTTGCCGGCTCTGAAAAACAAAGAAAAGTTGAAACAGGTTTCGCCATAGAAATAGTCATCATAAAACTCTGTTACAGCTCCATTCTCTTTTTATTTATAATTTCTAAAAAAAAAGGTTTACGTGTGCTTGGGCCTTAACTAGAGTCATAAAGGTGTGGGTTGCGTCAGGGCACGGAGGAAAAGGTCAACTACTATTGATGGCCTCTGCCATTAGCAGTGACATGCTAATAGTATTCCAATGAGAATCATCATCAATCAATAAATCGATTATTGAATTAAACAAAAATCAACAACTTTTCAAATTACAAATTATATAAAAAACGATTTTTTTAACGTTTACTCTTTTCGAGCCTATTTTTAAACAAAAGTTTTCTAAAGAAAAATTTTTAAAAACGGACTCCAATTTTTTTCAAGGATGAGCAGAAACGTTGCCGAAGTTTGCACATTTAAAAAATCAAAGTAAATATAGTTCTAACTTAAAAAATTTTTAGTTGTTGCGAAACGAGTTGACCCAATTTGTAAAGCTTTTTATGAGAAGCAAAAAAACCCCTTTAGCACCTGTGTAACTTTCCAAGAAAGCGAGTTACTTTAAATGTATTCCTTGTATGCATAGAATAATCGAAGAACTAGACAAACAAGAACAAATTCCTCTTTTCATTTGAAACAATTGTAACAACTTCCATTGTTAAGTAACAAAATAGTTTAAATTATTCAGAATTTTCAAATTTACTTTAATATGTACATATGTATACACAAAGCTACCGATTTGTGCCGTTCTAATGTCTATTTATCTCTCTCTCCCTTTTCTTTTTTGTATATACTTGTCCATTTAGAATTTATAACTTTGTATTGCCTTAGGTTTTGTTTCGCTTGCTTATCAGTTAAAATACAGCAAAAAATAAATTGCACATTTGCCCCGACAAAGCGTAATTTTGTTTTTTATGGCTCACTGAACTTATGAGAGAGGGAACTCGATACTGAGAGACGGAGACAAATTAATGTGTTCAATGGAAAAAAAAATAAGAAAACAGGTTTAAATTGTTGAGAGAAAAAAAGAAAAAAGGGAAGGTGTTTAAAAAGTTGATTGAACTCTCAACTCGAAAAAAAAAATGTATTAAATTACTGAGGT
This sequence comes from Drosophila nebulosa, assembly GCA_024703675.1. Classification (NCBI taxonomy): domain Eukaryota; kingdom Metazoa; phylum Arthropoda; class Insecta; order Diptera; family Drosophilidae; genus Drosophila; species Drosophila nebulosa. The sequence goes on along the minus strand of JANFPS010000004.1, from coordinate 5,435,296 downwards.
CAGTAAAAATTGAAAGAGAATATAGAACACTATGGTAATAAATTTCACAATTTAACCAAAATAAACCGGTTTTAAGTAACATCTTATGAAGCATACAATATTTTTATTTGTTTGTTTAAAATATTTTAAAATAAACTTATTCTTTGGCATGCTATACAGGAGCGGATCAAACAGACAAGAACCCCCAATATCAATAAAATCAATTTATCCGAATGAAGTAAGTCATTGTGACTTTCCGATAAAACTCATGTCGGAAAATGAAAGTTAGTTCTTATTTTTATTACCGAATTTTGCTATGATAGTGCGAGACATTTAAGTTTTGTTATCAGCTTCTTTTATCGATTAGTTTTGTGTTTTTCCTATAAGTCTAGATTTATGACCAGTCATGGTTCTTTATTGACAGTTTTAAGTAGGTTCCCTACTCCACTTTAGCTGATTTCGGCCCCGATTGAAAGCAAACATAAAGCTTGCCATTTTGTCAAAGTGAAAAAAATATACACAGACAATACTCAACTCAATACTTAGTTAGTCACAGCCATAAAGGGGGAAAAATACACGTTGCTGCTAATTGAACACTCACAGACACACTCACACAATCATACGGAGAGGGGGACAAAAAGAACTCACTCGACTGTGCAAACAAGTAAACTAACAAACACTACGTATACGCAATCTACTCAAGGTTATCTTCACTGATCAGCGAGCGATCGCACCCAAAAGCTTAGCTTTAGAATCATCAACTAAAACCGAGTCTCAGCCGGAGACTGTAAACTGAGGAAGCTGTGCGTGCAACACATGTTTTCAAAACGAGTTTCGATTCTCTCGCCGACGTCGACCTTCGCCTTGACTTGACCAACAAAAAGCCATAACCGAATAACCGACTAAATCGCATAAGCAAAATGCAGCGCACTTGCCTTTAGATCATCCATATGAATCTAATGACTTTGGACCTTGATATCTCACATATGTTTACTTTATTTTTGCATTTGCTTAGTAACAGGTTTTGGTTGCAGTTCAAGTTTATTTAATTTAAATTTTTTTTCTACATTTCCTAGTGGCATTCCATATGCAGTGCTTTTTATGAGTTTTTTAACTCAACTTCGTGGGAGAAGGCGACAATACAAAAATCATAATTTCAAGGTTAATGGGTTTTGGTTATTATGCCATTATACAGAAAACGGAAGAATGCCAGAAAGAAAATTGAATTCATTCAACAAATAAGGTTTCAGCGAGCTCTAAATACAAAAAATCAATTGAAAAAATGTATTATGTATTTGTGAATAAAAATGGCTAAGTATAAATATTTTGACAACCATTTGTAGCTTTCCTTTTTTATAAACGACAATGAAAAAATTAGGATAACATTTCAATAAAAACCTTTAAATTATTTTTAATTGTTATTTATTTTAACACCATCTGCATAATGCATATGCATATAATCTAAAATGCAGTAATTTCTTAAAACATATCTAGGTCATAGGACAACAACTCAATTTAAATGTTATATTTATGTTACAATAAAGTATTATCGCATACTAAAAAGTTTAAAATGTTAAAATGTTTTTGAAAAATATTCCAATAATTCAACATTTTCGTGGAATACTATTTAACAAAGAGAATACTCGAAAGGTTATTCACACGTTTTACCCAATGTATAACTTTTTCTCAATTTTCTCGCGATTAAATTCAGTTTTCACTTTCATTTTGCGTATCCTAACATTTTATAACATTTTTACCTCTCTGATGAAATGCATGCCAAAAATTTATTCGTTTTTGTTGTTTTTTTCTCTCTTTTTTTGTGATTGTTGTTTAATTAAAAATGTTTTTATTGTAGTGAGTCAAACAAAACAACACTTGTAAAATACTCTATAACTCGCTTAGCTACGTATTTATTTAGGGTCTTTGTCATATAAACGAACGAAAAAAACAATCACAAATGGATGCAAACAAAAAAAAAAACAGAGGAAAGGAAATAAAGTGAGCGAATACAAGACATTTCCCCCTTTGGGAAATGTGTAAATAAAATGTTTGTACATGAACGAGCAAATTAAATAAAATATGTATATTATTTTACGAGAGACTCGCATCGCAATTGGAAGCGAAATGGGGGCGGCGGCTGGTGAATGAGAGAGAACGAAACCTCACAATTTGCTGGGTTTTGATAAAAATAATGGGACCCTTCAAAAAAATGCTAAAAATAATATAATAAAATTAAAACATTTCTTGTGAAAGTTTATTAACAATAATCGGAGACCGCAACTTGTAGATTGCTATTTCTATATCAACAAGCGATTAGAGGTAGACAAAATCTAGTAATATTTATAAATAAAACGGTTTATTTTGGTTACTTAGGTAACCCACATACACATATTCCGATGACTTGTAAGAATTGTTTATTTGCCATAATCAATTCAAAATTATTTAACTTACTAATTTTATAATTATTAATTAATCTAATAAGAGTTACATACATATTAGACAGCTAAAAGGAAATCAAAGCTATTACAGTAAACACTTGTTTAATGAATATCTCTATTGGGCTGACATTATTTTTGCGATCTTAATTTTTTCATATTTGTCAGCACAATGGTTTGCCTCATAGACAGACACTTCTTTAAACCGATCTGTATTTTTGTAAACTAGCAAATAAAGCAAAAATCGAGTTATATACAACGCTGTAAAGCCAAAAACTTCAGCAATTGCCTTACAACTTAAATCATTAAAGTTATTAAACCATTTTTTTTAACCGTTTCGTACTGTTGTTATATATAATAGAGTGTATCATTTAATTCGTTGTTGGTTCGTGAATACTTTCGTTTAGCAAATATGTACTACAAATCAGCTATGAATTTTGTTAAACAGTTAGATTTTGTTTAAAGATAAATCGGCAATTAAGCGCGCTAAACTAGACATGCAAAAATAAAAGAAAAAGATTATTGCATCAGTTTTTTAGGTCTGTGGCAAACCTCTTTTTTTTAATTCTTCCTATCAATTTTGTTTATAAACCATTTGGCTTATCGCATTAGCTCAAAACAATAACATTCGAGTGCTGGAGCACTCCAATTTGTATATATTTTTTTTTTGATATATGGTTTTTATCTTCTCAGCTCAGTTCAGCATGACAAGAGTAATCAGTTTGCACCCATATATACGTAGATATGGTGATAAGATTAAAGCCATGTGATACAGAGGGGGCTGGAGCATGATTTAATCTTGAATCTCCGCATAGAACAAGTTCATCAATGAAATCAAAATCAAATGTTACGTAAGCAGAAAGTTGCTAACACAAAAGAAGGTGGGTATCTGTATATATTTGTACATATTATATCTAAATTCAATATTTTATTTATTATAAATAACACCTTTGAGAAATGATTCGGAACCGCAACGAGGCACACCTGATTTTCGGTCCGTCAGTATAATATATCTTTATAATTTGCTGCACTACGTTTAATAAACTGCAAATAACCCGTAATGACTGACTCATGCACTCGCAGAACGCAAATATGGCAAATCAATAAATGATTTATTAAAAGGTAAGTGAAGAAATTAGGCACGATAACTTTTAGACCTAGGGTGTCGCTACTTTAGTGAATATTGATAAGGTGCGAATCGCTAATTACAAGTGAATGTTCTGGAACGGAAATGTCTTCAGGCTGTCTTGATAAAAAACAAGCAAGTTGGCGGTAAGTAGAACGAAAACTTGAAACTTTTAAACGAGAAACCTTGACCTTTTCATTTAGACACGCAACCCATAAATATATAAGTATCTATGCCATCCAACATCATCATAAACAAGCTCAAGATATTGTGTGAAAACATTAATCAGCTGGCCACAAAAAAAATAAAAATGTGGGCGAAGGGGTTGGGTCAAGCTAAAAAAAAGTGCTTAGACATAACATTTTTTCCATTTTGGCAATGTGAAAAGTCTAAACCTTTAACATTTAACGTACTCAAAACCTAAATATAAAATGTTTGCTTATTTGGTTATATTTTTCAACCGACGACTTTTAGAGACCCTTTCACAAGGTGAGACACTAACATTCGATCGTTCATTTAGGTTTGATTAAAAAGTACATGGAAAGTTCTTAAATTCAGAATCAAATGTTTAGCAGATTTTACTTGTGGAGAAAAAAAGAAATAGAAAACAGAAAGAGATAGAGAGAAAGTAAGAGAGAAGGAGAAACAAACGAAGAACTTCGCTTTGTCCGCCCCCACACTAACAATACCGTTATCTGCAGACAGCTGTGGTGCGCAAGAAAAGAACAAAACACAGCTGTAGCTTCGATTTCTACATGTGTATATGTGTGTATGTGTAAGATATACATACTTACATATGTACATGTGTTTAAGTTGTACGTTTTTTCACAATTTAAACATTCTACTACGCTCATTGCCGGTTGTTTCGAGCCAATTAGCACTGTATGAGCTTACCTTCTATAGAGTTTATCCATACACAGTCCAAATAAATGTTTTTACGATCGCTGCTGTTGTTGTTCCAGTTGCAGTTGCAGTAACATGTGGAAATCAAGAAAATTCGATACGAATACGACGCATTGCAATTTTTTTGCACACATTCACACACATACACACACACACATCCACTTAGCCAAAGTTTGAAAGTTGCAGATTTGCGTGTTATTGTAAATCCATTTGGGTTTTAAATTTTCTTAATTGACAAGTGCTAATTTGTTTTCGTCAACTGTTAGTTGAAATCAGAAGCAATTGAACTCAGTAGCTTTTAAGAATTTGTCGTATTAATTAGTTATTTATATATTATAAATTTGAAAATCTACCATTGTCCCTTATTCAAACAAGCGTGAGCAAATGCCATATTTTTCCATTTTTAATTTCATCTTGAAGTTATTACTTGTTAAATCAGCGCATAGTTCTAGATTCTTAAAAAACAAAACTTTCGACAAACTACCGACCGCACAACCCCTCGCTTAGGAAACAGAAACAACACTAAAAAGCAACAACAAAAACCGATATATTTTAAAACCGTTATATCGATATCTTTTTCCGATACTCGATGTATGTCACCCAGCGAACATGTTATAGCACTGCAAAAGCTGCGATTTTTAATTTGTTGTAAGAGCCGAATCTTTATTAAACACAAAATAACAACCAAGAATTTACGCAAAAAATCCACACGAACGCGGCGACCGCCACCCGCAATTGAAACTGACGTGGGCTTGAGACTGTCAGATAAGCAATTAAGTTATACTATGGATTAACCTTAAGGATATCTAGTGGATAGCGGAAGAGTAGTCTGAATTAATGAGAAGGTCTACAATTATCGTATATTTTGTAACCATCTAATTCAAAGTAAAAAAGCAGTAAGTAATTATTTTGCGAACCTTGTATTTACTTTTCTGGACCCAATAAAAACCATTGTATAAACTAAGAAATTACATATGAACTAAAATTTAGTAAGTCGCTGGTCAGCGTGGTCCATTAAATAAGAGTTTGATACTGTATGACGTAGTTGACTCGCGTTTTTAAATTTGAGAATCTGCCAGCTGTGACTACTGGAACCTAATGATCAATGGTTAATGCGATCTTTTCCGTCCAATGGACTTGTGATATTTCAGATTATTGAACGGTAGGTTGATGCTGGAATCTTTTAAGTGATCTCTGTTACAGAAATTAACCCATTTCGAAATTCTGTCTTTATCGTCAGCCCGACATTCTGAATGTGCCTGTGGTGCCTTATTTATATGCTAGTTGATCCTCCATTCTCATGAAATGTCCATTGGAAATTTCTGCTTGACTAACTCTTTTGGTTTCCTTCAAACTTCTTTGGTATGCTATTTTTGGCGAACTTCTTTGTAGATGTTTTGTTTAACTTTTTCCTGTTGACCGACATTATTTGATTATTATAACTTGATTTTAAAATATAAAAATCTTACATTTTCCCTAACAATATGTGGCTTAAGCCAAAAAGGGCTTAAAGGTCTATCTGCACTTCATACAACGTTTCTTAACTCTGTCTTGAAAAAACTCGGTTTACCGCCTTGGTTCCGCCTTATTAGACTTACTCCTTTTACGCTCCGGCAGGTCTTTATCGTGCAAGTCGTTTGAGTACTTCTACCATGTCCTGTGGAAAGTGTTCATTCAAACCAATTAAGTGAAGAGAAATCGGCGATTTTTTTTTTGTTACCAAGTTTTTCCTTTGCATATTTCGCTCGGCTTCTCGAGTATCGTGTTCCTCCTGTATATAAGTTCTAAATGAGCAGTCACCTTCTGAAACAGATCCAGAAACCTGCAAAGCGTTTGGCAACTCACAATCACAGAAAAGTAAAGCTAATGCCCGCTCCATAACAGTAGTTTTTTTAAGAATTTTACTTCGCACCTTCATTTGCCTGTTAAACTTCTTCATAAGCCTATAATAATCGCGTAGTTTCATATCCGATGCTTTTGACGAGTAATCTCGAAGAGGTACATTGCTGCTTGAGGCAGAAGGACTATCTGCTTCACTTGAGCAGAAGCCTTCTTTCGGTGGCTCCAACAGTACTATAGTGTCTTTGAACATATGTGGGACTACCTGGGTGGCAGCATCTGCGGAAGGTATAGGTGAACCGATCCCCTGACCCATAAACCTCATCGTAGTTTGGACTATCTCCTGAATAAGAGCCTTCTGGCTATCACGATCTTGTTGCTTCATATTGGACAAGTGAGTCTCAATGCTCTCCAGCTTTGTTTCTATTAAAGACATCAGTTTATGTAAAGTCTGAAAAGCTTGAGAAATTATTTTGGCATTGCTCTCGATAGCAGATTGAAAAGTGTTCCCCGATGTCGTATGGTTTGTAGCATTCCTAGCGTCTTCATTTCCTGGTCCTTCCAAATTGTGTTCAATCAATAACTTCATAAGTTGGGCTTGAATTCTTTTGACATTCGCCACTTCAGAACAAATCAATTTACCTAACGGATGGAGGTCCTCAAAGGCTGTGGGCAAATCATTTGGGTTAAACATTTTGCTAGAATCCTTGGATTCCCCTTTCGACGATAATAAAAGTTTTTTCCGAAAGGATTTTACTATTTAAAATTTTGCACTTAAAAATATTTGGTATATTTAAAATAAAAATTAAATGAGCACGTATGTGTGTATGTACCTAATGGATTTCAACAACTGAAAAATATAACATAACTATGAGCCTACATACATTTATTTCAAATTGTGTTCGGGTCCACCCAGCAACCCATGAAAGTCTACGGCTACTACTAGCTAAAAATTAATGAATTTTGGGTGTCCATGTCAAATGTTTAGCCTTAGCATTGCTAATTTGAAGACAGTTTTCCAAAATTTGCGGACGTGATTTCTCTTTGTAAGCCAAAAAACAATCCCCTAAGGCACGTATCCTTATCTAACATTTGTACCCGATCCGTTTCTAACTAAAAAACATTCTGGGTTTGGGCTCGAACTAAAGATAGCCCTTTTGGATTTTATATGTTATACAGGGCTTATCATGTTTATAGCCCACCCAGCAGCTTTAAACTTTGGCCCAATTTTAAAAATATTTTTAAGGTTTTTTCAGCCAATGTGTTTTTTTTCGTTTAAAAGTGGGTTATAAATATGATAAGCACTAAGAAAATTTTGAGTAAATAAACTCTCAAAGCTTCTCTTTGAAACCTGTTTGCCATATAAAGAGATTAATAAGAGTATAAAAGGTATTACCACATTTATATTTAGAAATATTCAAAAAATAAAAAATTCTATCCTCCTTCAAGTGGGTTATGAATTATTTCTAAGCGCTTTTATATTTCCAGTTGATACTTCAAACATATAATTAAGTGGTTGCAATTTTTTAAATAGGAGGTAAATTGGCGGTCGTAACCACTTTTTTTTAGAGCTTTCACAAAAAGATAAAGGTTCAGAAATAAATAAAAGGCTTAAAGCTTTACCAAAACTACGTTGAATGCTTTCCAAATTGAGCTCCCAAATAAAAATGGTGAAGATGTTGTAAAAGTTTTTAAACGTAATATAATAACTAAATCCTTGCTTGCTCTTGGGCTGAAATTACCTAAAATTTGACTTGAACAAGAGAGTGGAGAACAAAGTGCTCTTAGAAAAATTAATTTTAACTATAAATTCAGAAGTTTTAAAGTTCGTACACGATGTAGAACAAAGTGATCCTAGAAAAATTAATTTTAACTATAAATTCAGAAGTTTTAAAATTCATGTACGATATAATACGATATGGAATTGATTGTTAAAGAAGTAACAGTTTTAAATTGTATACAACACCCTAATAAAAATGGCGAAATATATGACGATTTGTTGACTCAAGTACTTAAGTACAGGCATGCAATTATACAATCCATGAAAGACTGGACCATGCCTTAAAATATTTTTGAAATGTGGCTACGACTGGAATTTGCCTCGTGCCTACATTTCGCATTCAAAGTTTGCATAAATCAATCTTGTAAGTTATGGTTAGTAGACTAACCCAGCTCAATAACTCAACCACAATATGGTTTTTAACTGTTTCGCGAGCTGTTGTGTATTACTGTGGCTAAAAACACTCGAAGAGTTTTTGAGTTCAAGAGAACTGCCTCAGATACAATCCACACACATGCTCTTACTTTGGCCCTTACCTGCTTTACAGCTTACAGGTAAAGAGTAGAAACAGGTAACTTGTCGGGAGAGTGACTGCAACTTAACGTTTAAGAAAGAGCCGCCGCTAAGATCATCAGAGACGCCGCTCATGGAGATTCATTCCACAGTGAGACATCGTCGCGTTTACAACTCTCGGGCGGACGCTTGTCAGAAGATATTGAAGCAATTGTTAATCGTTGACATGTGCCAGATCGTCTAGCAATTTAAACAGATCTAAAATCGCATATGTATTAACATAAAAATCGTTCGCTTATAGATCGTCAAAAACGTCTTTTAACATTTACGCAGTGTATTATGTAAAACGGAAACTGGAAATTTAGAATTCCATGACGCCATATTTGTTTTTCAACCTGATTGAACGCCCGTGCTTGTGCCTCTGAAGTCATATTGTGTCTGTGTGTGCGTGTGTGTGAGAATCAGAATCCAAATAAAGGGCGGAAGTAAGTGTTGCACTCGAACATCGATTCAACATCTGAGTGCAAAATGTGTTTAATTTTGTTGAAAAAATAATTAAAAATAATAATAGAAACCGATAATATAAAATTTCTATACCGATATGAACGAGCGTGTGTGTGCCCTTGTTGGTGTAGAACTGTATGTGAATGTAAATGTGCATGTGAATGTGTCTGTGAATGCGATTGCCTCTGTGTGCGCGGGCAAGAAATATCCGCTTACCTAAGCGAAAAAAAATTCTCTCGCAACGGCTTAAGAACCACACACAGATAAAAATACACACACACTGACGGACACACACACACGGATACACACTCACAGAGACAGAGACAGAGACAGAGAGGCTAACACACAAAGCCAAACCAGAAAATCCACATTGTTCGGTGTCTCGTTCCGCGCGCCTACGTCGTCACCACAGAGAGTTGCTACTACTACTACGTAACGTAAGCCGCCTGTCTACTGCTGTGGTTGTTGTTGTTGTTTTTGTTGTTAGAGCTTGTTTTTCCTTTTGCTAACACAAGAATGGGTGACTCCACACCCATTTGCCGCTGTCGTGTACTCTATCTGGGCAGCGCCGTGCCGCGCCAGAGCAAGGATGGCTTGCAGGGTATACAAGAGCCCCTGCGCAGCCTCTATCCATCGGAGGGAGCTGTGGGCGCCAAGGGCATCGACAGTTGGCTGAGCGTTTGGTCCAATGGCATCCTGTTGGAGAATGTGGACGAGAATCTGAAGCAGATTACCCGCTTCTTTCCTATCGAATCGCTGCATTATTGCGCTGCCGTACGGCAAGTACTCATACCAGAACGTGGCAATGCCCATCCGGAGCCCAAGTTTCTGCCCTTGGACTCACCTTTTGCCCGCATGCCGCGGGCCCAGCATCCGCCCATATTCGCAGCAATCCTGCGAAGGACCACCGGCATTAAGGTACTCGAGTGCCACGTGTTCATCTGCAAGCGCGAGGCGGCAGCTAACGCTCTAGTCAGATGCTGTTTCCATGCCTATGCAGACAATTCGTATGCCCGTCAGTTGGAGACGAGCAGTACGGCGGGAGGCGGCGGCAGTGTGTACGGCACACTGAAAAGCGGCGCCGGAAGTAAATCTAATGGAGATCTAACCACAGTCGGCCTGACCAATGGCAATGGCAGCCATCATCTGGCACTCTCCGCCCAGGGAGGCTGGCGGTCACGCGCAGGCAGCACCACTACATTGAATAGCTTGGGACGCACATCCAATGGCCATGTCCACAATGGCTCCGGCCTGGGCATCAATGGTGGCAGTACGGGCAGTGCTGCCGAGGGTTATACGTCCGTCAAGAACTGTAAGTACACACATACACAAGTATATTTAGTTAGTTAGTTACTCTCTCCCGTTCAAGTTCGTTGCCTAAGTTTTTTGTTTTCCACACAATGCTTACGTCACTTTGTCCCAACAACTACAGTTAGTTGAAGTCTCTCCACTAGAGAGCTGCCTCTCTTGGCTTCTCGGTGGTACAGTTACCTTCTAATTAGATGCATGTGAAAAGCGAAGACTGACAAATGTAAATTATGAAGAACTAAGACAAGCGATGCGAATCTTCGGAATGACCACTAAAGGTTTTGTCAATAAACAATAATAGGCCTTACCTTGAAACACACACATACACACACACACACACACAAAGAGAGGGAGACAAACAACCAGACAAATAGAAAACCCAAGTTGAATGTTGTTAAAAATATTTTGGGTTCAGGCAGGTATGCATTTCATTTAGTATTAACAATTTTATGTGAGACCCGCAGACATCTAGCAAGTGCCAAGTACGAACCGACCGGAACAGACAGCTAGCTAGCAGCATTGGCCGAGTAGACAGAAACCTTCGTTTCAAACACTTTCCACTCATTTAAATTTCAACGATCGAGACAGAAGCAGAAGTACAAAAATTCACTGTTTTATGACTTTCTTGTTTCTCCATAGTCAGCGGATGGCAAACTTAGTTTTTGTTGTTGCTGTCGGTGTTTGAGGTGATATTGCTGGTGTGTTATAGTGTTGTTGCCGCATCGACTATAGCAAAGTTATGATAATTGCCATGTAAATTGCTGGAAAGAAGGAAAGCAGCTGCGTTTTGTGTTTTCTATCATCTCGCTTTACTGTCTGTCGACTGGTAAAAAGGCGCGATCTCTAGTTTGGCATTCAAATTAAACAAATTTCGCTTTCGACTTGGTCCACTCCCTTGACTTTCAATCTACATTTAGTACATAAAAATATATGCAAATATATTTCCTACATAAATGCATAAATCAATCATCATTTAAAGGTAGTATAGAAAGCAGAAAGCTACAAAATCTATAAAGCTATACTAAAGAGGAAGCACACTCAAGCCTTTATTAACCTTTGAGCCAAAATCCTCCAGTTTAAAGTGTTGTTAAATTTGACTGTGGTTCAAGATAATATATAGGATTCTGAAATTTTAAACAAATTTTTAAACGTTTTATCTACAAAAAAAAAAAGAAACAGCCTTCATTTGATATTCTTCTAAATTCGAGATAAATTAAAAAAACAACCCACAACACCAACCACTATTAGTTTTTAAACAACATTTGAGTCAATGAAATTTAGAACACATTTGAATATAAAGGTAATTTTTTGAATTCTGTAACAAATTTACTTAAATTTTACAAATATCTATGAACTAATATTATTTTCATTAAGAATATCTTGAAATTGATTGTTTATGGGTAAATCGGTTTATGTATGTCTGCAGATCATATAGTGATCATATAGTGAAAATACGAATATATTTTCTCATGCTTAGCCGATTAATGAATATTCCTTGTCGGTTGCATGCCAAGAGTTTCGCATTTTCATCAAAACGACATCAAGTGACTTGCAATAAATGGTCTAGTACTAACTAATTAATGAAATCTGTGCTAGTGGCAGTAATTTATTATGGTAATATTCGCTACGGCCCGGTACGTTCTCACAGCCTCTTTGGTCATTCTACAAACAGTTGGAGTTGGATGTCTCTTGTGTTCTTGTAATTTTTCTGGTTTTTTATTTGAGTTGTTGCTGTATTGCCGGGCCACTTTGAACACCTTCGGCCTTTCTCCAAGCCCCATGCAGGTATCCAAGGCATAGGCACTTGTCTATGATTCAACATGCCTCAACATGATGGGTTTGTTGTATTGAGTTGAATAACTTGATGAACGCGACCCAAAGTGGCTGGATCGCTTGGGAATTGTGGTCGCGTGCAGATTAGCGGTCGCGGACTTTGGGTGCCGCCAACGCAGAGTTTCGAGAAGATGTCTTTGGATAAAAGAAACAGGGGGACAGAGGTTGGCAGAGCCAGGGGCATGCATTTGCGCTCAGCGAGTACGTAAATCGAGATGAACGCGTGAGAAAATTTTCGGCTAGGGTTTATTTTCTTATGACTGGTTTCCATTTGGGTCTGGTCTTGCCACTTTCATGTTTCATTCCAGCTTGTAGCAGCAGCGGTGGGAAGGTACTCATATGTGGAGAAGTGTGAAATCGGTGGGACTGAAGGGCAAGAAGAGAGAGAAAAGAGAGAGAGAGAGAGACAAAGCAAGAGAGTGAGCAGTCTGTATGTGTATGAGTGAGTGAAACTTTATTTAGAAATGATAAAATCTTTTATGGAACACACAATCATGTGTGTGTCTGCATCTGTATCTGTGTCTGAGTGTGAGATTTTCTATTCATTAACATTTTTATTTTGCCTGTGCCAGTCGACGTCGAGTGAAGATTAAGGTTGCTCTTGCCACAATTTCGACTGACGCTGTGTGTCACTTTAAACCGACTTTGTTGAATGTCAGCTAATTGTACTTTTTCTACCATTAAAGCGATATTAAGTCTGTGCTAGTCATTTTAATTAAAGAAACTAATTTCAATTGCGTTTAATGGCTCGAAAGCGTGCCACATTTAACGCATTGTCCGAAGGCCTAGATACAATACACTACTGATGTGCAATAGATACTTTTGCATACTACTCACTTAAACGTCTTAAATGTTGGTAAAAAAAAGTCTTTCGTTGCGATTGTGACCTCGCTTGCTAATTGAATACGTACGATCTGGGACAATACAACAGATTTGGTGATAATCAACAGAGCAAATAATTACGGATCGGCTTCAATTTGTCTCACACTTATCCGTTAGCCTGTTGACTTGAGCAATTTGCAGGTGGCTTTGCGGTCATACAACACTAACAACTTGTTTTTCGAGACCCAGAAATCAGAGCACCCAAACAGGCATACAAACACATACATATTTTGTAAATAAATGAAAAGAATTCCAACATTTGCCTCTAAAAAGTTGTTTTTTTAATTGCAACAACCTGAAGACTCTAGATACTTTTTGGGCTTAAGGCCCATTAGCTAGAAGACATTCGAACTTTAGCCAGGACTTTTAATTAAGACTCTGTTCAAACGGATTTTTATTTATTTTTAACGAATTTAAAATTTAAAAAGAATTAAATGGCGAGTTCTTTGTCTTATCGAACAGCGATTTATGGTCGTAGAACAATTGTTTCTTTCCAGCCGGGAGTGGTTACTTCATACAATTAATGAAATGTTAGGAGATCTTTTTAAAACGTTATTGCTAGAGATTGGCCAAATCTCAGTTAGCGGATTGTCATAAAAAAAAAATACATTTTTATTGTAATCAAAATTAGAAATTTGATGTTGGAAGCTGCGCTGATTGCAAATCTCAAATTAGTGAAGACAAAATTAAATTAAAACCATAAAAAGCCATTTCAACATCAAATTTAGTTCTTTCATTATCTTAAGGTCAATCGCTCCTGTAATGGGTAGGTGGCGTCTTCGACCATAGACCCCTATAAACCACTCAATTGAACATGAAATAATGGTTCACATTTTAATAAATTGGTTTAAAATGCAAACAAATTACAGCGACACTTTTCTTTCCTGAGATAATAAAAAATTTAAAATAATCACTTGTCATTTTCCAGAAACATTTATGAGATCTAAAATTATCCATATTGGATGTACTTATTGAAAGCTTAACTTAATTATTGAAAACTACAAAATGTTATGATATTTTGATTGCATTGTATCTCTTATTCAGATGCCATCAAAGGTCAGTTTCCAATAATGATATGGTGATTAAATTTTTCAATGGAGTTTTTTTTTTCTGTCTTTAAGACAAGTGGCCACTTGACCATGACAAAATGTCTATATGTATGTGTGCATGTATCGAACAATAGTTTGGTTGGCTCAAAGCTGGTCAACGTAGGCCGGTCCAGATTCAGTTTCCGCTGCCGACGCTGTTGTCGGTTCGGCTATGGAGAGGATGCATAGTTGCTGTGGTGCAACATTTTTGTTTTTCTTGCTGCTATTACGATCATCGTTTTCCATCCATCTGACAAACGATCTTTGCGTTGCATTATTATTATGCAAAGAAGCTGAAAAGAGATCGAAGGAGAGAGAGAAGGGGGAGTAAAGAGAGTGGATACATTAACCGAAATCCAGTTGCAGTTGAATGACTTGGTTGCATGCAACAAGCACTTGGGTAAAAAAAAATTTCTTGTTGACTTGCAACATGTTGTTGTGGTTGTTGTTGGTGGTGGTGGTGATCGGCCAACATTTTGTTACCTCTTTCTCGGCCCATGTCCCCACCAAACTAAATCTGAGCGTAACTCGATTACAAGTTACTCAAGTTGGTGGCACTTGAAATGCATCCATCCATCAGATGAATGGCGATCAACATAAACTTGTGGACATGATTGACCCACTTGTTATAACCATCTCTCATTCTCTCTGGGTTTCTCCCTCTCTCCTTTATGTCTATCTCTCTCACGCATTCAATTTTGCATAATTATTGATTGTGTAGTCATTTGTTATAATTTGCCTGCTACTTAAATGGTTTTTAACCATGATCTTCCGTTGTTGTGCGTTTTCAGGAAATCGTATGAAATATTACTAACTGCATTCCAATTAACTTTCCTATTTAATTTGAATTTTACTTTTAACATACATCACTCTGAAGATTTACCGCCGCTCCACCAATCCCTTGTCTTATATTGGCCATTACTCATTCGTCTGGCATTCCACGTTGGCGCGGCCTAGATAATGTTTGGCAGCTGCATCGTCGCGAACCAACCCGGCGTTCGAGCCAAGGCAACAATGAAAATTTGCAAGAAAAATTCCAAGCCACATTGTTGGATTGGTTGCTGCTGTTGCTGGTTGGCTCTCGAAGGCGCAGTTTTTGTTGGCTGACACTCCCCTTCCGCCCGGTCTGGGTCTGAGGAATTTCGCTAGCTTGGAAATTGATTCGGGTTCGGCAAGAAGCGAACAGCCACAGAATGGCATAAAAAAGCAACTAAGTAAATGCCAACGGTATGCCTTTGCCCCAGCTTTAGATACGTGATATTTCAACGAGAGTCACTTTGTTGCTGTTGTTTCTGCCACAAAATTTCCATCGATTTGGCTTCAAGCGTTGTGCGCCTGACTGGCTTAGTTACCATCGAAAGAGCGGAGCCCAACCGCCCAACAACCCCCTTTTAAAGCTGAACGTGGAAATACTATTTTCACGCACGCATGCCCAGAGGCCACTTGGGCGCATCTTCCGAAATGCATCTAACACTCGTTTTGCCCGCCTTCCTTTTGCTGAAGTAGTGAGAGTAACAATTTTTACTTTTACGTTTTTTCTTCTATGACATAAGTAGGAGTCTCCATTCCCCTCTGCCTAACCGTCTCCTCCTCCCATCCCCCATGGCTAGCTCTATAATGTTCATTGAAACAATTTTGCGTAATTATCGACAACGAATGCAAGGAAAAAGCAAAACAATTAAAAACCAACTTCATGCTAAGGCAAAATTAGCTTAAACTCTTATAGATACTGGAACTGGAAGTGTAATTAAGTTTTGCAGTTTTGCTTGGCATTTAATATCGAAAGCTTAAATGAACGAGTGGCTGATCGGCCAATTTAAGGAATTTGATTTACTTCCGCAATCGTTAACGCACATTATGCCAAATGAGTCAGAAAACATAAAACCACGGTGCGTCTACTTAATTTTAAAATCGAAGCGAAATTGTTTCCCTGGCAAAGGGAAATCACAAATGTTAAATCAACATCAAGCTACTAAGACCTTTAGAGTGCTGAATGTTAAAGATTTTCATAATATTTCATATGGAATTTGATAATTTTTTTTTTTGTTTTTTTTTGCCACTTTGTTTTTTGTTCCCTCTTTTCAAGCGTTTTACCTTTAGTCGTAGAGCAAAATATCTGCTATACATTTCGTTCACCATTAAAATTCACTTTCGAAAACGATGTTAAATTTTGACTGAGATACCATAAGTGGAAAAAATGAAAGTAGGAAGATATTTGAAAAGATTAACGTTGTACAAGCCACATAGAGACAAAGAGAGAGAGAGGGAGAGAGAAAGAAAGAGAGAGATGGAGAGAGGCTGCCCAGTGGTTGCTAAAATGATGAAAATCTGTTTAAAAGAACTTCAACAATGACATTTGCTCGTGTGTGAAAAGCGACAGGTTTTTCTTGCTAATTAGGTAGAAGGGGCGAAACGTCTGTATATCGTCGACGTTCCCACAAAAAAAAGGAACAAAAAAGTTAATTGCCACCGCCTCTCATAAATTAACATTTTTAAGGTGCTGGCTACAAACTCTTTTCCGCTGGACCCTGAAAACAAAAAAAAAAAAACGTTCGCTCTCATTTTCAAAGTTAGTCAGCCAATTGCTCTCTGCTCGCAACTGGGGGTCAATAGACCCCAGAGCGAAACGTATTTCTCATGGCACAACAGCCACTGAGGGCAGAATAGCGAAACACAAGAAACAAATAGCGATGGACGCAAACAAAATTATGGCATGGCAAAAGAAGTTAAAACACAAAAGTGACCAACAGAAGAAACACAGAAGACAGACACACACACATAGAAGAGAAGAAAAAACAAGTGACTCGTCGTTTTGTCGTCTGCCAAACTGAGCTGCACTGCGTTTGGATTGGGTTGGGTTCTCGTACCCAGTCTCGGACAAGACGATCAGGTTCGAGTCTGAGTCTGGCTCTGGTCTGGGTAGCGGGTCGAGGGTATAGCTATGGCAACGGTTGCAGGTGTAGCCACGCTCAAGTTATTAAATTACCGTTATTTATTACAAAACCGTTGCCGCCATGGCCCAAATGCGCTATAGAATCGCGACAAGCACAACGACAACGACAACGACTACATTTGCTTGACTGAGTAAGTATCTGTTGAATAGGTTGCCCAACTGACCACCATCACCAATCGAACGTGCAAACGAAACGGTTAAGAAATGCCAAAGCCAAAGTCAAATCGATCCAAATTGTTGACTGTTTATTTATTTGAATGCGTCTGTTGTCGCCATGCCCCAACAACAACGGTCTTGGCCCGTTTTTCGACTCGAATTAGACGCGCTTCGATTATACTGAGTATTTCATTTTGGTTAATTTGAATGCGATTGCCTTGTTTCTTGCCGCAATTCGCGCGTGAATCGTCAATCGAAAGGTGAGACAAGTGCGTCCAAGGTCTCAGCCCTGTTCCACCACCCCGTCACAATGGATATTCAATAGCTGACAACTAACCATTTGGCCATGAAGGTCAGTGGAAAGCCCGCATAGATACTCAACTGTATAACAAGCCAATTTGCGTACAATGCTCCCCTAAATGCAATCAATTCACACTTTACTTACTCAATTTCATAGACAACATTCAAATCTTTAAAGTAAACTGAACAAAACCGATCCCATAACCTCGATAAATATGTGCAATTAAAGATGATCATATTAATACAATAGATTGAAATTCTTGATCAGGGTACCAGAGAACATTTAAATAATTATGGATAAATTAATCAAAGCTAATGACACTTACCTTCGTTCTTCATCATTTCCTTGTTAGATTAAATCACATTCTCATTTGAGAATTTCTTATGGATTAATTTGATAGTGGAAAGAACAGTGTAACAATATAGCAACACGGTATGCAAAGTCAATTTCATTCTTTAATTCCACGAAGGCACTTTTTAAACAAGATTAGTTAATAATTCGATTTTGTATGAATTGATGCCAATCGACAATGCATCAAAAATCTCGAAGATTATTAAATACTTTACCTGATCGAAAAGTTTAAAAAAGCTATTTAGAAAGGAAAGGCACTTTGTTAGTGTAATGTCGAAATACAACCTTCTATTTGAATATATTCTTGACTTTGAATACGAACAAAGTCAAGAGTCGATAAAATTAAGTGCCGTCCTTCCCTTTGTGTTAGGTTTCAGTTTAACGATAATTTCAGCATTTACTTTTTTCTTAGCTGGCATATTAAATGGCTGTTAATAATCATTGTCAAATTTGTTTCCCAATTACAGTTTACGGCAGTAGTGCAGATCTTAATGTAACAGTGGATGATGGCGAGGTGTCACTTTATAATGGCGATGAGAACCATAAGGTTTGGAGCGGCTCACAGGATCAATTGGATAGCATTGGAGCTGTCGAGAGTCCGTATGAGGTATTCTCCGGTAACAACTCCACGCTGGGTAGGCCATTGCGGGCTCGTCAAATCAGCACACCCATCGAAGTGCCACCGCCCCCAGTTAAGGAGGAGCGTAAAAACAAGAGGGACAAAAAGTCATCCAAGTCGAGTGGCAGTCAAAGTCTATCTGGTACATTAATCAGACCAAAGCCCATGCATCCGGCGGCAATGCATCGTCCTGGAATGCAACAAGGTCATCCGGGTCCAGGTAGCGTTATTTATGGTCCAGTAGCCGGACACGGACCCCATCCTTCCCGCTACCATACCATCAGTCATCGCGGCTTTCCCGCTGGTCCGCCGACACCCAATCATATGGGCCATCATCTGCCACCGCATCCCCATCAGCACCACATGATGCATCATGGGCCACACCCACATATGGGCGGCATGCCGCCACTTCAGATTCCGGTGATGTTGCCGCAGCAGTATGCAACTTTGCAGCCGTCACGTTCTACCAGCAAGAAGAAGAAGAAGGACAAGAAGAACGGAGGGGGTGGTGTCCCAGTTGGCATGCCCATAGTACCGCCAATTTATGCCTATCATCAGCAGCAAGCAATGGGCGGAGTACCACCACCACCGATGGCGCAGTCGGTCATCGGAGAGCCGCGTCCCCTGGGCATGTCCAGCCGTAAAATGGCCGCATCCATGGGCAATGGCCTAGATGATTCTGGCAATTCGGGTGCGGAGTCACCGTCTCCTGGTGGCACAGGCATATATAAGGTATGAAACATTATCTTTTTAAAGTCTCTTTCGATTGCTAATAGACACATTTTCTTACAGCGCAAAGGGCACTTGAACGAGAGAGCATTCAGCTACTCTATACGCCAGGAGCACCGCAGTCGTAGTCATGGTTCTCTGGCCAGTTTACAATTTAACCCGCCGGACATAAAGAAGGAACGGGAAATTGCTCAAATGGTGGCTGGCCTGGATTTAAACGATGGCGAACGGCCCATGGGACCAAACACTCTGCAGCGCAAGCACATGGCAATGGCGAATGGACCGGGACCTGTACAACACCCACATGCCCATCCTCTTCCTCATCCACACGCTGCCCATCCGCATGCCATCTATGGGCCGATTGGTCCATCCAGCAGTTTTGGCAAGCCACGCAGATAAAAGAAGACAAAATACTCCCCATTATCCCTGCACCTGCGCCGAGGGAGTTTGAGATGAAGAATTCTATCAATCTATCTATCTATATACTTACATATATACATATATATATACATATATATAAATACAAACTTTTAGCGATGCTGGTCAAATTAGAAGAAAAGGATGCGAACAATCAGAACTTGTAACTTTGTTTAGCTTTGATTACCAAAACGAAAAAAAAGGTCATCAGAATAAATGCAGCCGGACCAGCTAAAGGGTCTGAAGGGAATAGGAAACGCGATGCTGAAGCAACCAACTTATAACAATGAATATGTGTGCCTTACTAGGTTTATACTCTAAGTATATATATATACAAATATATACAATATACAATCAAACAAGATGAAATCCGACGCGTTCACCGTATGATTATATGAAATACAATATATTATATATTACCGATTATAATACATAATGTAGAATAATATAACACATAGACATTGACAATGGCAAAACGACTTGAAGAGTTTTTGCGTAATTTTTTTTTTCGTCTGCCAAACACAATCACAAATGTAAAAAAATATTCTTACTTTCTAAAATGAAAATGATTAGAAGAGAAGAAGATCACTTGACTATTTTGCATACAACACAATATTCCAATCTGTCCATATTAGTTCTTAAAATGAGCTAAATTAATTGTTAGTAGAAATATTATAAGCATAAATAATCGTATACAATGGATTGAATGGATCGAATATGTACCATAAACATAATAAAATGTTAACAGAAATTATCCTTAAACTTCGACCAAAGTATCTTTCACTATGAGCAGACCCAATCGAAGATAAATCGCCTACGCTGCGGATACTTATGCATGCCAGGCAAGACACATTCTTGCGGTGTCCAAGCGACTCGAGTGGGATTGAGTGACACCGCAGGTGGACTTGCTTGATGGCTAAAAAAAGACTGCAACTTAGCCTTTGGCCAAGTCTGTGAGGCATTTGAAAAGAGTTGGCATGCACTTCGCATGCAGATTTTCACAGTGGGTTCGGTTTGTACGCATGCAAGTGTCTGATTTGCATACGAAATGAGCTCTGACTTGAAGACTATTTTCATTGGAATGTCTCAAATACTATAAGTAGTTATATCTAGACATACCTATTGGTTTGTATGCATGTATCGGTAAACAAAAACCTTGGGTTCGGCACTACAAACAAGCGAACCAACCGAAGCAAGCAAACAACAACTGAACAAGAAAGAAACACAGATACCTGACGAGAGAGATTTGAGATTTTTGACAACAATGCGAACAGATGAAATACATACTTATACATACATACATACATATATGTATGTGTATATGTATATGTATATACGATAAGTAAGCGAATATGAGATGAGGTTGGCAAGAATTTCGCTGAGTCGAATGCCTGACTGACGATTTCACTTCCAGTTTCACTTGCCGCTCAAAAATACGGCAAATAAAGATAATCACGATTTAAGGCAATCTCTGTGTCTGAACTTCACCTTTAGCTTTGTGAAGATTTATGTGAAATTCAGGTTAGCAGGTTAATATATAATTGGCCAGAGCCTGTGTGTTCCAAGTAAAAAGTTCATGGCAAAAATATTTCATATACTTAACTAATTACGTATGCATTACCCAGTTGTCAATAGATAAGAAATTTATGTTCTCCAAATTGCGTAAATCAAAATTGGCAGATCCAGTTTCCAAGATGAGAAGTTGGCTCATTGCGTAATGAATATATGTACATATATACCTACTTACATATATACATAAAAACATACACGTATGTATGTTTGTATATAGTGACATACAGATAGATGTACATATTTTCAATTAAAACCGCCAGCCATCACTTTGCCAGTGGTTTGGCTGGTGCATGCTGGTTATGGATGTGGCGAACGCCTGTGGCGCACAAGACCAAGTTCGACTGATTGCCTTTTGAATGACTCTCTCTCTCTCTCTCTCTCTCTATCTGTCTCGGTCTCTCCATCTCTGTGTGTCAGCAGCACACACAGGCTCTATGGAAATTCCACATTTTATAAAACAGGAAAATGCAATAAGAAATCGTTTTCCATTTCCAGTTTGGAAGCCAACTTGGGCAGCTGGTCAAGCAATCGAATTGCCAAACACACGTAAAAAGCATGTTTGCATTATTTGGCTGCAAAAGAGATGCTGGAGTGGTCTGATCGATCCGAAAAGGGCTCATAAAACGAGGATTTTATAAACCAATCCTGAGTTATTAATGTTTTTAAAATAAATCATAGAATTATGAAGTTATTAATTCTATAATTGGTAAAAGTTAAAACAATAAATAAAAATGCTTTTTATACTAAATACCTAAGGCTTTCAAAATATTTTTTGAATTTTATTCATTGAATTGGCACTCTATCATACTATAAAAACGCCATTGAAAATAAATTATTATAAAGAAACAGAAGATACACATTATTTTTTGTGTGAATACCTTAATTCAATTCTATATATTTAATAATAGCGATAATATTTCTCAAAAGTTAAGTAAAACCGTTTTAATGGCAATGCGGAACATTTAAAAACGGTGTTACATTTAAAAATAAAATTTCTTTTGAATATACATTTCTAGGTTTTATAATAAATACTTTACAAATGCTTCATTTAAGTTTTGACTACACCCTCAGTAAGGCAACTCTATGAAAGATTGTTAAGAGCTCAAGTATTTAAAACAAACACTATTTAAATAATAATCTTACTTGAGAAATTGGATCTAATATTTAAACAGCTACCAAATTACAGAAGACCAGTTTTAAAAGGGTTCAATTCAAACGCCATTTTCTTATATATTTTTAAGTTTGATTTCCTTCCATTCTCCGGATATCCGTTCTTCCACAAAATCCGACCAAAAATATAAATATGCTAACCAAATACTGAGTACCTGAAACTTACCATGAGAGAGAGAGACCTTATGTGGTCAGAAAGCATTGTGAATAAAACCCACAATGAAATCTTCAAAAGTGTTTACACAAATTAGTCATTGTAAATAATGATTAGGCAAACCAGCATTTTTAGCATTTTTACAATTTTAATAAGAGAAACATAGAGAGTTACAAAAAGGTATTCAAACATTGATTATGGTTGCGCGTTAAGTGCGAAATAAATGATTAGACATTTTCCTGTATTGGATAAATAACTTGACCAAATCTCACGTTTATGGCTCGCCAGTTTAAGAAGAACAAAAACCGACAAAATGGTATAACAAAAGCAGGTAATTCAAAAAATAAAGAGCTTATGAAACCCTCGATTAAAAGCACCTGCAAGAAGTTGCTGCGACGTCATCGCCGATAATGTCCAAAACGCTGGTTCAATTGAGCCGGCCGTGGATAGTCGGCCCAAAGGCCCAAAGTTTCTTTGTGTAGGTATAAGTTGTTTTTACCTGTATTGGTGTGGTGTTTGGGTGGCTCTTGTGGATTTTGTGTTACTTCCAATACTCTCTTTTGGCAGGTTGGGTCTCGGCTCTCTTGAGACTGGTTGTGGAATCAAAAAGACTAGGCAACTGCAGTTCGAACATGGGGCTGCGGCTTTGGATTGCCCGTTTGTTTATTGATAAATTCATAGATACTTTTTCTCTATAGCTGTTAATTTGGACTTTTATGTGCCTTTCTGTAGACTATCTTTGTCAGTGTGAGTGTGAATGTCTGTGCATGTGTATATGTGTGTACTGTTCGATTGAATCTTTGGAATGCGGACAATCCGGTCAACAAATGGAATTCTTTACACAGCCACATAGCGAAACTGCTGCTCAATACGATCGGTCAATGGGAAGGGGGCGACCAGCACTTGACACACTAGTCTCGTCGATTGTCGACTCTTGCTTAACTTGGGCCTGACAGTGCAACTTAACCGAAGCTAGACTAAGTCAAAAAAAGTTGAAGTACTCACTTAAGAAGAGATTTTCAGAATATTTTGCCAGAGAGTGGGAACTGAACTCTGCAACTTGACATCCAGAGAGTGAAGTCTTAATTACTTCACTTTTAAAGTAAGCGCACTTTTATCCTTGTTTTAAAAACTGCATACTTCAACCTGAAAAAAGTTTTGGTTTAAGGATATGAAATTTTAATTACATAACTCAGTTCTTTAAAAGTAATTAATGGAAAATTTGTTCTCACTCCCCAATAGAATGCAGCATTAATGTTTCAACTAAAATGTAGTCTGCTTTTAGGCTGCATAGTCAAAATGAATTGGTTTCTGTTGGCGTAAGAGAATCTTTCGAATCTTTGCATAGAAACTTTTTATGCACAATACCTAAGCCCAAATAGATAGATAAAATCACACATTAAATTAAATGGGAACTTTCCCCAATACAAAGCCCAGTTTCATCCGATTCAGTATGTATGACAGAAGGATAATTGTTTTAAAATTTCCCTTTTTGCGCATATTTATTAACTATAGTTAAATGTAAAAAGCATTTCAGGCTTGCACATGTATAGTATGAGTACACTCGAAAATTTAGGTGCTATTTACAAAATCAAATTACTCAAGAACCCCTAAGTTTTCACCTAATGTTTACCGACCAAAACGCATATGCCCGTAATCATCGAACTGGTCTTCGCCGCCGCCCCGTTTGCCAAATCTCATGTGGCCATAGTCGTCGAAGCGTTTAGACTTCACCCGTTCGTCATCATTGTCCAAGAGGAAATCTAATTCGATTGGTATTCGTGAGCGTGTGATCTTCATTGACTTAGGACCAAATCCGAAAGACCTTTGGTTGCGTCTACTGTCAAAGCGTGCCGATGGTATCCCGAACGTGTCGCCATCTGATGATCCAGCTCCTGATTCCATCTTAGATTCCAGATCTTGTAGCTGCCGCTCCTGTTTGCCACCTTCCAGGCTGGCGGACTTGCAAGGACCCGGCACCACCAACAGAAAGTAAAAAGTGAATGCCAATAAAGGTAGCGCCAAGGCGCAAAAGTTGCATCTCCTGTGGTTCATGCTGCTTGGACCGCTGTCGACTGTCTCAGTAGACCAGCAAAACGTTCCTTTTATAGGCTATTCAGAAACATTTCCGTCTCCTTAATATTCCGTTAACATGACTGCAGGTAAGTATACATAATTTACTTATCTCAGACCCGTGGGAAGCTGACACATGATTGACGTGATTGATTGAATCAAGCAGCGAAATCCTCGCAGGTCTTGTCTGCGGACAAGAAAAGCAAAGGAAAAGATTATAAAATTCAATAACACAATAATAAAGCCTCCCTGGTTTTAGTTGTTTGTTTTATTTCTTGCATCTTTTAGTAATTTTGTGTGATAACTAGCTACGTTAGAAACATTTCCACAGGCTGTTTTTAAAACCAAATCATTTTCCGACATACTTTTTCATTGCTTTGAACTTTAATTTTCTTTGTATTTTGTTATTTTCTAGCCAAAAGAAATGGCTAATATTAAAAACGAAAACGTGATTATGTATCTAAAAGAATTATAATTTTCATTTTAAAAACCTACATTTGTTATTCCAGTTGAAATTAAACATTGAAATGAGTTATTAAATGTACTAATTTATCTGAAATATGATCTATATTAAATGACGCATTTTTTAGACGTCTGAATGGTTGTACGATAAGAATAAAAAAGCTAACAAAGAATGATTTTTACCAACCCAAAATGGATCTAGGTATAATTGCCTGCAGTCGTTTAAACTGCGGATAGGAAAGCGCACAGCATTATTTCTACCTTCACTATGACAACTTCGTGGAAAATGTTTAACGGCTTTGTGTTAGCCTTTCTACTGGCCCAAAATGTTCTCTTTGTTCGATGTGTTTATAACAACTTTACAAGAAGTAATCACTTTACCTGCCAATTGGGAGAAATGTCATCGAGTGGTAAATGAAATAAAATTATAGTTCGTTCTTTCAACTAATAAACATTTCTGGCAATATAGCGCAAATATTTTGTAAAGAGTCCGACAACTATGACTACAATGTGGAAACAGATATGGCCTTAAAACTTCATTGCCCGTCATCGAGCAAGGAAATCCCTAAGATGGATAGTCCTTCGGTGGTTTATGTGCAAGTGGATGTATGGCAGGATTCGGATAGTTTTCAGTGCAACTTCTTGGACGGAGGCATAGGCTATGATCATCTTGACGTTCAGTTGCTGGTGCGAGAAGTTCAACGATTTCAGTATATTCTCAATGTATACGCCGTTAGCCGTTAGCCACCTTGTCGAGCCACTTCGTAACTCCGTATCCAAACACTTCGATTTCACCACGGCACCCAAAACAGACCATAGAGATAAGTTTATCAGTGAATCACGACTACCAAAAGCACCAAGCGTTTAGTACTCAATGTGAATCCGGTGCGTAAACGTGTGACTTTTACGGAGGAAAACCAGTGATAAGATTTTAATTAAAACAAAGTTTATGAGTTTCTATAAGCAGGATGTCAATCGACCAAGCGATCGATTGCCGAAAAACCAATTAAATATGTTCACGTTGTTTTGCCAATGCTTTGTTCTCTTGCTGGCACTTGGGGAACTCGATGCGAAAGCTGTGCTTGTCGAGGAGTTGACCAAGTGGACACTGCGGAACACCAGCTCCTGTAAGTGGACCACTTTGTTATGTGTCATTGGGTTTTCTTTTTTTAATTGATTGGATTACTTCGATCGATTCATTGGCAAATCAACAAACTAGACCCAAAAAAAAAGTTTTAGCATTGGTTGTGTCTGTGATAAGATTAGAAGCCCAATATTGACGCTGTGTTGTCGATATACCACACAATGAAACTAATTAATAGGTTGTAAATGCAACTGACTATGATTTCTGTGATTTGAGAGCGATTGCTTCAGTTTTTGTTTGTGTATAACCGGGCCAATGAATTTGCAGCATTGCAGATCGATGTGACTAAGATCCCTTCTGGTGTTTACACAGAGTTAAAGACCTTGCACGGCGACCTGCTGAGTGACCGGAATGATGTCAATCTACGTTGGATAGCAAACGAGACATGGATCTATAATACTACCTTTGACAGTGAGTACAATTTTCTTTCCTATGCGATCGTTCCTGGCATTGTTAACCAATGGTCAATCTTTAGTCTCCGCGCTGGGTGAGGATAGTCTCGTCAATTTGACACTTCATGGCATCGACACCTTGTCCAAGGTATATTTAAATGATGAACTGCTGGGTGAGACAAATAACATGTTTGTGCGTTACTCATACGCCGTGGGTCACCTACTACGGCCTAGTCCAGGTCAGAATACATTGGAAATCGAGATTCTTTCACCCCTTCGAGAGGCAAATGCCCGTGCGGAAGAGTTAGATGGGATGTATCCAACTAGTTGTCCACGTTCCCGCGGCAACGTTGAATGCCATCGAAATATGTTGCGTAAAATGCAAATGAGTTTCGGTGGCGAGTGGAATCCAGCAGCCCTCTCATCGGGAATTTGGAAACCTGTGGCCATCGAATACTACACGGTGGCGATTCTACGAGATGTGGACGTGGCCATCAATCGGAATGAAACCCATTGGACAATGGATTGTCGAGCCTTTTTAAGCGCTCCGGCAACTGAAAACTTTTATGTTAATTTATTAGTCTTTGCTAGGTAAGCGGAACAAGGTTTATCCAACGATTAAATGCTTTAATCTATTACCTGCAGTGAGCTATTGGATGAACCATTCAAACTCATCCAGCAAAAGGTTCATTATGCCTCGGCTACCTTAGAATTCAAAATACAAATTCCTCAAGTAAGAATACATTTGAAGCTGCTAACTTTTGTGTATAATTATAATTTATTGGCCACTAGGAACGCGTAACTCCCTGGTGGCCCAATGGCTATGGTCAGCAGAAGCTTTATCCTGTGCTTTTTAGTGTCAAAAGTTTTACCAGCGAGGATGGTCCCATCTTAAGTTCCCGCACTGAATCTCAGAAACTACTGAAGATCGGCTTTCGCACAATTGAATTAGTGGAGGACGAAGACGGTGAGAAGATTAGTTCCTGGAAAAACTTTAATGTTCACACTGGCGTTTATTTTAGCGTATGGCAGGACCTTCTTCTTCCGGGTGAATGGACATCCCATTTTTATGAAAGGAGCAAACTACGTCCCAGCGCACACCTTGCCGGAACTTTCCTCGACAGAAGATACGGGTAAATATTGAGTTGGATAAAATCAACTGGAGGCAGGCAATAATGACGAAACATTTAATGTTTAGTAAAACATTTGCTGAAATCAGCGCGCGAGGTCAACATGAATATGATTCGAGTCTGGGGTGGTGGACTGTACGAATCGGACACGTTCTATAGTCTAGCTGACGAATATGGATTATTGGTGTGGCAGGACATGGCTTTTAACGCTGCAGCGTATCCCGTGACCGATGAATTTGTAGCATCTGCCAGTATGGAGGCATTACAGAATGCACAGAGACTTGCCTATCATCCCAGTCTGGCACTGATTGTAATTAACAATGAAATTGAATGGTTTTTGGTTAAAAATCGCTCAGAATTTGGGGCGAATGCAACTCGTCTGGAGAATGAGTATAAGATTCTGTTTATGGGCACCCTAAAACACGAGCTGAGCATTATTTCCCGTAATGATTTTAATCCACGGCCAGGTCCCATGATCTCCACCCCCTCGTTGGGTATTACGGAATCAGCCAAAGAGCTGGCAAAAGATCCTCAGAGCCCTAACTATGGCGATGGTAAGATTTAAACTTAACTTTTGTCTACATGCGTTAACGAGTAATTTTTACTTTCGATTAGTTCACTTTTGGGATGATGAAAAAGACGGATATGGACCAGAGATCTATCCCAGAGCACGTTTTATTTCCGAATTCGGATACGCCAGTTTACCTATGCTCCACACTTGGCAGCGAGCTCTTGGCGTTAATGTCAGTGCGTCAAATGAGACTATTGCATCGCTCATTAGAAGCCGTCAGCATGATCCCAAGGGATTTATTCCGCTCTTACGTTTGATTGCCTATCAATTGCCTTTTACTCTCCAAAACTGGGATGAGAACATCGAGGAGTTCATCTACTTTAGTCAATTGGCTCAAGCCATGACATCGAAAACTGCAGTCGATCTGTTCCGAAGTCTTCGCACTGGCAATCAGACAATGGGTGCCCTAATATGGCAACTAAATGATGTCTGGGTGGCTCCCACCTGGTCCTGCATTGACTTCTATGGCAATTATAAAATGGTCTATTACTGGGCCAAGGATTTTCTAGCACCCACAACGGTCATAACTCTGTATGACGAGGCCAACGACCAGCTTAACATAACTCTAACCCGTGAGGATTATGTCTTGCATTCGGACTCGCAGTTCTTCAATGTTATCATCAGTACGTATTTGTGGACAGATCTCTACGCCAAGAAGCAAATAGCTCGAGCCAATGGATTGGTAAATTACTTAAGATTGACAATTTGAAAACACGATTAATCTCATCTTTGTTTTAGAGTTCAAACGAAATCGAAAATTTATACATTCCCCTGGAATCGGTGCTGTATGAGAACTATGCGAAGGCAGAGATTTTCTTGGAAATTATCTTGGAAGATAAATACAATGAGGTAATCGCTCGCAATTATTTTTACCCAGTGCCCATAAAAAATATTAAGGGTATGAAGGACCCAGAATTGGAGGTAATTAACTTCTATTGCTAAAATTTTCATTGTCACTTATCTATCAAAAATCTATTCTTCCCTTTTTGTAACAGATTGAAGTGGTCGGTCCCGATTGTAGCGCTCTCAAGTCCCCATATCGAAACAGTTTTACACTGCGCATCACCGTCAAGTATCCGGCACTATTTGTATACTTGGAATTCTCGCATCCGGACTATTTGGAGGAAAGACACAAATTCTCAATCAATGGCTTTACCCAGACAGTGCCCAGGCAAAGTGTGCATCTGGAGTTTGAAAACGAAACTATTTGCTTAACCATTACGGAAAAGAATATCCGTGTATTTACAATGAATCAGTATATGATATAATCAAATGATTAAATAATAAAAAGATGCATTTTAAAAGCCAAGCTATTCACCAGTTGACGATATAAGTAAGTTTTCTTGGTCATTCTATAGTCCATCTAGATTAAGTTTCTGAAAGGAATACCCTATTGGCAATTTATCCAATTTTTAAATTTTCAATGTTTGTCAAACTAGATTTAAATAACAAAACCCTTTTGGAGTTTAAAACAAATCTTGTGTAAAGTAAGCTTCATGTTTAAGTCAAAACATCAAGGTTTAACTTGCCATGACAAAGTGTTACTTATTTGGACACAATCGCAATTAGTTAAACTAGAAGAGTATAAGAGGTCTTTTTTCTTCAGTGTTTCCGAAATAGTGTATAATTGTAAAATTTTAAAGTATCATCAAGAAAAATGTAGGTTCTCTCTTACTAAAAGCATACATAAGTTTTACATATTTTTAAGCTTATTCAGTGTCCCATTTTAAGTTATTAATCTTTTAATATTTATTGCGATATACTGAAGGCATTTAAGCTACTACATTATCGGTGATAAAATAGAACTTTCTTAGCCCGTTAAAGTTACAGTAGCTTACATAATGTTTAAACTTTCATTTAAAATCGTTAGATCAACTCATATACAAGTACCCTAAAATCAATATTATTTAACGTTTAATTGGTTTTGTCTATGTCGAATTGACGACATCCATATAATATTTCAGCTGTATTAACTTGACATTGATTGATTTCATGAAGAATCATAGATTAGTATATTGAGCTTCACAAAAGTGCAAATATTTGTAGATATTTGTACCTGCAAGTAAAGAACTTTAATGTTTATTGGGGTACGATTTTTGTATACTCTCTTCAAAATTTGTAGCGGAATATTATATGTAGCTAAACCGCCTTTTTGTTAATAGGCATATTAATTTTATGCGAAAAATATTAATTATAAGCACAATTTCTAGTGATTTTAGTCAATTAGATTTCATGGTTCTCAAATATCTGACTGTAGTTAATGGACCATTTCGACCATGTAATGGTCGAACCCATCCCTAAGTTTGTATAAAGTTATTTCTTATCGGTTCTGATAGTATTGTCTATTTTATGTTGAAAAATATATTTAGGGTTTCTAAATATATCTTAAATATTTCTCAACTTAATGTGCACGCCACTGTCCAAAGATAACCTAATCTCTCTCCTACACAAACACTCCCTCGCTCTCTCTCTCTCTCTTGTTTTCGCTCATTCGCATGCCTACTCATCGAACAGCTGATGTCTTTCATAGAGTCGATTTTATTATCAGCACTTCTCACTCTTTCGCTTTCGCTCTCACCTATACATTTATATAGAATCGCGATCGCAATCGTCGAACGTCAGTCGCATTTGCACTGCGATCGCCAACGGAGGGCTAGACTTCACGTCACGTT
Organism: Drosophila nebulosa; assembly: GCA_024703675.1. Classification (NCBI taxonomy): domain Eukaryota; kingdom Metazoa; phylum Arthropoda; class Insecta; order Diptera; family Drosophilidae; genus Drosophila; species Drosophila nebulosa. The sequence continues at coordinate 5,404,240 of JANFPS010000004.1, read as the reverse complement.
GTTTCGGTTGGTTGGTCTTCCAAGAAAAGGTTGTGAGGGGTAGCGTGACAACCGCTAATAATTGGTGTTATAATTCATTTAAAAGCCAACGCTACTCAAAATTCTTAAATGTGCTTATAAATCAAAGTTAAAGAAGTTTGGAACACAACAAAAACAAAAGCGAGCAATGGGTGTAAGGTGCGGGCCATGTTGCAAATTCTTTGTCGGTGGCGCCAGCTGCTGCGTCTTGGTGGCACTAGTTCTCTATATCTGCCTTGGGGAATCGACCGTTCAAGGGGAAGTCGTTGAAGTTATTGAACTGAACAGCAATTGGGATATAGTTAACCAGAATGGCAGTAAGTATACAAACTAAATTGTTACTAAAAGTTCATTCAAAAGATTTACTTTTCCATATTTCTTCATACATATATGTAGTATTTGTGTATACGTAAAGTACCTACACACATACTAAGAAATACAACCATAAAAAGTAAATAAACTCAGCTGCGATTAGTAATGAACATAATCAGCATTGTTAGGAAAAGTGGACGCTTTCTTTATTTTGTTTTTACCAATCTTGAGAAACATTATCGCGGCTCCTTTCAAGTGTGAAAAGGAGGGTACTCGAGATTTTTTAATTTAAATTTAAACTTCTTACTTTACAGCATTGCACGAATCGGAGGTGTCTTTGCCCTCGGGTATCTACAGTGTTTTCGGCGATGAAGTTCTTGAGTCCTACAACGACGTCAACCTCCGCTGGCTGAGCTACGATAATTTTACCTATACCAAAAGTTTTCTATGTAAGTGAGAGGGAGAGAGAGAGGGAGTCTTTACATGGCATAAGCTGTATGTATTGTATATACCTTTTTATATAGTCGATGTTCAACATTATAAGGGAGCTCATATCAATCTAACATTCCATGGCGTCGATACCGTAACCGAAATACGTTTAAATCATCGTCTACTCGGACGTACGGATAATATGTTTGTGCGCTACTCCTACGATGTCACCTCGATACTGCAGGAGGAAAATGAATTGGAGGTGGAGATAACCTCACCCGTACTGGCAGCACTGGCTAGGGCTAAAGCACTGGAAGCGGCTGGACGCAGTGTTCCACCAGCCTGCCCTGATGCTAAATACCATGGCGAGTGTCACATGAATATGCTGCGAAAAATGCAGGCCAGCTTCTCCTGGGATTGGGGTCTGGCGGCTCCTTCCATGGGCATTTGGAAAAACGTCGAGCTGGAGATATACGACGTGGCACTCATTCGAGACGTCGACGTCGATGTCAGTCGCAATGACCAAGACGGGGTGTGGAACATGCACATCACTTGCTACTTGGATGTGGTGGGCAAGCAGAACTTTTACGCCCGCCTTGTGTTCTATGCCGTGTAAGTAGACCTTGATAATATTGGGTCAGTTTCACATGAGTGAGTTATTGCTTGCAGCGAACTACTGGATGAGCCGATGGTCATTGACAATTACACCTCGAATCCCATTAGCTACTTGGCGCCGTCAATTGAATTCAATGTGGCAGTTCCAATTGTGAGTACCGGCCGGTAATTGCCCGCCAATTTATGTTCTTCTATCTGTGTCATGTGCAATTACCTCTCTTTGTAGGAGAAAGTCGTTACCTGGTGGCCCAATGGCTATGGCGAGCAGAAACTATATCCATTGCACCTAACACTCACCACCTGGTTTAAGGATGGACCTAAGGTGCGCTCCAAAGCAAAATCACAAAAGACTCTGCGTGTGGGCTTCCGCACTCTCGAACTGGTTGAAGACCCAGCCCCAGATGGCGAAGGGAATACATTTTTCTTTCGTGTCAACGGCATGGACATGTTTATGAAGGGCAGCAATTATATACCTTCCCACATATTACCAGAAAAGCAGACTAATGAGGAGAGTAAGTTTAGACAATGAATCAAAAGATCATCATGAAGTGATATATTTCGGTTGATCAGGAAATAATCAAAGGTCGGGCATTTGGATTAAACGTTCTTTTACCACAGGCACGAACTCGGGAAATCGCACAACTATTAGTTTTAACGTTTTGACCAAACTTTCTAGATAAGATTTGATGTTTAGAAACAATTATCATGACGGCACTTGAGGGCTATATTAGTTTGGACTTTACAATTCAATGTAAGCTTTATCCCCAATTACATTTTACACCAATGTATTTTCAAGTACTTTTTAGTAATCGAAGACGGCACGACTTTGCCATCCCGTAAATCATGTCGCTTTATTTTTAAGATCTATTGTAAAAACGTTTAAGACTATCAGACGTGTTTCCGTTTCGGAATAGATCGACTTCAATTTCTTGTTGTTCGAATCAAATGTTCACGGAATGAACTAAAAACAGATGACAATTCCAGCTTGTATTTATTTTGTTTGTTCAGGATTCATGCAAAGCAATTATCAAGTTTAATATACCTTTTAAAATTAAAAAATGTATACATATATTTATCCCATTTTTTTCCAGTTAGTTATCTCTTGCATTCGGCCAAAGACGCTCACATGAACATGCTACGAGTTTGGGGTGGTGGTGTCTACGAGTCGGACTACTTTTACGATCTTGCCGATAGCCTAGGCCTTCTCATATGGCAGGACATGATGTTTGCCTGCGCCATGTACCCAGTGGAGAATGACTTTCTGGCATCGGTGCGCGAGGAAGTGCGCCAGAATGCTAAACGCATAGCGCATCACCCTAGTGTGGCGATTTTTGTCACAAATAATGAGAACGAGGCGGCTCTCGTGCAGAATTGGTATGGCACAGGATACGACCAGGATCGCTTCAAGGCCGAATACCGAGAACTTTACCTGGCGAATGTGATACACGAACTGAAGCAAGTTTCGCATAGATCGCGGCCGGAACCGCTGGTCTCATCGCCATCAAACGGAAAAATAAGTGCTGAGGATAACTATATTTCAGAATTCCCGCAAAACGATCATTATGGAGACAGTAATGCAATAGCACATGAAAGGCTTAAGTTTCCAAATACTAATTTTTATTATATTTTAGGACACTTTTACGATTATACGCAAGATGCGTGGAATCCGGGAATATTTCCACGTTCACGATTCATCAGCGAATACGGATTTCAGAGCCTACCAAGCCGAAACTCATGGGAACGTAGTAAAAATGACGATGAAGACCTTCTCACTCTGATCAAGCATCGTGAGCACCATCCAATGGGCTTGTTGCCCATTATTACCGTAGTGGAACAGCATCTACCATTACCACTGCCTGAGGATGATGACTACGTTGAGGCCTTGATATACTTTAGTCAAATTTCTCAAGCCATGGCCACCAAGGTGGAAACGGAGCTATATCGTAGCTTACGGGACACAAATCACAACACCATGGGTGCTCTTTATTGGCAACTGAACGATATCTGGGTGGCACCCTCTTGGTCTGGCATAGATTCCTATGGTAACTGGAAGGTAAGTCGCACTATGCATTCTTTAATGAACTCTGATTAACCTTTCTCATTGTAGCTCCTACACTATTGGGCTGTTGATTTCCTGGCCCCCACTACCATTGTGGCACTTTATGACACACCTACAGACTCCCTGAATATCTCCCTGATTTGCGATGAGCCGCAGATCAATACAAATAATTTAAATGTCGTCGCGAACATTCACAAATGGACGCAGCTTCTGCCGCGTAACTCCACCCAGTGGGCGGTGACCCTGCGTCCAAATGGAGTGCAATATGATAAAGTGATTCCGCTTACGGACTTACTGCAAGGCGAGTTCACCAAATACAATGCTTTTCTAGAGTTTCAATTGCGTCGCAACGAGGAAATCCTCTCGCGCACCTACTATTTCCCCGCCAATTTAGCCTCATCGGTGGGACTCACCGATCCCGATTTAGAGGTAAGCAAATCATATAGCACCACATATGTACGTTGATTAAATATTATTCTCTCTCGATCTCGTAGTTTGAAATCGGTTCACGTAGCTGCATCACCACTGGCAGCACCGTTCGCAATTATATTTCCCTGACCATTTCGGTGAAACGTCCTGCGGTCTTTGTCTACATAGAACTGCTGAAGCCCTATCGATATCGACTCTCCCAGAACGGATATATGCAAACCGTACCAGTTCATTCCATTTACGTGACCTTCGACGACAGCACTTGCTATCGTCTGTTGCGCAAGTCAGATTTCAGAGTTCTAACTGTCAACCAGTTTATGCCGTAGATATTCCTTGTACAAGTTTAATGGAACATTTATAAATAACTTAGAAAATAAACAAATCAATAAATATTTATAAAGTGTGAGGTCTGGCATCCCACCACGTATAGTTAACCAAGAAGCACCCGAAATTGTCGCCTTGCCTTTTTTCCCTTTTGGCCATCTATCTGTCAAAGCTAGGCATCTGGACACGCGGCGGCGTGTAGCCTTCTGGATATGGCACTAGCTGGTTATTGAGCACTCTCGCATTGCGCCAGGTCTTCACCCTGTCCTCAGCTGTGTCGGGCATGCGGACTCCCTCGATGAGCGTCACGGCGGGTCCGTCGACCACGCTGTGGGTGCTCTGGCCAATTGGATTGCGATGCGGATTCCCATTTCCCTTCACATATGCCGGCCGGCGGTTGGGTGTAGCTGTGGGCGTGGCAACACCTGCGCTTGCGGTAACGACCACCGAGTGTGGCATATATGTGACATATTTGGATTTTTGTGGCAAGGCATTATAGTTGTGCTTTGTAATAATGTTCTGTGGGCGCGTTCTTTGCCCCGATCCGGAACCACTGCTGCTGGCATAGGCACGAGTGTCTCTGCTTCTCTCGACGTACTCTGCCGGCTCGGAAGCGGCATACTGCATATCCTGCATGGGAAAGCTTATGGACGAAGGCTGAGTCTGCCGCAAAGCACGTGGCTGTGTTTCCTGAACTGAACCGGCGTAGGCAAAGGGCTGCCACTGACGATCTGCGGCGAAGGAGAAATTGTTTTGAGAGGGTTGAGCTTGCAGGTAAACCGGCTGCCAAGCGGCTGCATCTTGAAAGCCCAGCTGACGACCTCGCCGGGAGTTATTGTCCAACGCAGATTGCTCCAGCACCTTGCTCTGGGCCTTGGCCAATTGTAGCTGTATGAGCTTGGCCTGTCGCTGCTCTGCCTCCGCCTTCCTCTGACGGTACGAGCTCATCTGTTGGGCCAGTTCACTCTGCTTCAGCAGGGCTGGACTGTGCTCGAAGTAAAGCTGCCGTCCACTAGCATTGCTTTTCGGCTGGATCACTGGGCGTTTCACATCTGAGCTGCGCACAAAGAAGGATTCAGCTGCCTCCTCTGCCCTTGCCTTGCGACTGTTTTTGCCAACAAGAATTTCGACATTATCGCCTTTACTGGACTTCACATTGACAACCCGCACCTGGGAGGGATCTAGATTGCGGCCAAATCGTAGCTCTGTTCGCAGCAAGGATGGCTTGCCGGTGACACTAAACTGGCCGTTCTGCTTGCCATTGCTCGTCTGGGCCAAGGCGAATGAGAATGTCAGTGTCGCTATCAGGGTAAGCGCACTCAGGCCTCGAGTGGTTGTCGCTGCCATTTCTGGTGAATGTGCTAGAAAATGGCCAGGAAATTTTATGAAATTATTAAGAGGCAATTAAACAATTCAAGCACATTATTATTTTTTTTTTTTGATAATTATCTATAGCTAGGAGTGTTATAGGTGATTTTCACACTAGATTTTATTTCAATTTTATTTATTTGAACCGATCGTAAAAATCACTTACTATCTGTCATAAGCTGCATGCTTTTGTGTAGTATTTGCATTCTGAGGATAATTTTCTGTATCTTACTATCACTACAACTCACAAAAATATTCCAATACTTAGTATTAATAAGATTATTATCTGATTAAACAATTTACGTTGTTCTACTTAAACAGATAGTCAGTAGTTAGTTGTTCTTGACGTACTTCAAAAACTGCAAAATCAAATTACTTAATTAATTAATATTGATTTTTATATTTCAGCGAAGATTTTAAGTTTTTCGCATGACTTCTGCAAGTGAATGTCATTGGCATTTGTGGTGTAATTTGACAATTTCAGTTCCTAAAAGTCTACTAAAAACAACTAACTAGCTTCTGATTTAGTTCTTCATTGCGCTGTTTAACTAGTAATTAACTAATGTAATCAAATATACCAATGACTTATTTTCCGATGACTTAGAGATCGTTTGAGTAATAAACAAATATAAAATATATCAACCAAATTATTAGTCTCCATTTAAAATGCGTCATCCTGCTTTGCTTTCTACAATTTCTATCACTTCGAGTAGTTTGCACCCAAGCCCTTGTGAAACTTCGCACTTCACTCTTTGAAATGTCATGGAATGACACTCTCCTCGTTGAGATTGATTGTTGGGCCCTCAATTGTGTTTTGTTTGCTTCTGCCGGCATGCGTGCTCCACGTTGTTAGGAAGCCAACCATTTTGCCGGTGAGTACGTAGTGATTTCATTCAACACCTTTTCGGATTTCCCTCATTGCTGCCGGCCGGTTGCAAGTATGTATACACAAGTAGGTATGTGTGTATGTATGTAGGTAGATAGTCTTAATTTAATTATTGACAGGCAACCAAGCAGGCCAGCTGAAGTTGCTTGAGTGCATCGGCGTCTTCGAAGTTTTTATTGCATTCGCGTGTCTGCGCTGGGTGCGTTGAGTTCAGAAAGCGAAACATCAATTAAAAATTGCAAGGCGCAAACTTTCGTTTGCCGCATTGGCATGAGGAAATTGTTTGGTAGATAATGTTGCCGGCATTACTGTTTGGCCAACGACACAAGGGAGCGGTGACAACTGTTGTCAGTGTCGGCCACGCCCGCTCAACCATGCCAAAAATGTTAGCTCCTAACTACGTTAGACGAATTATTGGCATCATGCTTCCTAACACCTTAGCACTAGCGGCTGGCATTTCGTGCTCAGCATGATTCAAAATCTTTTTTCTCCAAGCGGCAGACATACCAACAACTAAGAGGGATTTTAAACGAAGCAAAAGTAGTAGAGTAATAGAATTTAAAATAAGAAAGAAATCAAAGACGTTTAAGAACAAAATGCCAAAAAATAGTCAGCTGATATGATGTTGAAATGGTTGACAAATTTGGCTAAATAATTGTCTAATGTTGTACTAAAATATCTACTTACACACACTTAATTGGTTTTCACTTTTCAACCAGGTGAGTTTCCTGAGCTTGATGTGTTTTTTATCTGCGTTTAAGTTACAGCGGATAACTTAATTTAACAGAGAGGAGTGCGGCAAATTTATTGTTCGATTTTTGATTGGAAGACCATCAATATGACGCTGGCTTCAATCCAATGAGCCACTAATGAGTGAAAATTTTTTACCAACAATATGCGCAGAAAAAGAAACAATCAAGTAAATTGTGAATTGCAATTTCAATAAATGTGCACGGCAAAGTTCACGGCACGACTGCCACAGGGGAGCTCAGACCGAGGCTGAGTCTGAATCTGAGGTTGAGCCCGCTCGTGAGCCTACCAGAAAAAATGAAATAAAAAACGCCCCGCGCTGCGAAGACTTTCACTTTCAACTCGTTGCGGCCGACTGCTTGGCGGTGCGGTAGTGCTGCCGCTGCCTGGTGTTCCCCATTGAACTTGGTCCGGAGTTGCCGATGCCGATGCCGAGCTGTTGTTTTTGTTATGAAATCGTTGCGATCGTTGGGCACTGTAACAACAACAGCAACAGCAGCGCAAACGCAAACACAAACAGAAAACAAGTTTTACTTTTTGCACAGACAAGAGTCAATGGTTGCTATTGAGCGCTTGGTCTCTTTTTGGATCTTGAACAGCGTTTTTAGGCCGCTGGCCGGTAACTGCAGCCGTTGCTGCTGCCGATGACGACGCTTCAATGTCACTACGCAGCTGATCGCGTGGTCGCATCAGTGTTTTTATAGCCAAGTCTTTTGGTGTGTATTTTTTTTTTTTTTTCGGCCACTTTTGTTGAATGGGGAATTACATCATTTTGAGGTTTGGAGTTCGGGTGAAGAGCAGGAAATGCGGCCGAGTCATTTATCGTACAGTCATAAGTTATAACAACGATCAACGGCGATTTTTGTGTGTATTGTGTGTGTTGAAATGCAGACTGCAATTATAATTTTGTGCAATTTGTTTCGTTTTCTTTCCCCTTCACGTCTTTTTCTCTTTCTCTATATGATGTCTCTGATCTAACCAGCTTGAACTATCAATGAACGTTCGTCTTTTGCATACTAAAAAACAAAAAAAAAAAAACGAAACGAGCGGCGCACATTTAATGACAATGATACGGAGTGGCTTGGGGTTCACACTGTAAATAGGAGGCGTGGCATGGCATTTGCCTTTAATTGGGTATTACATACTACTACAATGCAACAACAACAATAATAGAAGGCAATTGTGTGAAATTGTTTTCAAGTTGAATTCAAATCACTCGCCTATGTTCATTGACTTTTTAACTCAATGCTAAAGAGGAGTTTACACACTTACTCCAAGTCATTGTCGTATGTATGCATGTCCGTTGGTGCAAGTAAGTATCTCGGCCGAAACGAAACGAAACGTCAAGGTAAATCTTTAAGGTGGGCGCGTGGTAGGAAGGGAGCCTCCATTACCTTCTTTACGATCCCCTGTCAGATTGTCAATCAAAAATCAGTTTCGTATGCAACGCCTCGAGCATTTTGAAGAGATTTGACAAGACAAAGGCCCAAAATTGGAAAATATATATAATAGTAACGCCTACAATTTAAACTCAACCATAGCCTTCGACTTTGCCTCTGACTCTGACTTCGACTCCGACTCCGACCCCTCCTTCTCCTGCAGCCATCCAATGGCCCTGAATGCACATGGGAGTTGGGTGCAGTGACGAAAGAGGAGGTAGGTGGTTAGAGGTGGAGGGGGAGGGGATTGTCATTGGTAGTCAAAGCGAAGTCAAGCGGCAATCGAACGGTCCCTGGCATTGCCACAGTATTGTTATCAACGATTGCCGTAATTTTTGTGGTACACAGAGAGACTCCACGTATTTGCTGTTGATGTTGTTGTCATGTGCAAAATGCAAATGCGACTGCGGTTAATGTAATTTGTTGTTGTATACTATTGCTGTTTGTTGCTACTGCTGATGTTGTATTAATTTCACTTTTACTTTTTGTTTTTCTGCTTAACATTTCCCACCCAAAAGTGAGAAACTTTACATGATTTTTTTTTTTTTTTTTTTTTTTTTTTGTTGGCCGTAGTTGTAGTTTTTTATCTTCATTCATATATCCATACTTTCTGTGTTGCTGCTTGTATGAATTGTGAAATTTTGAAAGATCGTAAAGTTTAAAGATGCTGCACTGCCAGCCCCCCTTACATTAAATGAATCTTTTCTTTCAGTTGCTGTTTTTGCCAGCATCTTTTAATTACACACACACACACACATGATGGTTACTCATTGCCAGACTGGCCGCTAGGCGCTGGGCACTGAGCACTTTTTGGCTTAGGATAGGTCCATCACGTTCACTGAAGGTGGCGCAATTGAAAGTGAAACTCTTCTTGGCAAGTCAAAAGTTCAGAGGTTCGTGGGCTTGATGTTAGCTCCTAAATGTCACTTGAACGAATGCACACGGTTAACTTCCTCTTGATTTACTACATGTAGGCACACGAGTGTGAAAAGCTGTCTGAATTTGAAATTTGAAATTGGTCGGCACTTTATATCACAAAGCAGTAAACGATGAGTTGCTTAAATCAAAATGAAATTGCTGGAATCGCAGGCTAACTTTATATGAAATATTTCCTTACCCTAGAAAACACACTTTTGATTTCATCTTATCTCAAACTAGCTTAGCCAATTCTTATCAAAAAACCAACAACTAAACTTAATAATCTCCTTATGCAGATATTACGTATACGCCGCATTGGCGCCCCAAACCAAACTTACATTTCAATGTTAAGATATAAATGATTATATCTCAGATAGCTGCTTGATTTGTGTTCAATCTTATTAGTCCCAGATATATTGCTCCTTTGAGATAGTTTCAGTTGTTTTTTCTTTTTGCTTGTTTTGGGTTTGCTTTTTTTTTTTGGTTTAACGACTACGTCTAAAATGTGCGACAGATCGCAACGCGAACCGAAATCCAACTGACGGCAAATGAAAATCTTTTGCTTGCAAGTAAAAAAGCATCGAGCTGGAAAACGACAGCAAAAAGTAAAAATTATTATGTATACATATGTTTGGAGGCCGACAACAGCGCTTGACGAAGCCGAAGCGGACGCCAACAGACGCAGAGAAGGTAACGCATACAAATACAAAAACAATAACAAAAACTAATACACTCTCACACAGTCACCAACAAACACAAACACACATCCATACATACATATGTACACATTGCTGACTGAGCAGCTGGCCAAAGAGACTTAAACTCAGACTGAAACCAAAACTGAGACAGAGACCCAGACCTAACACAAAAGCCAAACCGAAATTGCGCTCGAGCACTGAAAAAAAGAGACTTACTCACCAGACGAAAGTAAAATCCATGCCAAAAAAAAAGAGCTAACCATTGCGCAATTGCCAAGCCAACAAACAAGGCAGAGCTGAGATTTACGAATGATCAGTCCAATTTCATCTTTTTGGCAATCCATTTCAGTCCAATGTCTGCCATGGCATAGGGGCGATTGTTCATCAAATATGTTCAAATTTAAATATATATGCATATACGTTTACTGCGTACATATGCAAATATATGTACTTAATTACCTATTCTCCTCATAATTTTTAATATTCTTTAAAAAAAAATCTCTCTTCAAATATTTGTTTCTGATATCTATTTAAACAAAATATTAATTTAACACTTATCATCCTTAATTTAAAATTACAGGAGGAAAAAGAAAAATAATTAACAATAGTAATTGGTAATTACAAAAACAAACAATTTGTTAACGAAAGACTGCTCTGCAATAGGAAAAAAGAAACATTTATGAAAAATATATGAGAAAAAATTAATGTTATAAACCAGAATTTAATTAAAAATATGCACAGCCTTAAAAGCGGTGGGTGATAGTGATTAAAACAAATGATCAGTCGTGGGCCCTGCGTAATTTTTAGTGATACAAAATCGTTCATCATATCTGTAGCTTCCATTTAATTAAAAAATCGAACTAACTTTTTGTTACAAATTAAGTTTCCCCACCCATCAAATGAAAACGGGGAAAATGGCGCTAAGTAGCTCTATCTATGGGACCCTGTGGATGAGTCTGTGTACTGCTGGGCCCTCCTCCATTTCAGTTGGCCACAATCTCGCTCTCAGCTTCAGATGAATGCCGCCGATAGTGGCCAGAAAAATAATTGCCATGTGTGGCGGTCGTTAACGAAAGTGGCCAGAAGTAGGTGTGTTTAGGTGTGCTATATGTGGATCTATATATACATATACCTGAGTGTGTGTGCTTGTGAGTGTGTGTGAGATACAAAATCTGAGGCAGTCGCATCATTGCCCACACACACACAGCCCAAGATAGCTTGGCTCAACGTTTTATTGGTAATTTTCGCAATTTTCATAGCACTTTGTTCGTCATCGTGGTTTCTGTTGGTAGTGTTGTTGCTTTAAATAAAAAGCTTTTTTTAATTAACAGAAAATTTCACTTTTTTAATTTTAATATGTAATAGAATGAACCATGGATCATGATGCTGCTGCTGCTGCTGGTGCTGCTTGTTAGTGTGATTGTCGACAATGATTCGGTGGTCAGTACCAGTTGCCAGTGCCCAGCTTATCATTGGGTAAACTTATTCGTTTCGTTGTCTGTTCTGGCACAGTTGGCAATTTCTGCTTATCCAACACCAGCTCTTGCTCTGACCCTTGCCCCTGTTCTTCAACCTGTTCCTGATCCTTTGTGTCGCGTACAAAATGGACGCCACTGCTGCCGAAACGTATACAATTAAAGCGATACTCAAAGAACTGGCTGACAATCACTTTGAATACCACAGAAATGCACACCTGGACATTGCCCTCTCCAAAGGCACGAATGTCGTAGAGTCGCAGGCAGCTGAAGAGCGGCAGAGGCAGCAGCACCGGTATGCAATAGTCCGGTGGATTGCGAATCGAGAAACCAAAATTGGCCACACCTCGCTGATTGAGATCAATGCTGAGCTGCAGACCAACATCAGCTCGATTGTACTGGATGGTGGCACAGATGCGCTGATTGAAGGCTTCTCCAAAGCCAAAGACGAGACCCAGGCAACATCTGCAGGTGTATTCGGCACAGGAGCAGGGCTGCCAAAGTTGTGGCAGCTCCACAATGTTTCCACTAACCTGATTAGGCTGTTGTCCTCGTTTATTCCCACGCCGCACAGCTAAATAGCGCAGGGGTTCCATCTCTTGACCATTGAAGGGATTGTAGAGCACAAAACGTGGACGCCTGGCCTCCTGAATGGCAGAGGGCGGTGGAGGAGGAGGAGCAGGATTGTAGTAGTACTGAGCATGTATGGCAGCCAATGGTGCCAGCAGACAAATAATTTTAAGGTGCATATCGTCCGATCTCGATTCTCGAGGTTGTGATCCACTTGCCTAATGGAAGTTTGTTGTCCACTTGCTGCAAATGGATATGGATGTCGTCGGAGTCGTGGGTTTTTCTCGCCGCGTGTTGTTTTCCCGCACAATTGTCTAAACAGAATGATCAATTTGTTTGCCCTCGATGTTTTAGGGTTTTTGTTTTTTATTATTATGAATTCTCGTTTTATGTGGCATTCTAGCCAGTTTCACTTGCCAGCTAAATGGCTCGGAAAATGTTTATTAAGTTGCATTAGTGGAAAATAGCCATAAAGTGTGTCAATGTTAGATCGCTGGGATCGATAAACTTATTCTCGTTCCCTAGACTTGCACTCATTTTTACTAATTAACAAGCTTTTGCGTCTTGCCATCCCATCGACTCTCCGATTAGACGGAACTACATACATACATTGCCATATGCATGTAATTTGCATTTTAACGATTTTCGGTACATTACGCAGACAAACGTCGGTCACACGCAAGACATGACAGATTGTAACAGAAAATTGCACACTTGACACTTTAAAGTGTGTCAAAAATTACATACGAAGCGCAATTTACGCAAACTGCGGCAACAAAAGTGAAGTTATCATTCGTAACGAAGCCCCCCGCTCCATTCCCCATTCACCACCTGACGCTTCCATTCAAACAAAGAGAGACTATTATGGTGCGCACCAGCCCATCATTTCGGGGGAGGAGATTGGGTAAACGCCTTTAAACTATTTTCAACTCCTCCAATATGTAACGAAATTTTTATGTTCATTACTTTTCCCCAATGAGTTTTCAAATTGTATTTACCAGATTTCGTTAGATCTACCGAAATAAATGCAACCTTGTATCGGTTCAAAGACACATGTGTTCGCATACAATGACTGTAAATAGGAAAAACCACAAATTTCTGTTATCATAATTATAAATAACATATGCACAAAAATATCTTCCGTTGAAGATGAGGGTAAGTCAAATTTCCGCCTCACGGTCAATTGGGGGCAATGCACAAGGTATTTATACATTTTTTATAATCAATTTGCCACTTTATTTTTAATACAATACTTTTACTAGATATAATAGGCTCTTTTTGGTTCTTGTACTATTTTGTGGTCAATTTACTCCGTTAGCTCCTACAAAATTTGTAATTTTAGCGGTTTTTGAGGAGCGTTTCTGACGTGTAAGTTGAGGAATAAATAATTTATTAATGAAAAACGAATCGAATATCAAGAAAATTAAATTAAATGTTTTCTCGGTCATAAATTTCTCCTTAGCAAGGAGCGTCCAGATAGAAATGACACGGATCTTGGTTTGTCATTTTTCAGGATTCTAAAATGAAAGGAGCAGCAATAAAGAAAATTTCGGTTAAAGCTTAGAAACAATTACATACCGACGAACGCAGGGATCATAAATATTTGGCTTCAGCACAAAAAATATTAAAATTAAGCCCAACTGACAAACGGTGGCAATGTAGCAGGCGAATCGCCATGAAGCATCGTTTTCGTTTTCGACCCAAATAGAAAGTAAAGGCAAAGTGAAGGAGTTTTCCATTATAATAAACAAACGTAGGAACAAAATTATGCTGTTTAAAGCAGAAAAAAAAACAATAGTCTTTTGTAATCATTCAGATGAATTCCATACTTTTGCTTCAGTTTTTGCTTTTGTTCCTGACATTCCAATAAGTCCTGTTGTTTCTTTTTCAACTTATTTATCAGAACCGCAGTCCGTATGAATAAAGTTGTGTTGAAGATAATCAATATCATCGTGGGTACGTAGATCATGATCCACCAGCTATTAGCTTTAAAATGGAGAAGAGCAGTTTATATTTTTTGCTGGTAGATGAATGTGAACATTTAGTCATACTTGCAATCCAAAATACGTTATCCTCGTCCAAGTATACCGCCAATGCGTTTAACACAAAAGACGTACCCCATGCATATAAACTCCAGACAGCAAAACGATATTGTGACGCTAAACGATTAACAGTATAGTTAAAGCTGCGAAACGAATTCCACATATCCAAACCCATGACAGTCTGCCAAACGTAGGATGCAATAATGCCAAACTGCAGCAAAAATCCTAAGATGGTTTCCGAATTTCGGATCATGCTAATATTACCAATGGCTCCGAAAAACTTCTACAAATCCTTACCCGTTAAATCCCATTTTAATTGTTGTTCAAACTCGTATAAATCCAATAAGAGCACTGAGTAACCGATAAACAAGCTTATTAAATAGCAAACAAAGCATTTACCATGAAGATTTCGGTGCCTTGGTAAATATAAATACACGCCGATAGTTATTAGGATGCACAGCAATGAAATGGGAATTACTGCGGCGAAGAACAATATTCATTGTCATATAATAATAATACATGGTATTGCATACATATTGTATATTCATATATGTACATACATAAGTATGTGTTAAATCTAGTGTTTAATATCAACATTGTCTTTGAATGAACATATGTACATACTTATACGAAAAGGTAAATAGATTTTCATGTGAGATGAGTTTGTACGGTATGAAAAGGGTTGGTCTTCTTAGCCCATAAAATAAATGATTTTACATACATATTTCTGCAACCAATTCGGAAGGATACGGTACACAATTGTAGGGAACGAGGCGAACTTCAGTTTCATTTGGTTCTTTAGTTGGCTGCATACAGTATTCCCTCTTACTATGAGAAACTCCATTGATCTTATGCACGAATGTCCCATTTTCAAAAACCGACCATTCATCACCTTCAACTGAGTTAATTGCACTTTCCGAATTCGTACAAGGTAAAGGTAGATCGGCTTGTATGACAAACTCATTGCGGATATGTTTTTTCACAACACTCCCGTCACTCGTGGTTATATTCAAAATGAAATCGGCGGCCCATCTCCTATTAGTAAACTTTACACACTTATTGCCAATTAATTTCTGATTCGGATTGCAACAGAATCGCACACAAGATTTCAGCTTGCATGCACATCCTCGAGTTTGATTTTTGGATAGTTTCAGCCGTTCCCCGTTTTCCGTTAAATTGTAATCATATTCACCCGTCAACTGGGCGGGTATAAGAAGTTCTTCATATAAATAAGATCCATTTGGAAACGGCTGAATGTCACTTAAATCAACAGTGTCAAAGTAATCACAATCCAGTTCAGCATAAGCACAAGAAGCGGCACAGATTATGAAAATTGTTACCACTGAAAACTGTATGTTCCGCATTTGTTAAATATTGGATATTCTGCAAGTATAAAATCGTAATAAAATCCACATTATTTTGCACAGATATGAAAATTGCAATTCGTTTCTAAGTGTGGATACGAAACACCGTTGCCACGTGTTCAGTTTTAAAATGTTTACATTCAAATATTTGTAAACAAATTTTGGTTTGAAATTTCTATTACTTGAAACCGGAAACCTTAAAACTAATCTGTTGTCAAAAGCTGTTTAAACGGATGCTGATAAAGTAATACAAAAGTTGCCTATAAGAGAAAGGGCCCAGACTTTCTTTAGCATTATAATTGTTAAATGGCTTGGCATAGCTTTCGATAAAAAGCTAGTGTCCTTACGCTACATTTTTTCGAAGAGCGTATAAATCTTTCAAAAACTAAAAATTATGTATCAGGAATTTTCTATTAATTTTTCGTTACAACAAAACAAAAACTAAGAAACAAGAGCACATGTGGGCAGAGCAAATAAAATTTGCTAACACTTGAAAAATAATTAATCTAATAAAAAGTCCGCGCTCGGAATGATTAAACCACGATTAAGACGAAAGAGCTATAGACAGAACTTACATATTTTGCAGGAATGAGTGATACCGAGAACAGTTGAAATCAAATTGATACACATTTAAGATCTGTAGAAAGTATTAAAATAAGAGCTAGATTAGATAAGAAAATTAGATAAGATATGTTTAAATTCTATTTCTAGAGACTATATCATATAAGAACTGCTAGTAAGTACAGTAAGCAAAAAAATCTGTTAATCCACTTGTAATTTACAACTAAATTCAACGAGCAAGTTGTGTCATTAGTTGTGTTGTTGAAATAAGAAATACTGATCTATTAATTTATTTATTAGTTGCTAATAGGGAAACTGATGAGTTTTTAAAACATTTTTACTGTGTAGTCTATCATAAATATTAACAGATTCTTAATTTAGTCGGCAGGTAACTCAATAGAGTAAAGACAGCAATGCAAAGTAAAAGTTTTCAAAACTTTTCATTTTCGTTTGCACATTATTCTTACTTCTAAACAACTTTAAGTCCAATCAAATTAATATAGTAGAATAAACACTAAATTAGAATACGAACATTAAACAATGAAAGAGCAATATGTCCCAATGCAATGTCGCTGTTTTAAAAATTGACTAGATTATTGTCAAAGGTAAAAAAAAAATGAATAGAAAAATGACTAGCAAATTAATGTCTTCTATAAAAATCCACTTATAAAATCATTCAAAATTAAAAATGTTTACTTTGAAATTTGAGGTTATGGTAATATAATTTATTTACAATTGTAAATCTTTTTTAATTATGTATTCTCAGTGATATTTTAGTTAGCAAAATTCTACATAAAATTTTTTTTTAACAAACCCTCCAAACAACCGTTAAAAAATGAAAACAGGTTAGCAACTGGTAAGCCAAAAACAAACACTTACCACATTAATATAGTCGAAATAGATTCGAAACAAAATATCTCATATAATAATTTTTTTCCCTAAAATGATTTTGATTTTTAAATGTATGAATACCCGCAATCAGGTCGAGATTGCCGCGCAACACATTCCCAGTATCTTTATGGAGCCCTGACTGTGACGTTGCCAGCCCTCGCTAAAGAAATAGTGGCAAGTGTAAAAAAGATAGTAATGAAAATTAAAAATGTTTAGATGTTTGAACCAAACAACAACTCGTAGCTAAAATTGTTTGCGTTATCCAAAGTGCTACATATTCTTCAGTTTTCCACATACAATGGGCGAGTTCTTTAAATCGCTCAACTTTAACTATTTCAATCCGACAAGCAGTAGCAGCGCTAGCGATGCAAATGCCAGCGTCACCGAGGCAATTGGAGGTGTCAGCCTGGACAATGAATATGTTGGCCAAGTGGTGGAGGTTGGTGGCTACAGGCTCCGCATTAAGAGTGTGATAGCCGAAGGTACGGGACATAAGCATAATAAGTGAATGAGGATGCTGCTACGTGGGCAGAAGAAAAAATCAATAGTATTGCACCCATTCGAAAAAAAAAAGCGAGCTCCTTGTTTACGCTTTCTGATCTTGTGGCATTTAATATTTTTGAGATAAACCGAAAACTTGTTGCTTTGTTAAACGCTAAGATGTGGTTGCAAATGTATTGGTTGGCATGGGCCACGGAGGTCATTTACATTTGCCTCAGCCACCCGTTCCAGTTCTCTGACTATGAGTCATGCCACACATCAAGACACTCTGTGGACTGAGAAATCGTATGCAAAAAAAAAAAAAAAAAAAAATAACTATTTTCTTTTGTTTCAAATGGTCGTTGCCCATTAAAAACTTCCACTGTGCTCGGCTTATCAGAGACTTCGTTATCAACTAATGAGTTTCCTCCCCCTTTTCGCTCGCTCTCTTGCGCGGTTTTCCCCTTTTTTCAGGCGGTTATGCTTTTGTATATGTCGCCCAAGATCTGCAAAATGGAACGGAATACGCCCTCAAGCGACTTATTGGAACTGACCAGCAGGCCTGCCATGCCATCACCAACGAGATTAACATACATAAACAGCTTTCGGGTCATGGAAACATTGTTGGCTTTGTTGGGTCCAGCTGCATAACCCAGGGACACCACCAAGGATCACAGTTTTTACTCCTAACAGAACTATGCAAAGGTAAAAGAGCATTACCATCGAATCCATACCATAACTAACTGTTATTAATGTGTATTTAGGTGGTTCTTTGGTGGACTGCTTTAGAAATTTCACTGCACCACTTGATCCACCTGTTGTCTTACGTATTTTTTATCAAATGGCAAGAGCCGTGGCCTATATGCATGGTCAGGTACCAGCCATTACCCATCGGGATATCAAGGTAAAAAAGATAATGTTTTCCATTTTAACAACTAACCCTCTATTTCGTCCTGGCAGATTGAAAATTTCCTCATTGGCAATGACAAGCAAATCAAACTCTGCGACTTTGGGTCGGCAACCAAAGAGGTGCTGACGCCAACTTTTGAGTGGAATGCCCAACAGCGTAACATGTTGGAGGATCAGCTAAATACTGTGACCACCCCAATGTATCGTGCACCCGAAATGCTGGACACCTGGTCAAACAATGCCATCGGTCCAAAGGCGGATATCTGGGCATTGGGTTGCATTCTATACTTCCTGTGCTATCAGAGGCATCCCTACGAAGATGGCGGAAAGCTTCGGATCATAAATGCAAACTACGTGTTGCCACCAGAGCCACGGGGAGCTGCTTGTTTTCGAGATATAATAAAAGGGTGCTTTAAAGTGAATCCCGTCGAGCGTTTGGATATAGCAATGGTGCTAGAGCGCCTGGCATCTATTGCGGAGACTCAAAATTGGTCGCTTAAAGGGCCAGTAGATCTACGCGGCGTTCCTATTAAAACATCACCGGCGGAAAGTCCGGCTAGAAATAGTCCACCAAGACAATCGGAATTTTACACCAACAATCCCACTCCCCAGTCCATACCGCATCCGCAACAACAACAACCACAGCCAGCTCCAAGTCATGGCAATGGTAACGGACAGGGAGGTAGCTTATTGTCCTCACTACGCGGGGGAGCAGGAACGCTCTTCAAAAACCTCAAGGACACATCGTCTAAAGTTATGCAGACCATGCAGCAAACAATTGCACGTAATGATCTGGACATAAGCCACATCACTTCACGTGTTCTGGTTATGCCGTGTCCTTCGGATGGCTTTGAGGCGACCTACAAGACCAATAATATTGAAGATGTTCGTCTATCATTGGAGAGTCGGTTCGCCCCTCAAAAGATAAGCATTTACAATTTTGGACCACGCACTGTGCCCCGTCTGCCGCCGCCTGTCCGCACTGTGGAGGCCGGATCCGTGTACGGCTGTCCACAGGCGCATGCTCCTAATCTGCAGGTGGAATTACAGTTTCTTGTATAGATATGGCAAGAATTATTATCTAATATTCTAAATTTTCCCAGGGTCTTTTCACTGTTTCGGCCGATATGTATAACTTCCTCAACGCGGATCCAAAAACCGTTGTAATAGTGCAAACGGGTGATTCCGGTGGATGCACTGCAGCCACTGTGATCTGTGCATTACTTATGTATGCCGATCTACTGCAGGAACCAGAGGATGCGGTCCAGGTGTTTGCCGTCAAACGACACACAATTAATTTACGACCCTCCGAGTTTCGTTATCTCTATTACTTCGGCGACATTTTGCGTCCGACTCCTTTGCTGCCTCACTACAAAAACACTAATCTGGTCTCTCTGAGCTGCCAGCCCGTACCACGCATGACGAAGGCGCGTGACGGCTGCCGCATTTATATGGAAGTCTACTGCAACGAGAAGATGCTCCTAAGCACCTTGCAGGATTACGAGAAGATGCGGTGCGTCCACAATGATCTTGTCTTTTGGGACACTTATCAATATCTGATCTTTCCTTTACAGGTTGCATCTGGCTGGTCCTGGGAAAATTGTGCTTCCCATCAATCTAACCGTTTGCGGTGATCTGACTATAGTCTTATACCATGCACGGAATGCGCTCAAAGGAATGGTGCGGCCGCAGGGTCTTAAGATTTGTCAGTTCCAAATCAATACTGGCTTTATACCCGAACCGGAAACGCTTATCACTTTCAATGGACACGACCTAGACGATTTGCCCGATCCAGAGCAAGTGCCAACCAATTTCTGTGTGTCCTTGTCGCTTAGTGTGACGGAAACGGAAAGCCCACCAAGTCACAAGCCTCCATGGGTTCCCGCCAAGGGCAAGCGTGATGCGAACAATCTATTTAGCTCCGACTTGGAATATTCGGAAATGTTGGATAATTTTGGTAGGATTCGGTATAATTAAGTTTTAAACAATTTTTAAATGCCTTCTATTTAATTATAGTCACAAAACCCAGTTCTCGCTCATCGCCGTCTTCACCACCCATATCAAAGCATCCCAATCGATCTGGATCGCCGCTTGTCTTACCCGATGTCACTGAAATTGCTCACGATACGCCGGCTACTATGCCGGAGCCCTCACCACCCATTGATCTACTTAATTTAAATCAACAGCCAAGTGATGTTCCTGTCTCTAATCCTTTGGCTAGTGCACTACCCAGCACAGACGCCAGTTTCGACCTATTGGGCGCATTCGGAGATGACGACTCTTCCGGCATTGCTTCGGCACCAATTCCAGATATTTTGCCGCCGCCGCCACAACCAAAAATCAACTCAGATCTATTCGATATCTTCGGTGGATCGAGCATGGATCAGGGCAATGCGCCCAGTCTAAAGCCGACAACTGCAACAGGGCTTCCACCTTTTGTGGGCTCGGTTCCAGCTTTTGTTACCCAACCAGCTGCAGCAGCTAGCAAAGAACCTTCCCCAACACAATCCAATAAGCCTTCTTCAGATCCGTTTGCTGACATTGCCAATCTGGCTTCGGGTCTCAATATAAACTTTAACCGTAGTACGCTAAGCGGGAAATCACCAGTAGGAAACAGTCCACAACCAACGCAGCACTCCAGCCCCACACACAGGCCAACACCAACACCAACTCCACCTCAGCCACAAGTCCAGCCCCAGTCTCAGCCCACGCCTACTTTTGCAAAGGCACCACCACCACAGCAGCAGCAACCCCAATTCGCTCAGTCCCGCCCGGATTACAGTCGCACCCATTTCGATACACCGAAATCAAACCAACAGACCCCAGGTGGAGGAGCAAAAGGATCGGATATCTTTGGTGATATCCTGGGTCAGCAAGGCTATTTGTTTGGCAGTAAATTGGGTCAAGGCCCTCGCTCAATTAACGAAATGCGTAAAGAAGAGTTGGTTAAAGACATGGATCCCAAGAAAGTGCGCATAATGGAATGGGTAAGTACAAGATTCAAATTCATTTTTTTTTTGGTTGGTTTCATAAGTTTATGTCCTCTGCCAGACTGATGGCAAGAAGAACAATATTCGGGCATTACTCTGCTCCATGCACATGGTGCTGTGGGAGAATGCCAAATGGCAACGATGTGAAATGTCCACTATGGTGACGCCCGCCGAGGTGAAGAAGGCCTATCGTCGAGCCTGTTTGGCCGTGCATCCGGACAAGGTTCGTATTAAATAACCGATTACATAATGAGGTGCATATAAACTGTGTTTCCCTTTGCAGCATAATGGCACCGAGCACGAGGAAATCGCCAAGCTGATCTTTATGGAACTAAACAACGCTTGGACCGATTTCGAGAACGATGCAACGCAACAAAACATGTTCAATGCGTAAAACGCGTCCTATAGCTCTTTAAAAATACATTAATCAATTATTATATGTAGTCTTAAAGTGTATATACATATATATACATCCTTAGAATCCGAGATTAGTTTAATGGAAGCCATTTATAAGTGTTTAAGCTTTATAAGTGTAAAGTACGACAAGTACGATGAGTATTCTGCATATGATGAGAGATTATGCACTCAATTTAGCCACAAAATGATGTAATCCATATTTTCAAATTATAAAATATTTATGGACAGTTTACTTAATTATATTCTATTATATATACCCAACAACAACGAAACTCACACCCATCAATATACATTCCCCACAACGATTAAGGGCAAAACATAAGCTATACAATTTTGTGAAGTTATGATCACATATTAATTCGTTGCTTCTACTGATCAGTAATTTTTCAAGCAGTTGAAATTAATAATTGGTGTCTTGAACCTGCTCTAGGTAATTGCATTGTTACTAAAATACATTATTTAAATTACAAGTGAAAAACCAATCAAAAATGACCAATATTACAATCGGAAGATATAGAGTACAAACCTAAAATAGAAGCCTATGTTTTTCCTTAACACAATTCGTTACTCAATTAATAAGCATTTCGTTTCTAATCCCCTCACATATATAGCCAATATGTGATTGTGTCTAATGCCTAAAAAAAACATATATAAATGGAAATCGAGGAGCATAAGTTTACATAGTAAATGTATATAAAAATATATAAATGTTTGCATAATTAAAGAAGATAAACTATGTTGGGCCGACGGCAAAAGTAAATATATATATATATATAAGTATTGAAAGTGTGTTTAGGCATTTGTCCTCTTTATAATATAAATTCTCTATACATTTCAAAATGAAATGGAACTGTTCAATAAGTGCATTTTACTTTATTGTTTCTTGATGCTTTTGCCAGCCACAAAAACATGTTTTATATTGCGATCGTCGCCCGTGTAAATGAACTTCTCCACCAGCTCATTGACGTTTAGAGAGCGGGTCGGTTTCTCCAAAGCACTAACGTCTACTAGCAGTGCGTCGAATTGTTTGCCCACCACAAAATTTCCAGTCAAATGATCCAAAGCTAGGGCCTTGGCGCCACCTAAGGTGGCCAAATAGAAAGCCTGCTTATATTTCAATTGCTGGTAATTTTGATCGGGGATTTTAGCTGTTCCTGTCCCGCGAATGTCTTGCTTTTTAAAGAAATCCAAATGCTTGGATACATCTAGAGAACGCAGCAGGGCGTCCTTTATGGAAACTGAATTGCCACCAGACACATCAGTGCCCAGGCCCACTGTCACGCCAGATTTGACCAGACGTTGCACATCACAGATCCCGGAGGATAGCATGGTATTGGAGGCGGGACAATGAGCTACAGATGTTCCACGTTCTTGTAAAAGGGCTATTTCACTATCTTCCAAATGCACACCATGAGCCATGACCGTCTATGGAGAAATTAGATACAGTAACTGATAAGTTTTACACAAGCTAATTACTTACTTTCTTAGTTAGCAAACCGGCATTGTCATAGGCAGATGCATAACTCGTTTTGAAGATGCTTTTGACTACCTCTATTTCCGACAAATTCTCACTGATATGACTTTGGATATGAAGATCATTACACTTGGCTATTGAACCCAGTTGCTTAAGTAGTTCGTCAGAGCAACTGAGGGCAAAGCGTGGGGTAATTGTGGGCATCACCAAAGGGCTGTTTAAACCTTGTATTTCTTTCACAAAGGTTTTCGTATCGTCTACAGAGTCCTGCGTTGTCTCCCTGAAGATTATCCATTAATATTGAAGTTTTTTAAGTACTGCTTTACTTACACATAGAAGTCGGGACTGTTGCAATTGGAGCATACCTTTCCAATCAGTGCCCGTTGGCCTTGACGCACTGCTTCCCGGGCCAAGACAAGTGTGGATTCCAAATGATTCGTGGCAAAGTAGGAGGCTAAGGTGGTACCACACCGTATCGTTGCTTCCTAGGGGGGCATAACAGGTTTATCAGTAACTGATCCATCCAATTGATGATCGGGAAGCGAGTAACATAGTGTGTGCGTGCGTGTGTGTGTGTGAGTGCATACAAGTGTTAGTAATTGTGTGATAAGAATGTGTGTTCATGTTTATGGCTCGTTAAAGCAATCAATTGATGTTCTTACGACAACGTTCTTATACACTCGCTGGGCATATTTCGGATCGCTAAACTTTGCCTCCAATGGAAATGTGTAAGTGTTGAGCCAATCCAATAGGGGCATGTCCAAGCCCAGTCCATACTGATCGTATTGGGGGGCATGAATGTGACAGTCCACAAAACCAGGCATCAAGAATTGATACTCTGTCAGCCGCACCTCGTTAACATCTTCGGATTTCAAGTTTTGTTCGCCCAGCCATTTCTCATAGTCGATACCGACACCAATGATCTAAGGAAAAGATGAAATCTTTATCCATGTTTAAGATTCGCTTCAGAATCTCTTTCCATACCTTCTTCCCATCCACAGCGACGAAACCATGCTGAAACGATTCAAACTCATCGAAAGATTTCGTATGAACTACAGTTCCACGGTAAATGGTTGGCATGGTGATTAAAGTTGTCGATGCGTCCGCGTAATCAGAACCGTGTGTCAACTACAACTTGAGCGAACTCAATGAAAAATAAAAACAAGTTCCGCGGGTATTTAAATTGCTGTTAACAATGCACAGTGGGTAGAAATTTACACATTTTAGGACAAGCCGAAGTTGAACATGAGTTAAAAGTAAGACTTTTAAATTAATGATCTGATTAGGATTCCTCTTAATATTATAGGCGACTAAAATTTGATTCAAAATATTAATAAACTTTTTATATATGCAGCAATAATATATAATGATATACATACATTAAAATGTTTATGTGTACATATACATCCATTTGTATACAATATGAAGAGATAAAATCTTGAGACTAACTAAAAAAAGAGTATTAATCGATTTAACTTGTGTCTTTTTGTTTAAAAAAACAAACTGTATTAATCAAATAAACTCGTGTCTTGTTGTTTAAAAATAAAATAAGGGGAAACATTTAAGTTTCAGCAAAATTAAATTTTACAATTTTCTTCCTACACCGTTCCCACCGTGCAGTGTCAACGTTTCGTGGCGATTGGTATAAGCGACACTGTGCAGCACAACTCATAAGAAAAGCGCTTTTTTAATATGTAATTGAGTCTAGAATTTTTTTAAAGATATTTTTGAGACTTGGTGTTTGCACTATTCCAATTTATTTTAAAGGAATAAGTTATACATTGGTAGAAAATTATATAGTATCGTCATTCGATTCTTACCTTGAGTTTAGGACGCGCATATTCCCCAAAAGATATGTATGTATATACCTGTTTCTGAAACGTAATGACAAAACATTTTTCAGATTTCATTTCTTCTCAAACAATTTATTCTTTTAAGTTTGCAATTCGTGAGATGTATTTTATAAAATTTGTAAATTTTTGTCTTTACCCCGGGTAGTCGATTCAATTAATAATTCAATGTTGTCTGTTAAAGTAAAACCCTACTAATTAGAAAATTGGTTGACGATTGACCTGCTATAATGATCTTAAGACAAGATCGATCTGGACACGATTGATATATACAATCGATATTGTAATCGATATATGATATTGATACAATTTTCCATATTATTTCTTGAGCGAGCCCATACGGCTGGCATCCTGACTCGGATAGGGATACGCAACTTGACCCGGTGGTGGTGGAATGGCGATGGAATCGAGATTCACACCAGAGGTAGATGTCGACGTTGGCCCAGAACTATAAGGTGCCGCATAGGTGGGCTGAGCGTACATTTGATAGGCGGAGGCTGGCACCAGGTTCGACGGCAATTGATGCAGCTTCATTCCAGCAGGCATAACGTTGATCTGCTCCTGTCGCAGATTGAAGTAGTCATTGGGTTTGGCACTTGGCGGCGGAATGCCAGTGATATCAAAGCGTCTGTCTGTCTTCGCAGCAGTGTTCTGTTTGGCCTGCGAATGAGCCCACTTGATGCTCACTTTGCGGCTGTGAATGACCAGCTTATTGAAGGTTCGTTCGGCGGCCAGCTCGGCTGCAGAACGTTTGGTGTACTGCACAAAGGCGCACTGTTGACGCGGCACCAGAGCTATTGACCGGATTTCGCCAAATTGATAGAATTGATCCCGAATCTCTGGTTCGGTGATTTCCTCAGGCAGATTGCCCACATAGAGAGTTGTGATGTTGCGATCTTCTGGCGGTTCCAATGTGGGTAGTGAGGCAGCTCGCTTCATGATCTTCTCAGCTACTGGATCATTGCGTCCGTAATAACGATCTTTGATATTCTGTTCGCACAGTGGATCATCTGGTTCGTTGGGCTTGTCGTGGCGGTATGGACATTCTTCACCGCGCTTGCACTCACCCTTTACCCAGAATGAGCAGATATGCGGTCTGTTTCGTTTGTAGTACGGCGCTGTGCGTGCCAACTTGGACAACATTTCGTTGGCAGCCAAGGATCGGCCCACGGCTCCAGCAGCTTCGGTGCCATCACCGTCCTGAAGTTGGGCATCAATGTTTTGTATGTAGTACTCCTTGTTGACATCACTTTGAGGTAAGTTGTCTGCCACCTTAAGTGCCGCGTCGCGCACTTGAATGGGCAGTCCGTATTCAAGATCCAACAAGCAGGTTTGGCACACATTCTTCAGCCGGGCACATGTCTGGCAGATTTCTGTTTTCTTAAAGCGCATCCGCGCACCGGGACACCATCGGAATATGGTAAAGGGACGCGTGCAGATTTTGCACTCCTTGCCAAATCTTTCCTTGATCATTCGAACATATGGATTGTCGCCCAGGCAGGTCTGGCAAAGAATTGGAAACTCGGCATCCTCCCAGTTTTGCCGGTTGTAAGTGTTTGTCGTCTTGGACATAGACATGGTGACGACGAGAAAATATTTTTATTTTTTTTACAATATTTGTCAACGAACTGCGGCTCTCTATGAGCTATAAGCCATATTGAGTAACTATGTCTTAAAACAAGCACTGTTAACTCATAGCGAGCACTATAAACTCATAGTGAGGACTGTTAACGCTCTATTGTTAACATCACAGCGTCGTTTTTCAACACTGGGTTCTTAGGCACATCGTTTGTTAGCATCAGCTGATTTAAATTTTGCATCTGTTTACGTTTAAAACGTTTGATAAACAAAAATGTCAAAAGTTCCAATTAAACGTTATAGAAGGGAGTCAAAATCATCTGGGGATGAAGAGGCACTGGATAATGATGACTATGTGCCATATGTGCCGGTCAAGGAGCGAAAGAAACAGCATATGATGAAACTTGGACGCATAGTTCAACTGGCCTCGGAGACAAATCAGCACAAATCCTCCAGCGAGAACGAGAACGATGACGACTCACAGGGTGCCCAAGATGCGGAGACTTACGGTCGCAAATACAACATCAGTTTATTAGATCAACACACAGAGCTGAAAAAAATAGCCGAAGCCAAAAAGTTAAGCGCTGTGGAGAAGCAGCTGAGGGAAGAGGAAAAGATCATGGAGAGCATTGCACAGCAGAAAGCGCTGATGGGTGTGGCCGAATTGGCCAAAGGCATACAGTATGAAGATCCAATAAAAACATCTTGGCGACCACCGCGCTACATAGCAGCTATGCCAGAAAAGGAGCGTCAGGCAATTCGCAAGCAGCTGAGAATATTGGTGGAAGGCGAGAATCCCAGTCCACCCATAAGCAGTTTTCGCGAGATGAAGTTTCACAAGGGCATACTGAATGGATTGGCAGCCAAGGGAATAAAGACGCCAACGCCCATTCAAGTGCAGGGATTACCCACGGTGCTGTCTGGCCGTGACCTCATTGGCATTGCATTCACTGGTTCCGGAAAAACTTTGGTTTTTGTGCTGCCCGTCATAATGTTTGCTCTGGAACAGGAATACAGTCTGCCCTTTGAAAGAAATGAAGGACCCTATGGCCTGATCATTTGTCCGTCCCGTGAGTTGGCTAAGCAGACGCACGAGATCATCCAGCATTATAGCAAACATTTACAAGCTTGCGGCATGCCTGAGGTACGGTCCTGTCTAGCTATGGGTGGATTGCCAGTCAGCGAAGCCTTGGATGTGATTTCTCGCGGAGTGCACATTGTAGTGGCCACTCCCGGCAGACTTATGGACATGCTGGATAAGAAGATTCTTACTCTTGACATGTGTCGTTATCTGTGCATGGACGAGGCAGATCGAATGATAGACATGGGCTTCGAGGAGGATGTACGCACAATATTCTCCTTCTTCAAGGGCCAACGCCAGACGCTTCTTTTCTCAGCCACTATGCCAAAGAAGATTCAAAACTTTGCACGCTCAGCTCTGGTCAAACCTGTTACCATCAATGTGGGAAGGGCGGGTGCCGCCTCCATGAATGTGACGCAACAAGTAGAATATGTGAAACAGGAGGCCAAAGTCGTCTATCTATTGGATTGCCTACAAAAAACTGCCCCACCCGTGCTGATCTTTGCCGAAAAGAAACAGGATGTGGACTGCATACACGAGTACCTTCTGCTCAAGGGGGTCGAAGCGGTGGCCATACACGGAGGAAAGGATCAAGAGGAGCGTTCTCGAGCCGTTGACGCCTATCGCGTAGGCAAGAAGGATGTGTTAGTCGCCACAGATGTTGCCTCTAAGGGTCTTGATTTTCCCAATGTACAGCACGTCATTAATTACGACATGCCCGACGACATTGAGAACTATGTGCATCGTATTGGTCGTACTGGTCGATCGAACACTAAAGGCTTGGCCACCACTCTAATTAACAAGATTACCGAACAATCTGTACTACTCGATCTGAAGCATCTCTTAATCGAAGCCAAACAGCAGGTGCCTGACTTTCTGGACGAACTGGCGCCGGAGGCAGAGCATCAACACTTGGATCTGGGCGACTCGCATGGGTGCAGCTATTGTGGCGGTCTGGGTCATCGCATCACCGAGTGTCCCAAACTGGAGGCTGTTCAAAGCAAACAGGCCTCGAATATAGGTCGTCGCGACTATCTGTCGAACACAGCTGCCGATTATTAGGTTAACGCTTTTTACCACCTACGACTAGTAGTTAAAACGTGCTCTAAAATGTACCATTTTACATATATCAACCGCCTAAGCATAGTTTTTTTAAAGGAATTTAGAATAAGAGATGGATTAAACTGAATTATGATAATTGAAATTTACATTGTAAAGTTGCCAGAAAAAACTACGCCTCAAATGAGAAAGTTTCTTTGCTCCGGCTTGGAAATCCATTTCGGGCTGTTTGCTAGACTTAAACCTCCTAATCTGATGAATGTATTAAAGCCGGGAATTCCAATGCAGGCGCAAAGGAAATGTAAATCGTTTGACTTTTAACCTAATTCGTAGAATTGTTCAAATTTCTGTTTTCACATTTTGTTTCTGTTTACAGTTTCGCAATGCTATGGCACTTTTTGTTAACTTTTCGCTTATCGGGCGAGCTTCTCCTTATCAATCATCATCACCCATCGATGACATCCAGAGAGCGTCTGCGACATGAGCGGAGAGACTTGAGATCGGGTTTTATAAAAGCGACAGCAAGCTTTAACTTTCCTGCAGTGTCTCGAGCTTCGTTTTCTCGTTCACATCCCAGCACTACTCAAGTTTTGGTTCTCACAATCTAGTCGCATTTGAAACCTGGAAGCGGCCAGTTCATATTGATCTGAACGTAAGTAATGAGTGCTCTCTTTTTTGTGTTTTTTATGTCTTACAATTGGTTTTAGTGATAGCCTAAGTAACTTAAAGTGAGCCTACGTAATTCCAAACAAAACTCAATCTCAAGGCATAGAGAGAGTGTTGTATGTATTACACTTGTTTATATACTAAGCATACATACATACATACATACATGAGTACCTTGAACAGGCTTAATTGATAGCTTTTTTATATATGTATGTATGCCATATGAAAAACTAGACAATTGTTTAAACGACAGCTCAATTCTACGACATTGCTCTAGTATTGATAATCTATTGAAGTAATTCAATTTGGCTTATCAGTTTGTGGTGTCCGAATAGCTAATCTCGGGTTGAAACCTTTTGTCTTTTCTAGTAATCTCTTAGTATGTACAGCAAGTATAGGTAAACCAACCAGAGATAGGTATATATTTTACTTAATGGTGGCTAACTCTTAAAAACAATATTCACCTTATCAGATTCTGTCCTAATAAACAATCATTTGTAAATATTATTGTCAAACATTATAAATCACTACCGAAAACCTGTTTAAAGCTCGAAACAAACATGAATCGCATTGCTAGCTTCTTTTGAACAACACTGGTGAAATATTTATTCATATATTAACGACTTTTAAAGACCTGTCATTAGTGATTTACCTACTATGTTTGTGTACCTTTTGTGTACTGTCGTTTAAATAGTTATAAATGTTGATGGATGAGCTGGTTGACGTCTTGCCAAGATCATGTCCATGTGCAAAAATTTGAAATAGGTAAACGCTTTTGTATATATTTCTTATATAGGTACATACATTTATACAGAATACTATTGTAATGCGACAGTGCCATTTGTTTTTGAATACCCAACAGAATGTGCCAGTCTTTCATTTAAAAAAAAGGTTCTCAAGTTACACATACAAATTTCAGAATGATTAATAAATGGAATATATTTCTTTAGAGACCTTTAGGTAAGATTATGACTTTATCAAGTACGTCACTAGTATTTATTATTTATTTATAAAAGTAAATGTGGTTAAAATTTTTTGTAAGACAATTATAAATTAGTCTGAATAATTTGTCATGTTTATGGTTGATCTTATTAATATTCGTTTTCTGGTCAAACTTTCACTTTACAATCGTAAGCAAGGGAAAAATGAACACCCTAATCGGCATATATTTATGATTAAAATCCGAAACACGCTCTCAATATTTGTTATTCACTCTTTTGCTTCGCTGAAGTCGATTATAAACACAAACTCGAACTTGAAACTAAACAGAAAGTGCGCGATGAGGGACGGTCAGAACAGTCATATGAATGCGTAAAATATAGTTTTTATTTGAAACCGCCTGTATGCGACCCAATTGCAGGGAAAAGGGCTTGTTTGCCCCACCGTTGTTTTACAATCCCATGATATCACTGTACCCATCCCATTCCAGCCCAAAAACCATTTAAAGTGTCGTCATACACGAAAAATAAATTTTGAAAAAAATAATTTGCGAAAACATGCGTGCCTCATTTCAATTCACAGCTTCATTAGACGATCGTATCGTAAGCCCCGTACAGACAACGCCATTTATATGATATCACCCAAAATAATGGCTCGCAGTAAACTAAAATGTGAAACTTTATATGTATATCTTTTGCATAATCTACCAGTTGGGGGAGTTTCTAAGTGGCAGTCTAACTAGAATTAGTGTATAACTAGACAGCATTTTAGCTCTGTTTTAGTATATTAAAACTTACCACTGACTGAACTTTTTTAAATACTTTTCTTAAAAGTGCAAAATAAGTAGCTCTTTGTAATTTTCTCAATTCTGGAATTATATTACTATAAAAAGAAATAAACCGCATTAGACAAAATTTATGACTTAAATTAGAAAAATGTTCATATTCTTTTTAAAGTTTTATGTTTAATACTATTTAACTCTTAAAAAATAATAATTTTAAATATTATAACCAATTTATACGTTATTGCAATAACTTTGAAACTAACCAGTATCAGGTTATGGCTGGAATTAATGATTTATCGTTATATATTTTCCAACATTTAATTCTTTTCATCCGACAAATTTAAATATAATAATGTGAATTATTGAGAAGTTAACTTCAATAATTATAAATCGATTTTAGAATCTGGGCACGTTTGAATTGATTAGTAAAGTAAAAATATTATTATAGATCCTTGGAAATTTTTTTTATTGCTTGTTTGTATGATAGCTATAAGATATCATAAATTATACAATTTTTTTAATGTACAGCTGTGTTCAGGAAAATAGGATTGTAGGGAAAATAACAAGAAAAATGCAAAATATTAATTTGATATTCCCATTTGTTTCGAAATCTTTTTTATATTTTTATTTTACAAAATAATTAGTAGCTAGCACTTACTTCGATTTCTGAGAGTTTTAAAGGAGAGCTCCCCTCAAAATAAACTGCCCTCTTGCCCACAGAAGTTTAAGTAAGTCCTCCGGTTTTTTGCTTACTTGCATTTTTGAGATTCGCAGAGAAGACAACTTACCTGAATAAGAGTGAAAGTTCAACTTTCTTGAAAAGCATTTTTCGAAAATCATAAAAATCATATATTTTCTCAGGTTTTGTTAAAAATGCATAGAATGAAAAATTTGATTTTTTAATATGCACAATTTGTTGAGAAAATTAAATAAATATGTTTCGGTAAGGGAAAGATTTTGCAGAAAAGCTTTATTTTGTTTTACGATTATAAAAAAATTTTTAATAGAAAATATATTTAGATGAAATTTTAAAAAAACATTTTTTATAATAGAACAAATAGTATAAAAGTTTTTCAAAAGTGTACGTATTGGATATTAGTTGGTTAGAAAGAAATGTGTTAGAGCGTAAAGAGCGTAAAGGCGAACTCTTTTGGGCCAGAAGCAGCTGCGACCATTGACGTCACTTTGCCGGCAATGAGCTAAACAAATAACTTGGGGAAGCTCACATACTGAAACAGCTGTCATCAACATCATTCCATTCGTGTAATTTTCTAATGTCACAAATACTCTCTTAATCTCTTCCAAAAGCTAACTCAGTTATATCCTCTCTCTTTGCCATTTCAGTTGACGTTCTCTTAGTGGCTATCAAAGCGGACAATCATCTTTGTTCGAGAGTTCGGATAAATACAAAGCACATAATAACAACAATTAACAACGAATAATCGCCCCAGGGAACAAACCACCAGTTGAAATTTTAAGATATATACATTAAAAACAATAAAAAAAAAAGGCTTTTGGGGTTTCTCGGCTCCCGCCCCCTTGCTCCCGGCTCTCCCTCTGCCTCAGCCACTGCCATGTCACGACCGAGAAGCAAAATGGGCACAATCTAGGGGCCCTGAACAGGGCAGCATCTCCGGTAAGCAAGCGAAAAAGTTTAATAGAATTGCCCGCAAAAAATAAGTAGATCAAACACCTTTTTAAATTGTGAAATATTTTGTGTAATTAGGGGAAAAAAAAAAAAAGTTTCTCATACCGGAAGCAATTATTGTTTTAAAAAAAACGTTTTTTTAGGTAAAAAAGGGAAGTAAAGTGGTGGACCCAGAAAGCTTTAAAATCAAAAAAACAAAATTTAACGGCTCCACCTTAGCAAATCAGTAAAAAAAAAAACGAAGTTTTTACTTTAAATTTTGTTTTTTGTCCCAAAAAAAAAAAAAAATATGATTTTTTGGCATATAAATTGTTTCACCATGTGACCCAAGGGATATATTAAGTTTTTTGAAACCTTTCGGTTCTGATGGGACATTTACTTAAGTACTATGGGGAAATTTTATAACCTTTTATGGCATGAGTCACACAAATGCGCACAGAGTCGCCCAAATTTATTTTGGTTCCTTTTTGGGTCGGATTTCAAATAAAAATACTTTCCCCACATGACATTGGTTTTTAATTGTATTTACTTTGCAGCTTATTTGTGTTTATCGCCTTATCGGCCAGTTTCTGTTCAGCCGGCACATTTAACACTCGACCAGCGTTTC
This sequence comes from Drosophila nebulosa, assembly GCA_024703675.1. Classification (NCBI taxonomy): domain Eukaryota; kingdom Metazoa; phylum Arthropoda; class Insecta; order Diptera; family Drosophilidae; genus Drosophila; species Drosophila nebulosa. Next base: position 5,370,610 of record JANFPS010000004.1, on the reverse strand, counting down.
CTGCACAAAGCGGACAGATCCAGCCATCCGGTGGTAATAGTAAACAACCCCAGACCATCAGAATTGTTTTGCCAATGTGGCCCTACTGGTGTGGGATTGGCGCACGAGGTAAAGTCCATTGTAAACACCATGTTTTACTCTTTCAATTTCACTTTCCAGATTTCAAGAGTTTATAAATAGTTGTGCATCGCTTTGGGGGAAAGTTCGCAGCGGAGCTCGCTCCCACGCACGAATGCGTTGCTCATTCTCTCATGTGATGTGCAGCGGCGCCCAGCAGAGTTTGTGCTGGCATGCAAAAACCATAGGGGCCAATGCCTTTATGTATCTTGTCAGAATTGGATGGCTCGTGCCTGGCCTGCTCGACCGAATTTCCTTTCTATTCGCTGATCTCACGCAATGTGGGCAAACAGGCTATCGTTTGAATACATTTAGAGAGTGTGTATATATACATAGAGTGTATGCGCCTTCTTTTCTGTTAATTAACGTAGACACATTAACAGAATTTATGAGCTCCCAGATGACCGCCAAGTTTTTTTTGTTTATAAACTGAAGCATTTGGCATAATGTTTTGACTCTGAACTGAAATAGAAGACCTGGAAGAAAAATCACCAAACACAAATTGAAATATTTATATATATTTCTCTTTCTGCTTTTTATTTTTGTCTTTCTTTAGAACTTCGAACCCGTGCCATATCCCAAAAATAATTACGGCAAGTTCTACACTGGAGATTCATTTATTATATTGAATGTAAGTATAAATTTAACGAAAAAGAAATAATTTCATATTTATGAGTAATCGGAAAATTGTACATTTTTTCAATGCGTGGGAAATTGATTTAGAAATTTAACGTGAGTGTTGAAAATACCCATGAGTAATGCAAAAGATCATTTTGACCTTGGATTTGTTCTGTTAGTGGAGCTTGCCAAATCGAAATTACGACTTTCAGTTCAATGGCAGTTGGAAAAAATGTGCTAATTTCTATGCAATTAGTAAACAGTTCAAACTTCTGTAGCTGCTTCACAATGCTTTAGCTCAAATAGATAAAGTGTTTCTTCTAGTAGTGCGAGACAATATTATTTTATGAATCTAATTTGGTAACAGTGCGAATACTTGATTTAACAAACACACACACACACAAAGAATAATATATAACCCAAAAGGTCGTCTGCGTTGTATGGAAGTAATCTGGGAGGACTCATTATTATTTAGTATATTAGCGACAAATATTAGAGCCTTAAATTGCCTGACAATTTACAAATTTAAGATATACTTTTATTTAAGTGCCAATCAGTTTTGAAATATAAACTTTTGTTTGATTTATATGTTTTAATTCTTATTTTGGAATCTTCAATAAAAGGTTATAGAAGTCGAGATCTGCTATCTAAATAGAATAGATTTTTGATATTATTATGACGTATTAGAGAGGATTTTTACAGCCTACCATTTAAGCAATAATTTGTCTTGGGTTGAAAAATTATAGATAAAAAAGCACTTAGAGTTTTGGAACTTGATATGCAACCTGTATTGTATCAGTCAATACAGTTTCATATCTAAAGCTTATCATTATTGGAATATTTACAAATGATAACTTATTTAAAACACAACTATTTTGCAGACAATTGAAAACCCGAAAGATAAGAAACTTTCATGGGATGTGCATTTCTGGTTGGGATCGGAAACATCGACCGATGAGGCTGGTGCTGCAGCCATTCTTACTGTCCAGCTGGATGATCAGCTGAATGGTGCACCTGTGCAGCATCGTGAGGTACAGGATCATGAATCTCAGTTGTTCCTTGGCTACTTCAAGAATGGTAAGTCTCTTGTTTTGCTCTATTGTGGTTTAGCAAAGACCTTAATCAATGCATTAATTACCCTTGCAGGAGTTCGGTATGAACAGGGCGGTGTTGGCACTGGCTTCAAGCACGTGGAGACCAACGCTCAGGGTGAGAAGCGCTTGTTCCAGGTTAAGGGCAAGCGGAATGTGCGTGTGCGCCAGGTGAATCTATCCGTGTCATCTATGAACAAGGGCGATTGCTTTATTCTGGACGCTGGCAACGACATCTACGTTTACGTTGGCGCCCAGGCCAAGCGAGTGGAGAAACTAAAGGCTATTAGTGCCGCCAATCAGATTAGAGATCAGGATCACAATGGACGTGCTCGCGTGCAAATCATTGATGAGTTCAGCACGGATGCCGACAAACAGCAGTTCTTCGATGTTCTTGGATCTGGAACTCCTGAGCAGGTGCCCGAGGAATCTACGGCCGATGAGGATGCCGCCTTCGAAAGGACAGATGCTGCAGCTGTTACCCTCTACAAGGTGTCCGATGCCAGCGGCAAGTTGAAGGTGGACACCGTTGCGCAGAAGCCTCTGCGACAGGCTATGTTGGATACTCAAGACTGCTTTATTTTGGACACTGGATCTGGCATTTATGTCTGGGTTGGACGTGGTGCAACACAGAAGGAGAAGACCGACGCTATGGCCAAGGCTCAGGAGTTCTTGCGCACAAAGAAATATCCGGCCTGGACCCAGATTCATCGTATTGTGGAGGGAGCTGAATCGGCACCATTCAAGCAATACTTTGACACATGGCGCGATGCTGGCATGGCTCACACACGTCTTATACGTTCCGCTTTGGACATTGGTTCGGATGATTCCCTAGATGTGGATGAGATTGACGCTGTGGTCGAGAAGTTGAAGAAGAGCGGTGGACGTGCAATTGGCTTTATGCCTGATCATGGACAGAACAGCATTAAAGAGATCACTCAGTATGTTAGCAAAGCGGATAACGGCGAAGTCCTTCGTAATACAGTTGACTTTGAGGAGAATTTGCCTCTCCTTGGCTTTGGTTCCTATGTTCTCACCTATAACTACGAGGCCAACAATGGAGAGACTGGCTCCATTGTCTACGTTTGGCAGGGTGCTAAGGCAAGTGCTGCGGTTAAAGTGCGTGCCTTTGAAGATGCCCTCGCCTTGGCCGTTGAACAGAATGCCCTGCTTGTGCGCACCACCCAGGGACATGAGCCTCGTCACTTCTACAAGATCTTCAAGGGCAAGCTGCTTGCCTCTTACACAGCTTTGCCGGTGACTGCCCAGCTCTTCCGCATCCGCGGCACAGTTGAGAGTGATATCCATGCAAGTGAAGTACCTGCAGACAGCTCCTCTCTGGCTTCTGGCGATGCTTTTGCTTTGGTTTCGGCCAAGTCCCACAAGATCTTCATTTGGCATGGTCTTGGAGCTTCCAATTTCGAGAAGCAGGCAGCTCAGGAGCGCTTTGCCCACTATTGGAACGATGCCGAGATTGAAGTGGTGGATGAGGGAGCCGAACCCGATGAATTCTGGGATGAGTTGAACGGTGAGGGTCAATACAATCGCAGCTTAGTGGACGAAAGTGCTCCATTTTTGGAGCCACGCCTCTTCCACTGCCGATTAACTCGCGCTGGACGCGCAAAGGTTGAAGAGGTGGCCCAGTATGACCAGGAGGATCTGGATACGGATGACGTTATGCTATTGGATGCTGGAGATGAGATTTATTTGTGGGTTGGTTCCGGTGCCACAGCTGAGGAGAATAGCAAGATTTTGGACATGGCCAAGGTGAGTTTACTTGCAATCGAAGTGGAAACTCTTACTCTAATCCTTATTTTCCTGTCTCTCCACAGCGCTACATCAAAGTAGAGCCGACCTCTCGCACTATCGATACTGTGAGCATCGTACGAGTTGCCCAAGGCCAGGAGCCACGTGTCTTCAAGCGCATGTTCCCCGCCTGGAATGACGATTATTGGCAGGTTAGTAGGCCCACTTCAACGCTCAGCATATGAAAATCTATAACAAATTGCATGGTTTTTTTCTACACATTGTGTTTTGTTTGGCTTTTAAAACTATTTACTAACAACATCCATCAATGCGTGAGTATATTTCGTGGCTGCTTCATGTATTATTCATAATCTAATTGTTGTTTGAATTTATAAATATATTTGAAATAATTGTTTGCTTCTCTATTGCCCATTAAACAGAGTCTGCCTTCCTACGAGGACATTAAGCGACAGGTGCTTGATGCCAACAATGAGGTCTAGGATAACCATTTACAAAATATACTCAGCAAAATTGACCAAAAATAATATGTTCGTTTTTGCCACACTTATATTTCTATCGTAGAAGTGGATCAACTAAGTAAAATAAACATAAATATAATAAATATAGTTTTTTTTCTTATTAAAATGGGATGTCTAACATTTAGAAGCTCTTTCAGTTGTAGTTTCCATCAATAAAGGTCAGCAAATATTTATGTTATAAGTTTTATTAATTAGGGATTTAGTAGTTGTAGATCTAATCTGCTTCCGCACTCCACGTAATTTGTTCGATCCAGTCCAAGTAGGATGAAATGCGCGTATATACAGACGGATAGCTACTGCGGCAGAATACGCCATAGGATGTCACTCCAATAAGATGATAATGGATATTTTGTTGACGACGGCGACCCGGTAGATTCAATTGCAACGGACCACCGGAATCGCCCTGGCAAGTGTCACGATTCAGTATATAATCTTGACCACAAATCTGACTGCCTAAAACACCGTCAGGAGTCTCTGAGAGAGCTGGCAGTTCCTTGTTGCATTCATCGTTGGGTACAATAGTTAAATTGAGATTGGTAAGACGATTAGTCATTGCCTTGGCGAAGCTTGTGGCACCATAGCCCATGGCAAAGGCAATGGTAGTGGGCAGCTCAGAGAAGACCCATAGACGAATGGGACGCACATATTTGGTTAGGCTGCAAAAAGAAATTTGTATGGAAATTGTTATTAAATTTTAAATTAAACTAAAGCACTTACTGGACGTTCTGGCTGAGCTTAAGCAGGGCTATATCATTGTAGTATAAATCTCTGTTATAATCCGGACGTTTATTAATTGTCTCTATTTGAAGAACTTGCGGTTCAACTGTTCGCTCATCGATCATTAGATTCAAGTCGCCTATGCGCACCCATTTGGGTATCAGGCTAAAATTTATTAGATAATCGAGTATTATTTCAAGGGCAAACATTGTTAACTCACTCCGAAATGGCTGTGCAATGGGCGGCAGTTACAACAACGTTCTCGCTTATCAAACTGCCGCCGCACTTGTATTCAATTTGTTGCGTATCCGTCTCAAAGCCCACCGCTGCCTACGAAAAAAGCGATTGGGATGGGTTCAGGTTAAAAACCATTAAACAACATTATCAGCTTGCTTGTTTACCATGTGCGGGTATTCACCGGGCTTGGCGAGAATACGACCATCGAAATTGGCGTCGTTGGCATCATCGACAACTGCTGTGTCATTGGGAAAGATGCGCTCCACATACTCGGAATATTCTTGGGAAGCAGACCAGGTAAGAAGTCGATGAATCATGCTAGGGAATTCACTTAACTTACTCTGCTCGCAGAGACGGCGCCGACCGTCACGATTTCTTGGCTTTTTGAAACCACTTGGTGGCGGTGGAAAGGGTTGTCCCGGCCTTGGTGGCGGCATATGATGCCTATGCATGGGCTCTGGTAGGTTCTCATGCTGACTGAATCGAAAGTCCCGTATGCGGTACCAAGTTGTCTCCTCTTCTGTTTCACTTTGACCGGGAAATAATATGTCCCGTTCAATAGGAAATCTAATCGGAAAGTCTTTTTCCAAGGGTGAAGGGCGGGCTGGTTGAAACTGTGGAGGAGGCGGTGGAGGTCGCTGAGCGTGTGCCCAGCTTTCACAAGACATAGCAAAAGATAACAATGCGAGTGCCAGCATCATCACTAAGCGACACATTTCGAGGGTCTTGCGAACGCAGCGAATGCTTAAAGAAGACTAAGCATCTCTCTCTCTCTCTAGAGCCAAGTGATTCTCGATTCGATTCTCGATTAACAAAATACCTTATCGCCGTTTTCTTAAAATTAATAACAATCTGCAATTTTATTTTGTTTTGTTTTCGAAAGCATTTAAATGTTGATTCTTATGTTGTAGGGGTTAGCAATGCTGGCTTGTTGGGGAGCATGGATTTGTGTCGTTCCTCCGATCTGTTCATATTGAGCAATAATAGCCCGCTGTATGTCCTCCAATTCCTGATCGTTTCTGTAGCGCAGTGTTTGAACGATGGGATCATTGCCAGCGGGCGCAGGAGCCGCAAAAGCGACAACAGCCAAGATGGCAAATATCAAAAGCAACTGCTTATAGAGAATTTTTTCTATCAATTAATAACACTCAAATTTTGGGTAGACTTTGTTAACTTACGCAAATGGTTTTCATTCTGGCGATTGTCTCGAGTTGGACTAAACAACGCGCCCGTCTTCGTTTTAGCTTTTATAGCAAAATTTTGGGGACCAAAACTTATCATTGTGATAATTTGCAACAATGAACTTGAACAACTTTGAAATAAACACGTTTTTGATTTGATTTAATTAAGCTATTTACATAGACAAAATGATATTCATAGGTAGTCTATCTGGCTAGCAAGAGCTCTGATTTTCCGATTAGCGTACATACACATCTATATCTTGACCTGTTTGGTTCAGTTGAATATGAGATGATGATCATCATCACTTTATTTATGCATCGATTCGCGTGGTTTTATTAAACTGGATTCGAATTTGGGTGAGCTGAAAGTTGGCTTTTTTTTTACTGGGGAACTTGTTTCATTTCTGTAAAGTAGAACAATATAAGGGCAATCAATGGGAGGAAATTCAGGTTCGGGCACCATAAACCCAAGTGGAACTTATTAAATTTCAACATGAGCGATTGTGTAAATAAAGTCTAAAGTTTAGTGTTCCTTTGAGTTAAATAAAAAACTATCTTGTTCGGCCGATATCATTAGGCAAAAAAAATTTAGTGTGGAACCTAAAGAGGTTTGCAGTTTTTTTGTGTAACTATTTCAAGAATCATCCAATTCCATCACCAGCAGACTTTTTGCCTATCTTCCCAATCCTCTAACTCTAAACGTAGTTGTGAATTACAATTTAGTAAAGCTTATGCTCTTCAATGATCACCCAAATTCCAATGATTACTTAGAACTTGATTCGATGGGTAATTGGATATATAACAGACAGCACATATAAGTAATTTTTCCCTATACATGTTTTAATTACATGGAATACAATGTGGTTTTAATTATGTCAGCGAAAATGGATGTATTAAAAGTGTCAAAAATATTTGGCAAACGTCCAAGAGCAAACTTTCTGATCACCAGGCACATAAACAAACAAAACAAATATACTTAGACACAGGGTGACAAGTGACATATCCAAAATAAATAAAAACCAATTAACTTTTGATTTCATATTTCATCTTTTGGCATCACCATTACTTGTTCTAACTTCTAATGGTGATGCTGATTTATGTACATCCTTTAAAAATTTAATCAATTGGACACAAGATAATTTCTGTATATTTTCCAGAAACACCAAGAAAAAGGTCCAAGTAATAGCCACCCAAAGCTTATAATTACTTCTGTACCTATATACTATATATAGATGTTTGACTTCTGGTAAATGTCTAAAGCTCTGTGTCATAGATTGGATTTTTTGGGTAAAACTTTGCATTTGGCAAAGTTTTTGCATACGTTTTGAATGACCGCAATATTGCGTTGAAAATAAAATTCAAATGAGTTTTGCTCTTTATCTTACTTGTTTTTTAATCTCTTTTTCAAATTGTTTGAAACGAAAAACTTATTTAGTTCAGGCAGCTGCATTAAGCGAAAAAGTGTGAGAAGTTGAAATTTAAGAAATTAAAAGTGGACAAGATAAAATTGCTTAAAATAAATATATTTCACCTGTATTTTTGGTGTGGAATTACGCACAGGTAAACGAATTATTATATACCATTTTAAAGATCGATTTACCACTTGAAAAGCAACAGAAGAAAAAACGAAAAATCTAAAATTATGCACTAAACTTGTATTAAATAAATCATGAAATCTTGAAATATCGATATTATGTGATTTTTACTGGGAATTCCAAAATTAAGGTTGGCGTCATTTTTTTTTTCGGTTATGCAATCCCAGAAAAATGTAAATAATTACGTAAACTTGCATTTCTGATAAAAGTCGGCACTCGATTCGAAATGCATCAGGGGTTTCGAGGTGGGGTAATCTTTCGACTTAATTGCATACTAAATATACGATTCCGATTCCCTTATTTGAATAGATTTACACATTTTCCGCCTTAGCGAAGAAGTGTAAACGATATGATCCAATTAAAAGGCGGTCGAACATTTTAACTGGAACACGGTCGAAATGGTATCGATCGAATTTCCAAACCGTCGTCAGCTAGACAATGAAATGGAATGGAATGTGCATTTGCATCTTGATGCTGCAGCTGGGATGCATCCACCTATCTGCACATATAAATAGAGTCAATCTCTGCAATTGGAAGACAAAGGGAATCCAACAGCTGCCCAGCTCACACATACAAATCTTACAGCCTTTCGGTGTGGAAATTTCAAATCTAAGCCAAATATGCGCGCTTTTCTGGTGAGTTCAAGTCGCTTAAATCCTTCAACATTAAATAACGTTTTCTTCTTTGCTCCATTTTAAGATGCTTTGCTTGGTGGCCATTGTCCGGGGCCAGTACGATTACACTCCTGGGTCTCATGCCGGAGATGGCCATGGTGGTCTGATTGGTGGCGGCAGCGTGGATAGAGGAGCTGCCCAACTTTCCGAGCCCATACTCATAGCCAACGAGTTCAATAAGGAGTTCTTTTCGTATAGTGCCCCAGAGCAGGAATTCGACAATTCGCAAGCCAATGAACAGATTGCCAACTCTCTGAAAAAGAATCTCCGTGTGCTGTTCATTAAGGGACCTGAGAATACTGGCCTGGAGAAGGCCGCTCTACAGCTGGCCACTTCCGCTTCGGACGACCGCACAGCCATCTATGTTCTCAACAAGCAGGCTGACATTGGGGAGCTCACCAACCGACTCAACCAGATCAAGCTCCAGACGAACAACAAGCCCGAGGTGCACTTTGTCAAGTATCGCACTCAAAGCGATGCGGAGAATGCTCAGCGCACTATTCAGGCTCAATATGATACGTTGCCAGGACCGTCGAGCAACCACAATGCTGGCTCATCGGCTCCCGTGTTAGACTTTGCTTCGAGGGGCTCTTCAGGTGGTTCTATTGGAGATACTGTGACCACAGGCGACCTAAATGCACCATCGAATAGCGCGTATTTGCCACCTCCTAACCGAAGGTTTTAATTCTATACCCTAGATTTAAATAAGTTTAGCATATAAATATAATTCTTAAACAGCTATAAGTGTATTTCCTTTTTGATACTCTTACAAAGAGCATGAGAAATAGTTTAAGCATAAATATGCATATCCCTAAAAGATACTTTGAAAAATTACATTGCCTATTTTTCAGCGAAAAAGCAAAAACTTTTATGAGAAATTCACACATACATAGAGTGCTTTTGGGTTGACAGAACTGCATTATGATTAGAGTTCATCGAGATTAAAAAAAAAAATCCTTCAGCTAGGAGACGAAAATAGTTACGACTTAACTTTGATTGAAGTGACTAAAATAACTATATTCCAGGTTATGAAAATTACAATATTTATATGTTATCTTGAATATATGCAGGATATGTTTCAGTTTTAACACAACTTGTGTCGATTAAAAGAAAGATTGAAGAAATCAATTAGCTCTATTATAAACTATAACCCGACTTTTTGGTTCTTTATTATAATTTATAAAAAAAATAATTATAAATAATTTAACATAAAAACATAATTATAAATAATTTATAATAAAGAACCAGAAAGTCGGTCTAGCTTTGGCCAAAGTTTGTATATTCTTGCAAACTTTTTGTTTTACTCTTTCCGCAACGAAATTACGCATAAGAAGGACCGGAGATGTTTCGTTACTTGAAAGAAAAATAAAAATGGAATAAAAAATAATATTGTACGATTTACTTGTTATCAAAAGAACTTTTCTAGTCAGCTAATTTGCCCACTGTCTATGCGTTACTTTTATCTGCCTTCAGTTGTTTACGAAAAGAGATAGAGAGAGAGAACGAGATACTGGCGTGTGCTTGCAACGGTAAATGGCCATCGCCTTTTCTTCTTTATTTACTTTCTTCTTCTAATTTTGATGGCTATTTAAATAAAAATCAAATTTCATCTGCTGTGCCAATAACATAAATAACTATAAGCCTTCCGAAATATGTAATAAATATAGTTTTTTCAATATCTTAATATACAAATTGTCAATTGAATCGAAGTTTATAACATATCCTTTTTGCAAGGGTATAAATATTTAGCTTTAGGAAACTCTTTATAAGAATTTACATACATTATTGCTTTGTATACATTTCTCAGTTTACATGTTGTGACTAGTTAACCGCACCATGAAATTTAATTAACATAAATTGTTATTTTATTGTAATTTTCTAGCTATCGTATAACATGTGTATATGTATGTATCTTAAACGACTTTGAAACCCGTAATGCAGTGGCAGTTGGGTTAAAGCGGATCTTTTCATCTGCATTTTTTAGAATTTCCACAGAATAGTGAGTAGTAAATGGTTACGAAGACTGCCCCAAGAAAATACAAAAAATGGTTGTGCAAAGACGTTGTTTGGATGGAAACGAACAATGGATGGAGCGTAGCATGGGCCCATAAAATGCTTTCTTTGGCAACAAACAACAAATGTTTACAAGCTGTTTTTGTATTTTTCAATTTTTTCTTTCATTGGCTTTGGTTGGCAATGTGTTGGTTGGTGATTTTTTACATTAAATAAATTGACTAAATTTTTAATTTATGCGCAGCATTCAGTCAGCCGCTTAAAGCTGCTGTTAATGAATACGGATCAAATCACCTGCGTCTCCCACGAATTTCATCGCACCGGCATTAAAAATGACTTTCTTTCTATCTTACTCAGTTTATCAAACGTTGGATCGATCGATCGGTCAGTCGATCGGTCGGTCGTCTGGGGCATTAACAAATAATATTTTGCATTTATTTAGATTCGGCGATGACAATAGGAAATATTACACGATTATATGAAATTTGAATACGATATTGGTCATATGGACTGTCGGTTGGCTCCAGTTAGATAACAGACCCAGGTCGCAACTAAGCGTTGCATCGTTAATGGAGTATTTCCGAATATGGTTCCGTGATTTGCCAACGCTTTGGACCACTGGACCAACTCTTAACGAGGCTGGTTATATCTGCGCCGTTTTGGTGGTGTAGAGGTGACAATAGATTTGATAATTTTATAGCAATGCCTAAGATTATTAATTTTCTTTTGGGATTGGCATTTCTAATGCGTTGACCATTTGATTTGGGAGTCTTATAAAAACTTTGATGTCACCCAGACCGGGCATCAGTTGAGTTTGAGAGTTTAAGCGCAGCTAAAGTAGTTTCAACGGGAAACCAAAACGAAAATGAAACAATTCGTGATTCTAGTGGTAGGTTGCCTCATCGCTAATCGGTATTATCTTCGAAATCGCTACATCATTCTTCCATTCGCAGTGCTTTGCGGCTCTATGTGCGGCCGCTCCGCAGGGCTATAAGTATCAGCAGCAGTCTGGAGGAGTTTTGCCCATCGGTAATCTACGTCCCCAGACACCAGTCTCACCAAGTGGAATATACTCAGCCCCTGCCCAAATCAGTGTCCAAGCTCCGGCTCAACCGATCCAGGTACAGCAGCCCATTCAGGTACAGCAGCCCATTCAGGTGCAGCAACCCATTCAGGCTATCCAGACAATCGCACCAGCTCCTCTGCCTGCACCCATCTCTGTGTCCCAGCCAATCGTCAATACTGTGCAACAACCACAGCAGATTGTCTATCAGCAGCCCCAGCAAGTGGTGCAACCCCAACAAGTGGTGCAGACCCAATTCGTACAGCGTCCTGCCATCATCACTAAGGATATTTACATTCACTCTGCCCCCGACGACACTGAGGAGATCCGTCAGGCTGACACGCCGCTAGACAATCTGCCCATTCGCAAGAACTATCGCATTGTGTTCATCAAGGCGCCAACTCAGAATCTGAAACACACCGCAGCCGCTCTGAAGCGTGCCCAAGCCACCAATGAGGAAAAGACCGTCATCTATGTTCTCTCCAAGAAGCCCGATATCACTGAGATTCAGCAACAGTTGCAGGTCACTCAAAGCGAGGCCAAGGTGCACAAGCCCGAGGTTTACTTCATCAAGTACAAGACCCAGGAGGAGGCTCAGCGTGCCCAGCAGGAAATCCAGGCTCAATACGATGCTTTGGGTGGTGCCACACACATTTCCGATGAGGGTGTTGCCCCAATTACAACTGTTTCGGGCGGTTCTCTCAATCTCGGCAACATTGGACTTCAGTCCCAAAGCTTTGTCCAGCCTCAGATTCAAACCATCGTTCAGCAGCAGCCACAGACAATTGTGCAGACTAACCAGGAGGTGCCCATCTTCAACCAGCACCAAAACTCCTTTGTCCAACAGAGCTCTTCGTCGTCCGTGTCTGGATTGAATCTTGGTCTCGGTGTGCCATCTAAGAAATATGTGCCAGCCAAGTCATTCTAAGAAGAAGAAGAAGCGAGTTAGTAGACAAATATTTTTCATTCTTTCTCACCAATCTTTCTATCATAGTTAAATCTAATTTATTTCAAATGTGGTAATCGATATCAAAAATAAAGCGTTTTGTTATACAATTTACAAGTGTTTAGCTCTTGGAAAGAAAATTTAAAAGATAAAGACACCGATTTGAAAATGATCAAGTGCTGATACTCTCATGAGAATGTTATCCCAAATTGCCTGTACTACCAGCCCATATTCAATTGACTATTCGAATGCACAACAATTGATCGTAAGTTGGTCTTTTTTTTTTTTGGGAATTTTATTTACTGATGCGATTTTCTGCAAATTCAAAGCTCGCATTCACCTCAAATTGCAGCTTTACATCAAATTTTACCAATCCAAGGCCAATTGGTAATCACCAGTGGGAAATGGTAGTTTCAACAATTCGGTTCTCATATAAAGCCCGTCAACGTTCTGTGTACCCTGTTCAAAATACCTTTTCAATTAAATAAATATAATCAGCTGGCAAACCAGGCTAACCGTATACGAACATTTGTGATTGAAGATCGTGAAATTAATGAAAATATGAATAGGAAGTAACCAGCCGGATTGTAGGGATTCTTGAGATAGCGACAGGTATCCACCTGGGTGTTAATCAAACGAGGCTTATATTCACTGGCCCTTTCGAACAACTGGCCATAAAGTTCTACATATATCGTTTACTGGATCTAACACAGTCTTATTGAGAAAAAAAGGCAAATACTTTACGTCCTAACGCCTTCAAGTGCCATTTGTGTATCATGAATCAGGACTCATTTTAGCTTTGTTAGTTTAAACATGAAATGTTTGTATAATTTGTTGGAATGAGTCGATATAAACACTTATCAAAATAGCCAAAATACTGGAAATAACAAGAATCGCTGAATTTTGTTGCGTTCCATGGGATTCATTTGTTTTAAGAGGGTTTTTGATTGAACAAAGTTTATTATATAAAAGCTAACTCCAAATTTCCGGTTTATTTAATTTGATATTCAGTTGCATCTCCAAATTTATCCTCTAAAAACAATTGTCAATTTTAAAAGACAAAACATTTGCTGTGGAGTTTTATTTTGTTATCATTTTTAAAAAATAAGGAGGCATATACCGACTTGTAGAGTTTATCATCGTTAGACAATGCAACAGCAATAATTATGCCATCAACTGTCCAAATTATAAATCTAGCATTAATCTAATGACCAAATGCTTAACTTCTTGTGAATCCCAAATCAGAAATAAGGAGAGAGAAATGAAATTAGTTGAAATTTTGTTCCAGCTCCAGTTTCTATTATATTTCCGTTTGTTGACAATTTATCGCAAATGGCATCTGTTTCATATATGCTAAAAATGTATTTAACGCACAGGAAGAATGGTAGATTAAAGAAATCACAAAATACACAAAAAAAATTTATTCGCAATCTCATACCATTAGTGCTATAAAAATCCGCTTCTAAAAACGATTCCAGTAGTCACACTCTGCTCGTGCACAGAGTAGCATTGAATATTAATCCCGTTTCAGGACTCTATAGTTGTCCAAAAACGAAAAGTGTTTTCCAAATCCAAAATGAAGTTGGTATTCATTTTATTCGTCGTTAGCTTTGCAGTTTTAACTCACTGCCGTAACGTTATTCGCGACGCCAGTAATATCTCCACCATTGCACCTACTAAGCTATTAACAACCGAGATTCGTAAGTCCAATTCCGGATTTTTCATATAACCTATTGGCAAAATTGTTGAATGCAATTCTGAAGTAGCCCAGCCTGAAACGTGTTAACGTGTTTCTTCTCTATGTCCAGCAAAATGGAGAATGGTTGCTTACGAGAAAGTCGGTCGTGACCTCAGCGCCGATTACATCAGCATTGGAGAGCCTAAGGAAGCTGAAGATCATCCCATAGTCCCCGACCCAGAAAATTTATCAACAAACTTTCGTGAGTGAAATATCAAATATCCATTTAACAAATGTAACTATTATTTTCTATATCCAGCAATAAGAGGGAAACGAACTAACGCTGTATGTTATGGCAGAGTATCAACCAAATTCCATTGCACAGACACTTATGGTTGCATTCAATATTGCACCCAAGCAGAAAGATGCGTTAGTGGATATTGCTACAAGCGTAGAAATGCCCATATGGGCGAATGCTACTGCTCGATGAGTCCACATACGTAAATAGGCTTGTACCTAGACCCACAAAAAGCCCAAGGCTAACCGCAAACTATTCCCATTTTAACTGTTATTTAGCAAAAAGTGATGTACGCATAGCTCTTGCAAGTGTCACTTCCATTTTCAAATTAATAAAAATTAACAATCCTCAAACGAAATAGTTATAATAATTACATTGGACAACCACATGTCTGTTGTTGTTGGTGTTGTTCCATTATTGATTACTAATTTGGGTACGGGCTAAGTTTTCTTGTAGCAGTTCTAGTTAGTAATCTTTGATGCTGTTTTGCATCACTAGTTTATATTGAAAACCTATATTAATATTACAACATTTGAAATAGTAGCTCGAGTAATGAGAAATTTAAAGTGTACAAGAATTTGCCGGGCTATATAGGATTTAACGTTTTGTTTCTATTTGAAGTTTAACGAATCGCACCATTTGCAACTTTTCTACATTCGAACGATTGTCATAATGTGGAAGAACGTTGTTCTGTCACGTTAGCTAGTGTATTATATTTATTTTTACTTGTCTTGAAAATATTATAATTTTTTTTATTTATAGAAGAAAGCAAAGTACGTCGTTTTAGTACGTCGAGACGAATTCACATAGTCATGTCCGTTTGTTTAAATCAATGCAGTCTCTTTCGATATCTTTGAAACTAGGCGCTATGTATACCTCCAATTAAATCGAAATTTTTAATCTTTAGACAGGGATTGAGAAACTCATCTCAGCCCCAGGTTTTATTTATATTCCAAAAACCATCGGCATACTTAGACAGTATAATAAAAAATCATATCTTAAAGACAAGTGTCAATTTTTTTGGCTGTATGTTCTATAAAGAACTCAAAGCATTGTTCCAATTACATCTTTTTATCACATGCATTATGACCGTGTTAGTTGGAAATTTTTCCTATCTGTATTTTCTATATAATTTAGCTTTCTTTGAAATCGATTGAAGTTTGACTATAATTATATAATATTTAGCTACATCCATCTGTCAAATCTTTACAACATCACTTAGTAGCGGCATTAATTATCGAGATGCCATTCGGTTTCTGTTTCAGTTTAATCACTGTTATGTAAGACAAATCGTATGCTAATCAAAGCGACCGGTTTCGAGCGCTTTTCGTGGTCATCGAGTTAATAGATATGGCAATGCGAAGATATCAATATTGTTTTTATTGAGACTTTTGACAAATTTTTGGGAGGCCTTTTAAAGGCCATAAATCTGGTGAATATGATGGGTTAGTTATGGGTCGGAGGGTAAAATTGTGAAACAGTTGCCGACTACATATAAACATATATAACTTGTTTTATTTAACTATTTACATAAATACACACTTTCACTCAGTTCACTCGTTCGTTCTCATTTGGTTTCTAAGAACGATAATTGGCAGGCAAGTATTTGCTAGCTAATCCTGTCAGTGCAGGATTTGCAACATTTGCTTGAACACCCGAACGTTGATTATCCAAGACCCCGATGACTGAAGTGACTGGTGCAACGCCTTCATCAGATACCTGTGAAGTGCCGCCAAGTTGATCGTATTGAGCTAAAAGAGAAGCAAGACAATGGAGAAACAAATTTTAAACAAAAACGCAGTGAATTATGCCTCGACCTTTAAATACCGGCCAAGATCTAATAGAAGCTGAAGTTGACAAATGCTCTGGCAAGGTCTTATGAGCCATAGGTATGCAAAATCAACGTAATAAAAAGTTCCATAATGAACTTTTATGTATATTCATGAGTGATTCAGCTGAGTGTGGGTGCTGATGCCTACCTTGAATAGTGCGCTGGGCATGAGCGGCTTCTTCCTGGGTCTTGTACTTGATGAAGAAGACCTCCGGTTTGCTGGGCGGCTTGGGGGCCGCCTCCTCAAGGGCAGCCTGCAATTCCAAGGGATCGGGCTTCTTGGTCAGCACATAAATGATTGTCTTCTCCTCCACAGGTGCCTGTTTAATGCGCAGAGCCGCCTTACTCACGCTGGGCGTGGGCGCCTTGATAAACACAATGCGATAGTGTTTGCGTGGTGGTGCAATGGGCAGAGGTGGTTGTGGGTAACGTTCCTCTGCATCATCAACGGGGGGAACGTGCACATAGATATCCTTGGAGACGAGTTGTTGCTGCTGCTGCTGCTGTTGTTGTTGCTGTGGCAGATTGTAGGCAAAATTGCCATTCAATTGTGATTGCTGCTGCTGATAGACAGTGTTCTGACTCTGCTGGGGCAGCCCTGTGTAGGTGGATCCGACATTTAACACCTGTTGCACCTTGGGTGCCTGCAATGCCTGCTGCACAAGCGTTTGCTCCGCAAGGCTTGCAAATTGGGGAATGGCCGGCAATTGCAGCTGACCCAGCTGCGATTGTTGTTGTGGCTGTGCCTGGTAGTTATATCCTTGTGGTGCTGCCACAGCCAGGCCCAGCAGGCAAGAGACCTAATCAAAGACAAGACTATTACTCAACTAACTGCAGTCAATGACTAGGGTTCCTTACAATAAAAAAGCGCATTTCCGTTTTTATTTTGGATGAATGTTAGGAGTAGCTACCACCTGGGCACTTGGCAATCACAATCCAACTAAATGCTAATCACTGCTCGTCTAGGCTTATATGTTTCTCCTATTGAATATGTCGCTCAAGACAAACTAAAAATTTGAGTTGATTTCGTGGTGATGAGGCGAAAAGTTCAAATGAAACTGAAACTAAAACCACAAAAACGCACTAAAGCCACACGAAGATGCTGAGCGATGGTCAACAAAAAAAAAACTAGCTTTTTCCAAACAACCTTGAGACAGCGATGGCTCACACTCTTCAACTTCAACTTCATCGTCAGCCCAGCAACCCGACGTCATCTCTTCAGAAGAAAGACAGACAGAGAGAGAGAGAGAGAGACTATTCGCCGGAAGTCATATAATCTATGAGCCATAACTGGCGCTTTTGTGCGGGACATCAATTCTTCTTTTTTTTTTGCAGTCCATCACAATTGACAGGGCGATTTTGGATTTACATTTATCAATAATTAAACAGAGAAGGTAAATTGGACGAAAATCGCACAATAATCCCATTAGCAATGGCGTCAAATTGCTCAGCTTTGGTTTGGTTTTTTTTTTTGATAAATCGCTTTAATTTCTCGATGACCCAGTTATTGTATAGATTTCAGTTTAATTTGCTAGACTGGCAAATTTAATTGGACTACAAGGGGCCCCAATTGCATAATATGTGGCGATACATGAACATGATATGTTCGATCGAACGTTTTCAAAATCGCACAATTAGCGTAATTTTTCGCCAGTCAAAGTTTTTGAAAAACTTCAATCAATGCCCATCAGCATCAAATCATCTTGCCTACAAAGATTTGGGTCACATGTTGGCCGGGAAGATGAATGATGATGATGTTTTGATGTACGACTGTAGATTAATCAAATCACAAATTGTATGGGGGAGATCTCCAACTCCCCGCCTTTGCCTTTTGAAGAGGTCTTAAGCCTAACTCTCAAATGACTTCGTAGCGTGCGCTTTTACATACATTGCCACTTCTTTTCTCTTGTTTTTGTTTTGGTTTTGGGTTTTTGTTATCTGCTCTCTGCTATTTTCAGATATTACAATTCATGTTAAGTCCGATTATGTAAGGGTTTCGTTAAGAAAATACAATATATGTAGATATCCATCCATGTTTTGTCTGCAATTTGAGGGGGGCGTATTCGAATCGACAGCATTTAAAGAGGGTTCGACGCCTGTTCTTTTGATTGTAAACCAATAAATAAACACCTTATTGTCTTTAGCATTATGCAATACCATTAACGTTGTATTAGCGAATTTTCGATTCGATTGCATAAATCCGAGATGAGTGTGCATAGGTAAATGGACCGACAAAAAAAGTAGGTATATTGTCTATATCGTCGATTTTCACAATTCAAATGCCAACGAATTTCTCGAATTTCTCTTTCAACGCGTTTGCGTGTTTGGGAAATTAACATGGTCAAGGCTTATTAATATTGAACAATTACCGACACCATGGAGGATGCAGACATTGGTATAAAAGACAAATTAAATAATTAAAATATTATCAAAAAATCGACATGGCACCATCAAAAAGAAAAATGCGAAATATATATGTTCAAAATGTTTGGCAAACTGTGCGATGATGGGGCATCCAGTCGAGTGGCCATTAAAAAATTAATAATATATTTTTATAAATTTATTTTATTTCTCAACAAAAACCAAAATAAACTGAAAAAGTAACACCCATAATTCCATTTTCGGAAAGGGGGTTTTCTTATTATTTCAAATAGCCACACATTGTTTTCATATTTTTAAAGTTATGTAATGTCAATTGTCAGTCCGATAAACATTAACCTTTTAGCAAAGGCCTTTAAGGTATTAATTTCAAATGACTATTTAAACTAGCTGTAAGACATTTTAATTAAAATTTTTAAAGAAATATATTGACTAAGAAACTAAAGTCTACTTTAAGTCACTGATTTTGTTTAGCTTTTGTCGATCCAGTTGTATGTGCAATATAAGGATCATAAAAACGGAAACTATAATATTTATATTTTATAATATTTTGGATGGTTCATTAGCGATTTAAACTAACAAATGAAAGACTTTATAGGCCCAGATAAAGCTTAAAGTTGTCGGTGCATATTAGCAACACAGATCGATGAAAGTCTTGGTTCAGACATTGGATAAGTTTTACTGAACGAGCTTTTACTCTTACTGAAAGCTTAGTTTAAAATATTTAAATTTGTTTATAGTTAGCTACAGCTTGCTCATAATTTAGGATTAGATTACAAACTATGCCATTAACCTGTATTAATGAATTTGTATTAATTTATTTGTTGAGTTCAAAAATTCAGAAAAAAATTAAAATTAATATTCAAGCGTAAGGGTTGATTAGCTACAAATTATGAATTTTACAAACATTGTTTTACATTAAGGAAACTATAAAGCGTAGTAAAGTTTTGATTTCGTTGTCTTTGGTTATTTCTAAGACAAAACTAATCTTCTTAGTTGGCTTACAATAAGCTAATTTAACATTTCTCTTCCTATTCTCACCATATATTAAAATCATTTACAGCAATTAAAATAATTGTTTGTCTCCTAAAACGGTAAAAATTTGATTGTTGTACACGTTTTTTATAGAATGGTCGATAACACAACAGAAACACAATATTGCTCATACGACAAGTGGTTCAACGATTGTTTACATTGAAGTCAGTAATTCACGAAGAATCTGCTAGAGAGACCGCCTAAATTAGTAAAATGTTAAAAGCGGTTGTAGGAAACAGAACAAGGTTGGAAACGAAGTCGAGGGGACTTCATAAACAGGAGCCGAAGTCAGAGAGTAGCAGAATTTAACTATAAGTAATGAGTTTTTAAAGAGAACTATCAAGTTTGTAAACACGATCTTACAAGTATGCTACAAGGATGTTTTTCATCATGTTTGTTTTTAGCAAAAGTTAGAAAAAGTCCTCATTCTTTTATTGCATAATGTAGTCTTTATATAATTGAATGCATTACTAAACTAAGATATATCTTATGAAGAGCAAAAGATAATAAGTTCTCTGAGCATTTACACAAATCTTTTCAATAAATGTAATGTAAAGCCACCATTTGGGATTACTTACCAGAGAAAACAACCTTCATTTGGCGTTTTGGTTGTGCCTAAATGAAGAGTGTACATGTCATGTTCATTAGGCAGCCGATCCGATCCGATCCCAAATCGGTCATGTAAACGACTCATTACCCAAACCGCAAATTGCTCTGTGGGCATTGCATTTTGAAGAAATAATTAAATGTGTATTTATCTCAGAAAGTGTTTCTGGGGAAACCGTTGAACATGATAAATGAGTTATAGTGCAGTAGGAAAAAAGATGAAGAAGACGAAGAAACTATCAGTTCGAACAACACACGCAAATTGGGAACTCGACGGGTCATTAATTAAACCTGACAGTCTGCATGAATGAAGCTCCATCCAACGAGGTTGAACTTGGCAACTACGACATTGGCCGTACATATGTATAGGCAAACGACGGCAACATCTAACTAGATCGAATAGAAAATCAATGTGGAATCTTTCTTAGAAAAGTTGAGTTAACTGAAATTGATAAAATGTTTATGTAATTTCACTTTTAATAATATTTAATCGAATCGCACGGTAAAGCCATTGCCAGAGGCCATTTTCAAACTTCAGGCAACACATAATGGCAAGAGCAATAGCAACAGCAATAGCAACAGCAACAGCAACAGCAACATCAGGGCTGGCAATTAAGCAGCAGCAACAAAGACTCTAAAGCTTAAAATTCGGGGGGAACCACGCTAATTGGCCATGTATTTCCAGCAACTACAAGCAAGTCGCGTCATTTAATGAGAGATTTGAAGAGCCAAAATAGAAGAAGATGGCACAAAAGCGAACTAAGGGAAAAACAATGAACATGCAACAAAATATTGAAACTGTGTGTGCGCATTTTTTGGCATCGTCTCGGTCGCCGTCTCGGATCATTGTTGAACTTCACCTATTAAGTGGTCGAGTGTTTTGATATAGCAGTTGGTGCCAGCGTCGCTGTCGGAGTACTGTATAAAAGACACGTGAGCGGCACAAGAGTCAAACAGTTCACAGCGAACAGTCAAGGAACAGTCACCTCCTAGTCCCAAAAAACCAATCAGCTCAGCCAAGCCCAGAAATGCGTGGATTCATTGTATGTCTGAGGGCATTCTCATCCAACACACACAAGGAACTAACTAATTACGCACCTCTCTTTTCCCTTTAGGTATTGTGCCTTAGCGCCGTTGCCCTGGCAGCTCCTCAGGGTTACAACTACAATCCAGGACCATCGGGATTTGGTGGTCTTACTACAGCCGGCGGTAATGGGGGCGGCAGCTTCTTCCAAGGCGGCAGCTCGCAAGTGGCACCAGCTCTGCAGCAGCAGACACAGCAGGTCCACCAACAGCAGACCTTCTTCCAGCAGCCCTCAGCCCAGATTCAGCATCACCAGCAACAGCATTCCGTGCAACAGCAGCAGGCTATTGTCTCGAAACGCTTCTACATCCACTCCGCTCCCGAAGAAGAGGAGGACTATAAGGAGCGTCTGATTACCGTTGGAGTGCCCAAGCGCAACTACAATGTGGTCTTCATTAAGTCGCCCCAACGCAACAACAAGAAGACCCTCAAGATCAGCCCCGCCGTCAACGAGGATAAGACTGTCATCTATGTCCTGTCCAAGAAGGGCGAGAGCGATGTCCAGGCTGAGGTTGTCGAACAGGCCAGCTCCACCAGCAAGCCCGAGGTCTTCTTCATCAAGTACAAGACCAACGAAGAGGCTGCTCATGCCCAGCAACAGATCCAGGCCCAATACGATGCTTTGGGAGGCAGCAGCCAGCTGACCGACGAGGGTGTTGCTCCCGTCACTTCTGTGATTGGTGCTTTGGGCGGCGCAGAGTCTGGCCATGTGGAGTCCTCAGGCCTTGTGGGTAGCACTGGTGCCGGCCATGTCGTTTCCACCGGATCGGCGCACACCGGCAACGCATACTTGCCACCCAATTTCTAAACAGTTGAGCTGAGAATGGAAGCCCTTAAAAATATTGTTTTGTTAATAAATTCAAATTGTTGTTAAAATTATTTCTCACTCTTCTGCCTTCAATTCGTCGACCATTCACAATGCTCTTTAATCACTGGCAAGCAAACAACAACCACATAATTGCTTTCTTGAATTAAAATTAATACCAACTTTTCGTTGGCTGGTTGCCCCAACCAAATGACAAGCGCGTCTTGACCAAGCCGTAGATTACCTTTACCTCTCTGTATCCATCTGTGCGAAATTCATTAAGTCATTATCGTCTTTGAGGTCATGGATAGATGATGGAATGGAATCGACTGGAATGCCGGTGAATGTCTGCGGGAAGGCACCTACAACACAAAAAAAAAAAACACAAACACAATTGAAAATTTCGTTTTTTCGTAATTCGAACGCACCAATGAAATCATCTACAGATGGAAGATTATTTCAAACTAGCCATAAAATAATTTTGTTAGTCAGATAAAAGAAAACATAGGCAAAGAATGCCTAATAAGAGTTTTTCTTACATAAACTCTCATTAACTAACTCACTTGAATAACTATAAGTTCCTTTTAAGCAATGGGATCATCTTACCAATTTTCCATAAGTGCAAGGAACAAAAATTGCTTACCAAAGCCCTAAGCCTCATAGGGATCTTAAGGTCATGGTCTCTCTCTCTCTCTCTCTTTTTCTGAAGAGTGGTCTACGACTATGTTTAGTATGGACTTCTACGTTACGTCTGTGGGTTCGTGGGTTCGCCCAAATACTAAAGCAATAACGCGTCATGTCTCCCTAATTAATAATGTTGCTATCAAATTTATTGTGTCAACATTTCATTAATAAGGTGGCAATCACAGTTATTAGATGTGACATGGTAAAATCGAAATTCGGATGTATAATTTAATAAACAAGCTAACAATTAACAAATGCCCGATTGAATGTCTATATAAGGCGCCAGTATTGAGTAAATCGCCTGTCAAGAGTCAAGTTATGGGTCGTCTATTTTTGCTGCAGGAAATCTGTCTCAGAGTGATGGGACATAGCCCCAATACCGAAAAAGACACGCGTTCCGGCAGCGGACGTTTTAACTTCAGGCACATAATCTCGTTGCTGTTTGTAATATCCGCAGAGTATCCAATGATATCGTACATAATGCACCATAGCGACGATATGGAGCTAATTACCGCCACTTTGAGTGTTGTGTTCACGAACCTCTTGACTGCCATCAAAATAATAACATTTCTGGTCTACAAGCAAGACTTTTGGCGCATGATGCAGACCTTTAGGCTCATGCATCAGCAATGTAAATTAGCTTTATCATAAACTAACTCAATTATTAACTTGCTTCCGATGGTCTTTTGATAGCAATTCAGAAACTAGGTAAACGAGATGGATATGTGACAGAGGCCAACAAATTGGCCGCTCGACTGGGCAAAGCCTATTGCATTTCCTGTGCCTTTACGGGATTGTATTTCTTTTTGAGTCCGATTGTTAAGATTATAATGAGTAAATTACGAGGTGTGATATACATCCGAGAGCTGCCCATGAATATGAAGTAAGTAGTTATGGATAGTAAATCTGATTTGAAAATAAGTCGAGGCGATTTCATTTTAAATACAGATTTCCCTTTAATGATGTCGATAGTCCCGGCTATGAGATTGGCTTCGTCTATACTGTCTTTGTTACCATTGTGGTCGTGGTCTATGCATCGGCTGTGGATGGTTTGTTCATATCCTTTGCAATCAACCTTCGTGCCCACTTTCAGGCTCTGCAGCAGGACGTTCGGAATGCCGACTTTAAGAAGTCTGAAGAAAAAATCCAATTGGAGCTAGTCTCAGCAGTCGACTACCATGTCCAACTTCTTACCTTATCGACATTACTACGCCTGATCTATATGCCCATTGTATTTGGACAGTTTCTCATAACCTCATTGCAAGTAGGGGTGATCATATATCAGATTGTTACGGTAAGATTACCCTTCAATGCGATTGAGTAGTTTGAATTTTTCTTCAATTTGCAGCACATGAGCTCGGTTATGAATCTTTTGGTGTACTTTTCATTTTTTGGCTCCATAATGCTACAATTGTTCATCTATTGCTATGGCGGAGAAATCATCAAAGTCGAGGCAGGTTCTTCCAATAAATGCTGCTCACTTTTCCTTATAAAAACTCTTGTAGTTTCTAAACATTTCTCACTTATAAATATGGAAAAGAGTATGCCATTATAGGCTTTAAGTGTTATTTTAAGGCCCTCAAATACCATAGAATTCCTTGCAGAGCCTTCAGGTCGGTGTTGCCGTTCAGATCTCCAATTGGCATTTGGCCAACCCAAAGCAACGTCGTTTCTTGGCCTTCATTATGTTTCGTTCCCAGCGGGATATGCTCATCAAGGCCGGCTTTTATGAGGCTTCTTTAGCCAACTTTTTATCGGTATAGATCAATTTATACAAATGCACTTAAATCCATAATATCTAGCTTTATATTCTTTTAGATTTGTCGAACTGCTTTATCTTTCATAACACTGATTCAATCAATTGAGTAAAGAAAAATATTTTTTAAAAGAAGTTTATCTGAATAACACACACGGGCAAAGAAAGAACTGTTCAGAATTGGTAACCTTCTTGAGATTATTTATTTCATTTGTTAAATTTGTATACAATATACAGTAATAAAGATGAAAATTTGTTTTGTATATTAAAAAAATAAAATTTAAGTTAACAAATTTTCAATTATTGAATTTTCAAGATATCTTGAACGCACGACATTTTTAAAACATGTTGACTCCCCAACATTTTTTAGGTCAGGTCGTTGATAATGTTGATTACTGCCATTTTTTAAAATTTCTTTTATAATTGAATTTCAAAATATTTTCCTTTTAGTGACACAAAGAAATAGATTCAAATATTCATGGTTCGCCGACTTCCAAACTGACTTCTGGGCTGCTGCTTAAAAACATTTTAAATAGATTAATAAAGAGCATATTAAAAACAGTGGGAGAGCATTTAACTGATACGACTTGACATTCTTATCGATATATGGACAGAACGGGAGCTTTCGAGCATTGGCTTGAGCAATGGCAAGAACGGAACGGACGTTCGTATGCTTGAAAATTGAACGAGTAGAATCATAAGTAGAAATACTTTGATATGCCTGAGGTCAGAACTCGACTTTCAGTATTTTGACATACGCGAGTGAAGCACGACGCGGGACAAGAAATCATGTTGAGAGCTTTGATGGCCTTGTTTTTGTGTGTCGGCCTGGGCACAGGACAGGCACAAGTGGCCTACACACGTCATCTATCCGATTTGCGAATCAGGGAACTCCATGAATTGGCCGTACGGATGAATAAGTCAATTAATACGCAAAAGTATGCTTGCGAAAGCTATTTTGATTATGTTTGCAGTGAGAATCGTCCACTATTCTCTGTCATGGGTAGGCAGCACCTAACAAGATGACCTGTCTTGATCTAATTTTACCATTCCAATTTTTATAGGTCATCTGCCTCAGGTGAGTGAGCTTATTCAGCTGCTTACTGAGCTCCAGAACGATCCAGAGCAATTTGAGGCCAAGCAGAAGTTGATAGACTTTTTCATATCCTGTAATGTACACCGAGGTTTGGAGGACTGTTATCGCGAAACATTTGAGTTTTTTAAACCACTGTTTGGCTACATCATAACAAAGAATCTAGTGGAGGGCAGCACACACGAACTTGACGACTTTCTGAACGTCTTGGATCGTTTTGTTACCAGATCTAAGGTGATCTTTGGGTCACATTCGCATCCTCTGCTCAGTAAACTGTCAACGTACAAGGAAAAGTTTAAGACACCGCGGATTTACTTCCATGCTGGTGATTTGAATCGAGAGTATGGGGCTTTGCGCATTTATAGAGAAAGTTATGAGCACAACATACGTAATTTAGAGATGCACCGGAAACGAAACTCCACCTATGAATTGGGTGTACAAAGAACCATGCTAGATTGGAGCCTGTATCTGTACCAAAGTCGCAACAAACCAATGTCTTACTATTATCCCACCTTCACAGTTCATCTCTATATGACGCTGTTTAACACCACGGAGAGACATCGCGATTTTACACGGTTTCGCGAGGAAGTTGAATGTCTGAAATTACCCCAGTTTGTGAACGTATTGGACGAGGCCAGAATGTTGGCAGTGATCTATTTGAAGAGCTTTAGGTACGCTTGGCAGGATTATAGTGACTGGATAGTGTCCTCGACACAAAATCGCGAAATCTACGACCACGAGAATGAAATACTCAAAGAATATTATTTGAGCAATAAGCGAATATATTTTACGCTCTACGCCCAGAATTTTTGTGAGTTTGGTAAGGATTTGGCTGAAAACGTCTTTTATATTGGACTTAAACAGAATGTGGATTTTTTTAATATATATTCGTGTGGCTATCAAACGGAGGCAGTCATCAATTGTGTATAAAATTCAATGACAAATTATTTTAATTAAATCATTAAAAAGTTTGTACTTGTTTTTTATATTTCATCACTAGATATGCTTCAAATTTTATTAAAATGTATTGTTCATAAATTCCAATGAATGCTAGCCTTCTAATTTCAATAAAAAAAAACAAATCGTAACGCCTACGATACTTTGTAGACAACAATTTAATTTTGGCGCTACACAAAAAAGCTGCCAACGATAATTAGTCAAAATTCGTAAGTAACATCGATGGCCTATCGAAAACAGCGAGTAACAGCCGATGTATTGAGCTATCGATGTATCTACCTGATATCGATAAATCAATGCTATCGTTATCGCTGGCTCTTTTCCTTCTTTTCGACCGCGGCGTAAAACCACATGTCTGGCTAACCATTATATTTTCGTTTTCGGGCGATATAATGCTGCAGAGTGCTGTGAAAACATAGAACAAGCCTTCCACCAACTGCACGGCAATAACGAACAATTGAAATTATATTGCAATTTGTGACCATATCAATTGCATTCGATTCGCGTATAAAAAAAGAATCGTAACCAAAACGTTCTATTATACTACCCAAACCAGCAGCGCGAGTGAGCGAGAACGAGAGAGTCAGTGCTAGTAGTGAGGTGTGTGCGGGACGAGTACGCCAGACCGTCAAAAGCAAATACGAAATACAAACCACAACAACAATAACAACATCAGCAAGAATAGTGCGTAGTGGAAACGTGAATAAGGCAAAAGGCAAAACAACAAGAAGTGAGCGACAAACATTTTGTGTATCAAATTCTTGTTTTTCGCCTCATCGTTTGTGTTGTTAAGTCAACTTTTCAATTTGTTGGTGTGTATTTTGATAATATCTTAGAGCGTGCGTGTGTGCGTATGGTACTGCGTGTGGGTGGGTGGGGGTCTAGTTTTGACTATTTCTTTTCCTGAAATTTGAAGCTGCAACGATCAGCTGTTACACTTCAGGGTTGCAGCAAATGCATGTGCCTGCCCTAATGTTGCATAATCTGTAGCAAACGCGACGACAATTTACAAGCAACAAGAATGCCACAACAACAATTGATTTCTCTAAACAACAAACAACAATTGTCGATTCTCTTCTATTTATTCATTCTCCTAGCTCCTAGTGGTTCTAATGTTTTGTCTTGCGGTTCCGTTAAATGTAACAGCATCGTTTGCGAGCCACTTTAAATTTAACAGCATCACTTGCGAGCACTGTTAGCCTACAGCATTGTTGTGTGTTCTTTTTCTGCCCAAGTGTGAGTGTGAGAGCGAGTGAGAGAGAGAAGGAGAGCTAGAATGAGTGTTGTTTTAAGAGGGGGCAGGGCAGGGCTGGCATTTTGGTTTAACCTCACTTCGTACTGAGACTGGTGCTAGTGGTATATTGCTGCATAATATTTAAATAAATTCCCAATTTCTTTGAAATTTGTTGTGGTTGACTGTTAGCAATTTGTTGATTTAGTGTTACAACTGTTGCCGGCATTAGCGTGAAATTGGCTATGCTTGATTTAGGATTGAATTTAAATGACATGGCCAGTTTATGAATCGTCAACCAAGCCGCAAAGGCAGCAAAACCTGCGTGTGTCCTCCTTCTCCTGAATAAAGGTCAAAGTGCATGTGCGTAGTGGGTGGGATGGGAGGCGCAGGCATTTGACTAATATATAAACTAATTCAATCCATTTTTTATTTTAGAAAAAACCAACTCGAAATTTAGTCGCGTGCTCGAGGAAGCCGCTTCAGAGGAACAGCAACAATCTGGAGTAGCGCTTAGTGCAGAAGCCTACTCTGGGGACCAAACTCGTTGACGTCATGTCCAGCAAGGAGGAAACTACTACCACTACTGGCCCCGCAGCCAGTAGCGGCGCCGCCACCACGTCATACGCCAACGTTGTGCAGAATCTGGACACCAAGAAGCAGCGGGTAGCCTCCGCCGCCGCTTCCGCAGCTGTGGACAATAAGGAGAATCAACCGAATTTGAAGAGCCTTAAGTCGTGGAGCGAGGAAACCGCTGCCGCTGAGGCTGCCGCCGCTGCTAGCGGTGATACACCGATTGCCAGTCAGACGCTGACCGGTGAGAAACGCTCAGCCGCCTCTGGTGGTGACAACACGGCCGAAAACTCTTCTGAATTGGATGACAATAATGATTTCGTTCCGGTAATTTCGCATCATCGACGTGACCGTAAGAAAGCACGCAAGGATAAACCCGCAACTCGTGAGCAACAGCAGCCAGGTAGTGGCCCTGGTCAGAAATCTCTGGGCGGTAGTGGAGCGGGCGGCAGACGCTCTGGTCAGGAAGGACGTTCTCGTGCGCCTCGCGGCGGTAGCCCACGCAAATCCGGTGGCGGCGCACCTGGTGGCGTTGGTCCTGGTGGCAATGGCAATGGCGGCGGTGGTGGAGGAGGAGGCGGCAAGTCATCAAAAAAAGATCGTAAAGTGGATACCTCACCCAGTGCTAGTTTGGAGGCAACTAGCAGCGGTAACGAGGGCAAATCTGCCGATGGTGACTCGCAGACTGCTGCTGCAACAGCTCCAGGAGCTGCAGCAACAACAACTGGAGCTGCAGGACAACAAACTAAAAGATTTGTAGCAGCTCCGCCACCAAAAGTGAATGCTTGGAAGGTGAGTTCAACCTTAGTTTGTTTTACACAGTTTGATTATGAATATGGCCATTCACAAGTTTAGTGGGCTACCGTAAGACATTATTTAACACCTAATCCACCGACTTAGGAACAGCTTTCAAAACGATCACGCCTTAAATTCGATACGTACCATTTGAGCCTTTGAAACCCGTAAGAGTTTAGTATTGATATTCTTGTATCTCGTATATACTATAAAATTGCATAATATGAGGTCAAAAGAAACATTTTGTCAAAACAAAAACCGAAAAATGCTATCGAAAAAGGGAACGAAAAGAGAGGAAGAGACAGTACTTTGTTTTTTTGTTTTTGTTTATTATGCAATCAAACGCCGCCAATAACAGCAGCAACAACAACAACATAAACAAATTCAATTTGTTGTCGTTTTTATTTATTTCTGTCTTGTCTCTTTTTTTCTCTGTGTTTGTATCTATCTAATTCAGCCTTCGTTTTCGTTTTTGGCTCAGTTCTACTACAATTGGATTTTCGCGTTCGTCATTTTTTGCTGATGCGAGAGAGCAAACTGCTAGAGAAGAATCTGACAGTTAAAAATAAATGTCAAGGTCAACAGCAAAATCATCACATTAAACAGAAAGCGAAACAGTACATAAATTTGACATCACTTAAATACAAAGTATATGATACATAAGCAAATGGAAATGAAAATAGAGGAAAGGCAAAACAAAAGAAAAACACTGTAGCAAACAAGGTGTGGCTAATTTTCTTTTTATCTTTCAACTTTAAAGATCCAGAAACCTAAGAAAATTTAAATTTCTAAATACTCTTCATCAAGGGGAAGGCGTTGTAGAATGTAATAAAGTAAACGAACTCGAATTGGATAAGTTCCGTTTCCCTTTAATGTAAATCCGCTGTTGGCCAACATTAATTAACTTGGTATAATAAAGCTGTAGAATTGCAAGTTTGAGATCATCCTAGTTGGAAGGTGTTGCTTTAGGTTACTTATTATAATTAGTGTATTCACCATTCACTTTGCCTTAAAATTGGTGAAAATCCAGTAATGAGAAATGCAAAGTGGTAAACCCTTTTATCCCCTTTTGTTCACACGTATTAGGCAATTAACTCAGCAGACTCACCTGTGTCTTTTTTTTTGTCATTCATGCTATCCTTTAGTAAGTACAGAGCCTTCCAAAAATATATGCAAAAAAATAACCAATTGGGCCCATTGTGCCTTAAAGTAAAACGTGAAATAGGAGAGCCATATGAAAAAAAGCTAACTTAATTATCGATGGATATGCAAATAAAGCAATTAGGAAGCAATTTTTGAAAAAAAAAAAAAAAAAAAAACAATGAGATGCTTCTTTTTCGTCTCGTTTGTGTTTCGTGGCAAACAAGATTCTCTCTTCGTTCGTGGTTTCTGTTAAATAAACACAGGGAAAACCTGTGTTGACGTCGACCTACTAGTGTCTAGTGCAGTAGTCCAAATCAACATCACCTTAGTACAAGTTGACGTGTTGCCCCCTTGGAACTGGGCGTCAGCTGCTAATTCTGAAAAATACATATGGACATAGAAAAGTGAAACACGTCGGCTAAAATACATTAAAACAGGTGTGATCGACTCAAAACGGCAAAACACGTGTTACAAACTCACCACACTGGCATCTTGTGGTGAATAACGAAAAAATCACTGTTGCAAATTGATTAAAAATATATATGAAAGTTTAAATAATACTGTGTTTTACACACACAAACATTCTGAGAAAAAACGTAGACGTGGTAGTTATAACTTGATATACACAAATTTGTATGACCCATTATAGTGTCATATAAATATTACGTATACGTCGCTGTCATCGTCATTGTCGCCGCTGGTGGGGCCGAAAGAATACAAACATGAAACCGAAAGTAAATATATGTCGTCAGATTAACAACTTGAATGAAAGTAATATGGGAAACACGTTGTCAATTATTATTTACAATAAAGTCCCAACAGTGCAAATTTGGAATAAAGTACGAACACTTGATCTCATATCTACAAGTACTTACCTTAAGTGATAGCTTTTCGGCTTGTTCTGAAATACAAACTCAACGTAATTCCACTCAATTCACCAATTAGCTGTATACTGACTTTTTGTATCTTGCTACTTTAATCAATTTTACGATTTTATGATATTGTGTGCCAATATTACAAATTTTCTTCCACGTCGTAGACGATTGTCACTGCTTTGTTACGTGGCACTGCTTTGCTGGACTGTTTATATGTGTTTGTGGACTGTTTATATGTATGTAGACTGGATAAATATTCAATTTAAATTTTAGTCCACGTAGATGCATTTTCTCGTTTTGATTAAAGTTGTCTCCGTGGTAAGGAATAAATTGTAAATTTAGCTGGAATTTAAGTTGGTCTATCATATTCCAATAAGAATTATAACCGCAGCAGGAATTACTGTAAAAATTTCCTTTAAGACAAGTGGAATTTAATACATTGAATGCAGACCAATTAATAGCATTAAGTCAACTTGTTAAACTTTATTTAAACCTTTTTGTGGTAAAAATGTTTTTAAAAAGATTATAAAAAGTATATTTTATTTATAATTCAAAAACGCAAACTCTTAAAATCTGTGACACTCGTAAAAATTTTGGTGTGGAACGATGATACAACTGGTTTATGGGTGGCATAATATAACTATTGGGTGTAGCTAACTGAATTCTAGGTATCAATAAATTCTAAATTATTATAAAAAATAAAAAAATTATTTTACTATAAATCTTTTACCAATGGGACGAGTTATTATCCTAT
This sequence comes from Drosophila nebulosa, assembly GCA_024703675.1. Classification (NCBI taxonomy): domain Eukaryota; kingdom Metazoa; phylum Arthropoda; class Insecta; order Diptera; family Drosophilidae; genus Drosophila; species Drosophila nebulosa. The sequence goes on along the minus strand of JANFPS010000004.1, from coordinate 5,338,496 downwards.
TGTGAAATCAAAACAAATAAATTATTGGCTTTGTCTCCTAAAAATAAAATCAAATTACAAATGCTAAATGGCAATATCACCATTTTATTTAAAGGATATTTAGAGGACAGAGTTGCGAATCGATGTGCACTCGAACCAAACCAAAACAAGCAATAGTCCTTCTATTAACTCACAATTAAAACGTAGAACTGTAGAAGATTTGAAACCTATCGACAGTAAACAAATTGTTTTATGCCATGTGTCGTTTACCTTGAGTTTTTTTTTATGGGCTGTGATAGGTTTTTACTCGTAAACAAACTAGACTCTAGCGCCATTGCTGGCAGCAATAGATAATACTATTTCTTGTTCACCTAATCGCATATTTACGTTCTATTTTTATACGCGGCGAGCATTAACCTACACTTGAAGATTAATCATATTATTTTCATATAAAATAGGTGGCAAGTTATATTTTTCGCCGTTCTATCAACAAGACTATCATGTTTCTATTGAGAATCTAAGCCGACACAGGTTGATGCCCACTGGCAAGCCAAACCGCACTGCATATTAAGGGCAGAGTATCTATTATACAACTGGAGCCGACTTAATATGCAATATTGAGCCCCCCGACAACAGTCTCTTCCTCCCAACCTCCCTCTCTCTTTCTTTGTGTGGGTAACAATTGAGTCTTGTTCACTTAGCTTTTGTTGTTAATGCTTATTTGTATTTAGTTGGAAAATTTCCATTTGCCCACACATATTCCCTTGTGATTTGCTTGTCATTGCCTTTTGTGTTCTTTCTTTCGTTTCGCTTTCTTTGACTCGACTGATATGAGATTTACAAAGTGCATCCTGGTTTCTTGTCTAGCTTGTTGCGATTTACTCACACATATTTTCAATAAGTTCAAAGTCATTTATCCCTGTGTTTCCTAAATCGATGCCGATTTCAGGTATATCTGTCTTATAAGACAATAATGTTTGCCTTAAATCCATTAATCTCTTCAGGTACTAAGTTATATATGAGCGATAATATTTCAAGTGGATTTTGCAGTTTTGGAAAAACAAATTATTATCAAATTTGACCTTAAACTCACAAATCTGATTGGGTTACCCCCTATACATATATGTATGAAGAAGTTTTTTTTTAATTATATGGCGATAAGAAATCATTGAATGTGCCTGGCTTTGTCATAACCTAATGCAATGTTTACCAATTCCAAGGTATAATGTTTGCCGATATCGGTCAATAGATAAGTACTTAAAGGTGCCATCTATCCCATCATCAATAACCTGTCACAGTCTTTGTTGATATTTGCTGTGGCTTTTTTCAGTTTTCAGTGACTAATAAATAATACTAGCACACAAATACGATTGCTATTTTCAAAATCATAATTATGCAAGAATCGTAAAGGCATTTAATTTGCTGATAGCTCTAATCAGCTTATACAACTATCGGGCGATTGCATATACATATGTATTTATGTGTATGCATTCTTAGATCAGTATGACGAATCGAGTTGACATAACCGTATAAGTTTGTTGCAGTGCAAGCAGGTTAATCAATTCTTCAGCGGCAATCTATATATAAATTGAATTCCTCAATGTAGTATAAAAATATATAATATTGATTTGTAAACCCAAATAAAATTAATTCTGATCGCTCTTCTATTACCCTTGTATAAGTGAATGATTTAGAAATACTGTAAAGAAAAAATTAATTCATATTATTTGATTCCATTAAAAGATTGACGAAATTTTCCCTTATGTAAGTCGAAGAAGATGCAAAATTGGAACGAAATTGCATGAATAAATAAAGAAAGTCTCCTTCCGGGAGATTTCTTTGTTCTGAAAATAAAAACAAGAAATTTTTTTGGTTAAAAGATATGACCAATCCAATATTATATATTTACATACATAAAAACTTTCACTGCACCTAGTTTAATGGTAAAAGTATCATTTTCTGCGTTGCAAAATCACATAGAAATCTATTTAAGGCGCATATTGATGACTTAATCACCTGTTTAAATAAAATTTTATCAATCTATTTAACTACCATATCTACATAATGTTGTGTTTAAATGTTTTTGCCTTGAAAATGCATAATATGTATGTACATATGTATTTATTATTTGCACATGTTTTGGGACCTTTCTTGATAAGGGTTACGCCCCTAATTGCCAGCTACGCATTAAACAAAAATTGAGCCTTTTGCCGCACAACGAGAACAACATTTCACTATACACAAGTTCCCCCACGTTCAGCCCCCACCTTCAGGCGTAAGAGTTCGTCGCTCTACTCTGCACTTATCCGTTTCTCTTTCTTTGCTAAAGCTAATAAAATATAAAGACTATAAATAGAAAAAAAAGAGTAAACTGAATGAGATACTCATAAACTTGTTTGCATTCAAGTGGTGACCTTTTTCATGCTGTTATAACGGGTATAAGAAGTTTATTGTGACGTTTGTAACGCTCTGAAGATAATTTTGATCGATTTTAAACTTCAACAAATTAATGAAATAGTTTAGACGAAAGCTTATGTAAGGAAAAAATTATATTTTATGTACATGTATCTCTTATGAAAGCAAATGTTTTTGTTTAAGCTGTGTGTATATTTACAGATTTTCGATGATTCGATTTTTTGATTGTTTGTTTGTTCGTTTAGAATAATAGTGTATTGCAAATGTTGTTTGTTTTTCTTTCCACTGATAAGTCACTTGAGTTGGTGCTTCTCTCTCTTTCTCTTTCTATCTCTCTCTTTATATATACATATACACCTTTTAACTTCTACCTCTATCTTTTACGAAACCCGCCTCTCAAGTTGTTGTTCCAGGCTTTTGTATAGTTGTCATTGTTTTTACATAACAACTTTTCGCGGCCGGCGTTCTCATTCAATTGGCTGAAACGTAGAAAAACTTCTAAGCTTATGCCCCCTTCGCCTCAAGAATTCCCCACACCATGGTTGGGGAGAATGTGAATCTTTTTGCACGTCTTATTGCGAATGTAGTCTGCTTGATATTGCAATTTTTGCATTCAACTGGCCTCAGTTGGCTTTAAACAATCGTACATTGCGGACTTGTTAGAATCCTTAAAAGCCATTCGACCAAGTGTGTAAGATGTTTCTGTGAAGTGAAAACGACCTTGAATTAATGAATTATAGACATTTTATCTTTATTTAAAATATTATGACCTACTCGATTGTTAATTTGAAATATATATTTATTTTTTAAATCAAAGACGTAAGTGCTTCCTCTTAATTTACGATGAGTTCGAAATGTCAAAGCTAGATAAGAAAGCAACGCTTGACGCCTTAAATTAAGCAAAGTGTTTGGACGAATTGCAAAGTGACATTGAAATTATTGAACTACATAAATATATTTTCATTCTTTTGAGGGACGACGATTCATAATAAACAACCGACAAAAGGCAGAAAACATTTTTGCATACAAGAGGTTTTTTTATATTCGTATGTAGTATATTTTCTTATGTTTACGTGATCTGCGGCATGAAAGTGTAATTCAATATATGTATGTATGTATGTATTAAAGAAGCCGCTGCAAGAGCTGGAATTTTAATACCCTTAAACATTTTTGCTTATTAAATCACTATTTAAAGTCATTCCATGTATGTTGCTAAGATCCACATGGGCTAAAAAGTGCAAGAGATTTACAATAAAAACGCTCAGAATAGTTTAATGTACCAAAGCATTTCTTTCTTACGTTACAAACGTTGTATCAAAATTATGAAACCCTTTATTAGAGTAGAGAGTAGAGTGGTTACATATGTATGTATTTCTGGTATATATGTACATACATATGAGATCCACTTTAATCCAAACGGGCTCTCTCTCCCTCTCAGATGCTGTTGCTGCTTATCGCTCTCTTTTTCCTCTCTTCCTCTTGGAGTTTTCCACCACTTTTACATGGCTTGGCTTCGTTTTTGGGCCTACGTGCCGAAAATCACATGGTGTTTGTTTTGCTGTTTTCCGACTGTGTTACACCGCTAGCCGCATGGTGCAAGTGAGATGCTACGATATACATATGTAGATAAATATATATTGATGCTAATTTAACTATTGATTTACTAAAGTATTATTCTAAAAACAATTTGCATGATAAAGTGGGGCACTTGTTAAAATGTTTCGCTAAATTTACTTTTAAAAGCTTAGAATATGCTTATGAAAACAAAAAAATAAATTGAAATCGTACGATAAATACTACGCACTTACACATACATACACGCCCTCCTAAAGAGTAAAACCTGTATCTATTAGAAAATACAGGGTGCCCTGCGCGCCGGCTCTCTATCTCACTCTCACGCATCGAACAACCGGCGCAGTGGCAAGCAGTTGTTGTTTTTTCTTTATTTTTGTTTTGAATCACATTTATTTTGTTTTGTTTGTGTGTGTCGTTTTTGCTCACGTAGTCAACGCATGCACAGGCGACGATGGCACCCGAGCTATAGTGATTGGCTTTGTTTTGCTCGTCGCGCACAGAACTCGTCGAGCAGTTTAAGAGAACGGACGCAAACGTTCCCCAGATACCTACAGCAATACTTGATTATTTAAAGACATTTGTTTAAACAAGATCGTGTTACCTACTATATATGAAAAGCAAAACAAACAACGTTTAATTTTTGCGATAAGATACGCCTTTTTACAAAAAGCAAGTCTCAGTGCCGCAACACACAACTTACAATAAGCCCAAAATCGGCATAAAAACTAAGGTAATTTTCCATGTGATGTGTATAACCTGAGAATTATCTGTCAAGTGCATATATATTGTCCACAAAACAACGCTGTGTATAGAAACTAGGTTGGGGGACCTCCAAGCAATATACTCATTCAAAAAAATATTGTGAGCAAACTGCGCGCAGACAATCCGCCGCCACGTGATAGGGTGGAGTTGAGAGTTGATTTAGGATCCTATTTAACGAAGTTGAATTGATTTTCCCTTGAAACTCTGTTATGAAATTATTTCTTAATGTAGATTCAATCTTTCTTGTTTTGCAGATATCTGCAACAGCAACAAAACAGACCGGAGGCAGTCCGAAGGCAGGAACCTCTCCATTGGACAAACGTGTTTTGCAGCCAAAGCAGCAGCAACCCAAGCAACAGCAGACTATCAATAACAATAATAATAACAACAATCACGGCTCACAGATTACTAACAGTAGCAACAACGCCACGAGCAGCAGTAATAAAAAGACACAAAAAGAGGGAACTGCACCATCTACACAGACGGCAAGCACAACAACAACGACAACAACATTAACAGCTCCACCCGCAACAGCAAAGAAAACTGAAACAGCTTTAACAACAACTGGTGAGTACATACTACATACTACAGTGAAGACTACTAAATAAAGTGCCCCTTTGTTTTACATCACCGTAAGCATCTTTGATTTGAGTGCTCACAGTAGGTGCTCTCTCCTATAGTTTACCCTCTCTTTCGACCTCTCACTCTTTCTCTCAGCGCAATTGCGCCTCATTTGAGCTGTGCTGCTGCTGTGTCCTAGTTCTTTATTTTTAAATTCGCATTGTTTTTGAATTTTTTATTTGTAGTTGATGCCAGCAAAGCAGACGCTTTTGCCAGAACCGTTGTAAAGGACAAAAAGAAGGTTAATCAGAAGGTAAGTAACCCCATCCCCATTTCGCTTCTCCCTTTTAGAAGTACAGTTAATTTAACGTACGTTATCTTTAGGCCAGCGATTTTAGCAACGTTGGTGATTGGCCAACGCTTATCGGAGGAGTTTCTGGCAGTGGCAAAGCCCCCAGCAACGAGCCCAAACGCAACGCAATAAAAAAACAGACAGCCAAAGTAGCCGCAGCAACAGCAACCGTAGCCAATCCCTCAGCAGCCATTGTTACTCCAAGTCAAATTGCCACAGAGTCTAACGTCACTACAACCACCGCCACTAGCAACAGCAGCACCAGCAATAGCAGTAGCAGCCAAAGCCAAGCAACAGCTGCCACAGTTGCAACAGCAGCAGAAGCACCCAGCACGAGCACCAGCCAAGATGTCGCCAAAGTTCAGCGAGAAGTCGTTGTCGTCGTCGAACCAAGCACTGGCAGCACAATTGCACCAGTTGCTGGCTCCCTTGCCGGCCCTGCCATTAACAAAAAGATACCCAAGCACAAGTGGCGTCCGCTTCAAATCGACCTGGCCAAATCTAGCCGTCCCAAGCCCATTGGCGGTCGGCCAAATCGGCGTTTCAGCGATGATCCAGCCGAACAACGGCGTCCGCCGCGTGCCTATCACGAGCGTGGACCGCCGCCAGCAGCACGCGGCGGTGGAGGAGAGTCAGGAACATCGTCAGCTGCAGCTGCAGCTTCAACCCCAACGGAGTCACGCCCACACGGCCGCCATTCGTACGTCGCACGCACGTCTGCTCCATCCGAGCGCGTGGATTCCTGGCGTAGCAGCGGCAGCGCCGTCACCTACGACGAGCAGCGCTCGGGCCCAGGGTCAACAGGTGGTGCCGGGGCAGTTGCGGGCGGTCGGGGACCGCGTCGTTTCCGTACGCCATACAGGGGCGGTCGGCAAGGCCGGGGTGGATTCTCAAGACAGGGACCAGGTCGTCCGACTAATCGCATACCACGCCATTTGCTAGCTTCGGCAGATTATGCTAACTTTTTGCCAGCGGATGCAGCTGGCGCAGATTCTTCGCAATCCTCTTATGTCCTTATGGGCACTCACTACTTTGGCAATGTACCGGCTGCCTACATTGAGATGGACGCCAACAGTGTCAAGGAGGCCATCAAGAAACAAGTGTAAGTGTGTGCGCTATTAAAGTTTTCTTTTGCTCCTAACTAACCCAAGTTAACTACTACCTTCTGCCTTTTCCACAGTGAATATTATTTCAGCGCCGATAATCTTACCGGCGATTTCTTTTTGCGCCGCAAAATGGATCCAGAAGGCTTTATACCAGTCACTTTGATAGCCTCATTCCATCGCGTCCTGGCCTTGACCACAGATGTTGCTTTGATTGTCAGTGCCATCAAAGACTCGGACAAATTGGAGCTATTAGAAGGCTACAAGGTGCGGACCAAAACTACCCCCACCGTTTGGCCCATAAGCGATGTGCCCGATTTTAAAGAGCAATCGCTGGTGCCAGCAACAGGCGAAGACAAGGCTTCCTCACAGCAAGTGGATTCTAAGCCGGGATCAGAAGAATCGATTGAACCGGTGGCGGTTAAACCAGTGGAAGAGGTGGTGACACCAGCCGTACTGGCATCAGTGATGGCAACACAGCCATTGACCAGCATTCCGCCACCGCCTGTTCCGCGCAATTCGCAGAATCTTGTGCCCAAGATGCTGCAGGAGAAGCAACAGCGGACAACTATTGCCTCACTTAATTCGGTAAATGCCATCAGCGCCCTCACGCAACACGTTGAAGGTGGGGCTGCTGAGCTGGCCGGACATTTGAGTGGACTGGCAGAGAGTGTTAAGCCGCAGTCATCATCGACGCCGGACAAGAGGGGAGGAGCAGCTAAGGCGGCTGGTTCGGGGGCAGTTGCTTTGGTGGCGGAGCCGGAGGGCATGTGGAAAGAGGTAAAGAGACGCTCGAAAACAAATGCTTTAAAAGAAAATGCTACTAAATCTTCCAACAACAACAACAACACGTCCACGACAACACAACAACAACCGCTTTCACAAACGCTCAACAACAACAATAATAATAACAATAACAAAAATGTCAAAATTGTCAAATCCACCGCAAAAACCACCTCGTCCTCGTCCTCCTCGTCTACATCCAACGCCACCTCATCCACGTTATCCACTGCTGTGTCCGTCGCTACTTCCAACACATCCACCAACAATGCTTCCTCCACCACTACCACAACCACAACCACCGCTGTCACCAAAATCACCAACACGACCATCAACAACAACAACAAAAAACCATCTGCCAACGCTGCTTACTCCACCAACTCCAAATCCTCCTCCTCCAAAACAGCTGCTGCGCCATCCGCTCAGTGCCATGCCGAAAAGGAAGAATTAGATTTTCAATTTGACGAGGAGCTGATGGACCCCATACCTGCCACCGGACGCATCAATAACTTCACCGAGAACTTCTCCGACGATGACGAATCCGATTATGAGTTTGCCGATCGCGATATAAACAAGCTACTAATTGTCGCCCAGGTGGGACGGGCTCCCAAGCATGAAGGTTACGATCGCACCGCCGATTTCACTTCACGTACAAAAATCACCCAAGATCTGGAGAATATTATCAACGATGGACTTGCCAACTACGAAGAAGATCTATGGACAACTCCGGCCGACTATCGCACTGTAAATGTTATCTCGCAAGCTGATTTTGAGAAATTGGCCGGCAACCGTGCACGCTCAGGTCCACAACAACAGCAACAACCTCCGCCGCCGCCGCCTACCTATGTCGATCAATACCAAGATCCTGATGACACCCTTGTAGGTGACACTACGCTGAACTCCACACTGAACTCTACACTAAAATCGCGACGTGCTCGGTTCTATGCCGCACCTAATTCGCACTCAATTGACCCACGTACTCCGAGAAAACGCAAGCTACGCCACACGGCCAATCCACCGGTTGAAGCTCACGTCGGCTGGCTGCTTGACACTGTTGAGCATCGGCCACGCACCACTTCCATGGGCTCATCGGCGGGTACTTCACCCACTACCTCATCATATGGATCGTTTGGATCTTCGGTACCGCAATCGTTGCCAGTATTCCAGCATCCATCGCATGCGCTGCTCAAGGAGAACAACTTCACCCAGCAGGCTTATCACAAATACCACTCACGTTGCCTCAAGGAGCGACGTCGCCTGGGATATGGTCAGTCGCAGGAGATGAACACTCTTTATCGGTTTTGGTCGTTCTTTTTGCGCGAAAACTTCAACAAGAGCATGTACAATGAATTCCGTACCCTGGCCCTAGAGGATGCCGGCAATGGCTTCCGCTATGGCCTCGAGTGCCTTTTCCGCTTCTTCTCGTATGGCTTGGAAAAGAAGTTCAGACCAAATATCTATCAGGATTTCCAGGACGAAACCATTTCTGACTATGAAACAGGTAAGCATGCATTTACTATCCCCTGAATCTTTTCTTTCTAAACATTTAATGTTTTTTATTGAATTAGGACAACTTTACGGTCTCGAGAAGTTCTGGGCCTTCCTGAAGTACTACAAGAACGGAGAAAAGCTGGAAGTGCAACCGAAATTGGCCGAATATTTACAGAGTTTTAAGACTATTGAAGATTTTCGTGTCGTGGAGCCCGAGATCAATGAGATGCTCCAGGGTGTGGGCAGTCTCAACCCAGGACGTCAGCTTAATAGGCATCGCAGTGTGTCGGAGAGTGATGGCACAGCTGTAGCTACAGCTGGTGGACGTCGTCTCAATACAACTATTACAAATCGCAGTGACTATGTGGGACGCCTTCTACAGCAGCAGCAACAGCATCAGCAGCAACAGCAACAACAGCAATACCATCAACAGCAGGGATATGGCGGCTATAATCAACAGCAACAGAATCGTAGACGTACCGGCTCTTTTGGTAGTAGCACTGTGCGGATACGCAGTGGTTCGTTGGGTAACAAACCTCAGATTGCCAATCGTAATCATCGTGATCGGGATCAGGGATCTCAGCATGAATTACGACGCGGTGGTAGCAATTCAGGTCTCGGTCCTAAGCGTCAGCAACAACAACAACAAAAGTCCAAGCCACAGACAACAGCAACAGTTCCAGCAGCAGCAGCAGGCACACAAGCGAATATAGTGCGAGCCTCAACTTCGGCGGCAGCAGCAGTAGCATCGGCGACCTCATCGTCATTGTCATCGTCGCAGAAGTAACTCGACTTACACTCTAACCCCCCAAACACACATACACACACATATATACATTTTTCGATTAGTTGTTAAGTTCACTTACGACTTGAGTTGGAAGCAAGGTTTTTGTTTTACTCTTTGCTTCCTTCTCTCTCTTTTGTTTATTTTTCTTATTATTTGGTAGTATTCGAGTCAAGCGTAAAATGGGAACAGTTGTCGTTAGAGTTTAGCCTAAATTAAGTTAAAAAAAAACATTTGAAATTTGTTTATTGCAATCTGCCTAGTAGTTGGTTTAGTAGTTATATGATACATTATTTTTTTGTTTGTTTCTCACATCTAATTAAAAGGAAAAAACTAAACAAAACACGGTTGCTTATATAAAATGCTCAATGTTGTTAGCACACACACAAAAACAAACACACGAAAATCAACCAAATTCACAATAACACAACAGTTGCTACTAGCAGGCACTGTTCTCTTTGCTATGCACCAGTGCCAGCCAGATAGATTATTATTAACTTTTTGTTTGTTTAATTATAATTTTAAATTTCCTAAAGCAGCATTGTTACTAATGAGAGCTGCATGAACCGTTGTAGCGTATGATGATGAACGATAACGTTCATCCATCCTTAATATATTTGAAATCGTAACTATATATATACATATATATTTTGCAACAAGACCCCCAATGATCTTAATTCAACGTACATACGTTTCATTTGCTTTTGTAAATTAAACTATTCTACTATTTTGTGCGCAAAAGTTAAGTCTAGTTAAGAGCAACAATGTTGCATTACTGTGGTTCATTCATTCATTTGTTTTTATGGCCAGAGCGCAGATATAACATAATGTTTAAGAGTCATATCGACATACTAGTAATCCGCGATCTTGAGGCAAACGGTACACGAATTGAATAGAAGTAGAAGAGTATTTTAACTCGAAATATCCTCATTTGTATTCATTGCACTTTAACCCTTTGCCTCAGGTATTAGTTCGAAATTCTGTTACCCCGTCAAGCATTTAAAAAAAAAAAAAGCAAAGAATTATGCGACAGCCTTGTTTTATTTTATTTTTTTCTGTTAAATTTAGGTTTCGCACTTGTTATTTTAATTCGAAACGAAAAACATTTCAAAAGAAAATCATGCAAGACAAAAAAAATTAAAAAATCAAGCAAAAAACGTCATGTCCAAAAAAAGTTTAAAACTTATAAAAACTAAAAGCGAATCAAGCAAACGAAAAAAAAGATACAAAATCAATACGAAATGTGTTTTGCATAGTTCATAAAATAATATTCATATATATAAACAATGAAAAAACAAAAAAAAATATGTGAGAAATCAAACTTAAGCTTAATACTGATAATTAATAACTTAATATATATATATATATATATATATATATATATATCAATATCCTATAGAAAGCGTATGATCGATACTAAAACGTAATCACAATATGAAAATCGAAGTGAAGTTTTTTATTTGATGCGCCTGCAGGTAGCGAAAACTGTCGATCAGTTAAAATTCCTCAAGCGAAACCCCAATCCCTAAAAACATGCCCACACCCTTTGATACCCAGCATTAACCAATCCATCAGTTTACTTGGTTTTGCTGCTCCACCCCCTCATCTTAACATAAGCAATTGAAAAGTGCAAAGAAATGAAGAGAGAATAAGAATTAAATGTGTTTTTTTCCACCTTAGATATTTGTAAATATTCTTTCCTGATTTTAAATTGTCGCCTTAAAATCACACCCACATATACAACACAGACACAACACACACACATACATATAAACTGTCAGACATACAAACACACGCAACACACCACAAAACTCTCAGCTGCATGCTTCAGAGCTTACCAATATATAAAGATTGACCATTATACATATATCACACAAACGTATAAATATATAGAGATGTAATAGAAACTTGCAACAAACGTTTGTAATGCGTATTATTAACCTTTCTATTTGGACACACATTGAAGTGATGCTCTTAAGAGTTCATATGTTTTCTCTTTTCCATTATTATTTTGATTCTAAATTAAACATCAAAAAACACACACACACATATATAAATATGTAAACTTGATTATTGACCTTCTATGTGCTCTTTAAGTTTTTAATTTTTATACAAATATAATTGAAGTTTAACTATATCTTTATAACAAAACGAACGTCAAAACAGAAACTAAATTTGTAAGCTACTTAATGAAAATGCAAAAGAAAATGAAAACTGAGAAAATAAAACAAAAAAAGAATGAGCGATAATTGTGAAAAACGTGATAGTTTAAACCATAAAGAGTAATATTTACTACTATTATTATATTAATAATTGATTATAATGATGCATAAAAAAACAATACAAAACCAAACAAAAAAAAAACAAAAAAATTCTAAACTAACGAAACAAAAAAAAGTAAAAATTTTTTTTAAAAATTACCAACACAAAAAAATGTTAAAAACAAGAGTAGAAAAACTAAAAAAAAATGAATAAAAAACTTGAAAAAAGTAAAGCAAAACTTCTTTTTTTTTAAATTTTCTAAGCAAATGTTGCACCAACTTTGCAGACAACTTATGGAAATTGCCCACACGAACGATAACTCTGGAGGAAACTAGAAAAAATTTTATACCTCAACATTTGTTAGCCCAGACAAATGTGTACCTAGAGGCGACGTATATTTAGCGGTTGGAACATTCCGATCAATGCTCAGAATTCTAGCACAGTCAGGTATGGCTTAACTTGAAATAAAACCAAGAAATCAAGTGATAGCATAACCAAGATTTCTTTATATTTAAGGTATTTACGATCCACATAAACCAACAGAACCGTCCAGCTGAATCTTATCACCAATAGAATCGGGTCCACAGTTCCTGCAGTTCCCCGTGCTATTGGTTAGAAAAATGTGCAGATATTTAATATCATGGGATAAGTAATGAATCCCCTTTTTAAAAAATATTGTTAATTGAGTTTTACTGTTTCAGAGAAAGCTGTCGTCTGCCCTGGACTAAAAAAATATACTGAAACGTCTGGTGTCTAACATTTCGTCTATTTACGAGCATTTCGTGTTCTATTTAAAACCAATTGGCTTTCATGTATAGTTAGGGATTTTCTTTAGAAAGAGTATATTTGAAACGATGTTGTTGATTCTATGTATATTCCGTTATTTGTATATTTGAGGAAAACTAGGCACAAAAAACTGGAAAATGTTTTTGCTGGACTCCTAAATATTAATTAAATAATCAACTTTGACTTTGAACTGATAATAGAGTTTAATCAAACGGATCTTTGAAATCCAAATATTATTGTTATAAATATTTTCTCCATGTCATTGGACAGTAATTTCCATTTGTTTTTTCACAATTAAAGAAATACTTTATTATGCGCTACATCAGTTGATATACGGCAATCTCCTCAATGAAAACTGGCCAACCTAGGTTACCAAGTCAATTTCATTTTGAAAATAGAAATTAATCATTCACCTGTACGTAACCCTAGATGAGTTATCGATGCGAAGATATAAACATGCAACAAATAATTCCAAAATTGCGATTAAGAGTGCAGCTTGTAATGCACGTGATCTTTTAAACTAAACTGAAAATTAGATTTAGTCTGAACACAGAAGTTACCCCCTTTCTCCCATCGGCAATTAAAAGAAACAAGTTGCCAAACTGACTTCTGTGGAATTGGATTTCTAGCAGATTTTAAATAATGTATTTTAAAAACCTATCAATAAGAATTATCGCTTATAGTCGGTCGACATTATTTTTTTTAAACGCTCCCTTTCGTTTACGTTTAATTTGTAAAAATTCTTACTAGTCAATTGCAATTCCTTTGCGGTATGCAGTGGCGGCCACAGCGTAGTATAACTCATCATTCTAGAGTCGAGAAACGAAATAGAATACATTTTCTAAGAACAACACACGTAAAGGATATCTACCTCACGAACTGGCATGCGTCTAGGGCAGTCGTCTGGTAGTCAACCAGATTCTGTATCTCCTTCTGAAATTGTCTCTCATATTTGCGCCTCGCCTCCTTATAGTTAGCCAAGCAACGCATGCGTCTGCAAAAGAATTTTTTAGTCCAAATATAAAAAAAAACAAATGTCTGGACTTACAGTGGTATATGGAAATTCGTATAGCTGACATTTCTGGAAAGACTAACTGATGAATCGTTGCAGACATATCTGCGTGCGGTAAAATCTGTAGACACCTTTGGAGCGTAATCTTTTTGTACGAATTCCTTGTCCAAAGAGTGCCGGTCAGTCATTTCCGCAAACCGTGTACTAATTATAGCAGTCACGTCGTATTTCTCTGTCATCCGACTTTTGCGCATAATGTTTTTCAGTGAGAAGATCGAATCGGGATTACGTTGATTGCTAGACCCTTTTACAAATGAATATGTCGGTAGATCAAAACCGATTTGTGACTTATGAAATTCCATTTTGATAAGGCTTATCTCTCTTTTCTGCTATTTTTTATTATTTTTTTATTATTTTTTTATTATGTTTTTATTATTTTTTTTTTATTTTTTTTTCCTTTTTTTCTTTTTCTTTCGTAGTTTGAACAAATTGTGTGTGTATAAGTTGTGTCTAGCAGTATTTTAGTGTTTCTCGCTATCAACAATTCCATGTTTAATACGACTACTATGATTCCAAAAATTTGTTATAATAGTGCATTGCAAAATTTGTATACGATTGCCAATAATATTGCAAATAATATTAATAAATAGAAAAAGTAAAGAAAGCATATCAAAGCCCAATGAGTATTGAAAAATGTTAAAGCCATTGCTGTTGTGGTCTCGTTAGTAAATGGAAAATTACTTGCAAAATTTTTTTGTTTATGAATATTAAGAATGTCTTTTTCGTTGATCTTTTACCTTTTTGTATATGTACAACTCAAAACAACAGTCGCCATCATCCGATTTTTTATAAAATTTGGTAAGCCGATACATATTATTAACAAATATACTTCGGCCAAATTTCATTACTTTATTTTAAATTTTGCGTGGAAATTCTTCTGAATTGCAGGGACGGGAGGTCAAAAATTTCAAATAAACTTGATCTGCCTTGATTTACAATATTATTACCAGGCTTGTCTAATTTAAAATATAAATTATATTCGTTAAGTTAATGTCACACTAACTTAAACTGCCGAGCTATAAAAACAAAGTATGATTATAGGGCGTTCATATAGCTCTGAGTCCTCAAAATAAATGGTAGAAAAAAGTTCAAAAATATAATAATTTGGTGGCATAGTCTGGATTAGGTCAAATACAAATTTATAACTTTTTCTTACTCTTTTAAGTTTATACATGTTTTATGGCAGACATTTTCCCAGAAAGTAGGACTTCATGTTGGAAAAAATGGAAACTCGCTCAATCGTAGCAATCGTAGATGTGTGAAATTTTATCATTAATCAAAGTTTGCCTTGTTAAAACAATTTATAATTATAAACATAAAAGTAAAGATATTAAGAGTAGGTCAAACTGAATAATAAATATGAATAGGCAGACATTATTACCACAATCACCCAGTCGTTATTCTACTGGTAACACAAAAGCGTTGCATTCGCGGTATTTTGGTGATTCGCTCCGGGAAACACGCAAAACTCAAATAGCATTTGCCAATTTCAAGTCGCCAAACTATGTTCGGTTACAAGAAGGATTGCTGAGATCATCCGTCGAGGATTACAAATATAAAAACAAATATAACCCAAAACTACTTCCTTTTCAGAATCCAAGTTTTACGAAGTTCAAAGTTAGCTAGTAAGTACAGACCATAAATATATCTTATCTGTCTATTATACATGCCGATTCCTCAGCAATGTTATATGTGCTGCCCGCTACAGAAAAGCCCGAGATGATTACAATGCACAATTTGTGCGTGAAATTCAAAAGCTCATAGATTATTCTCCTACGGCTAATGATGCTGCTAGTTTAGTGAAGTAAGTTAACCAATTTAAAATCTAAATAATGTAATTCATGCATTTCCATTTCCAGTTGCACTTCCTATACTACTTTTTGGCCTCCTTATCATAATGAGGCCGAGTTAAACCAAACCAGTAGAACATTTTATAAACTTTCTAAGAAAGAGCAGCGGCGTTTTGATAAGATTATGAATACAAATTTTATATATTGAATTGAAAAATACAAGCATATATTTAGCTATTAACTTGTTATTTATTTTTTTTTTTTTCGACAATGGAATTAATTTTAGTCTATGTCAACCTTAAATTTATAAGATCAGAAGTCGGACGCTTTGACCAAGTTGCACTTGAAACAACTTCGAAGGGAAACTAAAAGCAATAGCGAAAGGGAATCATGCTTAAAACGAAGAGAGCGAGGAACACGCATATTTTTATACAATCACACATAGGTTTAAAAGGCACACGCGAGTCCTTGGCAGGACGCAACAGGCATACAAATACCACTCGTAAAGAGGGCCACCTGTAATGTAATTGTAGTAGAAGAACCTTGTGAAACTGTTTCTTACAGATATCTATGTTCCCATAGATTAAAATCACAAGTTTATTAGGGTCCTTCAAATTGAAATTGTTTTCGAAGATTACCTTCTTGCTAGGAATGTCTCAAAATTAGTGAGTGGAAGAGGTTTTTTTTATATAACTTTGTAACTTCTCATTTCTTTGTTGGATACTTAGAAAAACTTATTGGACTCCCCTTGTTGTCACACAAGTTGGCATGAGGTTCTTAAAAATTGAAAACCAATTTCGTAACGATTTAAAACAACGATGTGTGTATGTGTGCTTGTTGGTGTTGGCGTTAGCGTGGGTATAGATGTGTTGCTAGCGTGTGTGAGTGTGTGTGACTTTTCGCACCTAGCAAACCCCAACTAACAGCGTCCCATCCTTCCCTCATGGTTGGCCTTTCTGGCCCACTGTTTAGATTGTGTTACCAATATTTATGGCTCAATGGGGATACATGGCAGGGCCAAAGGAAAGGCGCGACTTTTGCCTGGCGTGACCGCAACCGGAGCCAGGGCAAGTCTAATCACACGACCCCTTGACACCGCACTCGAACGCAACCAGACGAAGTGGGAGACGTGGGAGTCATGCATATCTAAGCCAAATTTAATGGGCGTTTAACGTATGACTTGCCTTTGAACTTTAGATGCACACACACAGATACAACACACACACTCTTACTTGTCCATATATGCTTATGCAGGCATGTAAGGACGTAGTCAGAAAGGCTTTTAGGAAGGGGCTTCTAACACCACGTTAGCTCCACTTTGTTTACTCTTCATGAGAAGGCGAGAAAAGATGGCACCCCAAAGTCGATACACATCATACAAAGAATTAACAGACACACGAACAGTCGAATATATTAGAATATCTTATTAGATGGTCTTAGCATCAGGCATCCTTCAGCTACACCCATGTAAATGCTTACTCCCGACATTGCAACTTGTAATCCGAGTAGCCACACCGAAACACATCTTCATTATCAGTGATAGCCACTGGCATTCATCCCGCGGTTGCGATTAATCCATGCTCGACTGAAAGGAGCAATTTGATCCGCTGAGAGAGAGCCTTCATTAAGGTATTTTGGCCACACTTGGCCTACACCATTGCTGCTGGGAAGTAAATGTCAATAGAAATTCCTTTGCATATTTGTCATTTCACAGTTTTAGCTACAATACAAACAATTTGCAAATTGGCTTAGTAAAATTATTGCCATGATCCGCAAATATTATTCGACTTTGCAAAATTTTAATATTCATACATTTTCGCTTTGCTGCGCCGTGTAATTAGTTTATGGGGCCTAAAATTCGGACAAATTTTATTACCGCAACACAAAATGGGAGGACACACTCCCCCATTAGCTTGACTGTAGTATCGCATCGAAAAATGTTCCAATATTCGAAATAATTAAATTAAATATTTTATTATGAAATGGTTACCCCAGATGCATTGTATCTGGAAGTCATGTCTATGTGGTAGATGTGGGAGTGTGTGTGTGTGTGTGTGTGTATTTGTAAGGGAGTGTGTGAGCCTGTGTTTGTTGCTTGTCCAAAAAACTAATTATATTTTAGGGGTTTTCATTGCTTGTCGGATTTTGTTTAGGTAAATAACCAATGCAGCCAATAAATAAATTTTAAGCGTTTTGTTTGCTGCTTTTTGCTTTCTCCTACGTAAAATTTATTGGATAACATGGATAAAATTGTGTTCATAAATAAATATATATTTCACTTACACATACAAACATATAAAATCTACATATCTACATGCAAGCAATATATATCAGCATATGGAATATGATATGGGATTTCTATTCAAATGCTTTGCAGTTTTTGATGTGTAATTAAATACATATAAAAAAGCGACCAAAAAAAATTTATAAAAATTTACATATAATCTATGTACATATTTGTTTTAATTAAAGCGAAATTCATAAAGTAAAGAACATTTAAAATCCCAAACATATTTATCGTCATACGAGATACAACGTAAGAGCTTAATAGGCACTTAGTTACGAACTAAGACTCTCAAAATTGATTGCTTGTTTCAGTAGTTTTAAAATTTAAGAGTTTTAGTTCAATAGAATAGACATTTATGCAGACGGTTCTTAAAACCTGCTTATGATCAGGTCAGAAAATTTATGACAATTAATGATACGCCTTTAGCCAATTTGCATGGCCATTGTGGATATGTACTTACCTACCTACCACCTAGCTAAAATATATATGTGCTTACACATTCCACAACCGTTCGAACAGTCGGATTATAGAGCAATTACAATTCATTTGAAATGCAATACACCAGACTCAAACGGGACTCAGCTCGACAAATTGCCACTGAGAGTACACAAGTGTAGCCCAAAATCAAATTAATGATATGAATTTCTTATTTGGTAACATTAACGCAACGACTGTAATGCTGATAAGGCTCTGTGCACAGAGATAGATTTAGATATCCAACAGGACAACATGGACAGCACCGTAATTTACGTATGTATGGAGAATGTCGTTTGGAGTTTGTACTTTTGGTCCGACGACAAACAGGAAACGGAAGTGCGTCAGCGTTTGCCTTTGGCGTTTGTTTGTCTACTCGTTTTCTCGCTTGTAGTCGAAGCTCTGCATTGTTGGGGATTTATTAAACTGTCAGGATGGTCCGGGATCAATTGCTCTTACTCACACACACACACACACACACGCAGATTGAGAGAGATACTCACACATACGCACTTGCAATTACACATATACAAATGCCGCATTAGTTTCACATTTTTTCTCCCTACTATCAGCATTCCCTACAAATTGCCTTTACTCACACATACATACATATATAGTTGGTCTACGCGTTGTGTGTGTGTGTGTGTGTGTGTGTTAGGAGGACAATTAGATAAATACCAAGACACGCATAGTCACTGACTCCATCTTTTCCTTGTGTTGGTCTCTGTCTGCCTTTCCCTATGGCTGTCTTGTCTGTCTGTGTGTGTTTCTTTTTTTTTGCCTGGTTGGCATTTTTCTACACTTTGGCCTTTGAACCCCCCTTCATCTCCTCTGACTGACTGGGCAGCCAGTTAAGCTGCCATTGTGGTCATCCTTTGTGTGTGTCCTGTCAAGCTGCTGCTGCTGCTGCTTCTCATTGTTGTTGTCTGATAGTTGTAATTGGCCAACTAAAATCATGTGACAAATTAACAGCGCAAAATTTATTGCCTGACCGCCGCCTTAAGCTGTTGATGAAGAAATATTGTGTGCTCTCCATTTGCTACCCCCGCCCCTTGAACCCCCTTAAATTGGAGCATGTGGCATGAGACAGCATTTTGTGATTGCTATCAAGTCAGCAAGAATTTCGCTTTTTTCGAAATAACTTCAATTTTCTTGGCTTACCTGAGGCAATTATAATGATATAGTCAGGTGAAAATGCTAAAAATGAAATATACATATATAAAGATAAAATTTTCTTACATATTGCAAGGTTAAAAATGTATCTAAAAAAGTGATACTCTACCCTGTTTGAGTTGAAATTGCTGCAATTCTAAGAAAATATTATAATTTGTGAAAAATAATTTCGAGGAACTTTATTTTCCTAGTTGTTGAATAAATTTTGTAGGGATTTCGATGTAAAGTTAGAAATTTGTTTACGGCCATGTACTCCAAGTTGTTATTTCCAAAAATTGAAGAAAGAACGTGTTTTTAAATTGCTATTATGGATATATAAAGAGGCCAGAAGCAATATTTTTCGACTTCTCAAGGTAAATACCTAAATTTTTTAATACATTAGAATGATTAATCCATAATAATGGTAGATATATTAAGTGCTTATTTTAATTTCTTACTCAAATGCAGTTTTAATTATGTTGCTTGACTTATGCCAATATGTCCAAAAGTTAGATTTCGACTACAATCACAGTATATGGACAGGATTGTGCAGCAGATAGAAGGAAACATCTCTGGACATAGTACATATTGGATTTAGCCACTATTTTATAAAGATATTATAGGAAAGATCGGTCAAAAATTAAATTTTGAATCAATATCTCCGTTGTTTTTAATAGGTGATGTCTGAGCCATTTTGATTAAGATCGGTCTACTATATCCTTTAGCTATCATTGGAAAGGTCGGTCGAAAACTAATATTTGTGCCGCAACTGATTTAGATCGGCCGACTACATCATATAAGACTTATACGAAAGATTGCCTCGTCAACCAATTTTGGTCAAAAAACTAAATTATTATATTAAATTATATTAAATTGCTGTAATAATTAACTTTTTTTTTAATATTTGAACTTAAAAGGATTTGCATGTATTCTTGGTTTATTGATAAAGAAACCTTCTGGACCATTCAAATAATTAATTGATAAATCATTTGTTGTAGTTTTTTTTTTCGATCATGCAACACGTCACAAATTGTTGGTTTTAATACATCAAATATTTCATTTATGTACAAATTTACCTGAGGCTATTCATGAATTACGTACACCTTCTACAAAAATATGAATGCTCGTGTGTATGTGTGTGTGTAGCCATCGATTTGTATGTGTGTATTGTTGGGGTCTCCTGCTTGATTGTTGTCGTTGATGCTGCGGTTGGAGTTGTTCTTGTTGTTTCTGCTGCGGCTCAAAACATTAATTAATGCGCCTGCAGCCAAATGACGCCATTTTGTATGACTCGCTGTGTGTGCACAGCTGAGTTCCAGGTGGGTTACTGGGGGGGTGGAAGAGAGATAGAGATAGAGAGAGAGAGAGAGAGAGAGGGAGAGAAAACAACCGGAATACGGCAAAAGTACGAGCAGAGTCCGTGCCGTGTGGCAGGTGGCGGGGCACCTGCAGGCGAAACGGGAATGCATTGGACCATGCAAAATGCGTTCATGTCTTATGAACAATGAATTTTAGATGCCCATGTGTGTGTGTGTGTGTCTGTGTGGGCTTGTTTTTTGGCCTCACTCTCACACACACACATTGCACGCACGCACACACACACCTGTGCAAGCAAACATGTTTTGCAGGAATGCCAACTGCCGCCAGGCAAAGCAAAAGACCGACGACGACGACCAGTGGGCAGTGTGCAAGAGCAAACAACAAGGACACGGGGACTAAAACTAAAAGCGACATGTTTTTGCACGCTCGAATGCGAATTGGCAAAACAACCACAGCATCAGCAGCAGCTCAGCCCACCAGTTGGACCCAAGTTATGGACGCGTGCCTTGATAACGTATCACGAATATTATCCTTAATTGCTAATAAACTTCAAAATTATATTCCATTTACAGGCATATTCATGTTACAAAATAATTCTCATTCGATTTGATAAAATGAATGAACTCCCTAACAACTTATTTAAAGTCTTGTATCTTTATTAGATATTCACTTCCATTCATTTCCGTTGCAAAGTTTATCTTTTTGATGTTGCAATCACGACTTGTGTCCATCTCTGGTTGAGAATGGCAACAGCCGCCGCAATTAACCACACAAAACCTGCAATGCTTCAAGCATTTCCGCTCGACCCTAGAATTTATTTCTTCTTCTACCCACTAACTTCCGGTGCCGGTGCGCAATTAAATTAAAATTGCCGCCAGGCAAATGGCGTCTGTATCAAAAACAAAAAAATTAAATGAAAAACAAACTCGATGTTTGGATTAGTCGCATTATAGTAGCGTTATGGTCTATAACTTGATTTTACAACTTTGAGCCATTGGTCATATGTTCTCTAAAACATTGGAAACATCTATCTCGATTTTGAAATTCATTGATCAATAATACTATGGTTCGTGCTATAAAGCGAGTCGCAGGAATGTCCAAATTATTGGGATTAAAATTAAACTTAAATTTGCAAATATTTCAACAAATGAATATCCTCAAAACGAAGTTAATGGAATAATTGATGATATGAATAATCATTGTTAGAATACATTAAGTAATAATTTTTGTGGTTCGCAGTAAAGCTGTCTGATTTCCTCATCTTTCAAATTTTTAAAAATGTCTAAATGTTAATTGATGAAATTTTTTGTAATTGTTAGTAAAGAAAGTTTTTTGTTTCAAATCTCAATTTCTAATTCAGCATTTACTTTGGGTCGATTTAATTACAGAAATATATTTTTCATTCCAATTCTGATTTTGATTTTTGCACTGATTTTGCCAACCATATTTGAATTAGCTCTTGGCCTTGACTTGACTCTATCGCTCTGTCAAGTTAGAATAATGAAGCTCGGGATGGGGCCAACTGATTTGCAAACAGTTCCGCGAAATATCCTTCAGTACCAACTCTGTTAACCACGTTGCATTTGTAATGAAAGTGGTGCTTGAAGAAAATGGAAAATTTATTGCGCTGACAGTTATAGGGTCCTATAACAATAATAAAGAGGAGAAGAAGAGAGAGAGAGGGAAAGGCGAAAGCGGAAAAAAAAATAGCAGCTGCAGCGCGACACAACAGCACAAGGATACGAATAGGATCGTCATGGCGTTGATGATGATGGCAATGATGGCGCGTTGATAGCTCAACGAGATGCTACTTCAAAGTCAACTTCAATTGCTGTTTCACTCAGCAAAGGACATTCATTGGTTTGCCTTGCCTCGTTGTCCCTTTTGCCTTTACGGCCATGTCCTGCTGGCACTAAGTGCACTGCCAATGCAGCCTTTTTTGCGTGGCTCCGGCCTCGACCGCGGCCCCCACCGCTCATCAGTGTCGCATTTGGCTAATGGCGAAAAAAGAAGAGCCGCCTGTCATAAATGTGTTTTGACTGGCAACGATGGCGTCTATATTGACAGCCTGTCCACCATTTGCCCTATGCAAAACAGACGACAGGCTTTCGTCTGTCCTGCAGGGTGGGGTCGTCCTGCGTGCCCTATTCATGTAGTATGTGTATGGCTAGTTAGAGCACTGGGAACGGTGTTTTAAGCTCACTCGCATTAAGTAAGAAAAGGTTAACACAAAAAGTCATTAAATAATCATTAAAAACTTCAATACGATGGTTTTAGTTGGTCTCTGTAATTAAAATACAAAATAAAATAAAAGATTAATTTTAAGCGACTAAAAAGGCAAAGATATATCAAAATTACGTAATTCGTATAACCTTGCAGAGGGTATAATAAAATTAGGCAGATGTTGGTAAAGCTGAGAAGGAGACGTTTATATAGACGTATATATAGTCTTGATTAGCATGAGAAGACGAGTCGATATATAGCCATGTCAGTCTGTGCGTCTGTTTTAGCGCGCTGAGAACCCTTTTGTTAAAGGGCTTATGAAGAATGAAACTTCGTATATGAGCTTTCTACTATCATAGTTAGGTTAAGCTCTTGGGGTATCCGGATAGCGCCACTATATCTTATGGCTGGCATAAGAACGATCGGTCAAAAAAGCAGTCTTAGTGAAAAAAACTTTTTGTTCCTTAAGTTTTCCAAGCTAAACTCGCTCCTAATGTGTATTGTTGTAGTACGCAGCTTTTCGTCAGATTTTGTAAGGATTGGACCACTATATCATATAGCTCACACAGGAACAATAGGAAAAACCGTTCCTAACAGAAACATTTTTTTGTTTGTTGTATTAAATTTTCATCAGATTTGGTACTTAAATCATTTTTACAGTTAAACATAATGTAACCTTGATCAGCAGAAGAAGCCGAGTCGATATACCCACGTCCGTCTGTCTGTCTGTCTGTTTCTACACCTCTCCCGCTTTTAGTTTTAGAGATACTGACCCGAGATTTGGTATTTGGTATTTTTTAATACTATTGGCAAGTTAAGTTCTTAAATAGCCCAAATCGGACTACTTTAGCAAATGACTGCCATATGAACAATTAAGTTGGAAAAAAAGCCCTCATGAGACTTTTTTGTTTCTTAAGTTTTAAGATCCATGTTTATCAATACTGTGTATTGATGATCCACATGTGTGTTGTTGTAGTTCACGACTTTTCGCAAAGGATCGGCCCATTGTGTCATATAGTGCGCATAGGAACAAAGAAACAAAAAATTCCAATGAGAAAAACTTTTTTTACTTTGTTAAATTATGTTAACCAAATTATTTGTTTAGTTAAGTTTTTGGTATACAAACTTAATATTGCGAAGTTTCATCGATAAAGTCCAAAAGCTGCAAGGATATACAAACTTTGCCTATGTGGAAGTTAATTTCTTTGATATTTTTTTTCTTTTGTCAGTCATTCGATTGTTCGATCAGTGTCTGACCTTTTAACTAAATAAATAATTCGTATAGAAGTTTTTTTTGGCGTCATCCACAGATTTTCATCTCTCAAAAGGGACTGTGGATGGTGTTAGGCAGAAAAAGCAGAAGCATTTATAATTTTTTTAGTTACAGAACTTCGACATGTGTTAATGCCTATCGCTTATTTCTGAGAGATTTTTATTTATTTTTAAATTTTTTTATAAAAACCTTTAATATGCATTTTAATAGATGTTTTCTTTTTCGCCTCAGACATTTTGAGTTGGTACACACACACAAATACATACAAATAGCACATAAGCATACATACATATATATGTAGGTGCATGTGTATAGTATTAGGGGTAGACATAGAGGGCTCTCTTTATGGCACAAACATGTACTGCTAATGCATGACTCTCGTGCTTTGTTGTTGCCATTCAGGGGAGTAGAAAAAAAGGTGAAATAGCCCCAGAGTCATACAAACAAACTCAAATTGAATTCTTAAGTGTTGCACACACACACACACACACACACGAACACTTAGACACACTCACACAACCCGACTTGAATCCCCCCGCTGCCAGCGTCCTACATCAAGTGGCTCTAAAATGGCATACTTTAGGATTTTTCAACATGTTTTGGCTTACAATGGCAGCAGCAACAGCAGCTCAGCCATCATTTAAGGCCATTTACTTTCCATTTGATATCGAGGTCCGTGCCATGCGCTGTGTTTATGGCCAGCTGATCTGTGAGAATCCTTTCAGAAATCTTGGCCACGTACATCCTCTCTTTCGCTTGCCTCGTAAATAGCCAGCACAGCAAATTATGAATTATAGTTTCCTTTAAATAAATTTACTTGTGCTTCGTTTTCCACAATTCTTGCTGCTGCTGCTCTCCTTTTAATTTTATTTATTTTCCTGTGCGTTGTCTCAGCGACAGACTCAAAATTTACGATTTCGACTAATTGCAAGCGGCAATAAATTTTCCAACTGCTAAAAATTATGTGTACAATTTGTCGTAAAATTTTCTTCTTTTAGGTTGACATCTTGCAGTGATTTTATTTATCTCTGCTTCGTTGTGCAAAGGCAAATTTCATGGAAAACCAATGCAAATATCAAACAAAAATTAGTTTTAAATAAGGATCGAAAGCTTTTAATGGAAAGTATCAACTCGGCTCTAAGTTTGGTTCCGTCGCTCTATTTGATCAACTTGTTACAGCTTTCGCAGGAAAAAAGACAAAAGAAATTTCGCTCGAAAAGTGGTTAACTTTATAATTAACAAAAATGTTAACAAATAAAATTTTTCCACCTTGCTTGCAGATCGTGAACGAAACTTAAATTCTAGTTACAGCTACTATTAATTTCATATGATTAACATTGGAAAAGTGTCTATTTCCCTCTATCTCTCTCTCTCTCTCTCTTTTTTTGGTGTACAAAGGATTAGATATCGTAAATTTCGTTTTTGGTAAACATGACATCACTTCGTTCTGCTCCATTCATCTGGTTGAACCATGCTCCGATGCATCCTGAAACTGTCACTCGTTATTTGCATTTACAAACATCCTTCGCGAAATTGTCTTGGCATGTTTGTTACACGTTTAAATGTCAAATACGCAACGCTAAACACAATTTCTAAGCAAATCGCACAACATGCTGCCACACAGAATTGCATAAAAATGTCAAAGTTTTGTGACACCAAGCCGCACCTGCACCACTAACCCGCCGATTGCCCCACCACACTGACTTTCTCCATTGTCTGTGTGAGAAATGTAAATTTTATCTTTGGGTAAAACTAACTTTTACAATTTCATTATGTTTCATTTGCATCAAATGCAAGTGCAGCGTTGTTGCATGCAAATTGTGTCACGCCTTCCCCCAACCCCAAAATGAGGCATTGGCGGGGCATGGGGAAGGTGGGGTAATGGGCGTGGTTGTGGCATTGATAATGTCACCTCGACGCAGTGCAGAATTCACAAAGTAAAAGAAAATTCAGAAGGATTTCGACAGAGCAACTTTTCTGATTGCCTAGCTTGCAACAATTGTTAACGCTTGTTTGTCACCCGTTGTTGCAGGTCACATGTGTGTGTGTGTGTGTGTGTGTGTGTGTGTGTGTGTATGTTAACCTTGTCGAACTTATGATGACTGTTGTCCCTTCCACTCGCTAGCATTTGCATTGTTGCACAAACCTGCGGGCCGAGCCTCATTGTGTGATTCAAAAGTTTGCCCTTTTGTTTCTCTGTGTCAGATTCAGAATTCAGAAGAACTGGAGCCATTTTGTCATTTACGAAAGCATTCAAAAAGGCTCAAAGAATCATTCTTTTTATGTGTGCGTGTGTGTGTGGGTGTGGGTGTACCTGGGTATGGGTGTGAGCAGGAAAATTTAATATAATTAACATTAACAGTTGTTGCGATTTGTTGAAGCGGCAATGCACATTTACCTAATGGCAAAGTTTGCTATATTTTCATTTCCATCCCTCATATACTTGAATTAAAAATTCCCTTTTAAGGTCCTTTTTCTTTTCCTTTGCTCTCGCAATCGTAATGAGGACTTGCTTGCTCCTTTGCCATCGCTCCCAACGCCCTATTAACATATGCTTTTTGCGTGTGCCTCCTGACAGAGAAGAAGATTTCTTATTCTATTAGTCGAGGGTCCTGGCTTATAATTTAATTGGACCATGCGCACACTGCTTTTGGTGTATCGGATGATGACAAAACTAACGCATTTTGGTTGTTTCCTATGTCTGTCTCCGTTTCGTTTTTTTTTTTTTTAATTTTCTTGCTTTCATCTCGCGTCTAATGAGAATGTAGTGCCCTGGACACAGCATACGAAAACCAAATGGGATGACGGCAAACGACACCGAAAAACGCATAAACTACGAACTTTTTGGAGTTTTCACGAAAGGTTTCCTTTCGCAATTTCGCTGGTCTGTGGGATAATTAAAACGCGAAATTTATGGCAGATAGGAGTACTTGTGTATGTATGCAGATGCGAGGAGTCCTTGTGCCGATAGCGCTCTTTTCCGCTGCTTGCGTAATGCACATGAATAAGAATTTCCATTAGGGTCGCCTCAAAGCTGCGGTGGGTTACTTAAGAGTAAAAGAAGAAGGACGACAACTTGAGCTTAATTTGTGCCCCATCCGCTATTTTGGTCCTCAAGCACTATCTCTCCATTGTAAATTCCGTCTTTCACACCTGTTACATGCAATTATCCTTGCCACACGCTAAGAAGAAACTTTGTGCGGGCTGCACTTTGAGCCAATCTTTGACAGAGCTTCATTTCCGTACTAGAAAAGCTGCACGGAAGGAAATGAGTTTCGGATTAGGACACGAATCGTGTGCAGATGCAGCAAAGGGCGGGCAGGCGGACAGACGGGCAAAACGAACTTGCGGACTGGCAAGCCAAGCGTGGGGGGGGGGGAGGATTGAGAAGAGAGAGTGCAACATTGCGGGTGACCAGCCAACCAGTCAAAGTGTAGTGTAAGTAGCCTGGGCTAAGTGCCACCGCCAGCAGAGTGAAGCACGCACTGATTGCAAGTGAAATGCATGTGAAATTAACCTCGTGCGCTGCTCGGTTTAATTTGCACTCGATGCTCTGCAACTGGAAAAAGTTGTGCACACTCTCTCGTAATGCATGCCAATGGCAACACACACACACACACACACACACACACTAGCAGAGTGTCGGTTTGGTATCTCAAATGTAATTTTCTTTTTTACTCATTTGCTGCCTGACTGGCGGCACTGATGGCTGATGGCATGGACTTGCTCTGCCTCCACTCCTCATTTCCATACACCTTTCAATATCCCCCTTCCAATTCCAATTCCCAGTCTTACTTAACACTTTCCGCTTTTAGAGTCAAGTTGCGTTTGGAAAAACTAAAATTGTTCAGGAAGTTGTCAAATGATCTGTGATGTGTATGTGGGGCAAAAATAATAATTGAGTTAAACAAATGGAGAAAACAAGCGATCAATAGGAAGCAAACAAAACTGACAGATAAGCAAAAAATCGTATTAGAGTTATCGTTGTTTTTGTTTAGGTAGTAAATTCAGCCCAAGACTATGATCTTTGCTCTTAGGATTAGGTAACCTCAGGATTCTCCAGAATGCCAGTTGCTTTTAAAAGCTCACAAAGTTGAACTCTGCTATCTGGCAGAATGCTGCGATTCATTCGAAAATCAATAATAATCGAATAATTTTATAAAAGAATAGGCAAAACTCGATTTTTTCGATAACAGCTATACTTTTACTTAAACCATTCGTTTGTTTGTGCTCAGAAATACAAGTAGTTAAGAAATACATCGGAGAACTATATTATCTGCCTGAAAAACTTCTATGCCAAGCAAGAAATCACAAAGGCATACAAAATTTAACATGATCAAAGACAGCTTCCTCTTTTTCATACACATTTTAATATCCTCCTTATAATTCCAAAGGAGCCCAACTAATATAATTTAATTTTGTTTTAAGTTTTAAAATTTTTTTGTGATTGCATTTGAATGACAATGGAAATGTGTGTAGTCTACAGGAAAATCTTCTGTTAATTAGGACTTTTAGTATAAATTTAATTTGCTTAAAAAAATGCAATGTTTAGTGGAAGAAAACTCAATAACGCATCAAGTTTGTGAGGATTGGCTTAAATTTTAAACGCGGAAAGTGCTAAAAACTTTGAATTATATATTTCTGTGGCGTTGAGCCCTGTGAATTGCATGATGGCCAATCGAACTTAATTTGCCTTCCACTCAATTTGCATAGCGCACAAATGCATATATATGTATTTATGTATATATGCATTAAAAGCTGCTTAACTGTCAATACTTTTCTCATTATATATCGAACATAAGTATATTTCTGTTTTAATGCATGCTTAATAAGTATTTGGGGGTATACATAAGCAATGAGCATTAAAATTTATTTCATTTGCTATGCAATTCACAATTCATCTTCGTCATAAAGTGCAGCGAAAGGGTGGACGTAGAATAGGGATGAGGGTTGGACTAAAGTGGAATGGGAAGTAAGCTGGGAATTCGCGGCACTTGTCCAAATGCACAAACATAAACTATTCATTTCAGTTCGATAACAAAGCGGGCAAAAGCCTGAAACAACTGTCCATATGCAAGCCACATATGTATACTCACAACATGTGTGTGTATGTGTGTGTGTGTGTATGTGTGTATGTGTGCGAATGCCATTTGGTTATTCGCCGCATTAACGAAATCAACATTTAAATTGCAAATTGTGTGTATTTTGATTGAAAAATGCCTCAATGACGACGATGAGAATCCACACAGACAGAGAATATCCGCTATAACAATGCTTGATTCTGTTGTGTTTTTTTTTTCGAGCCGATTTGGGCACAGGTTTGAGGGAGTTATGGGGGGGGGGGGGGGAGGAGGGCGGGTTTCGATGGTTGGAGCTTGCCGTTGGCAGCTGCTGTCTTCACACTTACCCGCATGCAATTTGCTGCTCTTTTGTCCAATAAAAACAACAACAATTTCATGCGCATTAATGTGCGACATTTTGAGAAAGGGTTGGAGAGTTCGCGTTAAGTATACATATCTATGTGTGCGCATGTAAGTGGTGTGTGTTTTTTTTTTTTTTTTTTTTTTTTTCTAGGTGGCAAAAAGCGTTGAAAGCCGAAGTGTGGGACTTGCCTCTCGGCTCACACCACTAAACACCCACCCGTCCTCCGTTTCCTCCGCGGAACTACCGTAAGGTATAACTTCGCGGAGGGGGAGGGGCCTATTGCCTCATCTTTGAATTCTGCGCAGTCTTTCTGCGCGACGCAGTTTTTGGAGAATCATACATGTCGTGTTACACACGGCGGACCAGCAATCTTCTGAGCTGAGTAGGATATCTACCATTGAAGTAACTGTAGGCACCCTCCCAACTCTTCTACTCAACTCTGATCGCTCTTCTTCAAATTGCGGACAGACAAAAAATATGTGTTCTGCGTCTTCAATTATACCCGGACCGCAGTAAGTGCAGTACGGGTCGTCTTCATGTCTAAACCTATTTAGGTAGTGCTTAAACACTCCATGTCCAGTCATAAGTTGCGTCAAGTGGTAATCAACTTCCCCATGCTTCCTATACACCCATTTTCTGATGTCCGGAATAAGTCTATGAGTCCACCGTCCTTTGTCAGTTGCATTCCACCTCGCCTGCCACACTGTGATGCAGTCTTCGCGCACTGTCCTCCTTCGGGTTTGGGGAGGAATTCGTGCATCCTGATCTCTATATTTTTACTGCTTCATACACCAAGAGATCTATTGGTGGGACACCCGCTATTACATGGATAGCGTCAGCTGAGACCGTTCGAAAGGCACAGCACATTCTAAGGGCACAGAGTCGATGCACTGACTCTATTCCTCTTCTGTAAGTTGCGCATCTTACGGCGTCTGCCCAGATGGGGGCTGCGTATAGTAGGATCGACCTGACTACCCCCATAATCAGTTTTCCTTCGCTGTTGCTTGGGTCCCCTCGTATTTGTGGTGATCCGAGAGAGAGCCCGTGTCGCGTGTGCTGCCTTACCGCAAGCGTAATCGATGTGTTGCTTAAAGCTCAGGCGATGGTCTAGTATGACTCCTAGATACTTAATACATGGTTTAGACTCAATGACATGGTCTCCAACCCGTATTTTTGCCACTTCTACCTTCTTTCTCGTGCTAATAAGCACTGCCTCTGTTTTGTGGTCGGCTAAGGCCAATCCTGTAGCTCCCAGCCAATCCTTAATAATGGAGATTGCTATATTGCACCTATTTTCGGCATCGTGCAACTGCTTTGGCGACTGTCACTACAAGCGATATCATCGGCAAAATCCAACTATATTGGTTCCATCCGGTGTGTTGGAGCCGTAGTACGCCATCGTACATAATGTTCCACAGGTGGGGTCCTAGCACAGACCCTTGAGGAACTCCCCCTGAGACTATGTAGGTTTCCTCTCCAACTTCAGTATTGTATGTTAAATTGCGCCAGCTTACCTTGTACCTTGGGACCCGAAATTTTTCCAGTGCTTCTATAATTCTCCCCCAGTTGGCAGTATTAAAGGCATTCTTGATGTCTAGTGTGGCTACTAGGCAGTATTTTTTAGTGCCGCACCTCCATCTAGTGCCTTTAACGGCTTCTTGAGCAATGTGCTGCACCCACGAGATTGCATCGGTTGTTGATCTCATTTTCCGGAAGCCGAACTGCTGTTCTGGACAGTCCTCCTGATTCTCTGATGGATTGATCTAGCCGTCTTGCTATTATTCGTTCTAGGATTTTGCCCGCAGCATCTAGCATGCATAAGGGACGATATGCCGCTGGGTCTTCTGGAGGCTTGTTGCCCTTGGGTATAAGCACAAGCCTTTGGCACTTCCATATATCGGGAAATACCGCCTCCCTCAGGCACGCATTGTAGAGAGCTGTGAACATCTCCGCGTTACCTATTATAGCTTCCTTAAGAGCTTTGTTCGGTATACCATCAGGTCCCGGTGCTTTACCATCTTTAAGTGTGCCAGCCAGTGTCAATACTTCCTCATCTGTTCCCATTCGGTCCCTGGATCATCTTGGTGTTGCTCATTTGTTTGTCTTACAGCCTGTTGTTGGGGAAAGAGTGTGTGCACTATTTTGCTCATCAGTTCCGGACACGTTGGCATGGGGGGCCTAAACGCACTCAGTTTCTTCATAACACTATTTTATAGGCAAAACCCCATGGATTTCGCTCAGCGTCATCACATAGTAGCTTAAAGGCATCTACCTTACTGGCTCTAATCAATCTCTTGAGGACTTTCCTTTTTCTTCTATATTCCAATTGTCTGATCTCAAAATCGGGCCTATTCCTAGCTCGGCTGTAACGCCTTCGGGCATGCAAGCATTCAGTTCTTGCTAAGGCGATCTCCTCGCTCCACCAGTATACTTCTTTATGCCAAGGTGAAGTTTTGTTCTTCCGTACCATCGAGGCGTCGCAGGCATTTTTAACCATTTCCATGGCCATTTCAGCTTTTTCATTCGCTGAGCCAGTTATATGGGTATTTTCGAGCATAACATTTAGCGCTGCTACATCCAGGGTGTCCACATTGTAGCTGATGTGTGTGTGTGTGTGTGTGTGTGTGTGTGTGGGTGTTTCAGCCAATGCGCAAAAGTGCAATAAAAATGCAAAAGCGAATTCGAATTGATTGAAACGAACAGAACAGGACCAGAAAAACGACAAACAAGCACACAACTCTCGCAAAAGAAAAAAATACAACAATAATAACAACAACAACGACGACGAGAAAAAAAGACAAAATATTATTCATTAACACATGCGAAAAATACAAAAGGAACATGACCATAAATAAATAATTGATAAATTGCAGATGAATTTTCATATTTAATGATGTTTGAGTGGGCATCGCATTCACTCGCTCACCCACAAGCCATCCGGTTATGTGTGCGTGTGTGTGAGTGTGTAATAATGTTATGTTAAAATATACGATTACCATTTGGATCCTTTTTACGACTCAAGTGCGTGTGGCATGTCCCAACCATCACCACCACCGCCACCACCACCACCACCAATACATATCAACCCAAAAAAAAGCAAACCACTCTCACCCAAAACAAAAAACAACATCGCTACATTGTCGCACCACGGTGCGTATGAAAATTGATTGTTGCTTTATTTATAGCCCGCACTCGAAAGTAGACATAAAAAATTAACGCAAACATAAAATGCAATCATGCAGCTCGGCCGACAGCAAACAAAAATCTAGCAAAACGGATGGGTAAGTCTACATTTGTCCATTTGCTTGATTTGCTTTTACGTGCGCCGGGAGACAACCAACCACCCAGCTAAACAGCCCGCCAGCCCACCATCCCGCCAGCCCACCATCCCGCCAGCCTATTCAACATTGAGGTCGCCTTGTGTAATAAAACGCGTAAAACTTTGCCCCTAACGAGCATTGCTTTTACGATCTGGCCGCCCCGACATTCGCCTTACGAATGTGTCAAAGAACTTGGTCCTCTGCATTTCCCAATGCACACATCCGTACATGTGAGTTTCATTTATGCCTTAAATACCTTGGCAAAACAGTCTCTTACCATACTAAAACCCTGAACCCTTATTTTATTTCATTTATATTTTTAGAAATGAATTTCATCTTAAGTTTTAACAAATCGAGGATCTTCTTCTTTGACCATAGGTGTAATTTGTATATATTAAGTAACTTTGATTTGGGTAAAAAGATAATCAATGTCAAAGAAGCTAAAATGCTTGTCATCTAAAACAACTATCATTCCTCCTTCTTCGCTCTCTAGAGCTCTTACCACAAGGACTCCGCAATTCAACAAATATGTTAAATATGCAGCCAATGTCACCATAAAATATTAATTTTTTGTGTCCCTAGCTTAATAGGGATAGGTGGTAACACAGAACGAGCCGCACGTGCCATGGTAGAACAGATATTGAACGCCTCGTCAAACAATATCTGATAAAGAACAGGCAATCAACAAGGACTCAAATAACCCATCAAAAAACAAAAACGATCTCCCTGCTAATATACCCAGAAAAGTTTGCAGTACATTTATGCGCCTTTCCATCAGTACCCCCAGGTAAATCTTCGGAAAGATTTAGGGCTTTTTTATCTTAATCTATCTCAATTTTACGTTTAATCTTTTCTCTACTGAAAAGCCCCTTAACTTATAACACAATCGCTGTGTTTTCATTTTAAAAAGAATCATTTCATAATTCATTTTAGACTATCTAGGCTAGACTAAACGAGGCTATCTAACTCGTTCCTACAAGCACACGAGCACTTTAGCGCACCCGGCGGCCAAATTGAACCATTGTAAAATGTGTATATGTTGGCTATACTTAATTTGATTTTTATACCTTTTGATAGCCAATTGATTATTTGGCGACTTTTCAGCTTATGGGTGTATGATGTAAATAATTAATTGGATTAATTAAAAGTCGGGCTAAAGACTTGTTAACTTTAAACTTAATATGTAAAATTCTGAAATATTGGTTCGAATGCCTTAAAATTTCGAACCAAAGTGCATTTTTTTTGAATAGGTAAAATTAAGCCATCTTTAGCAGATTGAGTGTGCCCTTAAATTGTTTGTGTATTTCGAATTAGAATTAAATGTATAACTATTTGATACTTAAGATCTTTTGTATGCCTACATTTTATTTACAAAGTTTATTAAGTCATTTGCCTAAATAAATCTTACTCTGGATTTAAGAGCATAAATATTTGACTTTGTGTGTTGTTACACGAGACTTAATTAAGCCATGAATCCAACTAGAAACAATGCAGCTTTAAAGCATTGTGCACTTTCATAATTTCCCTCATCCGCAAGCCCAGATAATCTGCTCTGCCGAATACCAGGAATTGCCTTTACCGAGCAAAATATGTAATTAAACGTAATGAGTGCAAAATGCTTCTGTCCTTGCCATTTGTATTGGTCCTGATCCTTCTGCTGCTGTTGCATTGAATCAGAAAATTAACCAGACTCTGCTCGGGTGCAAATGCTGTCAGGCAAATCAGCTCATTCATTTGTCAATTAGATGACAATGCTCCGACGACTTGAGTCCAACTTCTGTTCTACACAAAAACAAAAACCGAACATAATAGCATTTGAAATGTTATGAAGTGCAAGCAGAATTAAGTCAAATCTGGATTTGTAATTTCGTATCGCTGATGAAATGCATTTCATAAATATTTATTTGAAAAGAGGCTTAGGATTTGTTCAGACTAGGGTTAGCCTTGGGGCCATTCCCTTAATAACTGCTTTACATATTGTTGGATTTTGAATTTACTTCCAAAAATTTAATAAAGAAATATAAATTGCCAGCACAAGAGATTTTAAAATGCAAGGCTCTAGTCAATCACCAGTGGACTTTATGCCATTATGCTGGCTATCCATATGAGTGTATTGGTATGGATGAAGGAGGCGACCCTTTTCATTTGGCTTCAAGATGATGCCGAAATAATGCCTATAGTAAAACTATCTAGGCAACGCATATTCAATTAGGAGAATGTTTATTGTCTGGTCCCTGCAAATGAGCTAATCGTATTAAGGGCCGAGACCATTAGTCGTCATTAGCAATGGAGCTAACCATGAATGCATTCAGCAATTTATCGTTTTCCACGAACGAGTTCAGTTAAGTCCAACAGCCCATCAGGTCAGATCGCAATCTTCAACAATCAGACAAAGTTCAGGATTAATATATTTATAAAATAATAACACAAAATAATCTAGTGACATTACTGGAAATTATTCATTAAAAAAATCTGCTTAGAAACTGATAAGTGAGAAGAGTGGCAATCAGCTGGGAAAACAGCTTGTAGGATTATTATCTATTGAACATTTGAGTTATTCGCTAATATACATAAGTCAATTTTGAAACTCGAAGTAAAGCCGAAAGCCGACAAATGTCTTCCTATTTTTTGTTTGGTTCTCTAGCCGCCGTTTTTATTAACATCAGTCTTATGACTTTAAAAGGCTTTAATGGGTTTTTAACTTTTCCAGCAACTCTAAAAACAACAAGAAACGAAATCTAGGTCAGTGGATATCTACTTCAACAGGAAGCTCCCAACTTCCATTATATAATATTCAATAATAGTTTCCAAAATTCACACTTTGATCATGCGTTTAGCAGTTAAATTCCTTCCGCACTTATTGGTTAATAGTTCCCCGTACTTGGCACGCAATAATTCAGCAGTTTGCTCACCTTTACGCCCATTTCTCACCTCGAAAAATTCTATTGAAATAGACGCATTGGTGAAACAATTTACGCCATCGTCGACGAAATAATGAAGTGTTTAGTTGATTATCTAAACTCGCAGTTCCGGGTCCCAGAAACGATTTCAAAAAAGGGCACCGCTGCATTCAGGCAAGGTCTCTTTTTTGAATGGGGGGAGGGACCTTGTTGAATCGTTTGTTGGCTTTATAGTGCGCAAATAAACAACTTGGCCATAAAAACTTTTCGTTGAAATTTCGCCAAGTTTAGTAAAATGGTCGTTGCTACACGCAACAACTGCAATTGAGGCGAAGAGAGAGTGAGAGAGAGAGTAATGGTGAGGCGCTTCGTCTCACGGGCTTTTTTCCTTTTTTTTTTTGGAGGCGTGGTACGCATTGTCTAAATCGAGCCTTTAGTGTGTCTGTGCGGTGCATCCTTCTAGGCGCAACGCATTTGCATTGATAACCAAAAATGTTTCCACATTTGGATACAGATATGCACTTTCGTGTTTCGTGCACAACTCCCATATTTCAACTGAAAATCAAACAAACATCCATCCAAATACTTATCGACACACACAAACACACAGTTGCATAAACTAGTTGGAATGCAGTAAGCAGGTGGGCGGGCGGTTGGTCAGGTGTAAGTAGTTAGACATGTATGCATGGATGGGGGCGTGTGCGTAGAAGCAGGCACCTTAACTTACTTGCTTGCTTGCACCGCCATTTGCTGGATGTCTTAATTAAATTTGATTAGCTGTGTGGGCAAATTAGTTAGTTTTGCATGGGAATTGATGAGCCTGTTGAGTTTGCCGACTAATTGGCTAATTGATTGATTGTTCAAGTTGAATGTTTCACGGTAGCCAGGCAGAAGTAAATACAATTATGCAGGCAGCCAGCAAGAGTATGGATACGATTTCCTAATTGTACTTACGAATTTATGTTGGAATTGCATTCGCTACCAAAGAAGTGTTTATGAGAGAAGTGTTCATGGCTTTGGAATTTGACTTGAATACATACATATATTGTACAGCATTTTATTGATTTGTGTTTTGATAATATGCATATGAAGTTTCTTGTAGGTCTTCAACTCAATCTAGTTTCTTGTTTAATCAATTTTTAGTCTTTCAGTAAACAGTCTATAGAGTAAAACATAACGAAAGTCTTAATTCACCTAATTATTGCACAATGTTTTACTTTAGCTATTAATATTTCTCGGATATTAACTGAATGACCGACTAACTGACTAATGGATCTTTAAATAGATTGCCTTTTTCGATGTGCCAATCGAATTAATTTATTTTCTGTACGACTTTGCTTCATTGCATTATGTAAAAAGAAGTTGGTTGGTCTTAAATTATTATTTTAAACTTTAAATATGAACTAACCATATTTTCGCTTATGCATGGGCTCATAAAAAATGTATTAGCACCCGCGTTCGTGTTGGTTCAATTTAGAGTAGAACTTCCACGGGTCTGTGCATTTTTTTTGTTTTTTTTTTTTTTTCACCATAAGAAGCAGATTTCCTTACTCAGGCTGTGTCCAGGATTCTGTCCAGGTCTGCATAATACATATCGAAATAACCTTGGTCCGAAATTCACCAAAAGAATAACTGTGCATTGTTTGCAAAGAACAACTTTGCTTTTTGCCCCGTTCTTTAGCAAATGGTTAGCTCTGCGAGCTCAAGTGGGCTGGGGGAAATGCGGAGAGGGGATTTGACGGGTTCTGGGGCGAAAAAGTGCTAAAGTTTCGGCTGCGCGCATGAAATTTCCACTTTAGTTGGGTTTTGCAGTAAATTTTTTTCCAACTGCATTCCCTCTTCTCACAATGCATACTCAGTGTACATGCACTTCACATTTACTCCCTTTCCGGCTCTGCCCTGCCCTGCCCTGCCCTGCCTTGGCGCGCGCTTATTTCGAGTAGTTGAAATTATTTTATAGTATAAGAAAGAAAAAACTTTAGTTTTTTAACTTTGCCCGGTGGAAGTCAGGAGACCGCTGCCACTGCTGCTGCTGCTGCTGCTGCTGCTGCTACACTATCGTTTTGTTTTTGTTTGCTTTTTTCCTTCATTCTGTTGTTGTTTTCTTTACCCGTTCTCTCTGACAAGTTCTTCGTCCATTCGGCGTCCGCACGCGCTTTTTGTTTTAGCATATTTATATTTTAATAAGCATTCTTGCAGCTGCGCTCTGGCGCCTCCTTCGATGCTTTGCGTAATTTTACTGCAATTTCTGACAGTTTTAGAAATCTTTGTGAGCAGAACTTATGAACCAAACCCAAATGCGGCTGTCAGTAGCAACTGGCTGAAAGGCATTCTACAGTGAAGAGAAGCAAACGAGGAACGGATGCAACCAGGCAGGCTAACAAACAGTCAGGCAGGCAGGCAGGCAAGCAACGTGGCGTATGATTGTTATTAATTTCATATTATATAGAAGCAGCGCATGCTGTGCTTTCTATTTTTTGCCATAAGCAATAAGCGTCGGATGAAATGATATTTAATGTCAGCGAAACTAAAAGGGAGATGCAGGGGCAGCCAGTGAATGGGGGAATTGTAAGCATTACACTTTGCAATGCAGTTGAATTGCCCTAAGAAGAGC
The DNA here is from genome assembly GCA_024703675.1 of Drosophila nebulosa. Classification (NCBI taxonomy): domain Eukaryota; kingdom Metazoa; phylum Arthropoda; class Insecta; order Diptera; family Drosophilidae; genus Drosophila; species Drosophila nebulosa. Next base: position 5,299,797 of record JANFPS010000004.1, on the reverse strand, counting down.
ATTTTGAAGTACGAAGCGATGGCTCATCCAATTCATAAGCATATAACTTCAAATATCCTAAGACACCTAAGACTGAAAGTAATGGCTGAAACCAAAATTTCATTGTACAGATTTAATTAAAATTGAAATGAAAACGATTATTATAACTAAAATTCATTTAATCGTATGCATGGGAAAATGGAAAATCCATCAAAAAGAACTCCCATGTGGATTCTCGCCATACAATCGATAACCAGATACACTTTAATACAATGTGTCTGGCAGTTGGAGGATAAAAGCGTTTTTGTTTATGGCTCTATCTACCTCAATGTGGCTTTCGTCGGGCTCGGAGGGTTCGAAGGGTGTGCAAGTCATTTTGTTTGTAACAAAATATAATCATAAACGTAATTTAATCGCGCCAAACCGCGTCTGTCACGTACTTGCCAACAACAGGCAGACACACACACACACACACGCACACACACACCTAGACACATTTACACGTTAGCAACACATACAACTAACATTGTTGGCAACGTTGACAGCAGCAATTGTTGTAATAATTCAATAGACAAGCCATTCCATAGTAATGTCGATTGTTGTAGGTACATTGTGTGTTTGTGTGTGTGTGTGTGTGTGTGTGTGTGTGTGTGGTAAATTCGTTGCGAATCGTTTGCGACCTGCCAAATCTAATGATCACCCGCCTATCTCTTGCTTTCTGTGTGTGTTTGTGTGTTTGGGGGTGTGAATCGAATTGATTTTGCTGGCCAAGCACGTCATAAAACTATTTCATATTGAATTAAATTATTTTCACTAGAAATGGCCAGACAATTGTCGGTTACTTGTTTGTGCTCTCACAATGTAAGCAATGCGAAAATAAATGAAAGTCTAATTGATACTTACCTAACAATTTAAGGTAATGTGTGGAATGTGAATTAACTGAAATGGCTAAAGATGGGCAAATAGTATTACATATAGTACAATATAAATGGTAATTTTAACATTTCTATTAAACAATTATTTACTTATTAATATGATGCACAAATTAAATATATATTAGCATCAATCTCAAATGACTGTAAGGAAGTCTCTCCCTCATGCCTATTCATTATCTCTTTCTTCAAGAAACGCCTCTAAAGGGGAAGCACTGTTCCAGCAAGCAGCTACCCCAGCGCTCCCGTCCTCACCTACTCTCGTTCGCCCGTTCTACGTTCAGTTTAACAACACCTCGTTCCACACTAGGATCGTATCTTAATATTATTTAAAGCGATTTACCAATAGAGTCCACTAAGACTCTTGTTATTTTTTAGATAATCAGAAATTTAATAGTTAATGGTAGAGTTTAGTATAAAAATACTTGTGGGTTTTTCTCTCAAACCCAAAAGATTGGATCGACTTATTCACAATTGATAACTTGCTTACTATAATAATCCTTCCAAATTGATTGCCAAATGAGAAACTATTTCACATGTCAGTCCTTTTACACAATTATTAACATGTTGGTGAAGAGTTTTTCAATTGGGTTAGGAATAGCTAACATATCTTTGTAATCTATTTGCTTTAATTTCGGATGCAATTTAATATTTCAGCATTCAGCATTGTTGCCGCCCTTTCATTTAGTTTCCTTAAATGCTTGAAGGACATGGGGATAAGCCTGGTCTTCTTCAAAGTCGGCAGACATTTTGTCATATGCGAATCAGTCACGTGTGCAGAGAATCTAAACGATTTGGGGGCTGCCACAGCCGCCGCCCATGTCTAAATCTTTTGTTTGTTGCCGCGCGTTGGAAGCTCCGTGAATGCGCGTAAATTACGGCTGACAAGAGAGAGAGAGAGAGAGAGTAAGATAGAGTGGGGGCCAATACGGCGGATGCCTGATTGATGCGCTTGCCTATGCAGCGCTGCAACTTTTGCCACTTAGCTGTAAGCCGGGGCCGCTCGTGCTCTTGAATCAGAGCCCCATTGCACACGCATGACAGCTGCCATGTGCCGGCATCCAGGCCTGCGAAACCACAGTAGCATCAGCAGAAGGACGAAAAGTAGCGGCACTCCGCATCTAGTATGTCATGTGTGCTGCTGCATGGCTCCTGCTCGCTTTGTCCCTGTCACCTTTTAGTCTTTGGCGTTGACAAGCGCATACACATGACAAGGCATTGGTGCTGGCTGCCTCATCTCTGATCCATGGCAAGTGCATTTATCTCGATTTGGGATGCCTTTTGAATAACTTGCCATATTAGCGCGTTTCCGTTTCTATTCTTCTCTCTCGGCTCAGCAGGCAGCTTAGTTGTGTGTGTGTGTGTGTGTGTGTGTGTGGATATTTGTCAAAAGGACTTCGTTGTGATTTCTGCTGCTGTCCCCAAAATTTCATCGCTTCATTCGTTCTTCTCTTCTAGCACTCCTCTGACCAACTGGTTGAGTGACAGTGTTTCTGTTCTTGGCCCTGCTGCTTGTGTGACAGGATTAGGTCCGCCTATCCGCCTATCCGCCCATCCCTCTCACCAAATTGGGCCGCTTGAGCCGCTGCAAATTAGCTGCCTAATTGTTTGCCAAAGCCACAACTTTGGCTATTTCTTTGCCAGAGTTAGCAGAGTTTCGCCTTGCCAAGGCGCTTTAACCGAAATGACAGTTGAATAATGTGAGTCCCATAAGCAATTAACGCGCCTGCGGAGCTTTACACGCATTCGTCTCTTGAGTGTGTGAGTCTCACTCTGTCTGTGTGTGTGTGTGTGTGTGTAAGCTTACAAATTGAGTCAATAATTTTTGTTGCGCTCCTGTTCTTTTGGTTTCCCCTGGCCCCCCTGCATTACCTTTTGTTCTGGTGGCACTATGTGCATAATAAATAAACGCCATGAAATACGCGACTTAACGCGAAAAGTACCGTCAAGTCACATGTCTCCTGCCCTAACTGCTGTAACTGTATGTGTGTGTGTGTGTGTGTGTGCGTGCGTGTGCCAGTAAGCACCATATGACACCACCTTGACTCATTAATTACGCACTGGCATTTTTATTTTCATTGCATACAATTTATTATTACAGCAATGCGCGGGGCTGAGAAGAAATAAAAAAAAACAAAAAAAAAATTATGTACAAAATACAAATTGCCTTTTTACACATATTTACATACATACTACTCATATGTATAATGTGTATATGTGTGTGTGTGACTGTATTGGAGATGCAAGCACATGGAATTGTGGCAAGAAGGCCAGGCCACAAATGAAACGTGCGCTATTTGCACTCACTTTGGCTGCTTATTTGTTTTTTGTGCCTGATTGCACGATGCCCTTTTATATTGATTCGTAATTGAACAAAAGGCATTACCATTACATACAAACATATACATTGATATATCCACATATATACATACAAACATACTTACATATACTTGCATATATTCATCGAGCAGTCTTTTTCACTAAAATTAACCACAAAAATTCAGGTTTTCCACTCAACTTGAACTTTTCAGCAAAGGAAACTTCCAAATTGTTGTACACCGAGAGAAAAAATTATTTGTTTACGAATCAAACTTATATATATAAGTATATAATAGTATAGAAGAATAGTAAAACCATACGTTATATACCAGGCTTCCACCTGACAGCCAGATGGCCAGATATTAATTAGTGATTCTGTTCACGAAAAGGATTGGAAATGCATTCTGCTTATTGACAAGTACAAAAATAATTATTGGTATAATTGTAACTCGGGATAGAAGGCATTTTCGACCCGATAGAATATGTTTTTGTTTTTGACCAGCCCTTTCTTCACGGCTTGTGGGGAGTGAGCCAACGAACGGCAGTGAAATGTAGCGACGAACATATTTCTCAGGCGTGCTTTCGACCTTGAATATCCATAGTAATTGGAATGATTAGCATCTTCAAGGACACAAAAAGGTGTTGTTGTGAAATAAATATACAATCAGAAGGGATCGACGTAATGCCATGGCCCGCTCAGTCGACGGATTTAAAACCCCATTGAAAATTTATGGGGAGAAATAAGGCAAAGCGTCACAAAGAAAAATCCGTTCAATAAAGCTCAACTTTAGGAAGTCATCCACAAAGCATGGTGACAAATCCAGTTAAGCGTTGCCAGAACTTGGTGGATTTGATGTCGCGCAGGTGCCAAGTGGTTGTTGCCAATAAGGGCAAGCCCTGAATTTAAAGTTTTCCTTTTTTCATTACTTGCTCATTTTTGAAAATAAGGAACTTTTTCTCAAACCATAATATGATTTATCAAACTTTTTTGTAAACACAGATGTAAATCTAACCGAAGAACACGTGCACTCTCGTGCACTGCACCCAACCAGAGGCACTCAGCTTAATCTACAACGATAGTATTTTTGGGAACCGTTAAGTGATCATATTTCAAAAGTATTGGCGCCCTCCTACAAACATCTACATATGTATGTCCATTTGTCCATCTCCTGCAATCACTATCACACTTTTAGCTTATGAGATTGAGATTTGTTATGAGATTTTGTATATGTGATAGTTAAGTTCTTGAAAAATAATACCCCATCGCAAATATTAGCTGTATTTATGTTTATTAAACAAATCAAAAGGAAATCCCCCTTCAAAATTGAAAGACAAAGGGAATGGCCAAATGATGTGATTAAAATTCCGATGTTGGGAAGTATATGCTGTGGCACGTACAATAAAATAATTCAATAATTCTTATTGTCCCTATTATCACTTTATTTGACCTTAACCTTTAACCTTTAAACTTGCATTCGAGCTCTTGTTTTACATTTCATTAGATAATCTCAATCCAATTTTAAAATTTGTTGGCAAAAAGGAGGGAAAAAGAAAAACATCTACAATTTTCCACCTCCCCGAAACAGCGATACCTAAAATTGTGAAATTTAGTTTTGCCTGTTAGTCAAAACTCTTTAATCTTAGTGCCATATCGCAGTGCATTTCATTTGGGTTTCGCTCCCCTCCAAAGTACAAAAATAAATATTCACTTTTTACTTGTTGTGGTTGAAATTTGTGTCGTTGTTGTTGTTGTTGCTGGCGGTGGTCGAATATTCCCCAAAGAATCTGACGCACTTATCGCAAATTACTTTGGCAGTTGCAACATCGTTGCTTTTTGTATATAAATTTAACAATTTACCCACACACGTGCAACCATGCGCTTGGGATTGTAAATTACCATTTACACACACACACACACACACAAACACGCAGAGAGAAAGAGCGAGAGAGAGAGAGAGACAAAGAGAGACACACATATGTAGGTACTTTAAGAGCAAAGTAGCCAAGCAACGTGCCATGGCAAAGTTTTACCAAAAAACAACCGGCCACATGGCGTATGCATAATATTTCTTTGTCGCATATGTATGTCCATGTTGCCCGACCAAAAACTTCATTAACAAGCCATGCAACAACAACAACAAAAACTACATCAGCCCAAGTTGCCGCAATGTAAATGGAACAATGTAACCATGCAACATTCGAATCTCGAGATGTGCAGCCAGCCAATTAGCCCCTCACAGCTTATTAAGCCCGAAGTCCGAACACTAGTAGAAAGACCATCTGACAAATTTTTAAAGCACACTTTGGCCTGAGCTCGTCAATTAGCATTTGTTTCGGGGCGTTTAATGGTCGCTGCTGCTGATGCTGCTGTTGCTGCTGTTGCTGTTGTTGCTATTGTTATTGCAATAATTTATTGTCGGTGCTGCTGCTCTTGCCAGCTTCATAAGATGTTAACGCGCACTTAATGCCACTTAAAAATACGCATAAATCGCAAAAGAGTTTGCCGGAAAGAAGCGAGGAAAGGGTTTGGCAATTGTTGCCCGACAACGGCCACTTGTGCACTTACATGGCTACTTACAACGCTGCTCAAGCATATGCAGCATGCAGATGACCATGTTGCAACTCGCGCCCTCGCTGAACGTCAAGAGCAGCTGCAGCATTGCAACAGCACAAAAAAAAAAAGAGGGAACAACAACTGCGACTGCAACTGCAACTGCAACTGCAACTGCGACTGCGGCACGCAATTAAGTGCATTTAATTAATTATTGTTGATAAAATAATATTTTTGCAATTTATTGTCGAAGCGGCAGTTGGGCGTTTACGTTATACATGTTATTTATGCACATGTGAGCGCAAATAAATAACAGAAATGGGAGAAACGTTGCACGGACAAGGCGGGGACGTGCGACGCATACGCGCGTACTTTTGCGCTGACGTTATCAGTGGGATGCCAGTGGCCAAAACAGGGACGCAGACGACACAGCCGATAACATTGCAGTGGCAGCAGCAGCAGCATAGCTATCGATGGGCAGCGGCAGCGGCAGCGACAGCGACAGCGTCCACGGCAGATCAATTCGAATAACAATAATTTCTTCCGGTCGAATAGCACAGCGAGAGATGGGCAGATAGGCGGCTGGGGAATGCATCTGTATCTGCATATGCATTGTTGTTGTTGCTGTTTCTGTTTCTGCATTTCAAACCGGATGCGCATAAGTATACAAGGATTGACAGGATGTACAGGGCATGGACACGCATGTTGTTTGCCTGCCTGCCTGCCTGCCTGCTGGTCGAGTTGACGGGGCCAGGCAGGGGGGCATGTGCCTCAGGCGCTGCATTTTAAATCGGCAAACAAGTATTCAGTAAAGTCACGCCCAGCTCCTTGCCTCCCCCTCATTTGCGCGGATTTGCACTGTTAATGAATTGCACTGTATGCATTGTACTCATTATGCGATATCGTTTAAATAATCAAATTTCAAAATGAACGTGCCATACGTTAAAGTTTTTATGTATCGATTCCAATCCAATTCCTTATGGCCTTAATCGAAGCGGAAGTTATACGTGGCTCTCCAAGAAATCGTCGAAAACTATTGTAGATTAAAGAAACACTGCAAAGATCGGCCCAGAATTTTCTGTGAAAACGACAAAACTTAACGAATAATATTACTTCTATTTCACTCTTGGCCCTTTGTCTAGGTTGCTGGCTTCAAGAGTTGAATCAAGTTCTCTCCAAGGGCCTATGGAAATCATCAAATCAGATTCCTTCCTTGGTCAACCCATACAGAGAATTATAAAAGAGTGTTATTTGCTGGATATAGCCAAATGTCTAATGAAAAATAATGCTAGAAAAGGACAATTGAATTTTGGAACTATAGACTAGTGATATGCTCTTGAAGGACTTGGAAACGTCATCTATGTGCGTGTGCTTAACAAGGACCACAAGGAGCACAAGGAACTTGGGGACCGCAGGCTGACACAGGACCGCAGTGTGTGTTCCAGGGAGTGGGAGCGCAAGGATAACAGGGTCCACACTCGGGCGATTCGTAGGGACATGGCGGTGAACAGGGTGAGCAAGGACCGCAAGGTCCACAGGGACCGCATCCAGGACCACAGGGTCCACATCCAGGAGCACATGGGCCACATGGAGCCGGTATGAATGGACCAGACGGCATGGTCATGCCGCAGGGTCCGCAATTTGGTACGGCGCACGGACCGCAGGGTCCACAGCGGGGACCAAATGGCCCGCATCCTGGTCCACAAGGTCCGCAACGTGGTCCGCAGGGTCCACATCCTGGTCCACAAGGTCCACAACGACCCTCGGCAATGGGATATTGATTCGTTGAAAAACAAGGCAAAGGTCCGCATGGTCCGCAAGGAGCGCAGGGACCGATTGGGCATGGAGGGCAAGCGGCGCTCGGCTTGTAATTGATCGGTCCGTTTGGGTAGCAGCAGTATTCCCTCGGGGGCGGTATGTCAATTGTCTGAGGCTTTGGCTGGCACAATATGGACTGGCAGACCTCGCGTGGTTCGCAGACGCGCTTTGGATAGCACACCACATACGGATCTGGTATCATCGAAGGATAATAGATGACGCGTGGCTCGCGTACCATTTGCGAGACCCAAATAAGCTTCGGCACCTTAATCACACGCGTAGCATCGACCACTTTCGGTATGGTGATTTGCCTGCACCGATTGACGACCATCGGCTCTGGAACTATCTTCTCGGTGAAGACAACCCGCTTCTTGCAAATCATGCGCGGCGGCTGCTGCACGGTTATGCACTTGGGGAATGGTGGGGGTATGCGGGGCGCACACTGCGGCAGGGCCTCCAACTGGGCTGCATTGTAGCATTTTGGTGAGCACTCGAATGGTCCACAGCAAGGATCGCAAGGACTGCAGGGTCCGCAAGGAGAACACATGATTTTACTTTTAAAAAATTTCCAAAATAATTTACTCGAAAAAAAAAAATAAAAAAAATAATTTTTACTTAAATTTTTGGTTGGCCAATTTGGAAGCTAGTCGAAGCGAAACTGAAATCGGAATGAAGCTGTACAGAGGCAACGACACAGCACACACTGAAATCCCTCGGCCCACTTTGATTTCTAAAAATTTAATTTCCCTTTCAAACGAGAAATGAATATTCGAATTTATACGAATACGAGTGTTCATTTGCCGAAGCAAATACTACCATAACTTGTTTAAACACAACTGTAGAAAAAATACCAATCATAATTAATAATAAAATGCACTTTCAGCATATAAATTCTTTCATCCCATACCGAATAAACAGATATACATTTTTTTGTTTTTTTTTCTTCAGCAATATGGTATCTGCTGCAGACTTCATTTAAGCCTTTAATATGGGAATTTGGGAATATTTTTTTATTGATAGTACGTGGAAAAAAATTACCTAGCTACAGTGAATTTCAAAAACTCAACGCACACAAAGCCAGGGCCTGGGAAATGCATTTTTTGCGCCTTGCTTGTTGAAATGTCAGCGGGCAGCAGCAAAAAGCATTGCGCCATACCACAACACATTGCTGTCTTTTGGTGGGCATGTGGACGAGGACGTGGGCGTGGGCGTGGGCGTGGGCTTGGTTCGATGGTTTAGTCAATGGTAGGCCATTGCGCTGAACGGTGCAATCAGCGCTTTGTGCATGCCAATGCGGGATCCAACAAAAGCTGACAACCATGGCGACATAAAACAACAGGGCACAAGCAAATAAAAATTATTACAAAGACAATGATGCAATGCCGTTGCACGAACCCGAAGCAAAAAAAAAAATTATATAGGAAAAATTGTTCAGAAGAATTATATCATCAGTTTGGCTCAGAGCGAATGAATTAAAGTTTCAACTGGACTTGGCCTGAAATAACAATCCTTGAAGTCAATGGGCAAAAATGTTCACCAAAGAAAAACACCAACTTCTTACTTGCTACACCCTGGGCTACGCTCTGGGCTTCTGCTGCTTATCAGCAAACTGCGTTCTGTTTCCATAAGAGAACGGCCGGCAAAGCTTTTGGTAATCCCACAAATTTCAAAGACCAAAATGTTGCCTAATCACAGCTCTCTGTCAGTGGCCTAGAAATTGTCAGCTAATAATGCAAACAATAACAGTCCAACACACTGCCAAGATAGGGCGTAAATTTCGCATAATTATGAGCGCGTGAAGCCGTCATCGGAGGAGGAGGACCTCCCACTAGACTAAGGCGGCGCAATTAGCTGGCTTACGCAAAGAGAAAGAAGAAACAACAATGTGGCTGGCGAGCAGGCCATAAATTGGCTGCCATCATAGTGCCTGGAGGCACTTAGATAGATAGAGTAGCAAGTGTCAGCTGACAGTTGTTGTTGTTGTTGCTGTTTTTACTTTGTGGTAAGCTTTACTGGGGTCTCTGACCGTACCAACAGCCTCACATTACGTTTACCTTTCCTTCTGTTTGCGCTCGGCTCGGCATATTTCTTTAATGAATTTAATAGCGCGTAATAAACAGTCGCCACCAGAAGCCGAAAGCCTAAAGCCGGTCTCAAAAATACATAAATATCTTATGTACAGTTGAAATCGACAGCGCTAACCGATAAACAAACTAGCCATGAAGATATAATGCAAACTAATACCAATTGAAATCGATTGAAACGAAACTAAAATGCCCCATTTTATTTAAGACAGCACAAAATGATATTGGGCAATTAACAAATTTATAAAATATTTAAACCGCAATTTCAGAGGGATTTTTGGTAACCTTTCGACAATATGATGAGACAATAAGGCAACTGCAAATTATTTTTTGACTATCCAAAACTGATGGGTTTTAAAGTCTTGCATTTTCTATGAATTGGTTTTAAGCACATTCCATCCGAATAATGGGAATTAGTGGGACAAAGAAGACTCCAGTTGAAATGATCTCTTTCTGCTTGCTGCTTTTAATGACATCTGTTTATTTCTTCCGTTTCTCAGGGTTCGGGAATATGTGATAATCGCCATAAGATAAAATGGGGATATAGGCGTAATGGAGCCAAATATGTGAGATAGAATTCTAGGAATCTATCTGTAGATTTATTCTCGCAGAGGAGAGAAAATGAAAATGAAATTTTTCCTGGCTTACAGCTTGGTATCCGGTTTGCTTACAGCTCTTTGTTTGCCTTCAGTATTAAGATTAAAAGGGAAGGTATACTGCCGGGGCCTCATTGTATTCTTATACATATTGTTATCGCTCCATATAAAAGACATCAGCAAATAAAGACAAGCTAGAAATAATTGAAGAAATTACTTAATTTAAATTTCTTTTACGGCTTATATTGCAGTCTGTTATTACCCACTGTCCAAAGCAGCGTTTAAAGTCCTTTCTCATTGTTATGTATAATGGCGTAGATGAGCTTTCTCTAACGAAGTCGGCTGTCGGTTATTCCGCCTGCAAGCAGATCAATTAAGCTAAGACATACATATATCTAAATAATTATCCTTGTAAAGTTATTAAATATTAAATAAAAAACAATTTATAACTGCCGCAGTTTCTAAAGGGCGCTGATTCTTACCGTTGCAAGATTTAAAATTGTAAATTTTTAGTTCTCGTTAAAAAAATAAGTAACTTAACATTTCATAGTTTAAGTTTCTAATAAAGTTCATTTTTTCTTTGATACTTGAACAATGGGAACAAAGGGATTTTTTTTCAAATGAACTTTACATTTAGAGGGACTTTGCTTATGTTCATTGTTTTCAGGGACATGAAAAAGAGGACGAAAAGTTTAATTCCAGACGAAGCAAGAACATCTTTTGTCACCTGTCACCTGCCACCTACGCGTGGACACCGCAATGCCCCCATGCGAGCACAGCTGGCTCCCATGCATGGACACTTCTGTTGTTTGTCTGCAGTCTTTGTGGTCGTTTGATAAGTATTCTGATTTATTGACAAACAAAGTGTGCGTGGTGTGTGTGTGTGTGTGTGTGTGTGTGTTGTGGCTGCATTTATTTAAATTTATATTATATATGTATTGTGAATTGTGTGCGCATGTATTTATTTATGGCTGTTAAATAAACGAATCAAACAAAAAAGTACAGTACATCGCTCAGTTTGTTGGAATGCTCGTTATGGCATTTCGTGTTTTAAGCACATTTTTCGGCTCCGGCTCCGGCTCTGGCTATGGCACTTTTTATGCATTTGCTTCGGTGCGTTTCCGTTCGATTTCAATAATTTAAACTTCCGGCATAAACCGGAAATGACAAATAAAATGAAGCGTCATTCAAAGTGCACTGCGAAAAAAGTGTTCAATTAATAAAATAAAATAAACAAAAAAAACAAGAAAAACCGAATTCACATTCAGTTTATGGCAAATTCAATTAAATTAAATGTTATACATAGCTGTTTTTTTTTTCCACAGTGCTTTTTATATAATTGGTTCGAAAATATATCAGGGCTTCAACAGAACAAATGAAATTGGAATCTTTCGAATCGACTTTGATATTTCCGTCATTATCTTAAAATAATTTCCAGTGATTGTTTTGACAGGTCACAAAGTAAATCAAACGACAACTCCAAATGTCTTTCTCGTTAACTTAAACTTTCTGCACAATTCGGAAGTACGAAGCATAAGTAATCCGAGTTGCTACGGTTTGGGTTAATTTGGCAAAAAGCATTTTGACGTAATTGCATCCCTGAAATATCTCATGGTTGTATTTCATTCTTTTCTTTTATTTGGAAATGTCGTGTTTCATATTCTTCTTTTTTTTTTGGGCTTTTATTGTTGTCGGTTTTGGTGCTGTGCATTCACTTTGTTTGGTTGCTTAAATCGTGGCTTTTGGGAAAACGGATAGCGTTTGATTTCTTTTCTGACATTTGGCCTGTATGTTTGTATGGCTTTAATTGCATCATGGCTGCAATTGTATGGAAATCACATAAATTACGTGATTTTGCGAGAAAGCTTCTTTGACCAAATCCGCGCTGGGAATTGCACATTCTTCTTTTTTCTGTTTTTTTGGTGGGCCCCAATTTTTATTTTGTTGGCTTTTGGTTTCTTTTTTATTTCGCAAGGCAGTAAATATGGATGCACACACACACTGGCTTCCACACACACACATGTGGAAAGTGACCATGAATTACATAAAAAAGCTGCAAATACCGAAGTCAAAATGCGTGGCCCCAAACGACGTTGCTGGGCTTGGGCTTGGGCCTGGTCTTGGGAAAAGCATGCCAATGCGAATGGGGCAAAAGCCATGCAGAGGCAATTGCCATCTTTACAATCCTTGCAACATGCAAACGTTTCAGACAGCAACAAAAAATGCAAATATATATTGCAATCCTTTAGGCGCGCGCAGAACATAATGAAACGAAAATGCTACTACTGTGCGCCAACAATCCGAGCTGGAGGACAGCAGGGACTGCAAGGACCGATCCAAAAAATGAAAATAAAAGAAGCCGACCACATTGCAACGGCCGCAACCGAACCCAAATAAGAAAAAAAAAATAAATAAAAACGTGCAAATATTTCTCTGGCCAACATTTTTACAGCCTCTCACTCTCTCCCTTTCCAGCCGTGGACTATGGCTTTGATCTCGCTCCTTACGCCTGGCCCTTTCCACTTGCCCAACAATTCGCAACAATTTTCATACAAAAATGTTTTTATTTATTTCACTGGTCGGCCTTGTTCTCGTCCACATTGCCAGCTCTGGGACTTGCAACTCGGAGCTGGGCGGGGTAATAGGGTATGGAAATGGGACGGGGACTGGGACTGGGTCTGGGACTGGGCTTGGCTTGCGGCCGCAGCTTGATTTATATTGATGAATGTCCGTTTGTTCGTTAGTTCCGTCTTCACAGACTGCCAAGGAGATTTACTTGCTGAATGCGAGCCACCCTCGGATGCCGAGGGTGTGGCAGTTACTTTACAATACTCATTGGTTTTTTGTTTTGCACTCATACACACACACACACACTCACACACGACGCACATATACTCGCCAAGTTGCTTATGTTGAGCGGCAGGAATTATTGCATACTTTACGGAAATTAACCGCATTTCCATTTCTTGCACGCACACAGAACGACCGCATCGTGTCGTTTCGCCTGCCAGCAGCTCCGCCTCCTCTTCACTACTTCAATTCTTGCATATTTATAATTTTAATGACTTTATTTTTGAGCTGCATTTTAATGTTCCTACACCAACACACACAGACACACCCACGCATACACTTCTCGTCATTATTAGGTTCTCCTCTTCGAATAAAAATCACTTTCACTTTCTCCTTGGAAATTTGCTTGTATAGGATTCAAAGAAATTCTTAGAAGAGTGTGGGAACTTCGGCTTGTCAAAGTGCAACTCAAGTGAAGGGCAAACACACACAATCACAATCATATTTCTTGCTGACATTTTTCTTGTGCATTATTAATCAACTGGGAGACTTTTAATATATGTTGACATGAACAAATGTATAAAATGTGAAAAAAAGAAAAAACTTCTTTCGAAAAACCAAAAATTTTGCATCGTCAGCGTAATGTGTAATTCGAATGCAAATGTTACTAAAGAATTTGAAAAGGACATGTCTGCTGGATTTTTTTTTAACTTTTTTACACCCTGTAATCCTGGAAAAACACAGTGGCACGAATCGACGAATGTTGTATTTATTAATTTCATATTTTTACATTTAAATTTTCTATCAATAATATAACAGCGTGCGCGTTCGACTTTTCGTTAACATAATTGACGGGAAACTCTTGTTTACTTTGTTTAATCAACAATAAAATTTTGTAGAAATTGGATTTGAAAGACCCTGATATATAGAATGAATGAGGTTAAAAAGAGAGAAAAACCTTACTACATTGCTTGTGTTTCACGGAATAAAAGCTCATGTTCTGCGTACTCTGTGATGTACAATGTACGTTTAAGTAAGGAGAGAAACCTTTTACCTATTAAAGGTTAAACGTAATCCTATTTGCGGCTTTTGTTAATAAAAAAAAAATGATTTAAGTACTGTTGTTAAGTAAGAATTTAGTTAGAATAATCATTAATTTTGCAAAACCTTCTATAGAAATAGAACCTCTTTTAAATTAAAGTTAAATTTGTATGAAATACATAAATAAAGTTGAACTCTATATCTATTACATATATTCTACTCTACGTAAATTTGACAATTTGGTCAGTGGGATGAGCAAAAAGTAGCAGAAATAATATGATTATATTTATCAACTCTTGCATTTTGTCTCTCTTATGCTCAAAAAATTGTAAGATATTCGGCTTGGAACTTTCAATAGGTTTCGGATAAATGTAAGCAAGAGTGTCCAGTTGTGGGCAAAATTTTTAGCCAAGGTTCTCATTTTAAATATGTCCCCTTAGTTAATCATGAGAGCAAGGTAGTCCATTGTCAAAGAAATTTCGTTTTGACTTCGAGTTGTTGGTGAAAAAAAAGCCAACTCACTTATAAATATCTATCTACTTCAAATCGTAACTCCGTAAACCGGCCATTAACCTAGACACGTACATATGTGTATTAAAGACTAGTAAAAACTGCATATGATGTTGGATAGCTAATTTTCAGAAAAAAGGATAAGGAATAATAATAAAGAAGTGGATTAATGTAGAAAAATTACTGACAATTACGAAATGTAATGTGAAATAGAGGTGGAGCACTATCGATAGTTGAAACGGTCGATAGTCCAAATAACATTAAAGAAGTGGATTGCTTGATTAAAACAATTAAGTAATTCTGAATAAATGACGCACTTGAAAGCACATTTTTTATTTTAGTACCAAGCAATCCACTTTTTAAATGCCACTAGGACTATCGACTCTTTAAACTATCGATAGTTCTCCACCTTTAATGTGAAAGCCATTGACAACTGTAAATTTTTAATGTTTGTTTCTTTAAATCGCCTTTGATGACGCAAATGAAATAATTAGCCTTTAGTAGTTTCAAAAGACAAAATAATAATAATAAAAAAAACTACTGCTTTCCAATAAGTTGCCAACGCGCCTTGCCCACAGATGAGCACTCTTCCCCGTAAATGCTTTAATAATATTAAGCTGGAATGTAGAAGGTAAGTTTGATTAACGTTTGGATTATTTTGATTATTAGGGAAAAACTCGAAATTGTGGCCCAGAGATTGTGTGAAAAAAATTTCTTCTTTGGCATTTGTTTCTTAATAGAAATCATTGATTTCGAAACTTGGTCTAGCAACTTTGCCCATTCGCTGGAGATTTGCAAACGTTTCACGTTCTCATTTGCTCTTTGACATGATGGCACTCTGGGCCCAGTGCAGGGCACGTTCAAAATGACATTCCATTTTTCCAAACAAGAAAATGAAAATATAAAGGAAAAAAAGAAAACAGAAAATGGAAAAAACAAGTATTTTCCATGCAAATAGAGATCAACGTGGCAAATAAGATGAAATCAGGTGGGAAAAGTCTCACCCAATTGAGAGAGAGGGTTAAGGCAGAATTCAAAGAGCGTTTTATATTCTCGGCAATTTCGAAATGGAAAAGCTAATCTGAGAATCCTTTGAAATAGTTCGCAATTAACTGTCATAGTGACGTGATTGAAAGCCGTTGATAAGCGAACGACACAGCACCTGCTAAAGGAAAATTGAATTGAAAATCGAGTTTTATTAATATTGGATAGTCATCAACATAGTTGATTGCAAAAAAACTCGTCATTCAGTCAGTCAATCATACAAAGGCAAAGCTGTTTTTTTTCCCTTTTGATTGGACATTGCTTGCCTGCTCTCTGACAGCAATTTTCTTCATAAAGTTTGAAGTGTGCTGTAAAGGGCAACTAGCAATTGCCACGAAGGATGCGAATGCGTAATCTATTTCGAAACGGCGACCGTGCAAATCGAAAGATGCTGTAGCCATAGCTATCGACTTCTCGACTGTCGACTGTCGACTGTCGGTTGCATGTGAACGGCAGCAACAATACAACACAATTTGCTGGCAATGCCTTCCAGCTGCCCTTGTTGCTGTCAGGCCGTCTGTCTAACAGCGAGATGCATAGAGAAATTGCATATAAAATGCAGACAAATAACTTGCTCCCCATGTTTAGCGTATGCCCTGGTGTCTTGTCTGACATTAACAATGGAGTAGCTGCAACAGCACCACCAATGGCAGCACCAACAGCAGCACCAACAGCAGCAGCAGCAGCATCCAGCTGGCAATAAAATGTAACAAACACATTGACTGCTGACAAATAGCATTGCCTGTCAATTCATCAAAAACGAGAAAAAAAGAGTAGGAAATAAAAAAGAAGTCAGAGAAAAAACGCGAGCTAGCGCAAAACTATTGACATGCACGCATCGCAGGAGGAAGAACCATCTGGATGGAGGCCACACTTGGCATTTGCTGGCTCAGCAACGGCAGCAACAGCAACAGCAACAACAGCAACTACTATACAGCAGCAACTTTAGTTTGTTCTAGCAAATTTGCTTAGCTGCCAAACAAACTTCGATTGCAGTGAGCGTGTGAGACTTTTACAAATTGTTTTGAAATGAATTTCAACTTGTTCTGCTGCGGAAATTGTAGATATTGTTCATATTGTTTTATGCCAACTGCAAAACAGAAAGTTAATAATTTCAAGACTCTCTGAGGTAGATCTAAATGTGGCGTTAGGTAAATATTATCGTATGCACATACTTCTTGGCATAAAGTCATAAAACATTATTTTTAGCAGCTCAAAAAATATCAAACTACTTGGTCCTAAAGTATTATCTTCAATTTCAAATAGCAACTAATTTGATTAAAGAACAAATTTTGCAGGACTTTGGAATGGTTGATTAAAATAAAATGCTGTAAAGAAGCATCTCTAAAATTTAAGAAGCCTGAAAAGGTAAAAGAATCATGACAAACCAGTAAACCTTTCGAAATTCCAAAAAAATCATTTTTGTTTTGGGTAACCCGATTATGGTCTAGACAAGAAAAAATATTGTTTACCTAGAGGAATATATTAGCACTACGCTGAGCTCTGTTTAAAAACTGAATTAATTATTCTTATTCATTGACAGTTTTACAATAATTTTGAAACGCAGTGTTGATACTATATCAATACTAATCGATTATCGTAACCAATAAAAGATTTTTTGAAGGCGATATTTATTAAACATAGTAAGTCATGTTTTCTTTAGTTGTCAATTAGTAATAACAATTACGAAAATGGCTTTTAGGCATTCCCATCCAGTCCATTTCAAGACCAATCATTTAAACAACATTTGTCAGTACTAGAAAGACTTTTTAAAAATTATGAAAAAAGAAAACATATATGTACATATTTCTGGATATTCACAAAGCCCCATAAAAGCGATAATAGTACGTGTAGAAGGTAGAGACTGGACTTGCCAGTTTTTTGCTAAGACATAAATTTTCTTTGTACTTATTTGCAATACGCTTGATTACATCTGCCTAGTGAAGAGACTCCACTTCCATTCATTCATATTTACGCCGGTGCCGCGGCCGCTAACCTTTGTTTCATTCATAACAAATTGCCTCAATTATATCCATTTGCCATCGTCAAAAAAAAAAAAAAAAAAACAAACAAAGAAAGAAAGAAGAAAGAAACCAGTTTCTTGGCTTTGGTGTTGGCTTTATTCCAGTGCCTAGGCATAAAAACTTTATTAAAAACTTTTTGCAGAGCACCCGAGAAGCCAAGCCGGCCCAGGCCAAGCCAGGACAAGCCAAGCCAAGCCTTTTTGGGCATCGTTTTATTACACCTTGTCTGGCGCTATATATTTATAAAATACACGCACATTTAGAGGCCGCACTGCACTCCAGGGGCGTTGAAGAAATCAAATTAAGAAAATTTCCTTTGGAGAAACTTTTACTTGGCTGTCTTGAGTTTTCTGTGCAATACTTCAGAGCCACAATTTTCTCATCTTACCAAAGTGTATGTTGGCAGTGGAGTTGCTGTCCCATGTTGCCTGTTGTTCCTGGTTTGTTTTTTGTGTATTTTTTATTTTATTTTATAGCTATTAAGGTTTGGGTTTTGGCTGGCTGATCTGGTACCTCGGCTTAGCCCCATGTGGTTTGCTTAAGAAATGTTAAATGGTCCCAAAGCAATTGCAATAGACAACAACAACAACAACATGTTTGCTGGTGTTGGCTTTTCAATTGAAAAAACCTGTGGAGTGAGAAGAAGCTAGAATGAAATGTTGACCCAAAGATAAATAAGCCAATTTCTCATGGCCCACTAAAGAAATGAACTGAACGAGTTAAGTCAAGTTATCAAACCAGGCCTTCTCTTCTGGCCGAGCCTGGTCAATTCTTCTCAAGGTTATAAAAATGGCTTTTGTCTGTTTTCTGTTTCTGGTTTTTGTTTCGCATCTCCCTGTGTCTGTTTTTGGCCATATTCCTTTCAAGTTCAATAGTGTCATAGAACGTGTCGCAGGGCAGCCGCTTAAATTTATGACCAAACGGTTGACCTGAAAGGCTGGCCAAAGACACGAGCAGCACGTGCTAAGGCCAGGGAAATAATTTAACCAAAAACATGTGAAGCTTGCCATATAAATTATGCACACACACACACACACACACACACACACACTCATGGGTGGGTTAAAGGTATTGTCTAAGCAACCTGCAACCCACAAATGCAGCAAAAACAGGAACAGCAATAGCAACAGCAGATATAACTCACCGCTTGGCCTTTTATTTTATTGTATTTTATCTTTTGGATTACTTTTTGCCATGACCACAACAAATAAACTTGAGCATCTTTGGGAAAACCCACAATGGCAGTTGTAGTGGGGGGGAGGTCCAAAAATTTTCGCAAGAAAAGAAAAGAAAAAGAAAATCTTGTTTCCTTTAGCCTGAATATACCCCGAGGGCAGCAACTGGCAGTGGACCAAACAACAACGGAGCACACAATTGCGCATGTTAACATACTTGTAAGTAGTTTTTCCACTTTGCCATGCTGTTATTTTTTCCAACTCCCTCTCACACACCGGGGCCAACACTCCACTCCACTTTTCCCGGGAGTTTCCTACATTCTTCCATTCTGTTTCTGGGTTTCTTTTCTTCCCTTTTTTAGACCAACATGTGTTGTGTTTGTTGTTGTTGTTGCTGCTGCTGTTGTCTAGCTCCTAAGGCAGTTGCCTTTGTTTTTGTAATTATCTGCACGTTATTTGTGGGTCAATAAAGTTTGATAGCTTGAGCAATTGTCTGACCAACGTTTGCTACCAATTTTCGGCTAGGATTTATGGCATATGCGTTGGCTAATTTTCATTGCCGCTTGACATGCCAGCTCGATTGTTTAGAAAACGGCAGAGTTTTTCTATTTTTGGCTCATTTTCCGTTTGCGTTCTCGCTCAAAAATAGGTACCCACTATACATAGTTCTACTTTGGTGGTACCTCCACACACACACATAAATACAATAGCTCTTTTGCTCCTTTTGCTAGAGCTGCTTGTAATTGTAGCTGGCTGTCAATGTCTCGCATTTCACATAATTTATAAGTAATTGCCAGGACTATCTTATGGCATGTCTTGACTGGTTTTTTGTTGCTCTTCTGCAAATCATTAATGATAAATTGCCAGCATTTGAGGTATAATTATTTAATAAAGTGGCCAGCGCGTGTGGCAGCGATTTTGGAGGGGTCTATTGTTGAGCTATCAAATTTTATCCTGTTTAATTGCTCTCTCTTCTCGGGCATAATCAATGGAGACCATTTATCAAGTGGCAGGAGAACTTCCTAATCAACTTGATAGTAAAGTGCTTCGATAATGCCAATCGTTTCAATCAAAGGGATCGATATTCACAAAAGCGAAAGCAAAAGCCTTTTCAAGACGTTTAAATGTTTGCAACTGTATTTCGGATTATAAACTCAATTCCACTTGTTTTGAAAATTAACGGACAATTTAATTTATTTAACACAACTTGCAGACTAAGTTATACTAAATTGCATTCTCGCATAATCATTTGAAATGCTAATTCTTATGCAAAGTTTTTAATTGAAAGTTTCATCATAAATTGCCAGAATAGTAATTGAGTGTAACTTAATTTAAAAGATAGGCAACTTGTCTTATATCAATCTTTGTTAATAACCAGTTCAGCATTTTTTTCCATGAATTAGAAAAATGTGGCGTTAAAACGTCGTCAATACTAAATATAATACAAATTTTATCTGAATATTTGCCCAAAAATGTATGCTACATATATAGTTTGTATCCATAACATAACATTCCGAAATTTAGTTTAAATCGTTGTTTTAAGTTTATATACAATTACAAATTTCGGAGCACAAAGTGTTATAAACTTATCCAGTTCGTGGTGATCCCCAATCGCAAACAAATTTTAATGGAAAGTCATTCAAGTAGAAGAAGTCTCTGTTGCTTTGGCTATATTTCTTCTATAAATACATAGAACAATAACTTCGAAATACGCATGAAAATAAATAAAAACTCGTGAAAATCTAGCTTTAATTTTTCCATAGCCATTTGGCTCTTAATTATTTTACTCATGTTTTTTTTTTTTTTTGAATTAGAATAACAAATAATGCCAATTGATATGCTAGATTTACCAGATGTATAGGAATCGATTCTTCGAATTGCGAATTGGTTGAATGGTAATTAAAATGAAATTTTCGTTTTTATTTTGGCCACAAAAGGAAAAATACAATCACTAACACATAAGTCAATCGATTACGCCAATGTTTTTGTCTGTGAGTTAAACAACAAAAAAGGAAAAATAGTTGGAAAATGTATTTCTCAAATAAACTACACACAAAAGGCAATACAAGTAGACACACACACACACACTCACATACATATACCAACGAGGACGATGAGTGGCACTTGGCAATGCAGAATTAAGCTGACCAAAGCAAAAGCACAGAGCAAATAACAAATTGAAAGGCATAAAATGAGAACGAAAAAAAAGAAGCCCCAACACAAAAGAAAAAAAAGAAAAAAACGGAGTGTATGGCATGCAGGATTTTGTGATGGTGTGTGCGCGGGTGTGTGACGTCAATTGTTTAAAAGTGAAAATTCGATTTTGTGGTAAGAACAACAGCACAAACAAATGGCGTGCCAAACCAAAAGGCGAAACTTTTTCTCCCTGTGTTTTTTTCTGTTGTTATTCTTTATTTTTTTTTTTTGTTTTTTAGTCTCTTTTCCGTTTTTGCTAAACAAAATTGTTGCTCTCTTTTAGCTTGAATTGCCCTGTTTTAGTTTTTGTTGTCGTTGTTGTTGTTGTTGGTATTGTTGATGCTTTGTGTCAGTGGCTGGACAGGTATGTGTTGCCAAAAAAAAAAGACAAAACACAATGCATGAAACCAACGTAAAGGAGTAAAATAAAAAACTGGAAAAGCAGTCACTCTATGAGGAGGCCAAAAGACGAGGAGAAAAAAATAACATATATATGTATGTATCCCCATCGCCCTGCAACCCCGCAAACAAAGAGCACTAACAAGAAACGTAACGATAACGAAAAACAAACTTTAAAAATTGGATTCTTCATTTGCATCGGCAAATCCAATCAAGCCAACGTAAAGACCACGGCCAGACACATGCACAACATAAAGCCGATGCATCCTCCGACTCTCTCTGGCGATGACACAAAGACCGACCGTACGCGACTCGCCATGAACATGACCACCTGCAAGAGAGAGGGGAAATGGACAGTGGATGGGGGATAGCAGAGTAAAAGAGAAACGAAACGAACAATAAATGAAAGGTGTGCGCCGCTTGTTTGCCCATATACTTGACCATTGCTTATGGGCTGCTATTGACTACTACCCTCTTAGCCACATCGTCGACGTCGTCGTCGTCGTCGGCATCATCCTGCTTCCAAGCCTCCTTCTCCCTCATCCTCTTATGCACCTCGTTTTTGCCAACATTTCGCCCATCCGACTGAAAATTGGTAACGATTTGTATTGGTCAAAGAAGACCAAGAACGAGAGACCGTCTGTGCCTCCGTTTCCATCTCCCATCTTCCATCTCCTGCATTCTTCTCCATTGTCTGTGTGTGCTGAGTTTGAAAAGTTTTGCCTTTTCCTGTTTTTTCTTTCCGTAGACAGCCTGAAAATTTCTTATTTGTATGCCTGGCTCACCTGCCGTTATTCATCTGTCTTGTGTCTTCATCAACTTAGCCCCGTATTAAGTCGCTTGTTGTAGTTCCTCCAAGAGGAGAAACTTGCTCCTGTCGGCAGTTGCGGTTTTAGGTAAACGCAAAAAAAAAAAGAAACATGAACTACATGCGTTCATGTATAGCATGTTTTTTTCGGGGCCGTACAGTTTGGTTATTGATTGCAGGCATACGTTAGCCATTTTATTAAAGGCCGGAATAAAAACGACTAAAAAAGGAGTTCCTCAATGTATGGGTCGTTCCTCTTTTTTTCGTTTTTTTTTTTTTTTTTTTGGTTTTGTGTGCCTCGTTAATTGCCTCAAAGCCAAACATTTGCGTCAGGCGCAACCGCATTCGACGTTGTGACAATGACAACAGCGACCGCCGCTTTAATTGCCCAAAACCGCGACAAGTGGCCGTGCTCGAACAGCTTTCCGTAGCTGTGGCTGGCCACTGACTACGACAACGACAGCGATGAGGCCGACCGATGAGGACAAGGACACCAACACCAATGACTACGACATGGTCCATTGAAGCGCATAAGAAAACCATTCATTAGCGCTTATCAAATAGTACAGCCTGATCTGTCCCGCCCCTTAATGGCAGTTTGATTTTTGCGCTAAACTGTACAAGGTTTTTTTTTCTTTGGTTACTTTTCCCTCGCCAGGCAATAGCCTGACGTTTATTGTAAATGGTTGTCCAATGAAAATTGTTGTGGCTTATCAACGTCAACGTGGTCACGGCCGTGTGTCATTAGTTTCGAACGGGGAATGTTAGGCTAGAAAAAAGAAATATATATATATGTACATATATACAATGGGTGTGGGTATGGGTGTGCGTTTATAAAAAGGAACAACAACATTCATTTTTATCGGCCTATGCGCCCTGTTGTTGCCTGTTGCCGCGCCGTTTTAGTTTAATTGGCACTTGACAAGCGCCTGCTGCTGCTGCTGCTTCTGCGGCTAACGCTGATTGCCGCTTGTTGCTGGCTGGGCATTGTTATCAATCAAGTGGACTTTCCATGAACTATGCCCATCAACACGTGTTATAGAGTCAAGGACACAGATCAACGTTTAGTGCCATAGAGACACACACACACACACATTTGGCAACTTAATTGTTGCCTTAAACTGAGGGCACGAAGTTTATATTATTAAATGTGGCTTTGTGCCTTAGGGAAATATGTAGCCACTTTTAGTTTTTTGTATCCACAACAATGTTTATTGATGCCAAAAAGCAAAGAATATACTGGTGAATGAATGTAAGATATTCTATAGATATAGCAAAAATATCACTTATTAATCCACATCTTTAGTTACTGTTTAAAAGTTTTCAATTTCAGTTTTCTCATTTGAAAGAATTCAAAAGTGTGTGAATTATTTATTTTCTTAAAAATTCTTAGACAAAGCTTATAAAATTTCGGCTGATTTTTAAATATTTTCTTTGCGTCTGCAAATAGTTTATTTTTGTTTTGTTTGGAGTTCAATATCCAACTTAGATGATAGATTTCTCCTTAGTACAAAGATTTTATTGTATTAGTTTTTATTTCAATTCGATAAATCGACTATCGTATGGCTGTTAACTCAAAATTAAAATAGGTAACCATTCGTCACCATTATTGACAATGATGAAAAGAAGGTCCTTTTGGCAGTTCTCATTTCAAAGTGTTTGCTGTGGGTGTGTGTGTGTGTGGGGCCAGAAAGCTGGTTTATTTGAATAATTAAAAGGCAAACTAACTCCACCACACATGCAAATGAGGATGGTTTGGTCTGGGCATCCTAATTTTATCAGAGGCAAGGCTAACGGTAAAGAGAATTATACATATGTATTTGTGAATCTAATGTTCAAACACACACAGTGAACGATCAAGGGAAAGAGAGAGAGAGGAAAAGGAGAAAGCATGTTGAGGGAAATGGCAATGCACAACCAACGAAATTATAACTGATTTCTGGTGATTTAGTTTCCCCGCCAAATGAAATGAGACGAGGCTCTTCAGGCCACTTACTATGCAAAATTCCGGACATGGACATAGCTAGAGGGACATGGCAGACGAAAGGCTGCTCATATATATTGCAGAAACAGCAATGACTGCAAGGCGACCCTCATAGACGCCATAGCCTCAATAGTTGGACAGGCCTAAAGCGGCTTAAATGCATAGAAATTAATGGGTGAAAAGAAAAATGAGAGATAGATGTGGAACAAGGCCACAAAAGTGCTGGCATAGAAGTTAATTGAAATGCTATCAAAGCATATTCAATTAATTTAAATTAGCTCAACAGCGCAACACAAAACGCAACGCTCGAGGCGCACTCAAGTTTCCACTTTCCAGTTGTTAGACGTGATGGCGGCGGGCCATGTTAATTACAAGCGCCAAGGCTGCTTCAAACTAACTAAATGGCAAAAGTTTCCACCCGATAAGAGCCGCCGCCGTCGCTGGGGATATGGGCAATAGGCGATGACGACGCCCACATTAATCAATTATTGCGAAACAATCTAGAAGACAACGCAACAAACAACAAAGTGACAGGCCGTTCATTGCCTTCGCCAAATTTGGTTGCTGTCAGCAAAATATTTACTCATTAAAAAATGCACTGGCAAAATGTTAATGCAAAATAAACCGCCTCCAGTCGTTGTCAGCACAAGTTCTCGAGTAATTGGCAATATAATTTTGTTATTTCACATGTCGAAGCGACGTGCTGTCAGTTTCATTGACAATGTCAAATTTTAATCAAAATGCAAATTAATAATAAACAATAAGAGTTTGGCATTTTCTCAGGATTATGTACCAAATTAAATTTCAATTAGCTGACAGTGAATTCAAGATGAGCGGTAATTTCGACATTTGTTAATTGTTCAAATATTTAATATTTTGTTTATTTGTGATAAGGTCAGCCCTGTGTATTTACTTAAAAGTATGATTTATAAATAGTCAAGCATATCAATTACATAAATACTTGCAAGAAAACTAAACAATTGGTTGATGGGTTTTTATTTGCTATTTAGTTCAATTTTAGTTTTCAAACTGAATGTGTTGATGAATGTTTCAAAAGAATTTTCTTGTCCAGGCTGATAAGGATATCCTTAATAGTAAGATTAATTATCTTAAACTTTTACATACAAAGTCATAGTCATAGCAGCATGAGAATACACTAAAACATTCTTTTACACGTCATTCATTGTGTTAAACTTCAATTAAGTATTAAATATCAAAGAAGCTTATTTTGGCATAGCCGAAGTATGTATACTCTTGCAGCTCTTGGACATTATCGATAAATCTTCGCAATATGATGTATGCATGCCAAAATAAACTAAATACAAAAATTTGGTTGACATACTTTAACAAACAAAAAAGTTGTTTCCATAAATACTTCTGTTGGACGGGTGTTGTTTGATATGGTAGTCCGATCTGGGAGTGCCTATGGTAATAGAAAACGTTTATACCAAATCTTCTCAGTATATCTTAAACTGAGAAACAGACGGACGGATGGGTATATAGACGCGGCATCTTATGTTGAAGAATTTATGTATATACTTTATGGGATCGAGCGCTAAAAACATCTGACCAAATTTAAAAAAGGTTTTAAAAGAACAATTGACCGACTGAGAAGCAAAAGCACACAGTGTGTTCAAAATAAATATGTACACGGGGACTGGCTTCGTCGGCCGATCCTCTGCTTTACACACAGAGTAAAATATCTTTTTGCTTATGAAATGATATTTTATTAAAAAATCTCCATCAGAGTAACCGCAGTGTCGCAATCTGGTGGCAATTCAATAGTTTTGCATAGCTTAATTATACCTTTTTGTTCATGAAATGAAATTTTATTATAAATTCTCCATCAGAGTAATTATAATCTTATGCCATCTCACTTGGCTATTTTCCAACCGAATTCTAGGAAATTTGGTAAGCCGATATATATTATAAGGAATATTATAAATAATTAATAAATAAATAATTTTGCGGGAAAAATCGCTTTTTTCCGAATTTCAGTGGCACAGGTCTCGCTTTTACAATGACGGTCATGGCTATATCGACTGGGCTGTTGTTGCTGATCAAGAATATATATACATATAAGCGTCGGAAACGCTTCCTTCTGCCTGTTACATACATTTTGGTCACTTTAATACCTTTTACGCTATGGGTATAGGGTATAAAAATATGCATTCACATTAATATGGCTAAATAATATGAATTTCTTTGAGGCAAAGATACAAACTTATTTAGAGAGCTCGAGAGAGGGTATGTTTCTTTCTACGCCTGAGAGGCATATCGAGATGGTATTATTTAAATTACAGAGTGAGTAATTATAGCGGTACATTTACAGTGGTTATGATCTTTTTAAACTTCTACCTTTGCACATTGGGCCTACTGTATTAATTCGAATTACAATAGTCTAACAAATTGATGGACAAAGGCTTCGT
Organism: Drosophila nebulosa; assembly: GCA_024703675.1. Taxonomy (NCBI): domain Eukaryota; kingdom Metazoa; phylum Arthropoda; class Insecta; order Diptera; family Drosophilidae; genus Drosophila; species Drosophila nebulosa. Next base: position 5,273,118 of record JANFPS010000004.1, on the reverse strand, counting down.
TTGGTTACTTAGGTCAGTAGCTCCTAAACCAAATGTTTTTCGATTTGAATTGTTAAAGAAAAAACAGTTTCTAAGTACTGCAGTTCCGAAGAGATATAAATCCCAATTTGGTGACAAACATAATAACGGAAAAGCCGGTTCAATGCGAATGTTATCCAAAAATTAGTTTGCTTTCTAAAACAAATGGTAATTTAAAAATGAAATTTAAATGTTGTTCTTTGATGTTTGACATAATAGAAAAAACGATAATAGAAAAAATTCAGATTTTTAAATATTACACAATATTTTGTTTGGCGCCTGCTGGTTGACCTTTTATCATTAGTTTAAACGCATTCCCATGCGGTTGGAATTCACGCAGAGTGGAACTCTTTGGCCCTCCGATCAGTTATTAACGTTGCGTTTAACATACATACAGGCAAAAGAGTGGACTGCATTGTTGGCGGGTCGATTGGTCAGCCACAGACAGCAGCAAGCAGCTAAATTTGGCCTTTGTATAACTAAATTATTTAGTTGTGCGGCCGCAAAACAGAACGTGAACTGGACCCTCCACAACCCCTGAATCCGATTCCAATTGCAAGCTCGGTATTCAGTGGCCAGTGACCAGTGCCCAGTGCTCAGTCCAACCGCCAACCAAAAACCAACCAACCCAGTCCCAGCCGACCAGACTCACTGACATGGTCAGGCATCAAATGATTGCCCCCAGACACTTTATAATGCATGAGAAAGAGTATGTGTGTGTGTGTGCGTTGTATGTGTGCTTTTGTGTGTCTGTGCCATCTCCTGTTCTGGCTGTATGAACAAAGGCTACCACACAATGAGCATGAACACGAAGAGTAACCAAATTATTTATATTTAAATTGTTTTTGTGCCTGCATTTGTTCCTGCTTTTCCGAGTTTCATCTGTCTATTTGCTGCGCATACACACACACATACAGACACACACACACTCATAGAGAGAAAGAGAGGTTGAGGATGCAACATCCAAATCCAGACACTGCCACGGCCATGATTATGTGGCGGATGCAGCAACAGCGACTCATTTTGTGCTTTTGAATGTAGAAAGGGAAACTGGCGGGGGGCGCCAAAAGGATTCGTGTCCAGACCTTTGCGTGAGGTTTATTTATGCATTTCATCTGGGGCTGCGCTTTGCTGTGGGCATTGTTGGTTCGGTTCGGTTCGGGTTGGCTTGGCTTGGTTTGGTTTGGGTTGGGTTGGTTTCGTTTGCTTTTGCCGTTGCCTTTGCCTTTGCCCGTCGCTTTTGAGTTGATGTATTAAAAATTTTCACACATGGCAGTTGGCTGGGTGTCAGTTGTCGTCGCTGCTGCGGCTTCTACACCCCGAGATTGCACCCTCTCATTTTCAACTCTGCCAGTGAAATTTGATTTTCTTCCTGTTTCAACACCCACAAAACCGGGAATCTTAACTTTGACTGTGAATTTTTTAACTTCTGATTTACGTTTGGTGTGTGCGTGTGTGTGTGTAGATACAAAAGACTCTGGTGGTTAGAGACGTTCATTTTGATTAGCTCGTTTCTGATGGGGAGGGGAACTGCACACTTTAAGTTTTTAATAAACAAAATTTTGCAACATTCAAAATAAATGGAAACGAAGTGGCTTTTGGCTTTTGACTTTTGTGGATTTTGGCATATGCACCTGGGCGGGTTTATTGGTTTTGAAGTGGGGCTCTGAACAGAAGAAACTCGAGCATAAACTTTCTGCCACACAGGTGAGCGGGGCTTTGAAGCATTTCTTGCATCTAGAGGGAAAATATAGAGAGGGTGGGGAAATTCTCATAATATTTTCATTGCATATGTAAATGACTGCAACTCTATCTTTTCCCATTAGCTTCAGTGTCTTGTGTCTATTTCTACCCCACTCGCCCGTTCGCCCGTTCGCCCGTTCGCCCGCTCGCCCTCTTGCTGTCCACATACGTTCATTTCTCATAACTTTTCTTTAGCCAAAACTAGAGCCAAGCTCTTCTTGCCTCTATTCGCATCATTGTTTGATGGCTTCCGCCGCTCTGCCATTGCCTCGTATCCTTACTCTAAAGTTACATGTTGTCATATATACACATTCCGCATCCGGATCCACGCTGAGCACGCCATTCCCTTACTTTTTGAATACGTTTAACAGTTGTTTCCACTCGTCTTTTTCGTTCTTTCTTTCGCTGTTGAAGTAATAGTAATGCATTGTTGTCAGCCAGCCACACTCTTCAGGCATTGCCGTTTTTTTTTCTCAATTTTTTTTCTTGTTGTGCAAATGCAAACATGAAAATTGCATAATCCACGCATTGCGATTTATGACTTTTGTGCTGGACTGAGTGATAGCGGGAGAAACAAATGTCAAGGAAATGACGTAAAAGTGCAAGGAAATGCAATGCTACTACGCAGTTGTCTGTCACTTCTTTTGTCCGCTTTCCCGTTTTTTATTATGAATATACAAATATGAATACATTTTTATTCCTCGTCAAAAAAAAACCATTCATTCTCTGCCCTGCTTCAGTTTATGGCTTTCAGCTTTCGAGTGGCACTCTAAGATTTGGCGGTAACCAGCCAAGAGACCGCAGTGCTGCATTAAAGACGTTCTCTGAGGTAAATCAGCAAATAACTTGACAAATTGATAGGCAACCTCAGGTTATAAGCCTCCTCACCTGCTCTACCTATGTAAGTGGAGGACGGAGAGACAAAGCCCCCTTAACTGCTCAATTAGCTGCCAAAGTCATTCGATTCGAATAATGGCAACCACAAGTCGAGTTTCTCGCTGCCAGCTGCTGGGTAAAGTGCATAATTAATTTGCGGAAGTCGCGGATAGCTGCGCTTGAAATGCGCCCAAGCAAGCGCGCCAAACTATAAGTGCACCTCAAGTGCAGATCTCCTAAGGGCCGCCCGCCACTTCATCTTTAGAGGCTTTGTTTAACGTTTTGCGGCCTTTTATGAAATGGGCGTGCATAAATTTTGTGTGAAATTTTTTGTGCCATTTTACGAGCAAGTCCATTAAAATCGTACCACATGTGACACAGCATCGCCCACACCCCCTCACACACACACACACACACACACGCGAGGAGAGGCAAACAGGTCTCGCCTGTCCAATGTGGGAAATAAAATGAAATACATAAATTTTGCAACGATTTGAGAGACCGCATTTTATAATTGAATCACGTACGACATTCTTGCAAGGATCGTTCACGAGGACGGGCTCGCGAGCTTTGAAATAGGAAATAAGTTTTTGCCGCTGATATAAATTAGAATCTTAAGGGATTGGCAGGACAGGGTAGGTACATACATAGGTGGCTAGGGTATGGAACCAAATAGAACAGGGCGCCAGGCAGAGGCTGGCATCCGTCTACATAATCAATACGGCAAAGTACTAGAGTTGCTTATACTGGTGGAGTAGTCACATTGTGTGCAGTGACTTTAAGTGAGCAGCAGGCCAAGTTGTGAGTGTTTGCAATTTATGTGACTTGTTTGGTGGCACACAGAAAAAGTTGCAAGCAAAAGTTGCATGTGCAACCATTTCCGTTTATTAGAGTGTGTGCGTGCGAGCCTCTTGATTTACTTTGGACGCGCTACGTTTGCTGCAAAACGAAGCAAACAGAACAATTGGCAATTGGCAGAAGATATGTATACAAAACAAGTCGGAGGCAAGGAAGACCAAAGTCCTTTCGCATACAAAGCTGAAACTAAAAAGAATTGAGCCCATGCAAACTTTTTGTTTTATGGCCCGCATACACACACACACACACAACATGCCGACATTTTTGTATCAGTGTGTGCACACTCCATTGAGCATCAATGATGCGTACAAAATGCAACAGCAACAATTTTTTGGCATTTTTTTAAATGGTAATTTTTTCACTGTCTCTCTCCAACACACACACACACACTCCGCCAACCGAACAGTGCTTTTTGACTCCTGCTGCTATATTGTCGGAAAAAAAGATACAAGAGAATCTCTTCGGTCATTTCAGGCTCACGCGGCCTTGTCCACATAAAAATGCATTGATTTTATCAAGTGCAAAAATCAAAAATGTTGACAAGGCCGCCATATAGCAATAAAATACGAGTGTGAGAATGTCAGCAGATATCGCTCTGATATCTCAGGCAATTTATATAAGCTGTTGTATGCGTTTTATGCGCCAACACATTTCGCATAAAAAATCTATGCATATTCATGTGTGCGTTATTATGTAGCGCACTTTTTGGGGCTGTACAGATTGTCAGTTTCAAGCATAGAAATGAATGAAATACAATTTTGAAATGGTGTCTATATTCAATCAGAGTGCTTAGAAGCAATCTGACTTAGTGCTTATCTAAAATCAATTGGATAAATTTATTATTGAACCTTTAAGTTTCTTTTTTTTAAATTTCACTTGTTATGTTGCCCTTGCAAAAACTGTATATTTATTTTGGTAAAAATTGTGCAACGCATAGAAGAAAGCATCTCCGACAATATAAAGCATATATATATGTATGTATGTATATATATTGCAAATTATTTAAGACGTTGCTGGCTCTTTACGTAAGAGAATAAATAAAAAGGCCGATGAAAATTAGCCAAGGCCCAAACACAGAAACCAGAGAAAATTTATTAACGTATTATCGTATGCTGAGTCACATGGTTTAGATTGAATATGGCTTAGGAGATATTCTAACCTACATAAAATTATACAAATAGACATTTTTAAATGTTTTTGAGGTTATGTAGCATCAAAATTTGTATCTCAGTAAAAACGAAAAGCAAAAGTCTCTGAAATTTTTTTGCATTTTTAATTACGTTTTGAAATTTACTCTGTATTTTGGATTATTTGCATATTTAGACCTCGGATACGGATTCAGCGTACCATAATTCATTAGAAAAGTAAACTTTCGTCTGTGGATCTAGTGGATCTGTGGATCTAAGTTTTCTCGGCGTGTGTTTAGTATTATAAGATTTAACAAAAGTTAATCTGCTTCAAATATGATGAACGACTCTTTGTTATTTTCCATTACATGGAAAATCGGTCTTAGATAGTAATGATTATGTTTAATGCCTATGCTTAATGCAATTGTAAATAAAGACAATGGTTGCTTGACTAAACGCAGAAGCTAAATATCTCTTCCCTGTTTAACTAAACAATAATGATTCCTCCCATGCTGGGCGCAATCTCGAGACTTGCAGCAAGTCGAAGAGCAAGCGACTGACTCATTCCGCAACACTCAGTGGGCCAGAATCTGAGGTTTGAGGCTGCTTTGCGGCATTTTGTCGAGATTTGTCGAAAATTTATACGCTACCTTAGAGAATTTATGAGTTGCAGTCGAGTGAATTATTTTATCATACGTATGCAGCAACAAACAGGCTCGCACACACGCACACAAAGGGAGACTGAGTGTGTAAGGGCATGCCACAACAAGCTGCAACAGCAGCAAACTTGTCTTGTAGCTCTCTCTCTCTCTCTCTTACTCCTTCTTTTTCATCATACCATTTCGCTTCTTGTCCTGGCATACACAGTTTAAGCTACTAATTTCACATGCAAAAGTCTTTACTAAGCTGGCATTTTAATCTTGGCCAACCCGGTGGTCGTCTATTCTGCCCCATACTTTGCCCGAATGGGCGTGGTCTTGGGCATGGGCATGGAGATGAAGATGTGTGTGTAGGTCATTAAGCGCTCGCACTGCCGAATTGCCTACACACTAAATAATTGCCATTGGTAAGTGCTGGGAGTTGACCAAACGAGAAACGAACAATTTCTTTCCCTTTTTTTCTTGTTTTTGGATAATTTTTTGTTGCAGTGCAGGGACTTAAGTTGTTTTTGAAGCATCTAGACAAGGCCTATCCATGTATGCATACATATATGCTTCACTGTAGCACTAAGTCGCTTTCGTGTCTTGTTAAACATCTGCTTGCCTCTGTTGGAAGAGGCTGTTGCTACCTTTGCTGTTGTACTTAGGCCTAATACCTGGTTGTTGGCAATGTTGCTACAACCGACTTGCAATGGGATAATAACCACATCCTGCAGGTGTTCCATGGTGCTGCCATGCACTCTCCGTTGTGCCAAGTGCCTGGCACATTCGGCTTGGCCTATGTTTGCTGTTTGCCGCTTTTGTGCTAATCAATTTCCATGGTTCCCCATCAATCTCCCTATCCAGTTGTTGCTGCGGCTGCTGCTGCTGCTGTTGTTGTTGATTTTTCATTTAATCAGTGTTGGGCATCATCGCTGGCTGGCAGAAAAGTTCTTGAAACAACGAATTTTACTGAGAGTGTCCTTTTGAATGGCAATTAATGAAATGCTATTAAAGATATTTGCGACTCGTGTTATCAATTAGTTAGGGCAATTACTTTGATGTCTATAGATTAAATGCCAGAGATGGGCAAGAAGCAAAGGGGTGCTTTATTCAATAACCAGCTTAATTAAATCGAATTATTAAACAAAAGATACCCTTTCGGTTTAAAGTACCATCTGTTCTTTAAAGGGGAAAAAGGGTTCTGCATATAAATAAGATCTAATCACAAAAATCCCAATATCATTCCTAATGACAAATAGCAATTCCCGATATTAGAAACTTTCTTCATTATATTCAATGTATGAATAATAATTTAATTACCCCACATTTCTTGACACAAACCAATATTTATTTATTTTTTAAGCCTTTTGTGGATGCCAGTCGCGAGTTTTCCAATCAGTTAAGCCCAGACATTTCATTTATGTATGTAAGTTTGATCCAGACCACTTTGAGGCATTTGCCAGTCATAATTAGGCTCATTACTCATTCATCTTTGCGTCCATTCATTAGAAACCAATTGACAGTTTAATTAAGTTTTTCGCTTTTTCGGTTTTCGTTTGTTTTTGCGTGCGACTCGTTTGATTTCGTTTGCCCAAAAGTTATGAAAAGTCCAAACAAAACGGCCGTCTGCCATAGAAATCAACGCTTGTCCATTGGCTTTTCTAAATTGGCACCCAATTAGGCATAAAGCATTTGGTCTGCATGGCTTCGAAATAGTACTTGCATATTTGCTAGGAGTTTTTATTTTTCGGCTCCATCTTGGACTCAGCAGAGGGGGTTTATACCCTGTACCCATAGGGTAAAAGGGTATATTAAAGTCGCCAAAATGCATATAACAGACAAAATTAATCGTTTCCTAATCCATAAAGTATAATAAAATATTTTTACTCAGCATTAACAGACGATTTGATATAGCCATGTCCATCTATCCGTCCATCTGTCCGTTCGTCTGTCCGTTCGTCTGTCGGCATGTATGATCACCTAGATCTCGGAGACTATAAGAGCTAGGGGTCAACAAAGTTGGTATACTAACGCATATAGTGTGTACGCCACCTCCCGCCCCTGCAATTTAGAAAAAAGTGATTTGTTCATGCAATATATAAAATATCGTAATCAAATTTGCTAAACCAAATTTAAAAAAAAATGGGATAAAAAACTTTTAACAGTGTCAAAGGGCCGGCAGCCGGGAGAGCGAGTTAGATGGCATGCGATTGGTATGTGTTTGGTTTTTGCATGCGACAGAAAGAAAAAGATAGGGCTAGACACTTAACAAAATATAGCGCAGAGGGATATAAGGACTGGTCCAGGGTATGTTCGAGTCGGTATGGCGACTTGCTTACTTTATTGATGTTAAAACTTTTGCACCAAGGTGGGGGAATGTGATGAAGTGTTCACATGTATTTGAAATTGTTAGGGCTAATTATAAAAGCGGCACTGCTTAACTTTTTAACTTTATGTATGCTTATTTATTTTTTTTTTTTTTTAATTCCTTTGGGTCCCTAATTAAACGATGGCTGTGAAAAAGAAGAGACGCAATAGAGAAACGCTGACCTAATCCGGAACTCGCTTAAGCTCGCTGTTAGAGGAGAGCACTTCTCTACGAATTTGAAGCTGACAATGGTTCTTTTCAACATTAAAAACATTCAAAATCGAACACTTCTGAAAACGGATCTGGCCGTTCATATATCTTATTTCGCTCCTGTTGCTGCTCACTACTGAGCTCACATTAAGGCAAACTAACTAGCAGAAAAAAGCTTTTGGCGTTTTTTGTTAAAACAGACAAGAGCCTGTTAGTACCGTACTTTTAGTTGCTTTATTAACGAAATGAGGTTGCAATGCACCAGGAGCCGGTCCGACTACATGTGTGTGTGTGTGTGACTGCGTATGCTTGTGTGTGGGTGGGTGCGTATGTATCTTAACTAAAGTTGGCAAAGTTGCCGCGGGACAAGCTGCGTGTGCGTGTTCATACCTATGTGATGTGCTGTACTGCCAGAATCTGGCAACGGGCTCAACGTAAATCTGTAACTTGTTCTTCTTTGCCATGTTGTTGGTGCTGTTGTTGTTGTTGTTGTTGCAAGTTTACCATGTTTGTAGCTCATTAAATGCGGCTTATTAAGCCAGGTCGACTGAAACTTATGTTGTCCTGTGGTGTGACAAGCTTTTAACGATAGCTTCAACTCCATAATGGTGTCCTTTGGCCTTTGCGATAACACACACTGACAAAATTAATATATTGTCAATCAATTTCGTTATGTATTTGTGTTTGCAGAAGAGCATATAGAAATCCAAAAGTAGCAATCACATCAAATATTGTGTTTGAAATGAAACAAAAACACAAGCTTTAACATATTAGATTTATATTCGTACATACAACGAGTATATTTGGATAGATATAGATGTATATATATTTATATATATATATACGTGTATACACAGTGCCATATGTACAAATGTATAGATATGTGGAATGGCAAATCGAAATGCAAAGACTAATTGAAACCGACTATGTTGTTGATCCTGGCTGCAGATAACAGCCACGTATATACATGGATAGATACCTATCCATTCCACCTTCCGTATTCCTTCCGCTTGTCGGTTTGATGATTTGATGCAATGTTTAGGCTAGGCCTTTTTATGGCCATATCCCACAGCAACAACGAATGTTATCCCTCTGTGACTGTGAATGTGTCTCTTCAAGTGTGTGTGTGTGTGTGTATTTGTGCAGCTGTATGTGTGTGTGTATGTGTGTGTGTGTTTGCATTTGTTTGTGGCAGACAAACAGCTTAAAACCTTGATGAACATTACGTTCCAGGAAGAAGGATTTTGAATTTCACCGTTGTGGCTGCTGCTGCTGCTGCTGCTCCCATCGAACACAAACAAAGCGCTTCGAGGTCTTTCACTCATTTCGAATATTCGGATTGGCCCCGGTTAGGTAGCAATTACTGTTTGTTTATGCGTTTGTTATTATTGTTGGTGTTGCTGCTGCTGCGGCTGCCAAAGTAAAATTGAAATTTGAAATTCATAATTCAATTGAAGTTGTGTAGGGGCCGAGCTCAACTCATGCACGTATAGAACAAATCGAATTTTCCACTGAGTATAGAGGCGTGGCCGCTTACGGCTGTACTTTGCCGTCTTTATGTGCGTGTCTGTGTGTGTGTGTGTGTGTGTTTGTGTTTGTGTGTTAATTGAAAGCTGCTCAGAAATATGCAATACATTCATTTCAGTTGCCAATTGCCGTTTCCTTCGCTTTGATCCTTTTGCCAAAGCCAAACAAAATATGCATGCAAAAAAGAGAAATGAAAAGAAAAACCGAATCAGAGAGAAAAAAAGGAAAATCCAAGGATACGGCTGGCTGGTTGGACGTTGTTGCTGGCTTTGTCCATTTGCTGACATTTTATTTTAAATGCATAAATCATCAAATGCTGCAGTGTCATAAACGAAGATATGCACCAACACAGATACAATAAATAGATAGCTCTCTGCCTCTGTGTATGTGTCTATCAGTGTGCCTGTGTTTGTGTGTGTGCATATGAAAATCAAACACAGGATATTATTATTTTGTGAGCACAGCAAAAGGCAAGAGCAAAAAATGTTGTAGAAAACGAGCTAACGTGCAAATCAAAGGCAAAATCTGAATGAGTTTCCCTCCGCCCCACCCTCTCTCTTTCTCTCTATCTGTCCATTTGCCCCTTTTCCCATCTTATTTCCCCCTTCATTCCCATTCTTTTTCTCGTTCCCGCTACTACTTCTCCTGTTTTCTAGTTGCAATAAATCTGCTGGGGCAGTCATAAATATTGATTCCAAAACTGTCCACATGTGTGTGCTTGTATGTTGTGTGTGTGTGTGTGTGTATGCATGGGTGTGTGGGAAGCGGGCTTGCATTCGGCTCACTCTCCACCCTCTTCGCTTTGATTTGTCGCTTATATTAGCTGCAGAAATGAAAATCGTTTTCAAATCGCATGCTTGCCGTTTACCTTTTGATCTTCTGGTTATTGCTGTTGTTGTATCTCCCTTTCTCTCTGTCTCTCTCATCCTCCTTCTGCTGCTTTTGCTACTGCTGCTGTTGCTGTTGTGTTTTCTATCCAAAAGTAATTTGCAATTGCTGTCCTGCTTTTTGTTGTTACTCTCTTGCTGGAAACTGTTTTTTGTCATACACTTTGCGTTGGCCGGGAATGACGCTATCATTGCAAAACTCGTGCACTTGATGCTTGACATACGTTTGACGTGAATCAAACAGATAAATAATCATTAGCTATAGGAAAACGATGTTTAAACGTACATACGAATCGAATCCTTTTTAAATCAAAGCAACTTTAAAGAAATGTTCAACCGTAAAATTGATGATCTAAAATGACAATGTATTTGCGTTTGTAAACCCAAAAAGGAAGTTCGACAAAACTTATTGAAAATGCTGGTACACTTGATCCATAAAGACATTTTTTTGCAGCTTAAAAATTTGTTAGAATTTGCTTAATTTGTTGCCTTAGAAAAATGTGGTCTTTCAGTTTGATGAAAGTTGAAGAGCTTACAAAAAATTACTTAACTTTGATCGTGTAAAAAGACAGTGTCATTCGATTTGGGAACTGAATTCTTAATCTATGCAAGTCTAAGAAAGACGTACTCTTGAAAACGAAAAGGCATTTGGAAACTGAATTCTTAATCTAAGTCTAAAAAAGACGTACTCCTGAAAACTAAAAGGCATTTATCAAATAAATCATATTCCCCTAAACATATTCTTCTGTTTCAGAAATTTTTACACTTGATCGATATATTTAAAACCGTTTGAAATATAAACAAAATATTTTCCATTAAAATAAAATCATCATCGACTTTAATTTCAACGTGTAACTTTTATACGAGTATTATGATTATGAAAAGTGATTTTTGTAAGGTCTTAAGCATTACGAAAAAAATGTTTGTGGAAAGAATGTAACGTTGTCGTTGTGGATCGGGCCAGGTTAGGTGAGGGTAAGTGTTGAACTCCATATTTTCAATATGATGGCAATCTGTGTTCACATTTGATGCTTTCGTCAGTGACCAGTTACTCCCTCAATGGTTTCGCTTGAAACCACCGTAAGAAGTCATCTTTCAGAGCAATGTTCTTGTTGTAGTTTTAGTTTTGGTATCAAGTTTCGAATTTATGATCCGTCACAGGCTTTAGAGTTATAGCCAATGGATTTAGCTGATGCCACCTGACAGGTGGTCCACACATTCAAACACGATATCTGGTATGGACTGGACTGGTTCAAAATGAAATTAAAGTCATAATTCAATGCGCACCCCTGTGCCAGGCGAGATGTGGCAATGATATCTCGGCCTTAAAGCTGCCACATGGCCACTTGTCCTGTTTCTGGTTTCTGGCACTCAGCTCTTCGACTGTTTAATGGACTTTTATGGCTGTTGCCCGTCCTCAGGACTAATCTTGGTCAGCCAGCCAGCGGCAGACATACACATACACACATATGTATATGCCATCATATGTATGTATGTATCTATCTCAAAATGTGTATCTATGGACCTGGCCTAAGCTGGCACAGCTGGCCGAGGTTTTTGTCTTTTATTGGCTTCGCGTGGAATTGAACTTGGGCGCAAAGCTATGTATGTATTATATATATGAATGTGTGCGTGTGTGTGTGTGTGTGTGTGTTTGTGTGTATGTTTGGAGAGTTATAAAAATGCCATCAGTCTCATCACTGGATATTGACAGTTTTTGCATTCCTCAGGGAACAGTTGCTGCCTATTATTTACGGCTATTTAGCTTTATTTATCAGTTCTTGTTCTTATCCAACAAGCTTAATCTGATGCTTGCATTAAACTTTAATATTATACAACCACTCATTCCAGCCTTGACTTCAATTCACATTTAAATTAGGAGCCAAACCTTGAATCTGTCACCCGCGCTCTTGTCATTTACGACCATTGCCAATCAATTCTCTGACAATAACCAAAATACCAAATGTGCCAACATCAAAATTGCATCCAATTATACCTGTACCTTTGAGTTGCAAATGAAAAAATAAAAATCGAACAAAAATTGAGGGAAACCCACAAAATGGAAATGCAGCATTAAAACCTGAAAAACTGAAAAACCGAACTAAATTCCAATCTTGCAATCAGTGTCGATCCGTATATCGCATTGTTTTAAATATTGGCACAAAATCAAATTATCTGCTATTTGTCAATAAATAACTCTTTACAAAAGGCGAACTTTATTAAAATTCACCACAAAGCACTGTAGTTTCCGGTTTCAATTACGTCATAAATTTTCGGTTCTACAGCCACCCACATAGGCAAGGAGGAGGGGAGGGAAACAGGAATCGGAGCCAAAGCCAGAACCAGTGTTGGAGCCAAAGCTGGAGTTGGAGCAGGCGATGGCCATTCATTGACATGACACCGAACGCAGGAATATATTGAAATTTAAAACCCCGTTGGCCACTTGTCACAATTTACAACCTGCTCCTGCATCCCATCCCACCCCCTGCCACGCTCACAACCAGTTCTCGTTGCTCTTTCAATTTCGTTGTTGGGTTCACAAAATATGAGCCAATATAAATGCCATAAAGCACGACTAGAAAACATGCAACAGCCACACTCACACACACAGAGACACAGCCGCACAGTCACACACACATACATGGAATGCCATATATAAAATCAAATCGTTCAATATGTGAATACAAATACACAACTATATCGCTTCTATATCTCTCTGTAGGTGCTGAGTAGCGAGCATCATTTCTGTGGCTCTTGAATGTGGCTGTGAAGAGTGAATTATTATAATGGAGCCAAAATTAAATTATAAATTGGTTTGGCCAAGTTGCCGGAACAGATCAAATGATGACAGCGTGCAGTCATAAACATTAATATAACCATAAGGCAGAAAGGCAGGCAACCAGGCAAGCAGGCACCCAGTCAGGCAGGCGAGCCTTCAGTCTGGTGAAAAGACAAGCGTGTGAAGCGCATAAACAAGCCGCAAAGGATTGCAAGGGCAGCAAATAGAAGCTCCGATCTCAGTTGATGGTAGAAGCCACTTTCGCAATTTATGGCAATGGAATGGGAAGGGAAAGCTAAAAAAAAAACCAAGCAAAGCAAAGCAAAGTTTGTTACTTTGGCACCAGCTCCGGCACCGACACTGACACCCAATAGGGAATGGCGGTTGGTGGCTGGCGGCTGGCGGCTTTCGCCGATGATGCATTGACGCGGATTTAAAGTTTAAAAAGGTTTCGCGAGGTTTGGCGGCTTGGCCTGGTCGTGGTCCTGGCCCAGGTCTGACAGCCATTTGGCGTTTTGGCGCATAATAAATTCGAGCTGTAGACACATGGTTTAATTTATCATCAAATGCTTGCAATCAGGTCGTGCATAGTGAAAGGCGTGGAATTTATTGGTCTAAGTTATGGACGGGATAAATACGATGACTCGAGAGAGCAAGAGAGAGAGAGAGAAAGAGCCACCAGGTTAGGGCAGCGAACAAGGTAATGCGGTTTACGTATTTTGGAAATTGCTTTTGACTTTGTGGCTTCAGATTGATTGAGCTGACATACCATCCAACCAACCAGCCATCCATCCATCCATCCAACCAGCCATTCGCATGCCTCCCATTTGCATGCGAGATTGCATTTAAAAATTCCATTACGTTCTTTGTTTGCTTTTAATTGCTTATTTATTACCTTATTCGCATAGTCAATGAAGAATCGAATCGAGAATTTGTATTGTGTAATCACCGATTGGTTTATCAATGCAATTTGCATGAAATGTAATTGCATTAAATTGATATAAATATGCAAGACATTGATTCAATTGCATACAGTATTTATACCTTGACTTGGAATTACTTATGTGTACATAAATTGACAAATGGCTAAAGTTAAGGGAGCTTCAAAATAATCAGCTAGCCATTAAAACCAAAGTCATAAACACATGAGAATGCTGACAGAAAGTCAGACTAGGCATGACTTTGGCTTTTTATTTGCTCTGTTTTTGTGCTATAATAAAAAACAAAAAAAAAAAACGCCACGCTTCACTAAGCAGAAATGGCAGAGACAGGCTCAGCTTCTGCAAATCAGGCAGAAAAACTCTGTCGTGTCTCACTATCTCTCTGCTGTATGTTCTGATTATGTATGTCCCTTCCTCTCTCTCTCTCTCTCTCTCTGTGGTGTGTGGGTGTGTGTTGCCTCCACATTTCATTACGTTACAACATGACGATGCTCGGTCGGTTCGGTCGAGGCACGTAACAAGTTTAAATTGCGCTCGTTGACTGTTGACTACCGTGCGGAAGACGCCGATATCGACATCGCCATCGACATCGACATTGAGACTGCATGGCCAAGTCATGCCAGGATGATGCCTAGGATGCCAAGCTGCCCTCCAATTGAAGCAGAAAAGTGTGTTTATATGTAACGGAAATGATTCTGCACTTATGTGCCGCTTTCAAGCAGACCACCCTCCTCGGCGAACGAGGATAAAATGTAGATTGAAGATAACGAGAACGAGTTAGTTTCACCCATATAAGCAGCATTTGATATGCTCTGATTTGCCTTGCTAATAGAAGATTATGATAGTCTACTACTTGTTTTCAAGTAGGTATATGGAACGTATTCGTCTGGCCAGCAATTCCAGTGATGATAAGCTTTGCCACCACCATGTAAGGCTAATTGTGAATGGGAAATCTATAAATGGCTCACAAGTAAATAAGCGCAAAAGCCATTCGCGAGCATTAGCATTACTTTTTATGTACTTGCCAGTAGAATTGATGCGTTGGTGTGTGTGTGTGTGTTTGGGTGTGAGAGTTTGTGATTTTGTTATTTATCGTAATTTTTCTTTGCCTTTTACTCATGTGATCTCACCTGAAATGGTGGGTGAGTTGCGGCTTAACTTTTAGCTTCTAACTTTTGATAGCCTACTTATCGGGGCAATGAAATAATGTGCAGAGTTATCGCCTTGTCGACTCCGTTTGATTTTTATGGCATTTCAGTTTGACGTTAGGCGTAAATTAAATTATTATCAGTGGGTTTTTTTTTCATTTTTCGGCATGGGGGGAAGAACGAATAAAATTTGTTTTGATGGCAGCGGGAATGTGTGTTATTTTTATGGCTTGCTTCTTTTTGCGTTTGCTACTACGCTGACTTTGAGCTGGTGGTTCTGATGGAACTGGTGGTGGCCTGTTTGCTTAGCATTTGCATTTATTGTAATGGCCAAAAGTTTGCCCATATCAGAATCAGGCATGCTGTCAAGCATTAAAGAGCCTCCACACCTACACAAACATGCCTGGCACTCAGGCACAGTCAGCCAGTCACAGATGAACAGGCATGCATGCTAATGCTGCGTATACGTTATATTTTCTGCTGCCTCTGCTAGGGCCTCTGCTGCTATTGCTGCTACTGCTGCAAATGTTGTAATGTAAGCGCGATGCTCGAGTCAAATATTTGAGCAGAGCCAAAAACGGGCACACAAATGTGTAACCAACACGATATTTGCTTGAGGCAAACACACACATACACACACACACAGACGCACACACACATAGACACATCTGTGTATATTCCGAGTGCGCCAGATGCGACACAGTGCAAATAAAAATCTTGGCAAAAAGGTGAAACGTGTATTAAATAATTCCTTTGTCGAGCACATTTTAATCGTGCAGCGGCAACAGCAAACAAAGAAGCTAAAGGACATGCGAACTGTCCAGTAGGCAGGCAGGCAGGCGGCAGCAGAGAGGCAAGGGGCGGCAGACAAACAAAGCCCGCAAAACGCTGGATGTTGACAGCGGCTCCTCTAAAAAAAAAGAAAGGGAGATGCTAAGGGACAGCAACAACAAAAGAGAAATAAAAAATGGAAACTGCAAACTTTGTAAAAATTCAAAATTGCGACAACCGGCGACACATACTGAAATTTCGAAATTTGCTGTGTCCACGTACGCGACACACGACACACGAGTCACACAACCCCGAGTTTTGGTCTATGGCAGCGATGTGGCGAACTGTGGACTGGACTTGGGTGGACTTGGTCTAAGCCTAGCAAATGGATGACAGCGTTGCAACGGTTTGACAGGCGTGTTAAGACAAATTTCTGCATGTGCTCGCGCGAATGGAATTCAAAGCAACGAAAATAAAATATATTGCACACACACACACACACACACACACAAACATACACACTCACACACATGCGCGGATTCACACACACGAAAAGGTTAAAATTGTAGAATAAAGCAAATAAAAACGAAAAAGTTTGCTCCCTTTTCACTCAGTCCGGCCCCATGGTTGCGGTTTTGCCAGCATCAGCAACGACAAAGCCAAGCCATCTCTTTATTTATTTATTGTTTTTGTCTGTGTTGCTGCATTGGTGTTATTAGTGGCATTTGTTGTTCTTGTTACTGCTGCTGCTGCTGCTGCTTCTTCCACGCCACGCCACACCAAAGCAATAAAGTACAGCACACACCGAAACCGAGAATATTTCTGTAGTGTCAGCTGGCATCACTCAGCATTATATTTCTATATTTACGGCTGTGTGTGTGTGTGTTTTTTTTTCCCCCCCATTTTCAATCCCCCTCTCACCCGTTTTATATTCCTCTCTCTTTTGCTATGCGAGGGTATGACGAAATATTTTCATTTTTGAAACAATTGGAAAAATTGCATAGTTAAATTGCTTTTGCAAAGCTCAAGGATTAGAAGGTGTGAGAATTTGGCACATGGAATTTTTATTTGTAAAAGGGTTAAAGTGTATATATTGTATCTAAATCAATGTTGGACAACAAATCAAAATCCATTGTCGGTTACACCAGCGAACATAGGAGAACATATAAATTTTTACTTCGTTTTTCGTTCTGCTATGTCCCAAGTGAAAAAAATTCGACAACTAACAAAGGAAAGATGGTAAGATAGGTAAACACAATGTAGAGAATGAGAGAGCCAATGAATTTGTAATTTGATAAGGACATGACTCTATGTCTTCGCCAGACATTCATTTAGCTTAAACTGATTGTACGCTATTTCGTACTATTTGGTATTTTAATCTCTATAGAGGTATAGGAACTACATTTAAAGAATCTACTAAATGCTAACTTCGATTAAAATTCGGCTGCTTTTAGGACACAGTTGGAAATTGTAAGAAACACAGATTTCAATATCCGTTTACCAATTAACTAGTAAACTAAGCTAAATAATAGAAATCAGTCAAAATAAATGTAAAATCATTTGTTAACGATAAACGCGATGGAAGAGCAAATTTTTTTATGTAATGCAAATATGGCAATACAAAATGAATAAGCAAGTTAGCCAGTGCACTTTTGTTTGGGTCAAAAATTAGCATATTTAATCAATTTGCGAACACGGTAATAATTTATATGTAACATAGTAAATAGGACGTTAAAAAAAATGTAGAAACAAAATCCAGCGCAGTTGCCATTAGAGTGCAATAAAACTATTTGAAACGCAAATTGTAATCGACCGATGGTAATCAGATAATGCCAATTATCCTTCTTATGTATATGCATATGCGTATGTAGTTATATAAAATATATACATATATTAAATTCAGTTATGTGTTTGATGATTGAGACTGAAAATTGTTTAAGTAAATGCTTGTACAATGCCATAAACTAATATTCAAATTGTCAAAACTTTTAATCAATTTTATGCAAATACTAGAGAAGTAATTTGCACAACCAAACACACATAAACTGTAATGATTCCTGAGTCTGTCCATGTGTGTCTTGTTTCTCTGTGTGTGGATGCGGTTTTGGTTTCCAAACAATTACTTTACAATTTTAGGTTAGCTGCTCCACAAACTTCAACTGCAACTGCAGCAGCAACATCAGCTTCAGTGGCAGCAACAATAGCCACAGCAAATACAAATAATAACAACAAAAACAAAACAATTAATACATTTACCTGAGAAAGGTTTCCTATGCGTTTTGGGGAAATCTTTGCATAAGAAATTAAATGTAAGTGCCACAAAAACCAAATAAAATTTACACTAAATAAGGGGACAAAGTAACCAACACCTGGGCACTTGCTGCTTGCTGTGGGCTGTCCAGGGGCAAAAGCGCAGCCACAACAATGACAACAACAGACAACTACCCAACGAACCAACCGACTGACCGACCAACCGACCGACCAACCAACCAACCAACCAACCAACCAACCGACCGACCAACAAACCGACCAACATTGAACAGCACTTTTGTTGGCTTCTCATTAAAGATTCAGTTGGGTTTCATGGGAGAATTAAATCTTGACATGTGCCGAGTACACAACACAGAGCATCAAGCACCATGCATCGAGCATTGAGTTGAAAGTTGAAAGCTGTAAGTTGCAAGTTGGTTCAACCACTGACCGCACCCTGATGTGAACAACATCATTTTATGGCTACTGGGCGTGGCCAGCTCAATGTCTGACTTAAAAGTTGATCAAAAACGAAAAACATACCAAGTCATATACATATGACACCCATGCATATACTCTACAATTTGTGTAGGAAGACCAAATTTAGCTAACCTCTTTCATCCTATATTTGCAAAAACCATTAACCTGTTCGCATTTGCATTTGCAAAACGAATTGACATTGCACATTTTAGAATAATATCGATGTTGATTCAATAAAGAATGGGTTTGGTATACAAAGATTCTATTCTTAGAATAGCCTTTTGAGTAACTTTTAACTAGAACAAAATTTAGAATTCTTTCGGTTGTAGTTATCACTAAGTTCTGTCCAATAAGATTATTAAGGCGATTCCCTACTGTTAGATTTATTTTCAAAATATTCCAAGGTTAAAATTTCTACAAGTTGGGTCCAAATTACCATGCCAAAGCTCAACACGATACCGATTACTTATAGGCAATAGTAATATGACACTACAATAGATTCAATTTTTATGACATTCCAATTCATATGCAAACAATATGACAAATAAGATTAAGTTTGTTCAGAAATAGATCTTAATAGTTAACAATAAACTTGTATACATCATTGAGGGGTATACCTTAGAATGGAAAATTTTCCAATTTAAATCAGCTGTAATTTTTATTCATTTGAAAACATAAAAGTGCATAAAACTGGACTTTGGACTTTAGTAGAATCTACTAGCTTTTGTTAATATTTAAATTATCAAAAAATACTTGCCTGATAATTGACAAAATTAACAAAATCGTTGTCGCCCCTTTGAAAGAGCACACCAACTGTGTCACACCGTAGATAGTTTTTGATATTTTCAATGGTATTCGGCAAAGTCAATGAATTTTCTTTTTAACTTTTGCGATTGCTGGCAAAACTTTTTTCTATGCATGTCAGAGAATCATAAATATTTGAGCAAACCAAATGCCAAACCAAACTGTTGCACACGTTTTTGTTGCTTGGCTATATGTAGATACATAAAACTGAGAGGAATGCGGCAAAGAAAAAGTCAGTTTCATAATTAATGTGTCTTTTTAGCTTTACTGTAAATCTCTCAAATGTTGCGTTTTGGAATTTTAATAAATCATTTCTCATGAAATGCGTAACCGAAATGAAATCAAACGAAATGAAATAAATGAATGCCTAACTGACGGACTGACTGACTGACTGATGGGGAGACTGGGTAGTTGACTGAATGACTTGAATGTGCCGCCCGTATCGTCGTTGTCTTTGAGCCAATTGTACAAACAATATTAGAGCTGCCTCAGGGATAGAGATTGGAGTGAACCGAAAAGGGAGGGATATGACTTGGGGTATGTCATTTCAGTTAAAAGCATTTAAAAATGCTCTGGGATATTTGTGTGGTACGTTGTAAATCAAAATGCCAGAGCATTGCCCACAAAAAAAAAAAAAAAAAAAAAACAGATATACAATACACATTTATATAAATTTATATTAAAGTACTGTGGAAACAGCGGCAATTTTAAGGAAATATACATTTTCAAATATGCAAATTGTAAATTCTTCTTCTACTTCTTTTGGATCCTGAATACATCGCTGCGTGCCATGTCATAAATTTATGTGTAGAAAAAAGAACATGAAAAACTCGTTTCATGCATTTTATTGGGCCAATGAGGCTTCCTTTTCATTTCGAATTTCTGTTCTCTCATTCTTTTATTTTGCTTTTTGCTGGTTTTTGTGTGTCGGCTGTGGAGTTTGCGATTATCAGTCTGTATGACTGGGAGCACTTATCAAAGCGCATAAATCAGCTAAATCACGGAGCAACAAATGTTTCTCAAACTCATTCCATCATCTAGAAGGATACAGACGAGCCGGGACACGTGCTACTAGTTTGCTCTTTGCTTTTTTTTATGTAAATGTTGATAAATACTCTTCGGATGTGTGTGTGTGTGTGTGTGTGTTGGGGACACTCCTGTCAGGCCTTCATTGAAACGTTCATTTGTCAGATGAACGACAATTTATTGAAAACGCCTTGGCGCTTAGTCAGCAATTGCTTTTGATTGTGAAATGATGAAAGAATGAGTTGAGATTTGCTTGATATGATTAGCTGAGTAGCGTTTTTTTTCCGTTTAGGGTTCTTCCTACTTAGGCTTGCTTGCCCAACTGGATACTTGATGAGGCTTTGGACGTGAATTGGGCCGTTGGCGTCGGCCTGCAACCTAGATAGTCTCTATTTGACAATACAAAATATGTACTCAAAGTGACCACAATGTTAACCCCGAAGGTGGGACGCGTTGCTGGCTGCTCGGCTGTTGGTTTGCGTTTCGTTGTGTTTTTTTTCGCGCATTGTTTAATTTACAATTTGCGCATTAACTTTGTCACATAATTCTAATTAACGCTTTTAATTACTTTATGAGGCACTTTGCGCCGTTACCTAAAAATATGGTTGGCTAAAATTACCCAGGCAACGGCTTAAATGTCGTCGCTGCTGCCGCGCCGCTGCCGCTGCCGCCACTGGACGCTGCCAAGTGCCTCGTTAGGGGCAACATTGGAGCCCAATGCCGCCGCCCACTATGTATATTCACGAGCCAGTTGCTGGCACTGCCCCTGCCCTGTTGGGGACTTGGTCTGGGACTGGACTGGGAAGGATGGGGGCATGGACAAAGTCATTAAATGCGACGCAAATTAGATTTATTGTACGCCACTGCACTTGCCAGGTGCCTGTCGAGGTGGGCTGCCTCTGGCACCTCATTCCTATCTCTTCCCTCCTCCTGCTCAACCACCATTTCACTTTTCCTACCATGTTGACCTGCATGGTGTGTGTGTGTGTGTGTGTGTGTGTGTGTGTGATGTTCGCCTCTTTTTTCTTGGCTCTCTTTGGTTCTTGGTTGCCCTGCTTTTACTTAACAATAAATTTACATTAGCAGAAGCTTACATATTTGCAGTGTTTGGAGCGCGTTTTAAAAAGCATCCTGGCTCTGGCAGTCAGCCGACAGTTGGACAGCCTGCCAGCTGCCAGAGACGCGTTAAGAAACATACACACACACACACACACAAACACACACACTCTTTCTCTCCCATGTGTTTGTGTGTGAACGCACTCACCGTTAACTTGCAAAATGATATGCAAATAGGGATAAATTCGTCACTCGCTGCAACGCGGAACCAACCTCAATGCCAGTTTTCGCGTTCCCAGTTAACTTCTTCTCTTTTTTTAATATAGTCACGATATTTGTGTAAAGGAGGAAGAACTTTATCAAAAAGTCAATGTTCAAATGACTCATAAAACTGTTAATAATATTCACGAATAAAGTTTCAAAGTATTTGCGGATTTTCCGCATCCAAAGCTATTGAAATTAGTGGGTAATTTTAAGTCGAGCATAAATCTTATTGAACAAAATTATATAAGCAATAAATGCAATGAAAATTTTAAGAAAATTTATTTGACCTCTTCTGGAACTTCTAAGCTATGGAAACAATGAATGGTAATGTACATAACAATTCACCTAAGTTTACCTAATTGGAGTCACTGTGATTTCTTTTTAAACGATATTCCACCTTGCTGAATGTAAAGAAAAATGTTGAACGCTGAGAGGTAAATTTATTTAACGCCGCTGGGAGAATGCTGAAGATGCCTTTTGATTACATAGACTTGAAAATCGTCTTTAAAATTGATATTCTCTGCGTGGCGACCTGACCTGATGAACTGGGAAAATTTCATTTCATAACTCATGTCATTTAATTTTCGCAAATATCACGACTCAAACAAAAGCCATTGAAAGCAACTGCTGCTTAGTGGTGGCTGACAGGCAGAGTGCTTTTGGGCAGTTTTGTAATGAAACAAGAGACAGCAGACAGAAGAGCAAACAAAACACACACGCGGTAAGGCGGACAAGCAGACGGACAGACAGACGGACATTGAGACAGACACAGAGAATCACTAAGAGGAACGTGCAAGGCGAGACAAATGGCTAAAATGGTTATTCTCTGCCCTGCCTTGTTCACCGAGCTTTTTTGGCGGGCAGGTGTATGGCGCAAGATTCTGGAATAGCAGCAGTCCGGGCCAGGGCCAGGGCTAGAGACGACAACGAAGCTGGAGCCGGAGCCGGATCCACAGAGCCCATGGCAAAGGCAATGCTGAAGTTTTCGCATAAACAAAGGCAAATATTGCGCACTTGTGCAATTTATATTGCAAAACAATTGTCATTAGAAAATGCTGCACGAACAAAAACGCCGCAGACAAAAGCGGCGCCGAAACTCACCAAGGACCAGGGACCAAGGACCAAGAGCTAAGGAGTAGGACTGAAAGCGAGGCAACAACTGCAACTGTCACATGTGAGAGCGAGTAGAGTAGACTACAGTAGAGCACAAGCAGCAGCATTTTATGCTTCAGCTTAAGTGCTTCAAAAATTCCACGTAATGCACTCAAAGCAACGTCTGTCCCCGACCGACTATCCGACCATCCTGCTCTGATCCCTCCCAACTGCATCCGACCCGCCCCTTCGCCATCCGCCATCCTGGCCAAAACAGATGGCAAATAAGAAAACGTGCAAGAAGCACTGCAAATTAAAGTCGCCTACCCTTGTCCCCCAGCCCCGAGCCACAGATTCAGCTACAGCTGCCGCTTCGGCTCCAGTTCCAGCTCTAGCTCCATGCTTGTTGACAGAGCACTGTGCTTCAAGCAAAGGCACAGGCACTGCATTCTAAGCCTCTGCCCCCCTTCTCTCTCAGTCATTCTTTCTCTCTCTCTATCTCTGACCCCTGTTTGCTGTCACTCGTCGCTAGTTTTTCATCTCTATGTGCGGCATTTTCTTCATTTAGGTTTTTGTGTGTGCGATTTTCACACACTTTTTGTTCATTAGTGGATAATGAACAATTGCAGCATTATGACAGCAGCAGCACCAGCACCAGCAACAGCAACAGCAACAGCAGCACTAGCAGCAGCAGGCTGCATCTGGCCAGTTTTTCACCTCCTTCTATCTAGTCGCAAGCATTTTTATTAAAATTCCTTGCCAGCACCATTAATTTTCCTGCTGTGTGCACTTTTCTTTGGCCAATGCTGCGTTTTTGGGCCCCCAGAATGGGCCTGGTGCTTTCAGTTATTGCGTTTTATATATGATAGTTTTTTTCTAGATCTTCATTTTTTTTTATATCTCAATGTTAAATGCTCTCGACGAATGTAACCATGGATAACTCTTAAGCAGAATGATGGTTTTAGATATACTTAATTCAATGGTTTATTATTCCCACTGAAAATTTTTTAATAAGATATTTCATTTGTTTACCGGTAATACGATGTTATACGGTAGTTCTTCTATCTTCTTTTCCTTGATCATCACTCCCGATTTTTCATTTGATACAAAGTTCGACTGGCATTTTTACCAGCATTATTATCATGCTAAAATACTCTTTAATTACTCCCGCTATATTAATTAAAGAGTGTCTTATCCGTGTCATTACCGTGCGTATGATTAATATTTGTGCGATTCCAATAATTAAATAAATGGCCGAAGTTTCTAAGAAGATAAGATAGATTAGTGTCTTGATCTAAATCAATTCTGTCGTTTTTGTTACTTATCCCAGCTAAAATTAGTGGACAAGAACTCTTTTTTCAAAAACTATTTGCTTCAAAGTTTCAGTTGTGGCATATTTTAAGTATAAGGAACATCAAATTCTTGTCAACAATCTTTTGATTTATGCCATTTGCTGGAATATTACACAAATTATGGCTTTAATAGTGTTTTTCGAATAAAGTGGGCGACTAATATAGGTGGAATTTCTTAAATAACTTTATTACATTCGACATGCAAAATAATTTTGGGCTGCTCAACCATATCTGTGCGCAATCAAAGTATTGTTGGCACATTAAACCACATTTGGCAATTAATTTGGCTTAGTTTAGTTTAGTGCACTTCCGCGCGCACGGCAGCCATTTTGTCGCACCACCGGATGGACAACAGGCAGCGAATTCATGAGCGCTAGAAAGCAGCTTTAGTTTTTACTACCATTAAAAGCGGGTTGCACTCCACCCCAGAAACAAAAACAGAATGTCGCTCATAACTCAAAGGCATAAACACGGGCGCACAGAGTGCATCTCGTTGTTAGTGCAGTGCTCATGCTGTGCCGCCCGATGCTCGATGTCCCATGCCCGATGCCCCATGCCCCATGCGCCATGCCCCATGCTCATTGCCCGATGCCAGTGCTCCATTGTGCACGACATTGCAGGCCCTTTTGTTGGTATTGGTGAGTGTATTTAACAATTTTGGCATTGCTCTTTGTTGGCATCACCTGGAATTCAGCCCGACTCCCATTGACCTGACAGGGCGTCGTCGCACTGGATGCGTCCGCTTCTGTGGGCTCTGTGTGGGTGGTTCAAGAGCAGGCGTTAGTGGCTTTGAAAGCCAAAACTGAAATCAACTAACAACATTAACATGGCAACGCAATTTTCACGATAGAGAGACCCAATAGACGGAACGACGAGGGTGCGCGGCGGGCTGGATCAGAGTTTTTGCCAGACAAAGCAGACAATAAGCGCGCTCTGGCATTTCTGATGGCTCCAACGGCTGCCCTGGTGGTTATTGCATATGCATACACCGAAAATTCTAGCGTGCGACAGACTTAAATAGGTAAAGATACCAGTCGTATGCAGGAGAAGGGCGGGCGGGCAGGCGGGCAGGCAGGCAGCCAGTCAGGATCCTGGGGCAGCATTTAGGTACTCAAACGCCGTTGTCATAGTCATTTGCCATACGAGGTGTATGAGCAGGGATATGAATCTCTCTCTCACTCGCCCTTTCTCTCTCTCTCTCTCTTTCTTACGCTCTTTGCCTAACGGCGCCACATATGCCCCTAACGATAATAGTTTTCTGCGTAATTTGTTCGCAATTTCAGAGAAGCGTCGTGAAAACTTGTCCGACCTACTTCTGCCCATTCGCTTTGCAAACACCCTTTGCAGCTTTGCCATTGCGAGAATATTGCGTATAATTTAGTAGCCCATGACTAGGCGGCCATAGACAGGGGAGATGGGGGAGAGGGTCTGGAGCTGTTGAGTCAAATGGCAGGAGTGAGGCATACGAATCGGCTACAGAATGCCCTTTATTCGCTGACACTTCTCGCCTTAACTCGTTAAAATTCATTTTAATTTGCACAGACTGTACCCGTAGCTGGCATTGCCGTTGCCGTTGCCGTTGCGCTGTCGTTGGCCATGGTAAAGAGACACCGCACGTGTCACCAATGCCGCGCCGCATCCTGCGTAGCTTTATAAACAATTTTGAATTTTGCGGTTTCGCGAAAATTAATGGATGCCTCGCTTTTGTGCGGTTTTTAGATCTACGCTGCCGCCAGACCAGACACCAGACTTTGCACGAAGAGGTTTTGGGCCAACAATTTTTGGGGGATTTTAGTCATTAGCGCTTTGCGTTGCTCTCTGAAATCTAGATGCTTTGCTTGTTTGACGTTGTGATGGCGGCAAGAAATTGCAGCTTAAAGCACAAGCAAAGTGTGAGTGGAGGCGTGGGGGGAAGGGAGCAATCAATTAATGCAACAACCGCAGTCAAGATGTGGCTAGAAGAAGCTCGGTGGCATGCCACTTTTGAAAATGTTGGAATTCGAAACTCACGCACAGATGGATAAAAGTTGTTGCATCAGTGCAACAGAAGAGACTTGAAGAAGTGCAGCCGCTCCTCGTCTTGTTCCATCTCCCTGCTTTGCCATTGTAGATTGTCAGGCAGAGGAGCCGCATGTGTGTTATGAATAAGGCAAGAAACTTGTGCTTCGCTTGCTATCGCCAGCGAAAGGAGCCAGCAGCCATGGTTAATAAAACAGACAAACACTCA
The DNA here is from genome assembly GCA_024703675.1 of Drosophila nebulosa. Classification (NCBI taxonomy): domain Eukaryota; kingdom Metazoa; phylum Arthropoda; class Insecta; order Diptera; family Drosophilidae; genus Drosophila; species Drosophila nebulosa. The sequence continues at coordinate 5,246,673 of JANFPS010000004.1, read as the reverse complement.
AACTTGTGCTATAAAAATATCTAGCGGGTGGCTGTTGAATGTGAATGTAAGCGAACAGTCAGAGAGTTTTTTAAGTTGCCTGCCTCCATGCGTTGTTTGCTTGCTAAACAAGTGCTATTAAAAGAATATGAAAAAGTGGGAGGCTGGGTGGAGATATCCTGCAGCAGTCGTTAAGGGTCGTGGCCTGCGAGCAGGAGCCAGTGAGTGCGACAGGGGTTGGGGGGGGGGGCTGATGTTGGATCTACTCTGTAATAAGCTAAGCAAAATCCTTGTGCAGTTGACTGGATTCCAAGCTCTGTCTCTCTCTCGGTTTTCTCTTCTCTTCTTTTCTTTTATACTTGTGAGCTTAGGTGCTCTTATGTAGTTGGCCTTTTGGCGTTTAAACAAAATATATGCCCGAAACAAAGGCATATAACTAATGCAGTCAAATTTTATATGTTAAGTTTTGTTTTTTTATTGCAAAATATTTTTAATGGCGCACCTACCAGCAAGCACACACACACACACACATGAAAATGGCACAGCATGAAAATGGAGACGTGAACTAAGATGCATGCCCAGCAGTCATTCACACGTTTTCTTTCCCTTAGTTTTCCATAAATGAAAATTTTGAAATTTCATAACCTGTGTAAAGTGAACGCTGGCAAAATGCAATATGCTCCATTCAAAATAGAGCCACATACATTTACATATCTGTATTTTCAAGAAGATTTTCTATTCTACGTGACTGGCAAACTTCATTGCACTAACCATTGGCCATTTGACTCAGTGGGCATGGCAACTACAAAGGCAGCCATCAACTTATGAAACGGCAAAGCATTCGTATAGAAAGAGTTACTGACCACTAGAAGTGCCATAGTTGGTTATCAATCAAAATAACGCCAATTCTCTGCTTCCAAAATTGGTTGTTATGAAGATCGCCAGTAGATTGATCTTTTAGTTTGCAGAGATGAGAACGGGAAATCACTATAAACCAACACCAAATTTCTTTCGATTGTTTGCAATTTTTCATAGCATACTTACGTGGGCATTTAAGAGGTTAATGGAAAATAATAGCAACTTTTTAAAACGTTTTTTTTTTTTTGTTTTTATTACTTTTTTTTGTTGGTTTCCATTGTTGGTTTGGTTTTCTTTTTTTTTTTTTTTGGTATTTTGATTAACATTTTTCACATTTTTATTTGATTATTTCTTTCTGGTTTTGATGCTGCAGGGGTCACAATTTGTATATGCATATATTAACGTGTTTGCTTGCTTGTGTGTGTGGGTGTGTGTATTTTTGTGGCCGTGTGTGTGTGGGTGTGTGTGTGGGTGTCTGTGAAAGGGGAACATTCTATAGACATTTATGGCCACTTAATTGTGACTCGGTTCTTTGCATATATTTATGTAAATTTGGGTTTGTCGCAATCTTCATTGTACGGTTATTTTTGGTTTTGAATGTGTGTGTGTGTGTTATGTCTTTGTGTGTGAATTGGATGGTTTAAATGCTTTTCATTGACGTTTTTTTACTGTTTGCTGAAATCGAATACGTCTAATTGTTCTCCGTCAGTTTGGTAGCTCGGAACAATTAAATTATTTCTTTCATAATTTACTTTGCACTCTGATTGTGGATTTGTGTGTGTGTGTGAGTGTGGGTTTTGCATTTCTTATACGCACATACATACATATATGGTTCATTATTTATCAGAGTTTATATATATGTATACATATATATATATATATATATATATATATATTTTCATATGTATTTATATGTACATGCACAACATTGAATCATTTATTTAGATGTATGCCGTTCAGCTTACATTGTAACTATGTATACACATTAAATATAATTATACTAAATACATCAAATATTTTCTTCTGTTTCATTTAATTTGTTTTCTCTTTTTTTCTTTTTAAATGTTTCTTTTTTGTTTTTACTTGCTCATTTTGTTCAAAATTTTCCAACATGTTCAGCTATAACTTCTATTTCATATTTTCATAGTTGTATTCATAGTTTTTATATAGATTTTTGCATGGCTTTATCTGGCTTTGGGTCGCTCAAATAACATTAAGTATATATGCATGTATGTATATATATATATATATAGATTTTTGTATGTATGAATTGTATGTAAAGTGTTGCACAAGTCGCCAATGTTTGTTGGCTTTTCGAAAAAACACACTTTGCCAGGTTAAAAAATAAATCAGTTTTCAGTTTTTCCATGTTCGTGTAATAACATCATCGTTTCATCGCTTAAAATCACAACTTATAAAAATTAGACGCTCTTCTTCATCAATTGAAATTGTTCTAATTTTGTTTTGTTTTTTTCGTCCTATAATTTCCTTTGTTACCGTTTCCGTTTTTGGGCTTCTCATGTTTGTTTTGTTTCTTATTTCCTTTTTTTTGCTTTCATTTTTGTTTTTGGTTTGGTTCGTATGTAAAAAATAGTTTACCTACAATTTGTATTTTCTTGTTGCCTTTCTTTTGTTTTTGTTTATCATTTTTGGTTTTTAGTTCCATTGTAATACCATAAATAATAGTGTCTCGTTTACATACATATAGCACATATGTAGATATAGTATATAGTTTTACATTTACAATTACATTCTTAACATAAACATTGACTAAACTTTGTAATTAGCTTTTTGCTACACGTTGCCAGCTACCACCAATATTTTCACTCCCCAAAAGTTTTTTGTTGGAGACCAGAGCGGAATTCAAGTATTTGTTTTCTTCTTTTTTTTTTTTCTAAATATTTCACTAAGTTCTGCTTTTCTTTGTTGTTGCTGGGTCTCTGGGTCTTACATTTACATCAAACTGAATACAGAAAGAGATGTCTCATTCTCTATTATATGCATTTTAGCAATCTCTCCTTGCATTATCATTGTTTGCATAGTTATTTGTGGATTGATTATTAACTAAGTTTCTCTTTTGGTTTTTTTGTTTTTTTTTTTTTTTTTTTGGTTTGTGCAATTATTCTACTTTCATTTTGCTTTCTAACACATTCATTTTGTTGCTTTGGCTTACATCAATTCTGTTTAATTGCATCGTTTTGATATCTTTCATGATTTGATTAACACGCATTATGTGGACTGACTGATCGAAGCTAATTAATGGTGAAACATTTTGCTTGGTTACCTACATACATATACATATATTTATATATATATATAACTAAATACATTTTCTTATATTAAACAAATTTGTTGCACCATGTCCAGAAAAATCAACAATTTTGTCCCATTCTTTTTGCAATTTTCTTGTTTTCGATTAGACGAGGGAGGCCAAATATTTAAAATGTAGATGAATTTTCAGTCAATGAAACGATCCCATAGCTTTGCTGAACTTTTTCACTTTGTCTCTCTTTGCTTTGCGTGTTGCTTTAGACTACAATTATCAGCTTAAAATACACTTATATGGCTAAATCCAATCTGAAACGTAATTGAAAATCTTCTCTCTTGATCTCTCTGTTTTGCCTTGTCTTCTTGTCTGTCTTTCTGGCAACCACAAAATGCTTACACTTAGCCATCTAAAATACATTTAGACATTTTTGCTTATCACCACGAGGAGGCGATTTCATTCGAGGCTGCTTTCGTCTCGGGCCCTTTGAGAAAAATAGACACAAATAACATGCATTCCATTTATATTAGTATTTTCTTGTTTGCTTTGATTTTTCGCTTTGTTAAATCTTGCAATTGATTTAAAAATCGAGTTATGACTGCTCTTTGGCCATTTACAATTATTTATTAACTATTTTCTATGCAATCGATTTATTCTCATTTGTTTGCCTGTATATATGAATGTAAAGTTGCCCTCAAATGAAACGTTTCTAAAGGGGTATAAGAGTTTCGGCACAGCCGCAACTAATTCGCATTTGAGTTTTGTTTAGTTTTTTTTTTTTTTTTTTGTGTATAATGTTTTTATATCGCTTAAGTGTCAGTGTGTATATATGTATATCCGTTACACTCAGAGCATGAAGAGAGGCTGATGTGAAACGAAAGCAAGCATGAACTGCATTTTGAATCATATTTCAATTGTACATTTGGAGGGCAATTTGATGAGTTTGATGATGAGGCATGTGGAAAACATACATATAATATAAGTAATAACAATAGGACAGAATCAACAGAATCAATTAACTAATATCAATTATCGTGAACGTGAAGGCAATGATATATAAAAACCTTCAACAATCAATTCACTTTTAACAATTCTCAGCTCCCAAAGAAAGGAGTCAAAGTCGGTTTCAATCGGTTGGTTTTTTTAACCAGATTGTGGCTAGAGTTCAGCCAGTTTTTAATTTGTTTTTATTATGCTGCTGTTTTTTTTCTTCTTTTTGTTACGAGTGTATATAGGTATATATGTACATATATCGAGTGCAAATCAATCAATTTACACTTCTGGTAGGCTATAAACTTGGGCTACTGGGATTTGCTGTTGTTGCAATTGTTGCTCGTTGTTCGATACCTGCTGCTGCTGCTGTTGCTGCATCCAGTGCGAAGGATAATACAGTTGTGGAACGTAATGGGTTTGCTGTTGCAGTTGTTGTTGTTGTTGCTGCAGCTCTTGCTGCTGCTGCTGCTGTTGCTGTTGCTGCTGTTGGTGGTGGTGGTGGTGCTGCTGTGGTTGCTGTTGCAGGTGGTGCTGTGGTGGTGGCTGGTAAAGTGTCTCCTTCACATAATCGCCGCCGGACATTAGTGACGGCTGCTCCTGCAACTGCTGCGCCATTTGAGATGTCGGCTGCTGCAGTTGCTGCTGCTGCTGCTGCTGCTGCTGCTGTGGTTGGTGAGAGGGATACATTGCCACCCCTCATGGTAGCTACACGAGCAAACTGGGTGCCAGCCACTCATCCTCCGCCAGCTGCAAAACAGAGTCCAAGAAAACAGAATTCATAAACACAATCAGAAATCGTGCCAACTTTAAATATTTAGGTCCCATCATCCCAACTTCCTTCACTCACCTGCGGACTGACCTGAAACTGTTGCATGGGGTAGGCCACAACTCCTGTGGCTTGGGGCAGCGCACTGCCCACACTCTGTGTTATTTGAGGAGCTGTGCCAGCTGTGGCACTAGTCAGTTGTGGCTGCTGTGGCACACTCTGCCAGGTGCCCGGCAACTGAACGCCCATTCTATACAAAAAATAAAGACGAAGGGAACCACATGGAAAATGGGGACACAGAGAAAGTTGTTGTGAGCCATGGGAGCTGAGTGTGAATCTGTTTGCGCTTCTTACCCCATATAGCCGGCCTGCTGGTAGCCCGCGAATTGACCGTAGGTGAAGCCCTGCATGCCCTGCAGGAATTGGCCGGGCTGCAAGGTACTGGCCGGCGCTGCTGTGGGATATGTTGGAGCCGGTGGATACCAGTAGCCGGCCACCTGCTGTCCATAGGCAGCCGCTGCAGCGGCAGCAGCTGCGGCCGAGCCAAACGGAAAGCCCTGGGCGAGGGCCTGGCCGGCAATGGCCGACATGTGGTTGGGATCGCCGCTCTCCTTGCCCCACGCGCATTTCACTGGCTGCTGGTTGATTTCCGTGTTGTTCACGGCCACAATGGCATGGGTAGCGGCCTCCTTGGTGGAGAAGCTTTGTGAAAGAGATCCAGAGCGCATGTTAGTTACCATGGAGCTGTGTGTGAGCCCACTACATAAGCAGATTGGCCTGCTTTAATTTCCACTTGATGCCCAGAACAAAAGCGTGAAAGTAGTACACGCGTCTGCGGACCCTCAACCGAGTCGACTCGGCTCAGCTCGTCCCGTCTGCATCTGCTGAATGGTCCACTTGTGGTCCCCAAGCTCATTTGCACAACAAAATGCCAAACAATGCCACTCGCTCTCACGCTTTTGCCATGTGCAGCAGAACACAAATTAGTTTTTGGAGCAATCTACAAAAGCCACCAATGGCATGGACCTTAACTGGATAGCAGCATCAGTACAATTGCTGCATTGCGTTACCATTTGTTCTACTGATTTAGAAATAAAATCGCCTTAAATGCTCCACCGCTCATTTGCGATATTTGGAAGGGAATTTTCTGATTTTTTGAAAGAGCATTCAATTGATTGCCCTTTCATTATTGCCATTGGCTTCATACTTACCGGACAAATGCATACCCTTTGTCCTTAAACACCCTGATCTCCTGGATTGTGCCATATGGGGAGAAGGTCTTCTGCAATATGTCCTCGTTTAGAAAACCAGAGAGAGCTCCATTAATTCCACCACAATAGACAGTGCAATTGGTGGGGCTACTCTGGTTATAGACCTCATCGAAGGTCAAGGGCTTAGCGTTCACTGCAACAACAAACACAACAAATTTTGAGAAATTCGTTGAAAAAAATCAACATTCTAGTTAGTTAGCCTCTAATACTCACTGTCTGCTTTGGTTGCTGGCGGTTTACGTGTGGCCCAGTTCGTGCGTATCGAACGGGAGCCCAACCACTGGCCATTCATGGCGGTGATGGCGGTTTCTGCTTCCTGCAACAACAAAAACCAACAAAAAAAAAAAAAAAAAACAAATTAAATGGAGAGCAATTAGCTAAAAGCCTAGTGCCATTTGCTTGCGTTTGTCTAGCCGTTTAAGCCGCTTAAAACGGCCGCTAAGACCAACCGTCTACCCCATAAAAAAAGTATATATATATACAATGTATATATATGTATATATAAACAAACAGCTCAGAAAGTGTTAAAGAAAGTTGACAAAAAAATAAACGCAAAAGTTAGTCCTTGTGCCCTGGCTACATTGTTGCTGCTTCTGCTGTTGCCGCTGCCGCTGCCGTTGGTTGCCTTTTGATATTCTTGGCTGCGACGGCTTTTAAAATTTGCCGCGCGACGATACATGGCGTAGGGCGGTGGACGGGGGTTAGTTGTAAGACTGGGCGCATACGTAACATTTACAAGGCCATGCACAAATTATAATTTCAATTTCGCATAAAAGGTAATTCGTGCGTATCAAACGTGATTCATGCCGAAATGATTGCAACTGGCAGAAAGACTTGCATGCATCCAGGACTCGCTGCATGTGTGTGTGTGTGGTGTGTGTGAGTAGCACAGTGTAGTATGTGTGTGGTGGGCGTTTCATAGCAATTTACTTGCGGCACACCAAAGACCGAGCTGAAGCCAAAGCCTGAGCTACAGCAATGCAATAATGGCATTTGTTGGCATTTGCGGTATTACAGACGTAGCTGCTCTTTGCACGTTCCCATGAATGGCAATAACGGGTGGTAGGAAGGGTGGCAGAGGGGGTGTGTCGGAGGCCTTCAGATGAGGTGGAGAAGTTTTCTCGACGCGTCTGTGGTTGGCAGTAACTGTAACTAGGCGGCGACTGCTTCAGGTTTGTTGCCTTTTTTCAGCTCTTTTCTTTCTCTGTCTCTCTCTCTCTCTCTCTCTCTCTCTCTTGCTCTCGCTCTCTCCTTCCCTCTGTCTTTAATTCGGCTTCGTTTTCTACCGTGAAACTCTAGTACGTGCAACGCTTGAAAGCAACGTCAAAAGCCTTTGATGTGCAGAGACTGAAAAAACGTTTGCAGCAAATCTGATCAACCGAATAGTTTCGGTTTGTTAATGGGAGGAAAAAGCACTTTTACGACTACATGAAGAGGACAAAGCATAATAGAAATTACCATCAAGTTAATCATGATGATGATTCAATAATGCATATTTCTCCAAGCCAGGAGGAAAAACCCATGTTTTTTTTTTTTTTTGCTTACTCTTTAATTGAAGTTGAAGTTGGACAACTTGAGCAAAAGTCAACAATTGAGTGCCTGCCCCCAGCGATAAACCATGCAACTGTCGCCCAACTTGGGTCATAATTTAATGTAAATGTGTGTGCGCTTGCATATGGATGCGTGTGTGCTCGTGTGTGTGTGTGTGTGTGTGTGTGTGCAACGTTGCCACTCAGTTTGCGTGCGTGTGCATTTTTATGCATTGCCAGTTGCATTTTTCATATTTGCATAAACTATAAATTTTACATTTTTTAAGCGATACGCATCGTTGATTGCCATGCGGCAGCAACAACAACCCTCCCTGCCTGGTGGCAGCAAACAATGCGACAGCACTTCATCCTTCCCTATTTCCGCCCCCTCCTCCTCCTCCTGCACGACCTCCGACCTCCAACTCCTGCGCCGTTGAATACTCAAAATGCCGCAAGCCTGCCGCTTGCTTGCTTGCAGGGCATAAAATGTTATTTAAATATTTTACATTTATTTATCAGCCGCACAACTTAAACATCACAATGCCACATGCAATATTTAATATTTTGCCAAACATTTATATAATTCTACCGCAAACTAAAGCCACGTTTAAAGCACTGTTCCCTTTGCCATTTGCAATTGCAATTTCAATTCCAATTGCCATGTGTCAATGAAAATTGTCCTAACAACGCTCCGGTTGAACTTAGTTCACCATGACGCCGCCACAACTAATGCAAGGGACAAGAAATAGGAGTCAGGACAAAATAGAGAAAAAGTTGTCGTTGTTTTTGGTTTTGCTGCAAAGAACATTTTTGTTCAAACAGTTTTACAGCTTTGACAGTTGTCGTCTTGCCAATGGTCAAAAGAAACTAGTAAACTTTATCAATCATTTTGGTGGTAAATTGCTTAGAAAACATGAAGCACTCACACACACACACACACACACACCACACACAAGCAGAGCGAAAAAGAACGAGAAGATTGAAACCCAAATTGCATAAAGTAGACACTTTTATTAAGTATGAAGGACATCTTAAACTTGAAGTGCGCTTTTCAGTTAGTCAGTAAAAACAATAGAACGAACGGGTTCCGTCACCTTTGAGTCATTTGTCAATTTATGGACCGCAAACTTGTTCGTACAACAATTCATGAAAATCCCTGTCAAGTGGCAAAAATTTCGATCCAAAACTATTAGTAAATTTATTGTGCAAAAGGGCTAAACGACCTCGTTTTGGTGGCATCTGATGGAGTTAAGCCTGAAATCGTCGAATTGTGGGTGTGTCTTTGTGGGTTTTCGGGTTAATCTGTCAGTTGATGTTGGTTGAAATTAATTAATTGTGAATGGGAAAATTCTCAACTAATAGCCAGAAACTTGTACAATTTTCCGGACAAAAGGAAGTCAATCTATGAAAAGTATTGCCTACTTATGAGCGCTGCCATTTGTATAGGGGCCTGGCCCAGTTTCAGCTGGGGAGGGGAAAAACGTGCCAAATTAATGTGTCTCTGATTAAAAGTCAAAGCGTCGACTGTTTGTCCTGGCCAACAGTTAAAAACTTTTTCGTTGGCTAATAGAACGACACGCGATAAACATTTCACTTGCTTTCAAAATGCCTTCAAATGACAATTTCCGTTTTTCGGTATAAGTTAATTAATTTTCATGGACATGATGGAAGCAAAAAAGTTTTTATGAATCGCGCGACATTGAAATTTAAAGAAAATTTCTTCTGTAAATTCAATTTAGACTGGAAACTTGTATAAGTCAACTTTTTGCCTTTGCCGTTGCCGTTGCCGTTGCTGTTGCCGTTGCCTTTTGTAAATATTGATTACTTGATAAGGCGCAGAATCCTTTAATGCCCCTATGCCTGAGCCCCCAACGCCGAAACAACCATCTTCACCATTCAGCCAAGCCTTTAGCTGCCTGGCAGTTCGAAGGAAAGGAAATGAGACTGCTGCTGCTGCTGCTAAGCGGATGGGCGGGGCCATGGGCGGGTCATGGCTAAAGTTTTGTTGTCGAGCAACGCAAGAAACAAAACCGAAAAAGGCGAGCACACAAAATGAAATACCTTCATTAAGCGAATGAAGAAAAACAAAATAAGTTGAAGAATTTTTAAGTGGTTTAAAAGGGTTTTGTCATACACTTTTCATGTGGATCTTTTCGGGCATGGACAGAAAGGGATGGTATGGTTGCCACTGACTTCGAATCGGCATCTCGGCCGCTCGGTTGCTTGCCACAAATCGGCGGGCGTGTGCTGGTTGCGGCTGACATTTTGTGTGTGTGTGAGTGTGTGTGTGTGTGTAGATGAGCATAAGCTGAGAGAAAGACATTTTAAATGTTTATTAAAACAATAAGGAAATGGTTTGTGCCAAACGAAAAAGGCAAACAGGGAAACGCTCAAGCTAACTGTAGCGAAGGAAGGTGAAAAAAGGCAAAGTCAAACACAAAAAGGGGATAATCCCCCGACACACATACACCCACACGAAAATAAGAATGTGCTCGCTTCTCCTTGGTGACCATTATATATCTTAAAATACAAAAAAAAAACAAAAAAAAAAAACGAAAAGTAAAACCCGAAAAAAGGTAGCAGACGCCAAGTATTTAGTGCTGGCTTCCTTCCATTGCCCATTGCCCATTCCCCATTCCTCTTTCCCCATCCCTCAATCCACAAACAATTTCATTCAGGCTAAAAGGTTCGAAGCTTGCCCCAGCTCTTAAGCCGGTTTAGCTTTGTTCTACGGTCAGATTCATTAACGTGGCTATTTAGATAAGCACGGAAACATCAAGACATCCGAGGGCTTTAATAGCAACCAGAAGCCAGTCCCAGAACGCATATTAAAGTCACAGCCACAGATAACATGAGAGTCATCCGATTGTACGAGTATGTGGCATGAGTTCTTCTTCTTCTTCTGATGATGATGATGATTTTTCGATATTTATAGAATAACTCAAGTGGCAAATCGTTTGCACACTTGAAATGTTGTCCCCACCCTTGCTGGCATTCCAAGGCATCGCTAGATAGCTGAGCCACTAGCTAGTGGCTGGTGTTGCCCGTCGATGATGCTGTGGCCAGATATGGCAGGCTCTGTCACTGGCCTTGTCTGCCCTGTCCTGGTTTTGCGCCTGCTCCTGCTCCAGCTCCAGCTCCAGTCAACGGTAAAAAAACAGTTTTCATTTTGTTCTTGGGGGGCCTAAACGTTTTTGATTTTTGACCATTGCCTGGTTGAAACTGGAAGTTGGCCGGCTAGTCAGTCAGTCAGTCAGTTGGTCCGTTTGGTCTGTTTGGTTGTTGACCAAAAAATCAGTATTTCACGCTAGAACGCATTTTTGTCAAGACATAATTCCAAGGGATTTATTTATGTAAGACATTTTTGCTGTTTCTCATTCTGTATCCCAGCTCCTCCCTACCCCGTGAATTTTGTTGGTTTTTATAGTTACTGCCCCGAAGGTTTGGGGTTCTGCGATTGGGTGCCTTGTCAGCCGAGGTTTTAGGTCATGTGGGTCATGTGAGAGTCCGGAGTCGGAGTGGAGAGGCTTATGCGTGTGTAGGCAGTTTGCTAGCTTTCAAATCACTGTTTTTTTCGAAATCATTATGAAAAGCATAAAACGAATGTCCAAGCCATTTATATTTATAACCAAGTTGTATTCGCCTGAGCAAATTCATTGAATCAAAGTTGGAAGTTTCCGATTGAATTTAAATCAATGACCATGAGTTGAAATTTAAATGCGTTTCATCCTAAAATTGATTTTCCCCTCGTCGTTTAAATTTTGATCAATAAAGCATTAAACTGGCAATAATTTGCTTTAATACAATCATAAAACTCAAATATATTTAAAGCCTCTGCCCACATGAAATGCTGTTAAGTGCCCTCTAATTGTCTTAGCCGCAATTTCTTGTATGTCTTAGCGTTTTACCTTGTGGCGCGTTGATAAGCTAGCTAGAGACTATCACCTCAATATTAGCCTACAAGACTTGCAAAAACATTTGGAAGAGGAAAAAAATGTTCGTTTTTTTGAAAACATTAATCTAGAAATGGAAAAATCATTAAATTGTTATCGAGAAATTGCTCTTTCTGCTGAATATATAAGGCCTTTAATTTTCATTTCCCCCATTCTAAAGTTCTCTTTGTGAATGAGATATTTGAAAAATTGGTAAATCAAAACATTCCATGTTCAATGAAAACAATACTTTTACACACTCACAGAAAAATGCTTTTGTTAAAATAATGAATACAATTAAGCTTTTAGCTCAAATTTAAAAAAGGTATGTTAAGTACTCACAATAGAATTCCATGCTGTGACATTCTTTTAGCATTTGCAAATAATAAAAATCTATGTTGAATTTTGATGTCTCGTAAAATAGATTTAAATTTTCTTTGGCCTATTTAATTTTATATTTAAAATAAATAAATTCTCTGGCAATTTTTGTTGTTGTATTTTGGCATTTCCTTTCATCTTTTTGGCCTCCTAATGAGATTTTCAATAATTTTCGTTTTCGATATTAAAAGGCAGGCCAATGTGCGATATGCGGCATGCACTTTAATTTAAGTGCACATGCACATGACGAGCGCCGCACAGATGAATGCAACATGAAGCAACAATAACAACCTGAGAATCATAAAAGAAACATCAGTAGAGTGCGGGTTAACCACAGGCATTGTGTGTCGCGACAACATCAGCAGCAACAACAGCAACAAATAATAATAATAATACAACAATGAGCTACACAACACAAGAAGATGATGAAAAGAATGTGGCAAAAGAGTGTGTGGGTTGTGGAAGAGGCAAGCCAATGTTGACTGCCAACAGCAACGCGGCACGATGATAAGAAGAGGAGAGAATCCCTCAGTTGATAGGTGGTGGGTGGGGTGGTGTTTGGGCGGTGGGCTGTGGCATGACTTGGGCTGCATTATATCTTGTTCGTTGCACACATTGTCAATTTTGGTGCAGCGGTAACTTTTAAATAAATTTAAGTGCATTACGCAGAAGAAAGAGAAACAGAGAGGAAAAGATGTAAGATGCTGCTAAAGCTGCTGCCAGTTGTAATGCGATTAAATGCACCTCGAACCTGGCTGAAAGATACTCTTTGGTCTTGCTCTTTGTCTCCTTAATGCCTGGCAAATCAGTTTTGTGTCAGTGGAAAGCCGCCTAGTACCCACTCAAGATGCAGCCAGTTGGCAACGGCGGCCAGACCAGGCGTGCTCTGTCCCTTCCTCCCTGTTTGCTTGATGCTATTGTTAGCTCTTACGCCTTCTGCGGTGTTTTGTTTTTTTTTTATGGCCAAAGCAATAATATGTTAATATGCCTGCTTGTGTGACAATAGCAGGCGCCGTCAATGATGGCAGACATTAGCATTTTTGAGCAGCAGCTCAAGGAGCAGCTCCTCTTTCTCATCCTCGCCCTCGTCTTCGTCGTCGTCGACATGTTTATTGCGTTTAATGTTTGCGTAAATTTTTTTCAACTGCACGTGTTTGGCGTTTTGTTTTTTGGTGTTTCTGTTGTTGTGATTTATGATGCTAATGACACACAGCCAAAATGGAAGAGGATCCTCTCGAGCGTTCTCAGACGCATCTTGCCTTGATGGTTATTAAATTATGGCAATTTGTATGCGTCATCAACGCGAAGCAAACGCGGGAACATAGTCTAAATATGTGTGCATTATCCATGCACATATTTGCTCTGTTGTTTATTTAAATTATGTTGGCAGCAAGCAATTTGCTTTAAATATACATATGTATGTGTACGAGTTTGTAGTTATTTTTTTTTTTTGGCGGCTGCTACTTGAGCTGATTGGGCATTATGCAAAAGCCTTGCGATTGGCAAAATGTCATGCGCTGGCGGAAGCTCAAAATGAAGAAAATGTTTCTTCCTTTTCCGCTGCCAGTTGCACACATACACACACACACACACCAAGCATGAGTGTGTGTGTGTGTGTGTGTGAGCGTGTATTTCCTTGCATTCTGTGTAGTAAGCCATTCGAAAAATAACTTTTCAATTTCCGCAAAACCACAGAAAATATCAACTTTGCACAAAAATTTAATAAAACTTTTCGCATAAATAAAATTTGCATTAAATCAGCTGCAATCCATGGCCAACAAGCGGAGGGAAGGGCGGAGCGGCTTAGCAGAGCGGCGGATCTTGTGTGTGTGTGTGTGTGTGTGTTTGTGTGTGTGCAAAACGCATGTCGAGAAACTTAATTTGAAATATTTGAGTTTGCTATTTGGACTGGTGCGTTTTGTGTGTGTGTGTGTGTGTTTTCCTTCTGGTTTTCCATTTTACGTTTTTGCATTGAAACTAATCGAGAAAGTTCGAAAATTGGCACTGGCTTTCCCCCTCGAGTCGGTGCCACTCTTCCACTCCCCCCCCCCGCCTGTCTGTCTCCGTCTGTGTGTTTGTGAGAATGAAGCATAAAAAGTTAACTAGTTCGTTAGTAAGTTAGCTTGCACTCAGCATAATTTCAAATTAGTAAAAGTCTTTCATTTGGCTCGGCTTAAATATTCCATTGACATCTGCGGGCTATTGTGATGGAGGCAGATTATGTGGAAATTAAACACGTTTCTTGTCGATCTGTCTTACCTCCGACTTCCCTCGTCACAAGTCGAAGCCATGTCTTGAGCACATTTCAAAGCATTAGCATTAAAATTTAATTAATAATTTCAAAATTTGCCGCTTAATTGACTAGCAGCACCTTTGGCTTTAACGCCTTTTGCCCTCTGTTTGCCTGTCTGTCTGACTGTCAGTGTGACAGCTTGACTTAAGCATTGATTTTGGCTTTAGTCTTTGCACAGACACACCCAGCAATAAATATATGTATATAATCAGCAGATTTATATACATATAGACATAAATACTTTTGTATATGTACATATAATATCTCTTTGCAAGCCTTGAGCTGCGCATTTTTTCTGCTTGGCTGACTGACACGCAATTCGACTGGCAGCTGCCTTTGATCCCAAAACCTTGCCCTCAACTTCTAGTCTCTTTGTCGAATTTTCTACCTATTAGGCACATGAAATTCGATCACAACACACACACATACACACACAAACACACACACTCTCGTAATTCTAAGTTGTTTGAGTTTTATCATCGTACATACATATATTGAATATGATGTGTAAATGTGGCCCAACTTAAAAGCCAAATCGAATCGTGGCTGTGAGCATTAAATCTTAAAAATGTTCGCGCTTCGTTGAGTTTTCGGAGCCGATATGCGGCCAAAATGCCACAGGTTGTCTTTTGATATGTAAAGTTTGTGTTTTTGTGGCTTGTCAACCTAACCGAGCTGGCTCTCATCTCCTGGATTCATTTAATTAAGAATTCAAAGGTAAAACTCTGAGGCTTTCCACTTGCTGTTTGCTCTTAAAATTAAGCTGAAACTTGGCTTTCATTTTTGGTTTGGTTTGGAATTTCAAATTGCTTCCGAGACGCTTTTGATGTCGCATCACTTTCTGGCTGGAATATCAAAATAGTCGAATTGTTTAAGAGGGTTATCAATTTGGCTTACCGATTTCTTAACAAAGCTGACAAAACCATAGCCCTTTGATTTCAATGTCTGCGGATCGCGCACAACTCTGCAGTCTCTGTAAATAAATAAATAAATGAGCACGAAAACGATTTAGTCACTGTGAATTGTGTTAGTTCTTAGATTAACTCTGCTACCAACTTGGCAGAGAGAATACAAGCAATTAAAATGCTTCTCAATTTAATTTATTTAAGCAATTTCAAATTATCTTTTAATGTTGATAAAACTGACCCACCAAAGGGATAATGGCTAACTCACACATTCACACACACAGTGAAGGACACAAAAAGCGTCAGCAAATTAAAAAGTGAACGTTGGCCAAGGAGAAGTCAAGAGGCAAAGCCAACGCCAAAGTCATCCTCAGAGTGGCAAATCCAATAGAATTACATGTTAAGAAATATGAAGCGTATAAAAAAAAAAAGAAAAATGGAAAGGAAAGAAATGTGTAGAGAAAACGGATTTCGTAATGGAAGTGCAGATAGTGTGGGCCAGTGAAACTAGTGAGACCATTCCGACTCCTTAAGGATGTCGATGTCAGAGTGCAGTTTATGCGGTGGGCGTGGTGTATGGGGATTTGCAGCTGCGCAAACCACGTGCCGGACATTGGCATCGGCTGGCTGGCAACTGGCAACTGGCAACTGGCAACTGGCAACTGGCGGTTGGCATTAGGTTTAAATATGTTCCCGTCTCAGCTAAGCCACGAAGAAATATTCTACCCTCGGCTAAACGTGTCTCTCCCTCCTCTGTCTGTGTGTGTGTGAAACTTGGCGCCCTGGATCCCCACAAGGAGTGCAGTCCACTAGGTGGCGGCCACCCTTATGTCGACTACGGCATTTAAAAAAGGCCAACTTGATTGTAAATCACGATAAAAGTCAATTTTTAATATGAGTTTTAGTTTAACCCAAACGGCTCCGCTCAGGCCATTTCTCTCCCCCTGCGGCCCTCCATTACGCCAATTTCATGTAAAGTGGCCCACAAAAAATGGAAAAGAGAACTATTTTAATGGCCCTTAGTTCTCTTCGCTGGCTTTGGGCCGCTTCAAGGTTGCAATTTATGGCGCCAGAGCTGACCAAAAGCGAAATTGCATTGCGATGCCTGGCCTGGCCAATCTCTCAATCGATACGCACATAAATATCGAACAGTAACAAACTATATATATATATATATATTAGTATGTATGTATATAGATTTAATTAAAGTTTAATATTTATTAGCTAGCAAAGGACTTTGACTGCAATTGCTCTGCGTCAGAGATACCTCAGAAGGGGTCGTAGTTTAGCCTGCTCCCGTCCTGCTGTCCTGGCACGCCAACAAGCACACATACATACATGAAGATTTGAAGAGTAAACAAACAAACGCGCCATGCTAAACTCCAGCTCCAACCCTCGCTGTGAGGCACATAGATGTCTGTCTGTCAGCAGGGTTCTGGGGTTCAACAAATTAAAGCCCATGGAAATGGATGTCGGTCCGGAGATGTCTGTGAGCACCTTCTTATCCTCCAGTGCTGCGTGTACTAGTATATCATATTTCACAATCGATAAACATCACAGCTCATATTTTCATAACGTTTTTGTTTGAATATTTTAACATGCACAGGCAAAACGATAGACAGAAAGACTGTGTGAGAGAGAGAGAGCGAGAGAGAAAGGCCGAGGACGAGCAGAACCACAACAAGTCCTGATTGTGATTCAGTACAAGGCAAGCGAATATCCGCAAGTGCTCTTCGTATCAAGTTGCAATAATATATTTGAACATTTAACATAAAACAAATATAACCTTTGCCTGAAGGGCCTTAAGCGGGTGCAACCATATTCTTTCATACATTTCGCTTGCACTTTGTCTCGAGGACTCTCACACACGCGCACACACACACACACACACATATACACACACACATACACAAGTTGTTATCATGCACGAAAAACTCAAAAATTTGACTACGGCTGGCAGTGTCTGACTCTGTTTGTCTAAAGAATTGAGGTACGAGAGAACCAACAAACAAAAAAGCGAGAATGTTTTGAAGAATTCCAGATACTCTATTTTTGGCATAATGGCTGTAAGTGATAATAGCTAAGACCTTACTCCTTCAAGATTATATTGTATGCCATATTTGTTCTTTGGTTAAATAAAATTTTGTGGTTGATTTTGTTAATTAAAGAACTATTCAAACCTTCGGTTCAGTAATGTGTTCTTATTTAATTTGTTAACTTTTCTCTCTATCAAGTATTATAATACGAGTAGAGTTCAACCATTAAAGAAGTCATCCTAATGGGCTTAGTGTATAGGCCCAATATTTAATGTTATATGTTAAAATTTATAAAAGTAGTTTTAGCTTAGAGGAAATTAAATTATTATAGTTATATGTATATTGTCACATCTGAATGACTGATATTTGACAGTGATCAATCTCTAACTTATTTTTCAGTCTAATCCTGAATGACTTTTTAAAAAGGTCTTTGGATCAAGCCAACTGAAAATTAGCCAGATGCATCCAAAGGAAAGCTAAGCCCCAAATGCAGCAGACGAGAGAGACTGCATATACACAGTTATGTGCGTGTGGAGGAGGGAGGTGGTGGGGCAGGCTTTGCTCTCTGCAGCAGCATTAGCTTCAGCCAATCAATATCTTTTTTACAAATATTGGCAAAAGTTTTCCTTTTGGTTTTGCTCCTGCCTGCTAGAGGAGAATAAATTTCAAAAATATGAGTTTAGATGCATGTATATAAGTGTGGGTGTGCATGTTTGTGTGTGTGTGTGTGTGTGTGTGTGGAGATATAGATATTTTGCTATCTTAAGTGCATAAAACTATAACCGTTAAACAAAATATTTCGCACACGCACACAAATGTGGTTATCCATAGTATATACAAACATATATCAATTTTTTTTTATCTTCTATATATGTGTGTTTGGCTTTATTCCCAAGCCTTTCGAGTAGATGTTGGCTTCCACTGCTGTGTGATGAGGTGAAGTGGTGTGGGATAAGTGGTGGCAGAGCGTTGAGCGCATTAGCCGAGGAGTATTCGCTATTTTGGCTCTTACAATTGGTTTATGCAAACAATGCCTTCGCTTACTCACCCTACTCTCTCTCTCTCTCTCTCTCTCTCTCTCTCTCTCTCTCTCTCTCTCTCCCTCTCTGTTAGCTGCTGGTAATATTTTCTTACATATGTGGTGTAAAATTCTTTTGTATTTGAATTAAAATTGCATAGATGATTTATAGACGAAATGCAAGTTTCGAATTTTGTGGGGGTAAATAAGTTGAAAAGTTATGCATAGGATTCTTTTTTTGGTGTATGCAAGAGTAAAGAAAATATTGGAATGAAAACTATTGATATGCAATGAAATACGAGGGAGTAGCTATACCACCAACTTGGCTGTGGCTGTGGGCTTAGACGGCCTTTACGGCCATTACGGTTCAATATTGACTCTAAAGCAGCTAAACTATTATTACCAATGCTCAAGATCGAGCTGAAGACAATCGTTTGTATATAAACAACTCGAAGGCACAACATAACCAGTAATTTGCAATTTCCTGCCCACTTACAAGCTGTCTAAGCTAAACCTCATTGCATTCATCGCATCGCAATTGTTGGCCTTAGAATATACCACTTGATGGACATATAATTTTCGAATCGCATATACTCGTACTTGGAGGGCAAACACAAATTACTCAGTAGTACAAATAAATGGAAAGCGATAACATCGCCTAGTACCCATCGCCCCATCATCATCTGTGACTTCGACGTAAATCGTACTAAATCAATGAATTGCGGCTGTCCTTCAATTTCCTTTGCCCAATTCAATATATTGGCTGACTGCCTGCCCGGTTCCAGAACATTCCCATCATCAGAATCAGCATCGGCATCCGCATCGGCATCGACATTGGCATCAGCAGAATCTCATTCGTTGGCAGTCATTGACTTGGGTGTTTGAAATATTGAAATATTCTCCTCGCTGTTTTTTTTTTTTTTTCGGTTTTTGCTGTCCATGTTTGCATATTGGGCTATTGACTGGGAGGTTGCTTCTCATTTTTGCTTCTTTTTTTTTTTTGGTTGAATTTTCTATGAATTTTTACAAATTTTCCCAAGCATTTTTATTCGATTTGTTTGTCTCTTCCTGGCATTTTATTGGCTTGCTCGATGAGAATGAGGATAAAGATGACGATGATGCTGATGATTTCCATTTCCTGCTATTGCCCTCAATGGGCATGGGGGCGTGGTTTGTGTCTGTTACTTTGATCAGCGTTCACTCTATCAAATATAGCCAAAATACAGTTGTAAATTCAAATGAAATGCAAGCCAGGCGCATTGTTTAAGTTGGAAAGGGTCTGTCAGTATGAATGTTTGGAATGAGTGTTTGTCTCTGGGTGTATGTGTGTGTGTGTGTGTGTGGGTATGTTTTCTGTTTTTTCTTTTTTTTTTTTGGTTTCCTAGCTTTCTGGTTAACCAAATATTTAGAGTGGATTTCTTTAACATTTTATAAGCTTTTGAATGCGTTTGCGTTCTTTTATTTGATTTGATTTCAGTTTGCGGCCAATGGCAGCTGCTGGCTGGCCAAGAATTAAGTAATAAATTTTTGGTTTTGGCCAAAGAATGAGAAAACGGCAGCGAATTAGAAAGCTGTAAATGTTGTACCTCTCCCCGTCCAACCCCAAAACTCTCACATTGATAGACTGATGGTGGAATGGGCATGGCTCTCATCACGTTTGTGTCCTGAACCGTCGTTACATTTATTTACACTAACATGCAAAACTCGCTTTGAGACAATTTCATGCTCATCTGCATAAAATCAATTCCATTTTGGAGACAATTTGAAGATTGGAATACAAATTTCGAATTATCAACCTGGGACTGGTCCCAGAAAGCGAACAAGCGAACACGAAGCAAAAGAAGAAGTCATCGCCATGGCAAAATGGCCAAACCCCAGAGCATCCCATCCCAGCAGCGATCGTAATCAGCATTGAACCCCGGCCCAGTTGTCCCCCCTGCCATTGCATTGGGGGCCATCTGTATCTATCTTATTCTCTATGGCTGCTCGACTTGTGCTCGCCTTTGTCTGCTGTTGTTGGTTCTTGGCCTGGTTGCGCTTCTTCCTTCTACCATTTCCGCTCGGTAAACTGGTCCAGCCAGGCGTTTACGCTGGTCGGCATCGGCGCTTAGTTTTTGCAGCACTTGCTGGATGCGCATGCTGGCGCCTTTTGCCATCGCCATGCATACATAATGCGCTAGGGGATGCCGTCGACGCAGCGAGCATCTACGATACTAATTCCGTAGCAGCCATTACGGGTCTATGTGCTCTCCCCCCCTCTCTCTCTCTCTCTCTCTCTGTTTGAGAGTACTGCAGCGGCAAATTATGTAGTGTGTGATTTGCCATGGACACGAGAGTTATACACACACACACACACACACAGAGACAAAGACACATTCCTTTTCTTTTGCACTAGCTGGTCGAATTTTCCTTTTGCTTTTTGTATTCGTGTAGTGAAAGCTTCAAAGACACATGACATGAAGGGAAAGGGCTGATATTTTAGCGTTACTGAATGGCAACTAGCGCATCCCCCCCCCCCCCCCAACCTCTTCAGCGCACACACAAAAAAAAGAAAAGGAAAACATTTGCATGCAACTCGTTATGCCCGGCACTTGTGTGTTAAACTCGCGCTCAACCGCGCTTAACCCGTCCCCCTCTGCTTCTCACGTACCAGAATGTGTATGCATGAAAAAAACCATATCGATTTTGCAGTAAATAAAACATTCAAAGATTGAAGTTGCCGCTTTTGAGCCTAGCCGAATGGTGTCGCCTTTTTTTATGGAGTACCACCACCACCACCAACCACCACCATCACCACTCAGCGGTGGCTTCACGGCGATTCTTTTTATAACTTCCGCTTCCTCTTTAGCTCGCTCTCTCTCTCTTAGTTTTTTAGCTGCGGAATGAAGGTTCCTGCCAAATTGTAAATATTTTTGTCGACCACGTAGCGGTGCAGGAGAAAATATTGAATTTTTCGCTTGGCATAATAAACGATGTGCCAAAAAGAAGCCAACAAAACCACCAGAAAATACCAACAGCTGTACCGCACGTAGTTATATCTTCGTATGTATATACTAGCAAAATCGAATCATTCCTATGCCAGCGGAGGATAATCTTGGAAAGTGCATAATATTTGTTGAGAGTGGACGATCAAACACAATGTAAATGTTAAGCTTCTAATACCACAGAAAAAATATCAAGCAATAAGAATATATAAATGAATTATTATAAACTAAGTCTATGATTACTTGGTGCATTTTGTTCAGGAACCTACATATAGGCTGAATAGGCTAAAAAGACACAATATGTACACATGTTCTTCTTTAGATAACTTGAAACTTGGAAATGTGTTTTTAAAAAATTAAATCCACGTTAATTTTGAAACATAAATTTTGGTTTCTGTGAGACAATTTAGTTTCGAGAACAGCGATCCGCCTTTAATATGCAAATGTTTGTCTCTAATACACCTTGCCTCATCCATTAACATTTATGTATTATTTTCTTGAGTGTGAATGTCGCTGGTAAAAGCGTTTTAATTAAGCTCTATTTGTTTATTGCAGCAGGTGAGTGAATATGTTATAATGCCATAAAAAAAGGAACTTTATGTCGCTTTTACTGTGAATCGAATTAAATAAAATTCAATCAATTCGTAATTCGTATTCTCTCTCGTTTTTAGATTGATGCATCAAATAGATCCCCGTTGAGGCTTTCGTTTGATTTAATTTCAATTTAATATCAGTTTAGCTGCACTCTCATCAGCTAAAATGCTTAAATGGTCGGCTCTTTGGGTCAGAGTGTCGCCATTGGATAGACAAGCAGCAAAAAGACAAAAAACAGGAAAATTGCTGGAAAAATCAAATTACAAATGGCGCCGTTGTCCCCGCACTCATACACATACACACACACACACACACGCACATCTACATCTACAACTTTCCGTGGGCAGTCTGTGTGTGTGTGTGTGTGCGTTATGTGAACGTTGTTCAATAAATTTTACCATATTTACTTATACATATGTACATTTAGCATTTAGCTCTGCCTTTTGGCATTGATTTGACATGAATTATGGCTAGTGGGGCTTAAAGGCAATTCATTGCATTTGCCCCTCGTTTTTTGACATGGCGAAGGGGTTAAGCCTTCTACTTTAAAAGATTTAAAAGATGAATTCCATTAACTGCTGCCAGAGGCAGTTTAAATGTTGAAGTGCATTTCAATTGATCGACCGAAATGGTCTTTATTTATAACGAAACAGCCGGCACTCCCCCACTCTCCCACACTCCTCTAGTTACTCCCCCAGCTCGCATGGCCACGCCCGGACACACGTCAATAAAACTGCTTGAAACTGTCCACATTGAATGCGGAGCCAAGCCAAACAGGAGGGGGGCCGAGGGACGGGCTTGGGGCAGCTGTTGCTCTGAAGCTGATGCCAAAGCGATGTGTGCTTGGCGATAAGGCTACTTTAACGCTGTCCCCGTTTTCTGCATGATGCCACATGGCCGGCCCCTTTCGTGTTTGCTCCAATAGTGGTCGGTGGTCGGTCGAAGGGGGTGGAGGGGTTGGTTGGTGGGCGACGTTAGGTGTGCAGCTTGGTCGTTGCATGGCGGTTTCAAACATGCAAATTGCTTGCGGTTCGCTTCGGTTTTACCGCCAACTCTTCCCCTACTCCCTCTCTGCCTGCTCTCTTAAGTCTCTCGTCAACATTTTCGTTTTTATTGAGTGCTCCGCTTACAGTTTATTCGACTTTTGCATGTGTGTCCTTCTTTATGTGTATGGGTGTGTGTATGTGTATGCAAAGTATCCAACAACAAAAATCCATTTAGATTAATTAGTTTTTAAGCGAAATAAGCATAAGAGAGACGGTCACCAAATTGGGGTTTTGCGGCTATTAGTTCAATGGAACTCAAGAATCCATATTAACCCACAACAAGATCTAACGAAAATTCAGTCTGCTTAAATAATTCAACGTATTAAATAAAATTCTCTTTTTCTGTCGTAGCAGATTGAGACTCACTTTCAGCTCGACTACACTCGGAACTGGCCAACTGTGTCTGCAAAATGGCGCTTAATGATGCCAAAGATGAGCGACCTGAGTGGTGTCAATGGACTGCAGGTTCTCCTTCTGACGGTCATATCTACATAACTAACTAAGCATGTCGTGTTGCCATCTTCTTTGGTGTTAAACTTGTCGTACACGAACTGCGACTACTTCGCACACCCACACACACACACACACAAAAGTAGAAATAGTGAGCCAAACTTTCCTTCAAAGTTTGTTTATTACGCTGACAACAAAAACAAAAAGAATACCAAAAAAAAAAAAAGTGAAGCAAAAAGTGAGTGGCTTTCAGTCAGAGTCAGAGCCCGAGATTTTTAGGGGAAGGGCGTGGGGGTCGGTTTATGTAGTCGCTGGTCTGAAAATTCATCATCTTTTGAACAGTTTATGCGGCAGTTTGCTGCCTACTACATACTACAACATCTTTGCGGGAGTCCATCTTTTGTTAGCGAGAGAGTTGCCTAGCCTTAAGTTCCTTATTCCTTGTTCTTTGTTCCTTGTTTTGCCATCGCTGTTTCTTAGCCCACTCTCTTTCTCTCTCTCTCTCTCTCTCTATCTCTCTCTCTCTCTGTGTGTGTTCGCTCTATTAAAAACTTGTAACAACTTGGCTCGTTATCCCTTTTTGGTGAACTACCACAAAATAAGGCAGCAGACATGGCGCATAATTTCATTTGCTATTGCATGTCACAACCTAAAGTCCATGGTGCTCTTTCTTTCTCTGTCTCTCTCTTTCTATTGATAGCTCTGTGCTGGCAGCAATTAAAACCGAGTTCGAGTTCGTCGACATGGAGCCAAGACAAATGTTTCAAGCATTTACTTTAGCTGCAAAAACTTTGATTGCCTTAGGGGGCAGCCTGATAGAGAGCAGGGATTGGGAATGGTGGGATTCAGCGTTCTTGGCAAACTTTTGCGTGTTCTCTTTAAATAGCCAAACTGGTTCCAGTGCCAACTGGTAGAAGAAAAAAAAGCAGAACTGAAACCGTTTTACAGCATCATTAAGGATAAGCATCAAGTCGGCTTTGAATTTAGTTGAGCGAACAATTTTCCTTGTGATAAGTGACAAAAGAGTACGTACTCAAAAAACTTGAAATTTAAAGACGTTTGAATTTTCGTAGGAATATTGATAATCTTATGGCTGGGTCCCAGCTTTGGCATTCATTAGGTCGCTGCAACCATTTGCTGACCAACTAATTACGAACAAGTTAACAAGTGTGATCTTTCAATGGTCTTCTTCCGCCTTGCAACCAACCCACACGATTCCATGCCAACGCAATTGCATGTGAATGCCCGAACTTTTGTAAATAAAACTTAAGATTTTTCAACCGGCCACCCAACCAATTCAACAGCTTCCATCTCTCACCTTTACCATAGAACAGGCACAGCCACTGCCACATCTATAGCCACCTTTTGCGCCAGGGCCGAATGCGGAATCCCAGCGAAATCCTTAGAAATGTTTTATTAGCCCTTCGTACGCTTGAATAAGCTAGCTTAGCGGAAGCTATCGGATTTTATGCTTTTGACTTTTGCAACGTTGAGCGTCTGGGTGAGGCAGCTGAGCTGGCCCCAAGCCCGGGAGTTGCATTCGGTTCTAGCTTCTTTCTCTTTAGTCTGTGTAGTCTGTTCAGCTGTCCATCGCCGCTTAAGCCATGTGCATTGCATCAGCTTTGCCCCCGTTCACCCCCCCCCACACACACACACACACACCCCAAGGCCATACTCCCCCTACTTGTTTTTGTGTACCAGCTCCATTTTATACTTTGTTTTTTTTTTTTTGTTTTAAGAGCTTTTCGTATTGTTTGGGAGGCAGACTCAACTGGCGTAGTGCACCTTTGGGCGCTGATTATCTGCACGTTGCTGGCATTTTGTTTTTATTTGTAGTTGCAGTCATCTTGTTTCGGTTTTTCTTCGTTGGCCTGCTTGACCAGTGTGTTTCGGGCTTAGTGTCTAACAGTTGATAGCTTCGTTTCGTTCGTTGCGGTGGCTCGTTCATTAAGTTGGATTCAGGTCGGGTGGGAGTCAACACCATGGCCCACATTGGGCTGTGATTCCTGCATTGAATTCCTCTTGCCAGGTCTGGGCTGGAGCCATAATGTTATTGCAAATATTATTGTATTGGCAAAATATTTATTTTATGCCCAGGGAGCCTTTCCTTCACATTTCAGTCTCGATGTATTTGAGAGCCATACTAAAAATCAGAGAACGAGGAATAGAAGCAGGATGCGAGCATCAATTTTTGGTATTCCAAGTTGAATGGAATTTTAACTGACTATACATGGACGTAGCCCCTTCTTTGATTCTATTTCAGAGACACTTTTTAGCTGAAAACGTTTTTTTTGTTAAGCATCATAAACTCAGTTTCGTTTATTTATTAGAGTACCTTCATTTTAAAATGTGTAGAATTATGCCTCTTCCTGGATTTAATCCTAAGGCCTACACCCATGACAGCATGTGCCATTGACTGGGTCTTTCTGCATCCGCAATGCAACGCAACGCAAAGAGCCTGTTAATCCAGCAACAACAATGTCGAATGCATCTCCTGCCTGCCTGCCTGACTGCCTGACTGCCTGCAGTGTGTGTTAGAAATATTGAAAAATTGTTTTTTCCTTTTCTATATGTATGTATATGAATCAAGGCTCCGGTTTTTCTTCCTGAACGATGGGGATGTAAAGTGGAGCGAGCGGAACAATGCAAAATGGAAACTCACATTCCAATGTATTGGCAAAAAGCCGCTGTATACATTCATATGACAGTGTTCGCTCTATCTCCGGGAGATATTTTAGATTTTCAACAGATGTTCTCCGTTCGTAAACAGATTTTTAGAAATTGTCTCGTACATTGATTTGCATAACACTCGATGCCGGAGTTCTTCGCGACTTATTCGCGGAAAAAAATGGGAGATGGAAACATTGAGACTAGAATTGATTTGAATTCTTTGGTTTTTGCCTTTGTGTGTGTGTGTGTGTGTGTGTCCTGGCTCTTCACTTTAGCGCTATTTCATTATGTTTCAAGCGGCAGGCGGAGATGTTTTCACTTCTTTTTTTCTCCTTCTTTCGTTTTTCTTTTCCTGTTTATTTTGTTGGTGTTTTTTTTTTTTTTTTTTTGTTCGTCTGCTCCCACGCATCAATTATTCAATGGCTGAGAAAACAATCAGGACTCTGGGCTACCACCACCCTACCACAGACACTTGGAAAATCTCAATAGATGGTCCGCATTGTTTTTGCCATTGTTGATTCTATTACGGGAAAACAAAATAAAGATACGGCGAAGACAAAAATGTAACTTCCGGTTGCCATAATTGATGATGTGCTGCCGAAGCAACAGCAAAGGACACGCATACTCGTATATCAAAAATAGATACATATTCAACATAAGTATAAAGCGGAAACAGTGGAATATTTCTGAAAAAAAACTGTCTTAAAAAACTTACCATAACAGCAGAGGATATCAAAAAGATTTTCGTAAAAACAATCAACCATTTTGTCATTAATAAGGAACGTGGATACATTTAACTAACTATTGGTATATCTTGATGTATTAATGAGACTCAAAATCGCATAGGAAAATAGGTTTTCGAAATTTTGTAGATTAAGTAGAAAAACATTTGTGGGAGGGACTAATTCCACAAAAACGACAATCTCTTCCACAGTGCCTCGATATATATGTATGTATTATTATCTGTATGGGAAACAGGAAGCAGCCACTGCTTATACCTCTTAGACACACATTAATATTCCACAGCTAATAACGCACAAAACGTACACTTCCGTTTACGAGATGTAAACTTGGGGGTAAACTTTTCCTGTGAATTTCAGTTTGGGGTTTCAGCTGAGCTGATGGACTGCTGCTGACTGTCCTGTGCGAAAGCTGTCTCTGCTGCGCTGCGGCAAAGGGGAATAGAAGTGGGGGTTGTGGAAAGTGACATTTCGGGTTGGGGGACACACACACATAAGCTTCATCATACATATTTATAAATTAAACGTCATCGATACATGGGGATACAATGCGAAAGCCTGGACTCCCTGTGTGCCATCATGATGCTGACTGACTCTGGGGAAGTGGAGTGGAACCGGTGCGTGCCATCTTCTCTGTTTGCTTGCCAGACCAAAACATAAAAATGAAATATTTATCATCTAATGTCTATGGCAGCAGACAAACAATGCCAACTCGAATGCGAACGTGCGTTGGCATTTGCCGATTGCTGACAATCAGCGCCAAAAACGAAAACTGACAAATATGTTGCCGGTCCCGAGACTCGATTCCCGGTCTTACCAAACATCGATTGCGGGAGCAAGCTATCGAATTTGTCATCATTTTGTCATATTTTTATAGCATTTCTTTTCATCTTTTTTTTAGGTTTCTTTTTTTTGTTTCTACTGATACGTATACAAGTTAATGTGTACATGTGTATATATAAAAATATTTATTTCAGATTGTGTCACCTTAAAGAGTCACCTAAATATGTGTTTGTGGTGGGGAAAATTTCATTAATTGAAATTTAGATGGTAACACATATATATATATATATATATATATACATAGACAAACTTGAACTAAAGGAATGTTAAATATTTAAATGTAAATCGAAAAGGCAAAAAGAGACTTTGGAATTTAAAGTGCCATAATAATAAACTATTACAAATAGTTGAAACAACTAATGAAATGCGCAAAGCGTTAACGGTAGGCAATTAATACACTGCCCGAGAAGTTGAAAATAATATCTTCTACAACAGGACATACCTCCAAAAAAGACACATATCGATCTATATAAGATCTAAATATTACTTTACCTAGTAATTTAATCCAAGAAAAATATACCGAGGATATTTATTAACCAGTAAATCGCTTGGAAGCAGTAAGGTAAACTTTTTATTTGGCCGTCATTGTCCCAAAGGACCTTAATACTGTTTCGATTCGCATAACGATTTGTACCAGTTAAAGCTAAAGTTCAATAAAAATCAAATAAAATGTGGATGGCCTTTTAATTTGTGTCCAACTACATACAAACAAGCTTACACACATATACACCCACACACACACACACACATATAAATACGAGTGAATGGCGAGGAAAACATTTTAAAAAATTGAAAAGTTTAATGCACAACAACAAATTGTTGAAACAGCAGCAACTTTTTCTCATTTTTTGTTTTTTTATTGCAATCAATAATACAGTAGATGGCGCGGGCTGTGATAGGGGAGGGTAGGTGGAGAGAGAGAGAGAGGGATTGATGAAAACAAACAAAAAAAAAAAACCAAACTAAGGGCAAAGAGAGAATGTGAACGAAAAAAAAAAACTTGTACCAATTTGGAGTTTTGTCATAAAAAATTGAAAATGTCAAAAACAACGTGGACGGGTCGCCAGTTTGGTACACATACACATACCATACCAGTGTGTGTGTGTGTGTCGCACAAGTCATAGAAATACACATTGAGTGTGCTTATGGATGTGTGTGTGTGTGTGTCTGCCATTGCCGGCATGTAGTTGACATCATTGATTGATTTAGCTGTCAATTGCATAATCACTCAAGCGTTATTGTTCAACTGCTCAGCCAGAGACGGAGCCGGAGTCAGAGCCAAAGCGTGGGCCTCCTTTCTCCCCCCAACCAGCCAATCGTCCCTCTGCCACTAGGCTGGGCTTGGCTGCTGTTTGCCTGACTTGACCGACTAAATCAACGAGCGGGGTGGACAGGAGGACATCGAATGTCCACGTGTATGGCAAATAAACCAGCTGCCCAGTGTCAGGCAATTGTCAGCATGCCGCTCCCACAGCAATGCCTCTCCGTGTTGGCCTTTGTTGTTCTTGTTGCTGATGTAGCTGCTGCTGCTGCTGCTGCTGCTGTTACTGATGTCGTTGTTGTAATAGTTGTAGCTGTAAACCGCAACAGCGGCAGCTGTCGGTGAGATTGTTACACTGCCCAGTCGTCCTGTGAGTGTCCTGTGCGTTTCGTGTTTGTGGATGCGCCTCGCATATTGGTAGGAGCAATTGATGTGGCAACAAATTAACATGCCGCAAATGGAAGTAATGGCCAAGTGTTAATTGTTGTGTGAGTGCAAGCAGTCACAACGACACTCACACACACTCACACACACACACTCAGTAACACTCACACACTTAAGTACGTAAATGCTATTGTTGTTTATGGTCATTTAATAATGATGTAATTTAAAATTGATTTATTCCGAAGATGTGGCAGACGAAGCCTGCAAGGAACAATACTTTGCAAAACCAATTGACCCACAATCCAAAAATCAACACACAAATACGCAAGCAGGCGAAAAAAAAAAACATAATATATTACCCAAAAGTGAATGTTTCGTTGTTGTTACTTGATTTGCCCAGGGCCAATGTCAATTCTTTTGTTGTAATATATACAAACAAACACAAACAAACACACACACACACACACACACACACACACACACACAGCCACACTGCTGAAGGGCAACATAAGTCTGGGCAAATACAAAAAAAAACCCAATCCATGCCCTACTGGGCCTTGAACTGAGGCTAGGCTTGTAAAAAATGGATATGTCAACGTCCCAGCATGTCAACAAGATAACAGTACAACAAGCTGACTGACCATGCCCCCTTGGTCGGCTCCTTTGTCGTCGTCTTGTCAAATATGTAGAAAGCGAAATGGGTGAAAAGACGAGACGGTGCGCGGCGCGGCGCGGCGAAAGAGAGATGAACAAAAGTTCAAATCCACAAAAGCCAAGTCAACGCTACGCAACAATTGCGGACCGTGGGGTCATTTGCTGTTGACGTATTGCTTACCAAGAGACGATGGGCAAAGTCAACTAAAGGTTGTTCAAGATGATGAGAAAAAGACTTCACTTGCGAACTGCTCGATTGAAATTAGAAATCTATCTGACTCATTCATCATACTGCCCATCGAAATGAACCTCTTGGACATTATTTGGGGAATGCCAACGATGTGTTTGTTGTCCTTTTTGCTTGTTTTTGGGGGCCAACCGCCAGTTGTGTGCCATTCCGGATATCCGCTGGAGTTGCAAGTGCAAGGCGACAGCTATAAATCTTGAAGAAAAATTGAAAAAGACCAACAGCTCGTCGTAGTCCAGGGTCCAGGCCAGGCCTTGGCCAATGTGTCACAACAACAACAACAACAACAACAGCAACAGAAACCAAAACTACTTTGGCCAAAACTGCAAAAGTGCAGTGTCATAAAAGTTGTAGAATTGTTTGGTATGTACAAGAAAGAAGGTAAAGTGGCCAAAACACTTTATCGCCCGCTTTGACTCTGCTGCTTTGATGTGTTCTCGTTGACTCGGATATGGAGCGGAAGTGCCTGTGCATTTGAGCATTTAAATGGTGGCAATTTGGTGTTGCATTTGCAACTAGAGACGGATTTCGTGTTCTTTTTTTTTTTCTTTTTTCACTCCCAATTTTTGTTTTTTTTTTTTGAAACTGCCAAGCACATGCAAAACAAATTTGAGAAAACGCGTGCGACAACTAGCTGAAAGAGAGCGAAGGAAAAGTGAGTATGTGAGGGGCTTGTTGCATAAACGAACCGAAAGGGGGAGCAGTGTAATGGGTGGTGAGGGGTGGAGGGTTCATTGCAATTGCACGTCAGCAGCATGTTTGCACTTGACAATTCATTTCATTGTTTGTATATTGCATTTGTCGCCCAGCTCCAAACCGAAATTGTTAACGGTGGGTGGAACTGGGTGTGGGCGTGGACAGAAGACTGGTGGGTATATATGGTGGGGGGAGAGAATGGATAGTGCAACAGCAGCAACAACAACAAACGAATAGCTTTCAAATTGCATTCGCAGCACGCGATGCGCGCATTTCGTCTTCCCTTCTTTACTTCACTTTACTTCTTCCTGTGATGGCACCTTGTGCCACCCCCACCCCACGGCTTCTCACCCTGGTATTCGGCCAAACATTGGAGTTTATTTCTCAGTTGCCTTTTGCTTATTTTGCACTGTCGCCAACTACGTTGTGGCTACCTTTTTCATGTTTTTCCTCCTTTGGTTTCTTCCTTACGAAAATGCAATTTTCTTGGCATTTTTTGGCAAAACTTGTCGGTTGCTTGTGTGTGCGTGTGTGTGTGTGTGTGTTAGGTAGTATGCTTGCTTGTTTGAATTGCAGTATGCACGTGGTCAACAGGTTATCCTGTCCGGGACTCTTTGGCTGAATGCCTGCAACGTTTATTTCCGCTTTTGTACCTTTTTGGCATTTTGTTTTTCTTGAGTCTCGGGTTGCCTTTTTCGCCTCTTTTGCCTCTTTCGCCTTTTTGTTGTGCACACTTTTGCTCTTATTTTAGGTTTTCTATTGTTGCTGCATTTTGTGGTTTTCTCATTTATTTTGTACTGTGTGGGGCAAAACGGTCGCAACAACATATTGCCATTGCCGCTGCCAGGGCCTCGAATTGCTTCTGTCCTGGCTCCTGGCTGTTGCAGCAGGAAATGACTTCAATTTGCTGTTAACAAGTTTAAAATTTCGAAATTGCAACGGAAATACACAACATGATTCCCACCTGAGCATTGACGCCCATAATTACTCAAGTTGCTGTCGTTGGGGATGCGTTGCTTAGATTCAAAAGAAAATGTCATCAGCCATCTGACTTACTCAAAGACTAATGCTAAAAAGAAACATACTTTAATCCGATAATACAATATCATTTTCTAGCACTTTCATTTGCAGCTGCACAAAAGCCAGAATAGTAGGAGATGCAATCAGTTTGTCTCAAAGCTTACTACACCTCGACCAAACACTAGTCATCCGCTTTGCCGTGTAAATGACTCGCCCTCCGATCCCCCAGCCTTTCATCACTCTTTGCCACATCTGCCACGTGTGGTGGGATGCCAATGAACTTATTTCAGTTGTGCTGCTTCTGCTCCTTGCTGGCTGCAAAATAAATTTCACACCATTTAACAAAATCTTTACAGTTTCCTACGACAAGTCCTCCACCGTTGCACTGCCAGCTTAGTTATTCATATGCTATCTGTGTAGGTGTCACTGTCCTTGTCTCAAGATGGTGTAGATGTAAGTAATAGGGCTCTAGCCCCTAGAAGAGGCGGGGCGCTTGCCGTGCTCCCGTGTCTGTGATAAATCAAGAAATAATCAAACATCATCCTGCTCACACAGCAAGCTTTCTTGCTGTTGTCAACTTGTCCTGCATTTTGACACCCTTTACCCATAAAGCGAAGGGCTATATTAAGATTGACGTAACAGTAAATGGCAAGCATTCCCCCAACATCCATTAAACAGAAACTATGAATATGAATGGAAAAACGTCTTACTCTATGAGTACTACATGTATAAAAAAGATAAAATAACGCTGTGAGTTGTTGTGAATTTTAAAGTTCAGTCAGATTATTGGAAAAAATAGTGTGCCCAATACAACTTCTGATCTTCGTTCATATATGAACTGTCAATACAAAAAATAGATACAGTGAAGCGCTGTGATTTAGTTCCGATCATAACTACACGCTAAAAGTGAAGCTCATTAGTGCGGTTGAAATATTTGTGGGTCTAGACTTCTTATTCGAAAATATTTTCATTATTTTCTAACTGTGTATAAATAACTGAGCAGTTGGAAATTACTTTTTGGCCCATAAATAAGTTACCCCAATTACTATCTTATTAAAATGTATTCATTAATTATTTATTTATTGATATTGCATAAAACTGCATTTTGAAAATTTGCTACTGTAAGTTCTCAACTTTTCTACTATGCGAGAACTCTTTCTTGCCCATTTCTTATAGCCTTGCAATATTATTTTGGTCAAAAGTGTGCAACGTATGAAAGGAAGTCTTTCCGACCATATAGAAAAAAAAATGTCTTCTTTTATCTGCTGCAGGCATGATATATATCATAAAGCTCCTATATGAACGATCGGTAGCAAATAGAGTTTTGAATCAATAACCTTGTTGTTTTCCATGGGATTATCAAAAAACTTAAAAAATCCTAGTGTGCCTTGTATCCAAACGTACTTGCCAAGTTTTATCAAGATCAGACAACTATATTAAATAGCGCCCATAGAAACGATCGGTGGAAAATTTAGTTTTAGACTAAGAACTTTCTTTCTTTTCAAGCGGTTGTTATGAAAGTTAATATTTGTTAGTTTAATGTACTCTTAAACTCTGTGCTCTGTACTCTGTGCCAAATTTGATGAAGATCAAGTGACTATATGCAATAGGTGACAAAAGCAGAAAAAAAAGACTTTCGACTTTTTGGAAAGGTATACGCCTTCGGCTTCGGCATAGCTTACGTTAGCCTGACATTCTGCTTTTTGAAAGGCTTTTTCCCTTACAATGTGAACCGGAAGACTAACTTCGGCAGTGCTGCAGACTATTAACTCTTGCAGTGTCCTTTTCTTTTAGTTCAACAGAACAGAGAGCCTTAATGAAAAATTGAAAATAAAAAAAACACCAGCGAACACCATGATAGAGCATTGTTGCGAAATTCGTTTTAATTATTTTATCGATTGCAATTCTCGATCGACATCGTATTAGCCAGTTTCTCCAAGTTTCCAAAAACAGCAAAGGAGAAGACTGGAAGACGTGACTTCTAGTTGAAATTTGGAGTCTAAAGGGCTTCTTAGAAAATAATTCAACAAAAAGGGAAAAGACACAAAGAATTTACGTACATAGAACTCAAATAATATTCGTTAATTGTTTAAGCAGTTATGCCCTTTGGGTTATCCAATTGTCGGTTTGTTCTATTTTTGTTTTAAATGGTGTGGGCAGGAGGCATGGGCTAGGGCACTTTGATGTGTCAGGCTGTTTTATTAATTGTCAACGTTTTTATTTAATTTGTTGCGGCTTAACGGTCGCGCGTTGTTGCCTTTTTTCTTCTTTTTTTTTCTATTCGGCTTAATTAATTTAAGCGTGCAGCACACACGCATAACTGCACACACACACACACATTTACCAATGATGACAGGCAAGCGTTGACAAAAATGTTCCACTCACACATGCATTTTGATTACCTATTTTAATCATAAAAAGCGCGTGGCCATGCGGCATAAACAAATTGACATTATTATAACTGGAATGAGGGGCGGAGTGAAAGTGAGTTAATACAAGGACGTAGTTGGGCTTTTTGTCTCCATGGGACAAGAACTTCAAGGATGGTCAGAACTATTATCGACTTTTCTTTGCTACTTTTTGTGTAGCTCAAGGGAATAAATTTTATAACGAATTTTAAATATCTTTGTTTAGATGACAAATATACGCAAAAGAAATCAGTTCGTTTGAATTGATAATATTAAGCCTAATTTGATTTTAATATCCTTAACCATTTTCGCAGCATGAACACGCTATTTTCCAATTATTCGTTGGTTAATTCTTTTATTATAAAATTGTTTAATTTGTTTATTGTCGACATGCCTAACCAAATTTAATAAACGCATCAAGAACCAACTATTGTATACAGTTATCAAATAAATGATCAACCACAAAAATAAATACAATTAAAATTAATAATTGAATCCTTTTAGTCATACATCTTTGACATTTAAATCAGTTTTTCCTTGTGGCTCATATCCAAGGGAGCGACACTTGCTCTACGCCCATGTTGAATGCCTGTATGCTCGAATTTGTCTTCCTGTGGATGCGTAAGTTGATTATTAACTGTAAGAAGTGGAATGAGGGCTGTGGAGGGGGTAGAATAAGTCTCTCCCAATGCATACCTTATACGTAGGCGTATGTAGATATAATTAGGGTCGTGCCCAGACCTCGTTCGTTTGGCTCAAGCCCACTTAAATACAGACATTAGGCATGCATAGCTATTTAGCCAGCAATCCAAGCCCAGTTCACAGTGCTCTTTACCCCACCACCTGCTTGGTCCTTAGTTTCATTCATTTTGCAGCTGCTGCTGATTTCATTAGGTAGAGAGCGCGTGCGCCTACGGATTGTGTGCCTCAATTATAATTGTAATGTCCTTCGTGCGTTTTGCAATAACAACAAAGAAATTAAATTAACTTCAAGCACAAATTAAGCCTATGTGAATTTGGGTGTGTGTGTGCGTGCGTGCCAGTCGGATAATCTAACGCAATTAATCGGCTCGTCACTGTTTGGTCAAAGTACATAGAATGCCAGTTGCTGTTGCTGCTTCTGTTGCCTTTGCTGTCGTTGTAAATGTCAGTCAAATAATATGCAAATTAATTGAAAATTACAACGGACAACGCTTTTGGGCTAATGGGGCGTGGTGAGCGGCTATTGTTGAACTGTTCGCTGCATGTGCAGCATATATCGATTTTGCCGCGCGCCAGAAGCATATTTTCCTTATTATGAACTACACACACACACACACACACCAAAACAAAAAAGGAAAACAAAAAAACACGCGGCGTTGGGAGGCAGTGCGTCGGGAAAAAAAGAAAAACACATTATGCAAATCGCCATTGGCGGAAGGACATTAATTTGATATCAATCTAGGGGAAAATAATTTGAATATTAAATATGTATAAACTGACCCATGGATCTACATATATATCTATGTATCTATTCAATCCCCGGGATACTTCGAGTCATATTGCCGCATCGAACTAATCTAACCGACTTTCCCCAGCCATGGCCCAAAAAGGCCAGACAAATTCAATCAATCAAAGAAGGACAAGAAATGTCAATGCCGTTACGTGCCCGTAATGAAGTCCTGTCCAAATTTGCCTTTTTCTAAATTAGCACAAATGTCCTTTTTACGACAATGATGGCAATGGCTCTCAACTCAACTCTGCCTCCTGGCCGTAGCTCAGCTCTGCCTCTGCTTCTGTCTCTGTCTCGTTGTCTCTAATTTCTCATTAATTTGCAAGCGAAATCAGTGAACAGAGCTGCCCGCCCCCAACACGGGAACGACAACGGAACAAAATGTAACGACAAAACGAGATGAGGCAACGGGGCGTATGAGCGCTCTATGCAAACAGCGGTTGCCAAGAGTGAAACAGCGGGGAAACGGAGACCGACCAAGCTGGACTGGACCCATGCCGAATGAATGCTCGTCAGGTGTTTGCGGTGGTTTTTCGAGTATTTTGCCAGAGACCAATGCCAACCAACGTCAACGTTGTCAACGCCACTGCAAAGTCAATACAAGAGACGGCGAACTCAACGTGGAAAGCTCTGGCTTCGTGCTCTGCTCAACTCAGGCCAACCATGGGGGCGGGGCGGGGCGGTACAAGGGGGTGCTTTCGACTTAATTGAAAGGCGTTTATTTGGCTTTAAAAACGTAAATCAAATTCATTTAATTCTCAGCCCCGCGGGCGCGTACCTTTGTCCTGCAATTACATGGTACTCGACACTTGGCAACTCTGTCCACTTTGAATTGCCCGACCCAACCCTGCTCCACAGCTTCACTCTGGACTGCTGGGTAGATGGGTGGATGGGGCTCCTTTCTGGGTGGGAAGCCACATCCGGCAGCTCATTTTATAGCTTGTATTTTAAATAAATTTTCACTCGTATTTCACGTCCCCCGTCAGACAGAGCAGACGCGCACTGGGCAAGCAAATTTCCGAGCTCACGCCACTTTGGGCAAACAAAAGGAGCTTGACATTGCCAGCCATTCGCTTGTGTTGGATTACCTTTGATTAGATTTTTTCTTGTTGCCGCTGCCATCTAGGGCCGTCTAGGGCGCCGCAGAGTGTCACTCAAGTGTGCCACACCTGACCAGCTGCAGCTCTTGTCTATGTCGTTGACTTTATTGGTCCATGATTATATTACTTTCTTATTTTTTTCCATCCATCCATCCATCCATTCATTCTCTTTGTGCGCTCTGCTAATTTTTTTGGGCCTCAATTTTGCGTTTGGATTGCTCCCTCCCTTCATCTCAGTCTCTTATACTGTATGGAACGTTGAGTGCTTTAAAATTACATTTCCGTGTCGAAATTGCACCTGCGGCTCTAGACCAGACCCAGGCGAACCCTGTCATAAAATGGGCCACTCAATCTGTGTGACTCATTGTGTCAAATTATTTGGGGGATTTATGCGTTGGCAGTAATTTTTTTCGTTTTCTTTTTTCTTTTTTTTTTTTGTTTTCAAGCGTTGCTGGCTCACTTTAATGGCAGTCAATTTATTGCCAATAAATTTGTAGCCAAAAAGTTTAGAGCAAGGCCAGAAAGAGAGACCAATGGGTGTATATAGAGAGTGAAACAGAGAGAGAGAGAGCGAAAGAGTAGCGAATTTTTATTTGCCCAAGTGATAAACTTTCAACATATGTGCGCGAGACGGCCCCCTTTGTTGGGGGGAAACTCTCGAAAGTTGATTTTCGGGCCGCTTTTTGTTGGCAGCGACTCAACAATTGAGAGGCCGCCGAGTCGGAGCAGCAACTGCAGTTAAATTCAATTTGTACCACGCTGCCTGCAAATGACAGGCAGCCAAAGTGCCATTTAAAACGGCAGCCAAAAATTGTCGCCCCTCATCCTCGTGCTCGTTCTCGTTCTCGTTCTCATCTTTATCCTCATCTTCAGCGGCGACTTTGTCGGCGTTGTCGCCGTATTCGTCCTCATTGCAGCATAATTTCTGGCGTTGCTTTGTTGGCGCGATAAAAAAGTTGCTCCTGCCGCATTTGTCCCTTGTTGTCCCTTTTATTTCCGTTGATTTAATTTTAAAAGGCGCCGCCTTGCTCTTCATTTCGCACTGGAGCACTTTTATTTATGTGTATATATTTTAGCCGCTGCGGGGCTCCGTTTTGCAAATTGTTTGGCTTGCCAACTGAGCGCCGTTTAGCTGGCCCCAATCCCAATCTCAATCCCGTAGCAGGACATTGCCAGCGAGTCAGTCAGTCAAACAGTCCACCAGTCAACCAGTCAACCAGTCGGCAGTCAGACAGTTGAGCACTTGAATTGGCACTAACTCTTACCAAGTGGGTTGGCACTCGTGTTTTGCCTTTTGTCAATTTTAATGAATTAATGTGTATTTTATGTGAAAAGTTGCCGCAGCAGTAGCAGCAGCAGCAGCAGCAAAAAGTTGGCCGCAGCATAAAAGTAAATTACATAAATTTTAGGACCCATCTCTTCACCATCCTCTTCCCTGGCAGGCAGTTCCTGGGGCTGTTTCTGTTGTCGCCCTGTGATGTCTATTATCTAAACATTAAACCTGTGCGATTTGTTATTGATAGCAAAAATGTTCTACAAATTGAAAATGAAAATTTTTTGGAAATTTAGAAATTTGTTTTGTCATTTAATGATTTTCGGGAACGTAAAAGTTTTCGACCCATTAAAATTATATTAAAAAGTTTACATGGCAAACACAACAACAAAAATTTACCCATTCTCGTGCCACTTTGTTTTGGCAATTCGATTTAATAAAGTGGCCATTTGAAGGCGAAACCATTCGATTACAGTAGGCGTGGTGGCCGATCTTTGTACGAATTCGATATGCAACTTTTTGGCCATGGATAACTTTTCTGACACTTGGCCACAAATATAAATTTTTTTGCAAGCGGCATGAAAAAGTGTCAGGCGTTTGCGGTTTGCTCGACAAAAGTTGTCAACTCATTATTCACACGACTCACAGGATGCAGGACGAAGGACGCAGGACGCAGGACGCTGAACACAAGATGCAAGACGCGGGAACTCAAGATGCCTGTGGAGAGAAGAGGATGGCTGAAGGAAGCTTGACTGATTTTGCGCGTTTTGGGTGAAAAGTTTTTCGCATTAACTTCCGCTGCACGCCGCGTTGCATTTGAATGCGATTTTGATTTGTCATTCGCCGCCTGGCGACAAAAGCCGCCACCAATGTCGACGCCAACGCTGACGCCTACTTAGACTTGAAGCGACGATTGCTTCCCAACTTTTTTCCACCATTTCCGTTGCAAGAGTAAGAAAGAGAGCCGGGCGAGGGGGCTCGCCCACTTGTCGCCGATCATTGGTTTCCGTTCCAAGTCCAACTCCGACTCCAACTCCGAGTCGAACTCGAGAACTTGGCGACGTGCACAAGCGCATTTTGAAGTTTATGAAACAGCGAGAGAGACAGAGATGGAGATGAACAGAAAAAGGCAAAAGCAACTTTCTGAATAGATTAAGTTGAAAGTTTTGCTCATTTTCAGCATCGCCTCAATCGCTGGGCGGCAAAATGATACCAAAAAGAAAAGAAATAATAAAAAATGACATAAAAAAAACATCATCTTAATGATGTCAATGGCAAAGAGCTAGACTGCAGACGGTAAACCGAAATCAGAAACTTTCTCAAGTGTCATTAAAACTTACCAGAGCCCAGAAAGAAACGCTGCCACACGTTACACTCAAAAGTGTCCGACTGCCACATACCCGTGTCTCAATTCCTATGCGATAATTAGCATTGCTTTGCTGTGTTTACAATGGCGGTTAACCTATTCATTGATTATCGGTTTGTAAATGTCTCTCGAAATGGGTTTCAAGAGTCAACAAATGGGTGAAGAGTCAATAAGTTGTCAAGGGTTGTGGTTGTCTTAACCTTTTGGTAGTAGATCTTTCGACTTTCATTATACTATAAAGACGTCTTACATTTGCCTCAACATTGGTTTGCATATTTCTTTAAATTTCTTGAAGAAATTACACTACAATAAAAGAAACAGTGTTGGCATTTAGGCAAATCAATCTTTTCTGTTCTGAATCCTAAAATTAGTTTACTAGCTGCTTTAATGTAGTTTAAAATGTGAAAAACTGTTTTAAGCTTTTATCCTTTAAACAAAAAACAAGGAAATTCTGTTGTAAATTTTCCGAATCTGTTTAGATTACAATTCTTCTGCAATTAAGACAACAGCGTAGCTTTTATTCTATTCATATGATGATGTGTTTAGTATAAAAGCTTCAGTTTCTCAATTTTTCAACTTTCCAATAGAATGAAGAAAAAATGGGAATATTGGCTTAAACAAAAGTTCTATTGTGCAATCCTGCCTCAAGCAGTTGGCCATTGCGAATTTATTTTACCGAACTTGGACAAATGTTGTTGGGACTTCATGGCTAACAATGAGCACAATAACCTCGAATGCCAATTACTAAAGTTACGACCCTTTTTGATCCATGCACAAAAATGTAATTCAATTATGAGCTACCAAAATGTTAATATATACGAGTTTATTTAATGCTTTTGCGGCAAAAGAAAGAAGGGAGAGATGAGGAACAACAACAAGAACAAATATTATACACTAATCATGTGGCCAAATATGAGAGCTGATAACGACTTGGACTAATCAATGGCAGAATTTGGGCTTGTGCTTTATTTGCCTCTTGTTTATTTATGGTTGGGCCTCGATGTACCGCTTTTGCGGCATCTCCTCCTGCCCGGCGGGCATCTTTGCCGTGCCTCATAGTAAATAAATTGCATGTAATTAATCAGCACAATTGCTATCTTGTGTTGGTTTGCGGCTACTGCAGCGACATCGAGAACGACATCGACAAGCAGACGCAATTTGTGAGGAGGAACCGCAGGCGGATAATTGAATTTCAGTTTTGTGTCCAGGCGTAACCCTGAATGGCGATGGCGTAACTCTACGGGGCCTGGATGAGGAGCACTGCAGTCGATGGGTTTCTGCGAATTTCTGAATTCGTCCTAATTGGTAGACTGCGTGGAGGAAATATAGATCCTTGACTTGGTTTTATGTTTTCGGCCCTTTGAGCGGTCAAATAATTAATTAGCTAAATTAAAATAAGCGCGCCAGCGATAGTCATAGGCGATGTGTTTTATGGCCCTAATACGAGTAAGTGTGTATGCCATTCAATGGCCTAACAAAACCGTCTCGTTATATAGCCTAATCCGATCTGGAACTGCCATAACAAAAGTGTATCTATATATTGTGTGTGTGTGTGTGTGTGTGTGTGCGCGCGTTTGTGCGTTGTTATGTGGGAAGGGTAAAGCCTTGAATAGCCTTTTGTGGTGTGCTTTTGTGAGAGTGCTGATTGATTTGGATATCTTTGACGGGATTAGGGAACGCAAGACAAAAGTGGAATTGAAATTAATTTTCTATATGCACAGTGTACACGTAAATAAAATGACTGTGTGTCTGTGGTTTAGGCATTGAAAATAGTTCGCCTTGTCTCTTTTGGTTTATGTATATACAAATATTCAAAAAGTATTTTCCGCTTTTCTATGCGATTCCTCCTAATGAGCTCCTTTGACTGCCACAAAGAAAACCCGCAGAAACTTGAAGCATTTGTATGTCTGTACATATTACATATAAATATAAATCATATAAATTGCCAACTAGCAAAACAGAAACACACACACACACACACACATATATTTACCCTGAGACGCCCACCCACTTGGAAAGTTTGTTGTGTTGTTGCCACATTGAAAGTTTCAGTTAATTAAAAAAAAAAAAAAAACGAAAACAGAAAACAGCGAGAACTGAGAAAAGCAGGAAGAGCAGAAAGCAGAAGGCAAGCTGGGGGGCAAAATTGTTGTATAAATTTTGCTCTTTATGCACGACTAAATGAAAAATCTACCCATGAGTGTTGTTAACCTGATGATGAAAAGTAGGTAAACTGCGACAGCGAACGTCGACAGCGGCAGAGCATTTGCGATTATTTCCCACGCGGCCACTCAAAACATAAAGAGCAAGAGCAATAAATTAAAAGGCAACGCCGTAGACGATGTCGAAGACGGTGACGACGTTGATGAAGACGACAACAAGAACGATAGCCATGACAACATCGACGATGTTCTGCCATGAATAAGGACACGGATACAAACACAGATACGGATGCAGAATTATCATTGGGGTAGCCGTTAGTTTCGTTTTGTGGTTATTTGGCCACTTGGGGGTCAAATGAAAAATGTAATTATTTTGTAGATTTGCGCTCAGCAATAAAATCAACATGAGCGGAAAATGTGTCACCATTTGCCTGCCTGCCATCATAGGAAGAAACTAAAGCCAGAAAGCCAGCAAAGGCAAAAGCGAATTACATAACTTAAAAGGCCAAAAACCATGAAATGTTTAAATAAATAGTTGCCTGCTAAATGAGTTCCAAAAAGTAGTAAGAGAACGAACATTTGGGGCAAATAACTTGGGGCTATATGAATAAGAAGAAGGAGCAGAACAGTAAGTGGTAGGTGCAATTGGGCCAGTGGGGGGGAGGGAGCAGAAGAGTTCGTCTCGGCTTGGCTCGACTGCTGCTCATTAATTAAGAAAGTGGCAAATGAAAGGGCCGCGAAACACGCTCGCTCCCCTCTTGGCAATCTTGGTCTATATAAATCTGTTTTATTTGCCTTTCCTTGTCCTGCTCTAATATTTTGTGCTTTCTTTTTTTTGTGGCATTCACTTTGCGTTTGTTTACTTTGGTTTCGTACCGTCCCCTTTGACGAGGGCTCACAGTTACGGCCTCCATTGCATTTGCCAGTCTCAAAAAATAAAATACAGAAAATAATACATATAAAAACGAGAGAATGTCGAAAATTAAATTATTAATTTATTGCCCGCTGCTGTGGGGCCAGACTGTGTTCTGATTTCTGCAAAACATTTTTTTCTCCGCTTTTTCCTTTATTAGCAAACAAAGTCAGAAAAGGTAAACCTACCCTGCCTCGAACTTGCAATACTCTTTCAAATATAAGAAGAAACGTCAATGCAATGCATTAAATGTCATTCAAAAGTAAAATATGATAACACTTTTAGGTAGTGCTAAAAATTTGTATTCT
Organism: Drosophila nebulosa; assembly: GCA_024703675.1. Lineage (NCBI taxonomy): Eukaryota > Metazoa > Arthropoda > Insecta > Diptera > Drosophilidae > Drosophila > Drosophila nebulosa. The sequence continues at coordinate 5,203,838 of JANFPS010000004.1, read as the reverse complement.
ACTTCTGCAGCCAAAAAATATACTAACAAGGATATATCGACCATATAGAGTACACATCGTGGTTAATGTAGTCCAACATTTTGTGGTTGCCATCGAAAGAAGTGCCTTTGGCTCTGGCTGGCTTACTAGTTATTCATAAATTAAGCTCACCGTAGGCTGGCCTGGCTGTAGGCTCCTTCACTCGCCATTTGTTTGTTTATTTAACAATTTTCTTTTTGGCCGTAAACCACAAGTGCAGAAAAATGTTGTTTGATTGAAGTTAATGTGCCGATAGCTCCGGCATAACCATTACCAAACGAAATCCGTAATTAAAAAGCACTTAAGTCTATGAAGAATCAATTATTTTTTGTTTTTTTTTTTTTGGCACTTACGATATTTCTCCAAATGGTGTGAATGCATCCTTCAGCTGTTGCGTTTCAATTTCGGCACTCAAATCGCCCACAAAAATGTGAAACTGTTCTGTAAATATAGAAAAGTAAAAGGAAAGAGTTAGATAATGTCCACTTAAGCATTTCTGCAAGGCCAAAGGGGCTGGGAAGCTGGCAGGTTGGGTGTGTTGCAGCACTCTCAGTGCACTTGATGAATCCGACAGACACTTGAGCCGGAAAGCCGGCAACAGTTGCCACTTGCTGAAATCGTGCAATTGCAATGTGCCATTTCAACCAAGCTGCTTTGGCTCCGCTTGAGTCTGGGCCTATGTCCATGTATGTATGTCTGCTCGGTATCTGTTGCTGATTTGGGGCTTGACATTATCAAATGCCGCTTGTCAGACTGCCACCTCTGTAAAGTCGACCGCAGGCTGCTGTTGTTGCTCCGGCTATTTTCAGCACACAGGCGCTCACATGGTGTCGGAGCATAGTCCAAGGGGGATGCTCTTCATCCAGTTGCATCTAGGCGCAGGTGGACACAAGTGTCGCCCAAGTCCAAACACAAATGTGGCAACGTGTCATGTTTGTATGCACGCGCAGTGACAAACTGTCTAGGTCCTCCTGCCAAAATGTATTCCCTGGTCTGGGCTCTAGTTATTGCTACAGCTACTGCTGTCCCTTTTGGCTTTCGTCCTCCGTGCCGGAATGACATAGTTTCGCATTACAAGGAAATTGCACTTGAATTTGCCAGCCAGCTGGTAGTAGTATGTAGTTGCTGGTGGCTGGTGTATGAGTTGTGGGCGTGGCAGTCTATACCCCCATCGCTCTTTATTTGTATGTAGTGGAAACGTAGTTGACAAATATGCCAAAAAAAAAAAGGAAAAAATGAAATAAAATAGAGGATACTTCTCCCCCCCCCCCCCCCCCCCCCCCCCCCCACCCTCTACAACAGTTGAAACGTGTGCAACTCCGTTCCTCCAGTTCCCCCATTCACCCCTCAATTCTGTTGTGGATGGCCATGGCTGTTTGGAGTCCATCTGTCCGACTGGGCGATAGGAAGTTGTGCTAAGCGTCATTTCCGTTGTTTTTGAGTGATTGCAATTGAGATACGGTTTTTGTGGTTTCTTTCGGTGCTCTGTCTGTCCACTAACAAAGCGAACGTGTTCCGAAAATCGCCATCACTTGACTGTAGTTTACTTTTTTGTTAGTACTTTACACTAAAATTTAGGACGAATCGCAAAAAGTTCAAGTTGGCCTTTACGTACGATCCTATGACGTAACATTCTCGTAAAAAAAAAAATTATTTTTGTTTCAGTATTTTAGCTTTGGTTTTAGTTAACACACCAAAGCAAATACTAACCTATTCAATTCATGCACGATTGTCCATAAAATTTGCAATGGCAACAAGAATTTTTTTTTTTATTTTTCACTCAATTGGTCAGTGGCAAAACAATTTAAGCCAAAAAGAAAAGAGGAGAAGGGAAAAACATTTTATTTGTCTGCTGTTTGTTTGTAGAGAGTCGTAATTTTTGGGGATGCGACGATTGGCCAATTAAGTTCCGGTTCATAAATTTTGCATCAAGAGGCGGCTATTGGCCTCTGACCCATGTATCCATGTACCCATGTGGGGGGATCCCCATAATTAAGACTGAAATTTTGCCTATACGACTGGAAACAATTAAAGAGAGATAGAGTGTGGCAGTCGACCCCATAATAAAGCCGTGGCAACATGGAAACGTGCATAAAGCAGCCCGAGGCGTTATACATAAATTCGCATCCCAACACCAGCGAACGAAAATGAGCAAACATCAGCAGCAGCAGGAGGTAGAGCAGCAGAATCAGCAGCAGGAGTAAAAGCGTTTGCGGAAACGGGGAAATGTAATTCAACATAAAAATATCGTAAATCTTAAATTAGAAATTTCGCACATTAAAAACTTGGAAATTGCATTTGGCTTTGCCTTCATCTTGCCTCCTTCCCCTTGCTCATTCATGGAATCCATGCCAAAGGGCAAAGGATCTGACAAAAAATTCCCCAAAAGCTAGGCTCCATTTCTGTGTGTGTGTGTGTGTGTGAGTGAGTGAGTGTTTGTGTCTGTATTTGTATTTGTATGCTGCACAGCATGCGGTGGTCGGGGACTAAGGGTAGCCACTGGAAAGGAGGCAGGAGCCTGTACCAGGACCAGCATAAAGTCCATTGGCGCACATTTTTAATGAGTTGGACATAAAAAAGTTTTAGCTTTTGAAAAGCTGGCGCTGAAATGAAGCCAATGAAACACTCATATACACACACACACACACACACACACACACAAACACAACCAGAGAAATACAGATAGATGGACGCAGAAAGACAGGGCAGAGCTGTTGGCCATTGTCTCTAGTGGCCATCGCATCTCGCATTGTTGTTATTGTTGTTGTTGTTGTTGTTGGGTGTTGTCCTCCTTGTCGTCTACTGTTTTATTGCATAATCGTGAGTCAATCAGCGACCTGAGGGAGTCGTACTACATTTACGTCTCTGCCCATATCCTCGCCCTTTTCTTCATTCTTAGCCACCCTCTTGGTGTTGTATTCTTCATTCTCGTTCGACCTTCGTCAATGCACGTCAGCTAATAAATACGTGCTGCATCCTGAGGGACGACATGGGTCGGTAAATAGCGGGTCGGGAAGTAACTGCAACAATTCTCCATGCAATTAAATTTCACTTCAGCAGTTTGGCTTTAATTCGCCGAATTTCAATGAAAATCGCGCATACGCCTCGTGTTTCCCCAAACCCATCATCGCTCCATCGTTCCATCTGCGAATTGTGATAATAATTTGCACTAATTTGACTAAAATTATAGCTCGTTGTTAATGCGCTTCAATTTGCTGATATTTCTATTGGATTTCCTGTGGTTTCGGTTTGCAAAATGTTTGCAGATTTGCCGATTATTATTAAACAAAAATGCATTCCCCAACAGAATACAGAGGTTGTTAAATGAATGCAGACAATGCCATTATCATAATCATCATCATCATCATCCTCATTCAAATAAATGAAGGACACCATAAAAAGTGACGAGAGCCCCATTATGCGAACTAAAACAAGAGGAATTAAGCCACGAATTGAACGATAAGTGAAACGCATTTAAATGAAAAATATGCATGAACTTTTAAACAATGCGCCTGCTGGCTGCTTTTCGGTTGACTGCATTCTTTGAAATCAAACAAAAGTGGTCGGAGTTGCAGTGTGTTGAAGTGTGGGTGGGTAAATAATCTTTGCAACAGTTTGTTTTGTGTGCTGTAAAAACCTATGGCAATAGGTTCATGCATATGCATTAAATACTATTTCTGGAAACTTGAAACTCCTTGAAATGCTCTTACCTGCGACGACTGCACCCTTCGGGGCAGTGTGCATAAATTTCATGGCAACTGTTTACCTTCATTTAGGCGCAGCCAGTGGAAAGTGGGAACTTCTGTTGGCTACCTTCACGTCGCTTCCGCCCCTTGGGCCACGATGGTAATGCTGTTTTGGCATGTGTCCAATAGGCAGGAGGTGAACTCGGGAGTGACTACAAATGTGGTTGAAATATACGCGAAAAGCGGCAAACCGCAAAAGTAGATGAACAAACACAAATGTGCCAGGTCAAATCGTTGGAAAAACCATCATGTGAAGAGAGTGAAGGGAGGAGGTGGGTGGAAGTGAAGGGCACTGAAGGGCAGCAGATGGATGGCAAGTAGAGTGAAGTAGAAACAAACACTAATACTTATGGAATGGCAAATGTGATGGACACAGACATATGTATACGTCGATTTCAGTCTCTCTTTCTGTTTGTCTGTGTGCGTATGTGTGTGTGTGTGTGTGTGTGTGTGTGTGTGTGGCAACAAATGCAAATACAAATATAAACACAGACGCTAACTAACCACAGGTATGTGCATGTGTGTGTGTATGTTCTTCTTATGTACATATGTATTTATATGGCAGGCTACGATGCAAACATATGGGAATGAATATATATTGGGATTTCCACGTTGGCGCATTTTGATGTATTTTCAACGGAAATTATGCTACAATGCTACTTGTACGATACACACAACAACAGCAACAACAAGGATGAAGGCTATCGGACCTCCGAAAACAACAATAAAGCGGATGGATGGGATGAAAAGGATAATGGACATATGTGCATAAGTGCAATGAGAACGAGCTCTGCCTCAATATTGTTGTACATTTTTCATATGGACCACTCGACACTTAAATGCATTGGCCCTTGAATTAAATCAACAACAATTCATGCTGAAAACCTTCTCTAATGACAACAACCACAGCAACAATAACAACAACAACCCAACACTAATCCCATTCAGTTTGTAGATCTAGCTAGGGCAGCATTATTGCCAGTGGCAACAGGCTGGGAAGCTCTCCTTCTTCTGTGCCTCTCGTCCAGTTGCTTGAAATATTAAACCATGGCAAAACTAATTGTTTGCCAAGTGAAAATAAAAGAGGAATTAGAAATATTGGCATTAATCCTTACGTTCAGCATCAGGCCAATAAGGATGATGCATAGCCGTGTTTTTAATTAGAAGAAGTTTGCCATGAACCAGGGATAGCATTTATCTTAATCCACTCAAGTATTACTCGGTACACAATATGTAAACATTTAGGCGAAGAAATGATTTCCATGGGAGTAAAGCGAACAGATTGCACACTTAGCGGATTTTCATTGAATAAGCTCTGTCTATTGAAGTGTGAAACTGAGTTTTTTTATTTAAAATGGTACTCAAAGTCATTTGTATAAGCAATTCAGGATAAAAATGTGTTAAATAATTAAAACACAAAGTACAATTATTACTTCATTTTTATAGAAAGTGGTCTCTATAAGAGAATAATGCATTTTAGTATTAACCTAATCAAAATATCGAAAATGTTTTATCCATTTTTACTCAACTTTGTTTTTGATATATTTTAAAAGTAAAATTACTTAAATATATTTAACTAAACTAAAGTTTGACGCGTTCCCCTTGTTCTATTTAAATTTTCTAATATATATGAAAATATAATCTTTGTATATTTTTTCATGGATAAACTATCAAGAAGACAGACTAAAAGTTCATTATTGAGTCAATTTGATAAATTAAACGACTTCTCTGCAAATTGAAATGCTAATATGTAGAGCTAGAAGATGTGTAGATTAGTAGATATGAGGATTATAATGAAATTTATAAAGAACTAGCTAACTCGCCAGACGTTGGCATGCCTTATATAACAATCGATTAAGCGGGGCAGAAGTTGCTATTCTGCAGCGCCACCAGCGGCATCAATGAGCATATCATATAAACCTTCTCGGTGGAAAACAATATATACATATATGCCAATTTTCATAATAATCGGTCCAATAGTTTTTGAGTTCATCATACAAACATTAATTTTTCTATATAAAAAAGAAGGCTTGAAGGCTTTTTCTATAGAAAACACTTTTTTCGTTTGCTTAATTAAATGATTAAATTCCTGATAGAAAATCAAATCCAATTGGAAATAGGACAATTCTCGGAAACCAAGTTTTACAGTTTCAACATTTATCAGTTGGCACATGTCAATGAATTGCTAAAGGCTTAAGTGTAATTTTGTTCTTAATTGAAATTATGGAGAAATTCTAATTGTCTTTATAGAAAACAATAGCGCTTTGCGAAGTGCAACAAGCTACATGTACATGAATTCACTTTGTATTTGTGATTTCTGCCATTTTAGAGCTATAAGTTATAATCTGCCTAAAATGAACGAAGGAAATGTTAAATTTAAGGGCTTACGTCTTATGTGGATTCGGATTACAATGCGCCGATATCCTCGGCCTCATTAGTGTTTGCTGCCACATGCGTGTAACATTCTGTGTGTGTGTGTGTGTGGGTGTGTGTATATCTTATTAGTAGTCAATTAAGTTTGGCTCTTCAACGCCAACAATGACAGCTGTCAAGTAATCGAAATGGTCAATGGCCAACATTTCGAATTGTAATGTTTGCCTTGGCAAAATGATTTATGGTTGCCAGCATATTGAATGAGCTTTCAAGGTGCCTTTGTTTTCACAGAGGTTTTCTCATTTGCTATTTCCATTCATGGTTACGAAGGAAAAGGAGAAATGTATGACAGAATTGAAGTCAGAGCTTGGCAAGCAAAAAGTAGAATGGCAGAAGCACGCGACCTCAAAGAGAGTTGCATATGCTAAGGAAAAAGTATTATGCATACAAACGTGAAATCCGAATGGCAATCCCCAACACAAACAAATCCTCACTCACACAATAGGAGAGAAAACCTAATAAGCTTTTGTGCAGCTGCAAGCCGTTGTGTTCCACCCAACTCACAATTCACAGAAAGCTAATTCAAATACATGCCACAAAAGGTGAGAGAGAGAAAAGAAAATGGGCCACACAACCGTGTTTGTGCAACAAAAAAGTAAACGAGATTTCGCTAGCCGCAGTTGCACACGGCCCCCTAACATTTAGCTGGCGGCAACAATGGCGGCTGAAGCATTAGCAGGATGAGAAGTGAGATGTGTGGGAGTGGAGTGTAGTGGTGGAATGGGGCGTATATTAACACGCGCCCCAATAAGTATGCAATGCTCTGTGACATTTTTAACGCGTCTAACAAAGACTGCAACAGCAGCAACAACAATGACGAGTAGCAGCTGCTTTGCTCGCCTGACTGACTGTCTCCCTGTCTCCTTTTCTGTCTGTCTGTCTCTCGCCTGTCTACTATCTAACTGCCTTTATCCTGCCTAGGCTCCGCACACAGCTGACACCGTCTGTTGCACAGGAAATCGCTATTACAGTGAGTCAAAAGCACACATGAGCCCATCTCTCCAACAGCAGCAGCACCATCAACGTTGTTTGCCTGGTGACAAAATTAGATTTAAATATGATGCGCCCGCAATGCTTCAGGCGAAATGTCACCGCATGTCCTGCTGCCTGTGATGAAAATGAGCTGTCGACTTAATGGCTCCCCCAAGCATCAGCATCGCATATGTGTAAAAATAAGTGTTTTACCATTTTGTACATATATGTACATCGATTGCTTTAAAGTTAAAGAGCTGCTTAAGTTCTGGCCTAACTAAATGTAATCAAATAAACTGCAAGTGAATGGTTTTAGTATAGGAGAAGGACGCAAAAGAAGGGCGAGGAAAAAAATCAATTTAACTCTATATTTACACTTATGTGAAAAGTTTTTCAATGAATGGAACCCAAGACGATGCTGCTATCCCATTCTAAATCGACTAGATACAATGGCACAGATCAAAAGGGCGATTTTCTAACTATTTTCAATGGCCATATTGTAATGTTCCGAAGTGTTGCTTTAGCTTACTACAAATAGATTTAGTTAATCGTATAATTGATTGAATTTCTTGAACATATTTACATGGGGCGGTTTATTTTGGAGTCATTTTTTGACTGCTTTGTTTCCCGCTGATGCCCATTGTCAATAACCATGCACCAGACTCAGTCTGAGCCCAATCCAGCCTCAGTCACTTTCCCACTTCGCTGTCATTATAAAACGTATAGCGAAAACGATTCGCAGTAATGCCAACACTTTGCCACCAAAGCAGTACGCAGTGCCATCCTCCCTCCGAGATCACCCGATCTGAGTAGATGCCGTGCTTCTTCGCTTCCCTTACATTGTTGTTAAATGAAGAAAGTATTTTTCAAATGCGAATTTCCGTTATGCGCGTCGCGTTGAACATGAAGACATTTTTGACTATTGTCTGGAGGAACTGAAGGAGCCGAACAACAGCAACAAAGTTGCGCTGCGAAACTATTGCCAATGACAACGGCGACAGTGTCGGTCGATGAGAACGATGCTGATGATGGCAAGCGTTTCCGACTTTTCTTGTTGCTATTGCCGTCGTCGCTGCTGCTGCTCAACACACAAAACATTGAATGACATTATCCTTTATTGCTTATCCCACGCTTGCCGCACTGTATTCTCTGTTCCCTGTTCCCTCAGTCCTGCCAACAGCTGCTGCTCGCTGTGTACATTGACACAAGAATGGATGGACTGGAGCTTTAAGCTGAGAGCTGGAGCTAGCTAGTCTGGGCAAAAGTCAAAAGGGCATACGCGGCGTATGCGTGATATTAACTATGACTACTGTGGCGCAAGGGGAAACACCATGGTGAAAGGGAAAGGGAAAGGGAAAACTGGAAAAAAGAAGACGAAAGGCAGCAAAGGCAATCGGTGCTGGCCGCATTGTGTCCGCTAGGACAAACTTTTTCATTTCCCCGCGGAAAAATTTTCAAAAATTTCATTTCACAACGGCTGAGGAAAAACTTTGCACCAAAGACATAGAAACTAGTTAGAAGTGCGGATGTAGGATGGCGGGACAGGATGCAGGGACCCAACAAAGCTGAAAAAAGTCATGTCGTTCTTTTGCTAGTTGGCCTTGCTCTCTTTGCCTCCCTCTTTTCCCCACGCACACACTCACACACACACATATATACAGACACACACATACATTAAATGAAATAAAGTATTCAAATAAAATATGCTAAAATCTTTGAAGTACTTCAAATAGGATGAAAAAAAAAAAGAAAAATGAAGCAGAAACGTGAAAAAGAAGCAAAACGACGAAACGAACAAAAAGAAAATGTCGAAAACTTTTGCACCATCTCGCTAGAGCTGGGGGAAAATCGCAAAGCTAGCAAAAGCAAAGCTTCAAATAAAAGACATTGAAAGAAAATGGAGAAATGGCTGGCGAAATGGAGAAATGGCAAAGCAAGGCAAAAGTAAATATCGTTTATGTTGTCATAACGCGCCATACCCTCAAGTCAAGATGTCCCGTTGCCCGCATCCCGCTTACCACTTGCAGACCTGGACCCTCCCTTACACCCGCTCCAAGAGCTGCCTAGGAATTTTTGTGCCTTATCATTTGAATTTCTCGACGTGTTTGCAAAGCTTCAGCTGGAGCCGATAAAGATGCGATAAAGTGAGAACAAGTTGTGTGAGAAAGAGAGAGAGAGAGAGAAAGTCACTGGCAAAAGTTTTGGCCGAATTTTGACTTTTACGTCGGTTGACTTGACGGACGTTGTTCGGCAAGCAAAATTGCCAATTTGTGTAAATTATTGGTTCAACTTGTTGTCGTCCAGGCAGCTAGAATTGACGACCATGACGGTAGGGGGGGGAAATGAGAAAGAGACGCCAAACCATAGCAAAGTTTGTCGGTTGGTCGTTTTGTGACCGCTTTATAACTTTATTACACAGACTGCTTTATGCGCTTGTCAAATTAATATAATTCTTTTACCCTTTCTTATTGTGATTTTTATTTTGAGAATCGTTGCTCAACAATTTTCGTTTCTAGGGCAATGTATGTGTGTGCCACTTTTAGCATAATTAATTAAGTAGAAATATTGCGTAAAACTTTGCATTGCAGCAAAAGTTAAGCAACATAGCTTCAAAAAACGAGGCTTAGGAAATTTTATTTCAAACTCATATTTGCTTGAAATTTTGTTTTACGTAAGCGGAAAGCGGAAAGAATCGCACTCATGTAAAATGCACAGCTGCCGAGTTTAATTTGACTGCAAATAAAATATATAAGGCGTCACATGTGTGTAATTTTATCTTTGGCTTTATTGTTAGGTTTTCCATTGCCATAGCAACATACAACTCAACTCAAACACCCGACAAAGTAGAAATAATTAGCAATTCTTTTATGCAGAATCAAGAAAATGTTTTAAAAATTAAACGAAGCGGGGTAAAACCATGGAAAGGAATGCTTTAGAAAAATTAATTTATATCAATTACAAACTAAATGTATAAAAGAAAAAACTCCAAAGTTAAAGGACAATTTTATTCTCACAATTTTCAGTTTGAAATGAGTTTTAATTAAATCTTTATGTAGAGAAGCCCCGAATTAATGTCACAGCCTGAGAAATTATTAATTGATGCGGTGCAAAAAGGAATCTGTTAAACTTGGGTCTTAAGCGCAGTAAGTTGGAATCGAAAAGTCATCGCGACTTTGTTAACTTATATCAGACAGCTCAGCTCAGATTTCAGCCTTTTTGGAATGGGAATTGGGAACAGTTCCATTGGCGATAGTCAGAGAGCTAGAAGCAACGGTCATTGGATGGAAGAGTTGGCAAATGACGTGACAGTTGACTCTATATTTTTTCTCTCACATTCACACACATTGGCCCAATGTAACCGAATTCGCTCCGAGTCGGCGTGGTTGGGCTTTTTCAATACTAAGACCAACATCGTTCTCCCCAATCAACGGCAAAAACTCTTCTTGACTTTAGGCGCGGACTGCGTCCAGTCTGGGTCTGTGTACCTGGACATTTGTGTTTGCATTGGCATTTTGTGTTTGGTTTTGTTGACAATATAAACGTGTCAAATGGAATTTTTTTTGCATCTCTCTTGCAGAATGTTTGTAAATAAACGCCAGTTACAGTTGTTTCTTGTTGTATGAACAATCGCCAGCAGCAATTTCATCAAATTGTCATATCAAATTTTGCTGTCTAACAACCGCGATGATTTGGTGCTTTCTTTTTTTTTTTGCTTCAGAGGCAGGATGCATTAGTCGAACACAACACAGTTATGCCGCAATCGTGGACATAACGTCCAATTTGTGTGACTAGCAGCAGCTATACAAAAACCAAATAAAAGAAGAAGAAGCCAAATGCAAGGAGAGACAGATATAAAAGTAAGAGACTAAAGCCAAATGGTTTGTTCAATCAAAACCCAAACAAGGACAACTAGCTGACCACACAATGACTTTTAACACAAGCATTTCTAGGCAATTAGAGCGTTAAGATTGCGATACCAATACCAATACCAATACCAATGCCAATGCCTACGCCAATACCGATGCCCATACAAATACCAATACCGATGCCCAAAGCCCTTTTGCCATAGAGTTTTTGTTGGCCGGCAATGTGGCGTATACGCAATATTCGCATGCTAAGGCCCTGCATGCCCTAAGCCCATGCAATATTTTGCATGTTTGGTTGCCTTCGTCTCTGCCCTGCTCAGTCAAGGAAACCATTTTAAAGTGATCCAAGGCAAAGGCAAGCCACATTTATTGATGTCTCAATTTCCTTTGCCAAATCACCTATTACAAATCGACAGGCAGCTTGGTTTCATGTTTGTTGCCGTTGCCATTGCCATTGCCCGTTGTCGTTGTTGTTATTGCTTTTTACTCATCGATAGGTTGGTTTGTTGGTTTTTACAACAGCTCTTGCAATTTCTACAAATTTGGCTGGCAAATAGCAAAGCTAGTGGAAAGAGCTACTGCTGCTGATGCTGCTGCTGCTGCAAAGTAAAAATCACCCTTCTGGCCGGTAATGGCTGGCAATTTGTTTGCCTCTTCTCTGCCATTCAAAGGCATTCGAGGCGTATTGCCATTGCAGAAACTGCAGAAACGTGTTCCATTTAGACTGGAGAATGTGCTCTTGGTTACTGCGATGTGATGATGATGATGATGATAAGAGTGTGAGATCGACTGCCTTCTATGCCTCATTTTGTATAGTTTTTCTTGCCTGTGATCATCGTACCACTGCCGCCCCGCTCCACACCCACTAGTTGGTGAGCAGCTTCAAGCAATTTGCCACAAATTTCAATCAAACGTGCTCTCTAAAAAGTTACCATAAGTTTCTCTACACACACACATACACACACACAGGTAATCCTGCACCCGTTTACCCACCCACCACCTCACCACGCCACCACATAAACTTTTACATTAAGACATTAGCGCAAAAGTTTTTTTTTCTCTTCCTCTCTGTTTTTTCCCTTCCTCCTCTTCCCTGTTGTTAGTTTTCTTTTGCAGTTGCAACTGCAACAATTTCGCATCAACTAATTTCTTATTTGTTTGGCTCTTGCGGAGCATCTAACAATGCACGAAGAAGTGAAAACAGGGGAAGAGGAGAAGTGGAAAAGAGGAACAGTAGATGGTAGTTTGGACGACTATTCCATTCCATTTTCATTTACTTTTCCTTGCGGCCAGCATATTGCATGAAAAACTTTTCGTATTTTCATTCGCTTTGATTTGGTTTTGGTAAATGGCTTATCCTTGTTAAAGGGTCCCAACTTCTTCTTCTGGAGTTGATTGGATGATCTTTGATGATTGTCAACAAAGCAAAAGCAAACGGAAAATCTCATAAAATTAACAATATGATTGAAATTTTGTAATCTTCACCACAAAATACTGCAAAGAAATTCTATACTTGAACTTATTAAAACTATTTGAATTTTATTTTGGCCTTAGTTTACAATTGATCGAAAGGTTGTTAATGCATAAAATGCGTTAGTGGCAAGTTGCCAGCTCCCTGAGCACTAACTGTTAGCTGGAATGGTGGCCCTTTGGCTGGCATGAGTTTATGGTGTAGTGACCGTTTTTTTTTTTTTTTTTTTTTTGTGGTCCCAGCAACGTAGTTCGCTGGGCTACGCAATTTCCGTTTCCGGGCGAAACAAATGCAAAAGTTGCTATTTAAAAAGTGGTACAGCTCTTTGGCCTCACCCTACCTACCTCCTTTCCCGAGCCATTTGTCGTGCAAACAAACCGTTAACACTTTCCCGCCCCACAGCGTCGCTCTTAACCCATTGCCGCATGCAACTTTGTGGCGCTTGTTTTACGTCTGTGGCTGCTGCTGCTTCGGCTGCCGCCGTTGATGATGCGACATCAGGTAGTAAATTTCCATTAAATGTGCATTTTTGTACAAGTTTTCGAATTAAACTTTTTGTCTTGGGTCGTAGCTCAGCGCTGAGTTGCAGATGGATGCTGGTGGGGCGGAAGAAAGCGGCAACTTGGGGACATTCAACCATGCTGGACTGTGTTTAGCTTATTCGCTTTGTGTTTGCATTTTGCTTTTCAAAAGTTTGTGGCAAACTGAAACAAGTTTATTTCATGCAGAGCATCATTACTTTGCCAAATGCAAGACTAGCACTCGGTTCTCTCTCTTCTCGGTTGCTCCCAACCGTACTCCCATGTGACTCATAAATTGCGATGCTTCTCATTTTTATTCTCTTTCATTTTGGCATTTTTGGGTATCCTTTTATTTTTTTGTTGGCTTTTTTGTTTTATCTAATCTCTGGTCCAAATTTGTTAAGCTTTCGTTTTCAGTTACAGGCCAGCAGCGTAATTTTGCCAAATGTTATAATTTTACTATCCATTCCCCCCGCCCAGTCGGCCACCTTCTGTAATCCAAATCCCATATGCTGGGTGCAAAGTCATAAAACTCACACGACGGGGTCAGCTAAGTGGGACACTCGACCAGGCAGACTCAGATAGAGAGGACGAAGTGGAAGAGGGGAGTGTCATTCCCAGCGCTATTATTTTTAGAATATGACCAAAACATGCAAAAGATTTCTCGCTTGCAGTTTTTTCTTTTGCCGAGGGCTTGGAAAATACAATGCAGCGCGCCACAGTTTGACATTGAAAAATGTGAAAATTATGCAGCAAACATTAAAGGAAGTATGTAAATTGGCTGCTGGGCTGCTGGGCTGCTTGCTCCTACAATTGCTTCTCATTTTCCATGCTGCCTGTATGTAATGGCGGGGAGTTGCCCCCAACACTTAACCCACGCTCTCGCTCTGGGCAATCAAATTATATTCGTCGTGGAACTTCTTCGACTCACGCCTAATGATTTTAATTAAGCAACTGCGACTCCCCCTTCATACGCCCCTCTCTCATTGGTCTGTCGTGCCTCGCATGTCATGCATGAAATTCATTAGGTTTTACCGAGTCTGCTTAGTGTCTTTGCTTCCTCTTGTTTGACTGCTTTTGATATACTTATACTTACAATTTTCTTAAGCGAAAACTTTGCTGGCAACTAAAACCAAACTTGACATAGTTTCGACAAAAATTGCAGCTAAAAACTTACTTAATTTCTGCCAACTGCACTTACTCTGCGCCAACTGTCGCCAAAGGGTCACATGCCGCTCTTATTTGCATAGTTAGTCAAGTTTTCTTTTGGGCCAGAACGTTGAACTTCCCCCCATACACCCATACACCCATACACCCATCACCCTCTTCTTATGCATACATCTATCTACTCTTGCTCGCATGTGAAGAGTCCACTCACTTTGACACTATTCTACCGGGCAAATAAATACTATAGCCTGAAGACTTACAAGATATAAGCACATACACACATAGTTACATATGTATATGTATGTATATATGGTATATATATCGTATTCAGCTGAATAAGTGGATAGTGAGTAGTGGGGAGGGGCAGGAAATGGTGGTGGTGGGTGGGTGACTTTTATTTATCTTTGACACTTACTAATTTTTGTCGAGTTGTTGATGAAAATATTTTCCCATGCAAGTGTCAACTTCTTAAGTTGTTTAGCAACCAAACAGAGAAAGTTGACTTGACAAAGTGGAGAATAGACAGGCGTTTAAGCACGACTGATTCCTCATGCTGTGTGCAATTTACATCTGTAAATTACCAACATGAATGAAAGCAAAATCAAATATGTAGGCATTTTACTTCAAAGCCAAGTTTAACGAAAGCAAAAGACTTGAAAGGGAACTGCCTTAAATATTTCAAGTAGACTTGATAACGCTTTTTGGAAATTCTTATAACACTTCAAGATTATTTTACTAGCTCTTAAAATCCTAATTTCATAATTTATAACGAGACACACACACACACACACACACACAACAATTTTAAGCACTTTGCGAGTTAAATTTGTGGTTAAGGAGTCTGGTTTAAATTAACATGTCGGTATTGTTTGAGTTTTTCTCAGTGTATGGAATATATATATATATGTATGTATGTTTTTTAACTGATAAAATGTTGCTGAAATCTGTGCAACGGCGTAATGATTGTCCATGTCAACAATTTGCAAAACTAAATGAACACATTTTGAAATCATAAATTATGCAAGCTCGCCGACTGTGCGAGTAGAAATATCAAGAACTAAGACCAAGGGAGTGCCATCAGCAGAAGTGGAAACACAGGAAAACATTTCCTTCACATATGTGTCATCGGTAGTGGGTAGTTTGATGTGTGTGTATGTGCGTCTCTGTATGCGTATCCAGTGTGCCAGGTGCTAGGCACAAGCAGCAGCAGCAGCAGCAACGGCACTTGTTAGCCAAACTGCCAACGCCAACGTAACTATGAGACTCTGCTGGTCATAAAATACAACATAACAACTAAAAGACGGGAACAGGAGCGGGAGCTGGAGGGAGAGCAAGAGCAGGACCAGGAACAAGAACAGGAGAAGTGAAGTCGAAGCCAGGAGCAATGAGCAGAGCTGGGGCCAATGTGGCATACTGACAACATGTGTTTTGAGGTGAAGCTTATAAATAAATTATTGATAAGCATCTGGCATAGAGGAAACGTCAAAAGTTGTATGCTTAAATAAGCTGCAAGCAGCAACAAACAAATGAAGCAAGAGCGAGCCAACACGTAAGACAAGGGAATGGAATGTGTATGGGTGTGTTTGTAAGTGTGGTAGAATTTGTTGTTGTTTCTGGCTTTTGAATTTTTTAAATGCAACAACAACATGAAATTTAAATTGCACACAAGCCAAGTAATAAGGGCAGCAAGAATGGCTCGGCATACAAGCCTGGCCGGGCCATCAAGGAGAGCAGAAGTTTTTACAAGTTTGTTGCGCATTTTTAATTAATTTTCTTGCCAGCCCTAGCTGGCTGCGCACATAAGTATGCTATAGAATTTTGTGCAGAGGCTTTTAGCCATATTTAAACTTGGCGCTAGCGGTGCATTGACATGTCAATAAGAAATGAAAATGTGTTGGCCCAAAGCCGAACCATCTCCCCTCTGCCATCCAAGCGACCGACCGACAACCCACCACCCCCGACCTCCGGAAGCCTCCCGCATCGTTGCAATTAAAATTTTAAGACAAATTAAAAATGGCAAACTGCAAGTTCATCGTGTATGTGTGTGTTTGTGTGTGTGCAAGTGTCCTGGTTCCAACAAATGATGAACGAACGAAATGCGCAGCAAGTGAAAAGATTTGCACTTGGCTGCTGATTGCAATCCAGACTTGCCTTCCTGCGCCTGCCTCATGTTCCCAATTTGACATTTATGTGAGCGCAGGCAAGCGAACAGTAATCGAAGCGATTGCTTGCAAGTGCGTGTGTATATAGACACATGTGTTTGTATGTGTATGCATGTGTGTGTGTGTGTGGGTATGTTAGTGTGCCACGAAAGCACAATATCCTCTTTGCTGCATATCTCATATAGTGCATCTGTAACTTTTAATTAATTTATTTTCTTCAACTTTTGTTTTGTCCCCCTCTCGATAAATAAATGTTTTCGCTCTGACCATAAATGATTTATTTGTTACTTATGCGTGTGAGGTCGGACAGCATCCCGTCCAGCCATTCATCTCTCGATACGTCCGACCATCCATCTGTGTGTCGCGGCGGTCTGTCGGAAAAGACCCCTACTGCGTGGCAAATTAAAAAACCCAGCCCAGTCAAACAACTTTATTTAATGTCAAAGTAAACACTGCTGTCAGAATGAAACTGCACTTTTTGTTTGCCTTTGCCGTTCAGTTGCATCTGTCCCACTCTGGCACCTATGAGAGCTATGGCGTCTCTGTTTACTGCCCTCCAGCCGGACGGTACACCAGCATGCCTCCCCTTTGCGTAAAGCAGATGCTGCTGCGTTTTTAATTTGCACGTTGCGGTCAACGAAGCGAATTGCCAATGCATTTAAACGATTTTCGGTTAATTATACGCAGTTACATAACAACATTTGCCCAGTGTAAAGTGCGCCATGCCCACGTTTGGTCACATGAGACTTTCTCTCTCTCTCTCTCTCTGTGTCTTGCTTGACATAGCCATCATTTCGAGAGCCTCATTCTTCTGTCCGGTGCCCTCTTTGTTATTGCCGGTGACAATTCCAGCCTCCATTCTGGAGTTCATAAATACACAGTTGTCGTGACAGAAGAGTTCTCTGAGAAGTCATCCCAAGAAGACATTAGATCTATTACTTCTGGGATAAGTTCAATTATATATTTAATTCTATAAATATATGCAAAGCATATTTGTTTGAAAAAATATGTTTGAACGTGGGAAAAACAAAATTTTTTCAAAATGATACCCAGCTTCATTATTTTCTGGCCAATATTGTTAACAGAGTGTGGCCACAAAAACCACAAAACTAACAATAATTCAAATTAAATACAACAAAGGCAAATGGAAAAAACAAATAAGCGGGTATATTCATTTGAGGCGAATATGGGCATAAAATTTGCAGGCATAATCACAAAAATCTTGATATACTCTATTTTTGTTTGTTCTTTTTCTATTATTCTTTCTAAATATATTTATCATGATTAACAGCGTTTGGAAATTTTATGAAATATTATTCACAAAACAGTTTAGCTACTTTTTAAATAATAAATCAATATAGCAAATATTAAGAAAAAAAACTGATTTTAATAAAAGTTTATCATTTACATAATTTTTACAAATCCATAGCAAAGAAGAACCTTAAAGTTTTAATTCAATTAAGTAAGCAAGTCGCCCTACCAACTCTGATATACCCTGTGGCATTTTAAAATTCGTATTTTTCACCCTCTTCTTATCATTGATTTAGATTTCTGATCACGAATATAACTATTTGCATCCATTTGTTTACTTTTGCTTGTTACATATTTTTTAGAGAATAGGGAATAGGGTATACATTATTTAATAATATTATAATTGATTCCAATAATTAAAATGACATTAAGTCGAAAACCTTTGCAACGTTTGCTTAAGTTTGAAGTTTGCTTAGCTCTAGACAGGCCTAAATGAGCTAAGTGTGCTAAATGGGGCTATTATTTATTATAGGGAATAGAGACATGCGATAATTGTTTTTTTTTTACACTTAAGTTTGTCTCTTGTTAATTTAATGGAAAAAGAAAATATTTAAAGTGCAACGAAGGCAAACAAAGCAAAAACCAAACAATATTTTCCATTTTTCGCAGACAAAAACAAAGAGATGGGCATGGCATTATTGTTTATATGGTAAATATGGCTTTGTAGGCATCGTCTGCGCGCAGCCGATGATATATCCGTGTATATGCGTACATATACTTATGCACATGAGTGTATACGCATTTATTGCACTTGTGTGCGCTTCGGCTGTGTGTGTGTGTGTGTGTGTGTGTGTTTACTTAAATTCAATTAATAATTAAGGTATAAATGCATTTGCATGCTGGTTAATTAAATTTGTGCGGCTTTATTAAAGGAAATTACGTATTTTTTATTTATATTTTCATTTTTTCGCTTTCCGTGCGTCATTCTCACCACAATAACAAAAACACACAAAGAAACAACAACTTTCCATGATATAAATTCAGGCAGATTAAAGACCGAGAGCAGTTAAAGACTTAAAGAACTGGCTGACGGACTGACTGTCTGGTTCGATGGTATCCAAACGAATCGTTGCATATGTAAAAATGAATATTTCATTCATTGCATTGCATTGCATTGCAGTCATTATGCCATATTCATTACATACGCCTATATACCCATATATATGTACATATGTTTTTTTGAAGTGCCTGACAGTTGCCCAACCCCGACCCCTCACCCGTCCACCAATACACGTCAACTAAAAATTGCTTGGTGTCCATAAATCTCTGTTGCTCTGTCGCTTTAGGTAGCCTTTCTCATCGCAGTAGTGGACTTGCGAAATGAGGTAAAACTTTGAGCGCCCAAGGGCTCAGCAATATGATAAAAGTATGAAACCGAAAAAATTGTATATTTCTAGGTTAACTACCTAGACAATTATAGATTATTATCTTACACCCAATTATCTATTTCGTTCTAAGTTTCGATTTCTTGGTTACAGTAGTCATCACTGAATAAAAAATTCGCATGTCCGGGTAGCGGCCTTTGGTTGACAGTACTTATTCATATAACTATCGCGGGGGAGAAAATTGTGGAGGGGCAGACTGGGCTGGGAGAAGCTGCTGTCATGGTGTTAGTGGATTTCTGATTTGTGGTCTGACAGTTTAACCAAACTGCATGTATGTACATACATACATACACAGCTCGTGTGTAAGTATGTAAATTTATTTGTGCTCATTTTTGGTTGCCTCCGGCAGCGGCACTTCAGTTGTTGCCGCTACAATGCTTACACATGTCAAAATATGAAATTTATTCAGCGACAAAAACAAAATGAGCCCAAAGCCGACGCCAGAACACAGCCAAATGTCAGCCATTACGATGTGAATGTTCCCATTTGGAATGCATGAGCACAACAGATTTAGATCACCATATTTTGTTTTCTCTTTGCGCGGATTGTGGCAGGATGGACAACGAGAAATCAAAAAGTTTTATCATATTAGCATTCCATTATATTGCACGACTAAATTCAATTAGTTACAAAGATAGAAAAGTTTTTGTCCTGAGGCAAGTGACGGTAAACTTTCCACTATATTTTCTATTTTCAAAATTTAATTCGATATGCCAGTTTTTATGACAATTTCGAAGGAAACGTTTCTTTGATCGAGAGAGATGCTCTTCCCATGGAATATCCGTGAACAGTGTTGCATCAATTCAAGGCAGTCACCGAGGTCCTGTTGTTGTTTGTTGTTGTTGTGCTTTTACAGCCTTCATATTTTTTATAGTCGTCATATCTTTTTATGAATATTTTCTTCGCCGTTTTTTTTTTTACTTTATTAAAACCTGCAGAACACAGTGAAAGAATATCCAAAGGCAAAAACAAGTCAAAACCCTAAGGATCTACCTTATTTGCAATTTATTTACTCGCTCTCTTTCCCCTTTCCCCCTTCACTTCTCTTTCTCACTGACTCTCTGTTACAGTGCTGCGTGCAGGCATGCTGCTCCTTTAACTCTGACTATGTAAATGCAGTTATTATTTAAAATTTCATAATACTTTTACAACTTCATGCAACTGTTCGCCAACCCGCCTTAACGCGGATTTCATGCTTTCTTGTTTTTGTTTTCGGTTTTTTTTTTTCCTTCCTGGGCAGCAGCAGCAGCAGCAGCTGCGGTTGAACTCAGATGGTGGGCAGGCGGAGGGTTTCTCCATCTTCTGGCCTGTTTACTTTAGCAATTTTCAACGCTCCAACTGCATGCCATTTGTTTTAGTTTACCCTCTGCGTCTGCCGCCGTCACCGTCGCCGCTGCCGACTTTTTTTCTGCTGCCATTTATCCGACTGCTGCTCGAGCACCGTCCATTCTTAGCTCTATTTTTATGTAAAACATATTTTTCTTAAATAATTTACTTTTCGTTTTCTTTTTTATTTTTACTTTTTTATTCTTGCTACTTTTCTGCTGCTTGAACAAACTAAAATGAAGCTTTTATTGAGTTCAGGTGCGCTCTGTTCGGGTCGTTTTTTCGTTTCTCCCTGCTGGTACGTCCGTAGGCAACTTTTGATTTCGGCTCTTTCTCGCTTGCTTTCTTTTCAATTTGTGGCCACATTAATGTTAGAAAAAAACCAACGAGACAAAGGGAGAAGGCGACAGGGGGCGAAAAAGCAAAATGAAAGCAACGAAAAATATAAAAGCAACTGCAAATGCACGGCGAATGCAAACCAAGTCTAGGAAGAATGAAAGCCATGGACACGGGACTGGGGCAAAGGTTAGCTAGAGTTTTCGCGTGCAAAGAAACGTTTAGCTGCCGCATATTGCTCGGGGTGCATATATACACACACACACACCTAGACATGTTTATATGCAGTAGCCGAAAAGCTTCTGTTTTTATTTTTAGAAAATATTGGTGCAATTTCGCATCGTATTCAATGTTACAAACGCTGTTTTGCGGTAGTCAAAAATTGTCTTTCAAATTGATCTCAGCATATAAAAAGAAAGACTGATACATGTTCTACAGTTTTGCCCCTTCCTAAAGCCTAATTGGCCATAGAAGGCAACGATAAGTAAACGGTGTTCAATAGCAGAAAGTTTTTGAAAACGCCCTCGCATAAATTCTTGGAATTCCTCTTAAATTCACGGCACTCTGTGCATTTGAAGTGCTTGTAGCTATCGCTTAAATCCATTTAACAGGATTGAGCTATTTGGGTTTCAAAGTGTCTTACCATTGTTAAAAAATCAAATGTTTGCTAGTCTTACCTGAAAGAAGAAAAAGAGAGGAAAAATAAGTTTTGAAATTGTATTATAGGTAGAAGAACAGCTTGTGCTGAACATACTATTTTAGCGGCTGAAATTTGTTAATTCAACTAAACTACTCAGCAGGGAGCTTCAAGTCTTTTTCCAGTAATAGCAATCAAAATAAACTACTACAATAACAACAAGAAATATTCCATGGAAGCAAAAACTTAATTTATTATTTCGTGCTAGTACAAACACATCAATTTGTCACAAGTAAACACTTCAAGCGCTTTTCGTTATCTGCGGCAAAACACTGACAGCAGCCAGACAAAGCAGGGGGCGCAGCAGGGTGTCGGCCCGAAAACTCATTAGAAATCTAACAGTAAATAAGAAAAGAGAAAAATAACTAGATATATGCCTACAATTTGTATGTACATACGGCAAATATATAAACACATTTCCTACAGTTGGCCAAATGTTTGCTTAGGACAGACAACGCTCTGTCCTATAATAACCTTTTGACTCCTCTTCCCGTAAAACCCCCCTAAAAAAGGGAAAAGAGACACCAACCTGGGCAAAGGGCAACAGGCAAAAGCGGATAGAAGCCAGCAAACGGTGACCACTTTCAATAATTTATCAATAAATTCATAGACTCTTAAATGACAATCTCGAAGTCGTCTTCATAGATGACAGAGCTTCGTTTTCAATAATATGCCATGTCGAGGGCAACCCTAACTTTAACCAAGAAGAGAAGCAAAGGGAGAGTGGGTGATCGAGTGGGAACGACGACCTCAGTAGCCACTTTGCTACTTTTCTACTTGGCTGCTGTTTAACCGCAATTGAAATTACGCGCTCGCTTCTGCCATTCCAGTCAGCCAACGCCAGCAGCGGCAATGATGACGAGGCCGCTCGAAATTTATGCAAATTGCGTCACGTGCCCCAATGATTTTCTTAGCGTTTGCAAGGACAAGATGGCATGGCAAGCAACCAACACTCCCAGTCCGCACGAGGCTGACAAGGATGGCTGCGGCGCTGGCTTTGCTACCTTTTTTTTTTGTTTTTTTTTTTGCTAGGTTCCAGGGCACTCCTTTCGTGTCGCTTCTGCCAAGTGTATCATTATTTAATTTAATGTAAAATAATTAGCATGAGCTGTCGGACTGGTCTCCCTGGTTGTTAGCTGGTCTCTCTCTCTCTCTCTCTACCTATTCCTGCCTGACATTGATGTATACACACTTACACACACACACATACACACACATAGGTATATACTGTGACTTAGTTAAAGTGACTTCTACGCATCTTTCCGGCCGTCCATTTTACTTTCCGAGTCCCATTTGCGGTCACTCAATGATATATTGCTAGCACACTCCCACACACTTCCACTTCCACACACACACACTCACTTCCCATTTCAATTGAACACACTCGCTTCTCCTTGTGAGGAGAAACTTTTTCAGCTGTTATTTAGCATAATTTCCGCAGTTGATTGATTCACTCGGATCGACTGGAGCTGCTGCCTCTTAGACAAATTGTACTTTAATGTAATTTTATTGCAAAACTTTTCGATTTGCATATTAAAAGCTAAAAGCGTACACAATAAAAATTTCGTAACCATCTGCAATGACTTTGACACGTGCCCAAAAATATCGATCATACAACAACAAAATTTGAACAAAACTACCGAGAAAGAAAAGCGAAGAAGAAATAGAAAGTGGTTAAATTTCGATTGATTAAATTGCTCCTATTTCGGGTATCCTTTTATACAATTGCTAATTAGGTGCTTATGCTGCACGAAAAACACAAAATATATATAATATACCTAAACGTATATACATACATTGAATTTAAAGTAATCTCGTCCAAGGTATACATTGAACCAAACAACTGGCCCTCTTCTTGGCCACTCAACGGAAATAGAGAAAGAGCAAAAAAGGTCAAACTCACACACTCACAATATTGATGCAAAAAAGTCAACCTTTGGGTCATCAATGCGATTGCTCAACAAAGCGTTTGCCGGGCTTAACTTTGGGCATTAGCTCAAATTGGCAAAAGGACGAACAAGGCGGTGACAGAGGCAAAGAAGGAAACGAAAGGGAACAAGCACTCATTTTTTATTCATAAACATTCATATTTTCTCAGTCAGCAGCTGGTGCTTCCAGCCCTCAATTGTTGGTCCTTCCATTTTGTCACATTCTCCCCTTTTCTTTTTTTTTTTTTGGGGTGGCTCCTTTATGTCCACAATTTGTGTTGATTGATAAGCAATAAGTTGGGCGGGTCCCACTACCAGGAAATGCGTAAATACCTTAGAAAATGCCCTAAAGTATGCCCGTTATAGAAATATTATATCCAGCTGTAACAGGTTCTATTAAGCAATTTTTAAATTTAACTTATTAAAGGGATGTTGGATGTTCGCCTTAGGTCTGCGTTTATGGTCTATGCTTCTTCATTGACTAGTGTTGCTGCAATGACAACATCAATTTACACGGCTCGTTGGATGCTAGCTTTGTCTTCACTGCGTATCTAGTTTGCCTGTGCCTGCGGCAGTGGCAATACTTGGAGGCCATTGTCTGCTCCTTCCCAATGGTTACTCTCATTGCGCTCCAGTAGCTCTATATAATTAAGAGCGAACACACAAACCAACGTGTACGACTAGTGTCTCGATGAGTGTGTGTGTGTGTTGGTAGAACAACAGCAACAATTATGCACACACTTTGCCAATAGACATTTTCATAAATTGTTAACAATTATTGCCGTACGCCGACAAAGCGAAAGTCCGTTTTGTGCCTGCCAAGCCAATCTACTAAGCCGCATCGAGCTTCCTCTTTACTCTCATTCCCCTTCACTACAGTCTACGATAATATCAATATTTGCTAGGGCAACGTGGCGTATACGTTATGCTCTTCATACGTTTTCCCACACGCACACACCAGCATATACATACATACACACACAAATATGCCATCATTGGCGCAGTTGTTGCACTCAGATCTGATTAAATTAAATTTACAATTCATACGTCTGCTCTATGTTATTAGTGAATGTGTGTGTGTGTGTGTGTGTGTGTATGTATGTGGTAGGTGAAATGAAAATAGAAGAAAGGGACGCACCGACAAGATGGGCGGAGGCAGACTCCTTATTTGGTTAGAGGCAGTAACAGACGTCGACGTCGACGTCGCTGCTGTCTAATTATTAGCTTCGCTCGTTCATTGTGTCTGGGTACTCTGACGCGCCCTAGGCCTCGCCCCCTTGATTGTTGGCATATTCGGATTCGCATTTAATTAGAAGTGGCTGCGAGTATTTAAAAGTTCTCTCTTTTTCTTCCATCTCTCCCGCCACGTTTTTGCATGCTTTCCAATTCCATTAGACTCTTACAACAATGGGGAATATAAAATGCCATTTAATTGCATATCTTATTGCCAATGAGATACAATTGTTCCAAATTCCTTCGAAACAGAAGCGGTACTAGTCTTACCACACTTTTATCATTATAATATTTGGTTTAAGAGATTTGAACTTTCTTCTCGAAAGTCAAGTTGCAAGAGATCTGCAGTTACCCTTTTTCAAGTTTTCATTACCGAGCTCATCCACGATTTAAAACAAAATTTTGAAATTAATTGCATAAATTTAGGCGACCATCCCAACTCTTAAGATACAAACCAGATAACTTAGATAGTTGGCATTTTTGCTAAAGATATATTGGAACTATCAGTTAAGTAATTTTCAGTCTATAATTACCAGACTAACTTTAACGGGTAAGACTAATAATTAAAGTAATAAATTTATAAGCACAAAAGCAGTTCGCATTGATCAATTTAATAGTACTATTTGTTGAACTAATATGCCTAATTAATTGATTAATAAATCATTGCCATGTTGATGTTGATTTATATTAATAAGCATAGAAGAGAGCATTATTAATGTAATGGATTGAAATATCACATCTTAAGCAATGAATTGTTTTCTGTAATTTTTGTAAAACATAAAGTAATTTGTTTTTTCGCTGTGTAAACTTAAATTTGCCCTTTCAATGCATCTGGTTTAATTCTAGCATTAGCTCCTTCAAAATGTAATTTTATCCTATAGACAGATTGTTATTATGTATCGCAATTTCAATCAAAGCCACCTTTCCATTCTCAACAAGAAAAATAATTGCGGAAACAACATAATTTAATCATATCGAATTGACAAACATTTGGAAGATTTCCTTTTGAATTTTGCATGAGAAACCTAAAATCATTGGCGTCGATTGTGGCGCTGGCAGTGAATAATTGCATTTGCGTTAAAACGCAAGCAAACAATTCACTTAAACTGCAAATAAGTGGGAAAGGCAACCAACTGTGCAACGCTGTTTCTCCCTCTCTCTGTCCCAGTCTGCTGCTATCCGAATCCAGCTGCTGGTCTGTCTCTTTTGGGCTGTGTGTTTCTTCAGCTCTGTGTGGTTAGAGTCAAAACCAAAATGACCAAGCTGACAAACGTAGACAACGGAAGTCAATCAGACAACCAGACAGACTTTGATAGCCAAGTGCAGCGGAAGTTTAACTGCAATGAGCCGGCGACGTCCTTTACAGACGGAACACACAGTCAAATGAACAGACGACGACGAATTGGGAGAACGGTCGAAAGGTCGAACGGGCGAACGGGCGAACGGGAGAACAGGCGTTTGACAGCCTGGTGATTAGATGAAGGAGCTCGGACTACTAAGCCACGAGAAACGTTGTTTAACTTAATTCAATAATCGTTGGCAATTGCAATTTGTGACCGACGGGCGACGCAGCAGAGCCAAACGGCCACAGCCCGACAGTTGTCCAAATACAGAAATTATAATAATGACTGACTGCAAGCTTCGGTCACTTGGACCGACCCCCTTTCCGACCTTCATGCATATGGAACACCGAGGTATATATACACTGTCGGACATGCAAAAGGAACTTTTAATGGCGTCGTTGCGGGATGCAAATACAGTATTAAGTGGCCCGAAGTCAGATTCGAAATCGATTCGTTGTCGCATTTGCGTGTGTCTGTCCTAGTTTTTGTGGTTCATTTTGGCAATTACCAGGGTTTAGAACGATATGGAGGACCTGTCACTGGCATTTGATTGAAGACATCATCGATGAGTACGTGACATTTTGACCAAAGTCGAGCCACCACACACTTATTGCCAGACCGACAATGTTTGATGCTTATATTAAATAACTATTTAAGTAATTTCAAATTAATGTGAAGTGGTCTGAGCCAAGTCACTCATAGCCATAGCCATAGCCATAGCCATAGCCATAGCCATAGCCATGTATTGGTTTCTGAATAATGTGTGCATTGGAAATGCAAAACCTCAATATAGAATTCGAATTTCATTAACTCTGCTCGATATTGTATATATATGTGTGTGTGTGTGTGTATGTGTGTGTATGGACATGGGCTGGAATATATTCCTAATGGCCAATGTTTGCCCGACTTTCAAGCATTATGGCAATTATGATTTAAGAGTATTGTACTCATATATAAGCGTGCAGTGGGAGTGGCTTGTTAAGTGGGCGGTCTTGGCCTTGCAAAAAGGAGCCTAAAAGTGAAGGGGTTAGGCCATTTGCATATATTTTAAAAAAGTTAGTCACTCTGCATTTACAATAATCTTAATTGTTGGAACTTCTGAAATTACCGATGTTCTTGTGTGGATGGGTTGTTGTCCTTAGATATCAAAAGTAGATACAAACAGTAAAAACTATCAACTTCTTAATGCCAGCACTGATTATCATTATGTTAAATGTTATTTCTGGAGTCTATAAAGTTATTGCCAGCCTCTATAATAGAAAAAACCTTTATTAATGATTTAACCATCAAATTTTGTTATATTCGCAGTCTTTTGGCAAGACCCAATCCAATCCCATACCAGGTACACTAAAATTCATTAATTTTCGACTCCATCTAAAGGAGGAGACATTATGTGTTCATTAATGGGAAAGTTTTGTCACGCCACTCATCAGTAACACATCAGTGGGTATTGGGATTCTATTATTCAACTTGGTTTTTATTATTTTATTTATTTGATTTTGTTACGCTTATTTTTTACTTTATGAGAGCGTATATAATTAAAATAATAGCAGCAAAGCCTAGTTTTATTATTAATTATGCAAGCACACACAGAATACACACACACACACACGCACACATTCACGCTCATTCATTAATAAAACATAAGCTGTGTAGGCATACAGATGGACCTGAGGAGAGGGTGCAGAGGTTAGCACCGCGCATGGCATATTCAATATTGTAGTTCGATATAGATTTTTCTTTTTTTTTTGTTGCCGTTGCCATTGTTGTTGTTATTTCTTTTTATTGTTGTGTTTGGCTTTTAATGCCAATTAATTACATAATATTTAATACACATGTTACTCTTAGCATGGTCTATGTTTTTATTGTAATTGTTGCTGCCACAAAAGTGCGTAGCTAATTTATGCACAAGCCTCTCCTGCCACGCTTAGTAAATGTGGTTGTTGTTGTAGACCCACTACGACTAGAACATCAGAAATAACCATAAATAAACTCTTAAAGAACTAAGAAGACAGTCTGTACGAAGGAAATGATAGAACATCTTTGTCGTAAACTATGTCGGGCAACCACGAATAAGTATCGTAAAAATATGTTTTTCAATTGAAATTGTAACCAAAACTAATCGCCGCATCACAATATCGCTGACCTATCAAACGTAAAGCCGTGGCGACATATTCCCAGAATCTTTGGTTACTTTAACAATAAATTTATGAGCCATTTTTAATGCTTTAAAAATGAAAATCTCGACGCGTGTATAGGAGAGGAAAACAAAAAAAAAAAAATGGAACGAAATCCGGGTCCATCGGCCGAGGAGCAATAAAACTGCGTCATTTTGGGCGGCATAAAAAATCGTTTTGTTCCCTGACAGCAAACATCAGCAAGAGCGAGCCAGCAAGCGAGTTTTAGAGAGAGAGAGAGACTGAGCGCGCAAAAAAAAAAAATCATGTCATGTCATTGTCGGCATCGTAAAAATGTTATCAGCCATAATAACGAGCCACGATTTTGGGCCGCAGCGTATTACGATGCTTGCGAGTGGCTAAGGGCGTCGGGGGGTACGGATGAGGACGGACTGTCGCCGGCGCTAATGGTGCGCAGCTAATGACAGAAAGGGCGGGTGCGGGAGAGAGAGAGAAGTACAGGGATGATATACTGCCGCATTGTTTGCTTTAAATTCCACTGCTGCTCGATATTCCATTTTGCAATCTGAATGATTTTGCCCTTTAAATTTGCTGCAGTTCGCCATTCTGAGTTCACAGCATTTGGCCAACTTACGCTTAATGGTAATAAAAAGTAAATCAAATCAGTGTCCTTAATCCCTGAATTGATGTGGGGCTTCCTTGATTGGAAGAAGACTCTCTCTATTCCATACATTCAGTTGCCTTGCCTGGCATGCGAGACGCAGCAAAGCTCTCCCTGAGTATGTATGTATGTATCTTGCTGTTCTTTTCCTTATTTTGTTTTGTACTCATGCGACGGCATTTTTCACTGTCTATGTGTGTGTGAGTGTGTATACAATTGAATATTTCTATGTGTGTGATGCTGCTAAATGGAAAGCCCATAGAGTGTGGTCTTTAATAATGAAATCTTTATACTTATGCATTTTATTTCGTAATTCCCGTGCTTAGTGGATAGCCGTTTGTTACCTGCCAACGTTGCGTATGCGCAATTGCTGTCTTTGGTTGCCAAAAATGAACTGCCAAAGTGTGTTGCACTCATTAATCAAATGCTAAGGAAGGGCAGTCCTTGCCCCAAAAAGTATGCAACGGTATGCGCAAGTGTTTGTGCATGTTGAATATGCATTTAAAATAAAACGAAAATCCGCACGGAGAAGCTAAGTGAAAAAGCGAACAAGAGACTCAGAAAGAGAGAGAGAGAGAGAGCGAGCGAAAGAGAGCGCGCGTGCGAGAAGGGGAGAGGCACTAGTGGAGCTGAGCTTGGGGAGGCTCCTCGGCATTGTATTTTATGCTATTTGCATTTTCCCTTTTTCGCTTTCTTCTGCATTCTTTTTCACTTTTTATCTTTTTTTTTGTTTGTGTTCTCCCCTCTTTTTTTTTGGCAAGGCAAATAGTAGCGAGTACATAAAAAAATCAAGTTGAGAGGGGCCAGTGCACACACACTTATAGAGCAAAAGAGACAGAGATATAAATAATATGACTAAGTGTGTGTGTGTGTGTTTGTGCAAAAAATGGGCGTGCCGCCCCTTCGTAACACACTCACACTCAAACACACAAAAAAGAACCAGCAAAAAAATGCATTTTATATGCAGATGCATGGCGTAAATTGTAGTTACGTACTAAATAAGTAAAATAGCACTGAGTATTTTTCACTTAACATGCAGTAAGGAAAAAAAATTGTGATGCGGCAAGAGCAGAAGGAGGAGTGGCGCGAAGCGTTGGAGAGGAGGGGATAGTTCAGTCAGGGCAAACCTCTTAATTGGATGCATGCAGGCAAAATAACATGCGAGGCGTGCTCAAATTGTAGGCAGAGTGTGCCTCAACAAAGGGGTGAGAAGGAGATGAGGTTGGGCGAATCAAAATGGAGGATAAGTTAACTAGCCGACGGCTAATTAAAACCTGAAATGTTGGCCACCCTTGAACCTACCTACCTACCTACCTACCTACCTACCTACATTTTATGCACACTCGTGTGCAGGTGTGCGAAAGGTTCTTGCATTTGGAATTGGACTAAGACAAGAGAACCGAAAGCAAAATGCGAGTCTTTAGAAAGAGATTGTGCCTCAACATGCTTCCCAATGGTGTGTGTGTGTGTGTCTGTGTGGAGATGGAAATGTTGCTCTCGTTCTACTTGCTAGCCTGATCTGTATGGGCTTATGTTAGAAATAAAAGCCAAAACAATAGTCGCAATAAGGAAACAATGTCAAAATTAACAAAACACAAACAGAGCAGAAACTCATTTAAGGCGCTAAACATTCGCAACAATTTCGACAACAATAAGGACAAGCCTGTTCCATACACACACACACACACACACACAGGCATGCACACACACACTCGGTACACACAAAACATAAATTACAATTTCCTCACTTTGTCTCTTCTGCGTTTCACAAAAGGACTGCGGCAACTTTTCGAAATTGACAAAAACGAGGTTAATGAAAAGATTAGCTAAAGTATAAGAAAATCCCGAAGCAGTCGTGGTGCTCAGTGGATGGTGGTGGGGAATGGGTGGAGTGGTAGCCCATTGACATGAAAATATGAAAATTTATGCCAGGTGGAACCTTTTTTGTGACATTTCCATTTTGGTGTGGGCTCACTTGGAATATCCTTTAAGTGAAAATCTTGGCGTGCATTAAATAAAACTTTTGCCTTGCTCTCTGTTATTTTTTATATTCTTAATTTTATGCCGTTGAATACGCCTTGGTTTGGCCAATCCGCCGCCCCCTGCAAGGACCCCATCCCCTACCTCCCTTTGCTCATTTTGTCAAGTTAATGGAGAATAATAAAGCGCAAAAGTAAATAAGCAAACAGAGCGGAGACTCAGAAACTACAACAATAAAAAAAGGCGGCGCAAAAGCTGAATCGGCAAAACGGCCGGAAAATAAGAACGGACGACGAAAGCCCCGGCCAACGGGCAAACGGGCGAACGGGCGAATGGGGAAACGGGCAAACGAGAGTCTCCGACCCTAGAACCAGGACCAGCAAGGAGCAGGGCCAGCAAGAAGAAGGCATCTTTTTGTTTTATGCGAAATGCACTAAAAATATATTTAAATTTATTTCATTCTGCCTCAAATGAACTGCAGAGCGCGCTGCCATCCAAAAGCTGTTTACTGGCAATGGGATGCGATGAGCGGGAGGGAAGGAAGTGGGAATGGGCTTCGCCTTGGGCTCAGGCATGGGAAGAAGTGCAGCAAAGGCTTATGGGTAGACCAGGCCCTTGGTTGCCATGACGCCAGCAAGGCGACAAGGACGAGTTCCCCATTCTCCCTCTTCCTTCATTTCGTTTGTCCTCTATTTTGCTGCTGTTTATTGTAATAAACTTGATTGCGCATCTCTTATGATTTTTTTTTTAGCTCTCTCGCTCTCTCTCTCTCCCTCTCGCGCCCGCTCGCTTTGTTTTTATATATAAAAAAAAAAATTTTATGAAATTTTTGGCAATTGAACTCAAGTTTTAATGGAACGCCATAAATTAGTTGGGTCCGTCGACGATGTAGTCGCTGTCGTCCTTCTCGGCCACTTGAGTCCCGCTGCGAAATTGGATACATGCGCTTAATAAAACACTCGAGAGGATGCCCCAAGCCGGCCACTGCCATTGCCACCGCCACTGTCACTCGTCGGTTTCTGCCCCCAGAATGCTCATCCATTCGTTTGCTATGAGCGGCGCTTGGCAACGACATCAATTCATTTCGTGCACAATTAGATTGTTGTTGTTGCCGTTCAGGCAGGGGCTCACTCGCACACATACTCACTAACACACACACACACACACACACACATGCAAGGCCAAAGTTTTAAATATGCTTTCCAACTTTTCTCAATGTCATTGGCCAACGGATAGTCGTCACATCACCCACTCACCCCGCCGTCGGTCAGACGATAGGTCTGGAATCCGTTTGCATTTTGCCAAGGAAGCGGACTCAATGGACCTCGCATAGTTTCGAATGAATTCAGCACTCAAAACTTTTTTTAATTCATCCATAGCGCAGGGGGGGATCGAGAATTGCAAAGTTGTAGACATATCAAAGTGCCCACTAAAACTTTCTACAGCAGAAAAATCGACAATGATTTTCGTGTACGTAGGATTTGGATTCGGATTCGCGATCCCTTTTAAAAAATTGTTTCTAATTAGTTTGACTGCATTTTTTTGCATTTCGTTGCGTTTTTGCGCTGATGATTCATTAGTTCAGCTGCCGAAAAGTTTGTGTGGTTTTCATTTGGTTTATAGGTATATTCTGTCACCGAAATAGAGGTTGATAAATATACTAGATGCAATTTTCGCCTGCTTTTACTACTGCTAGTAACTGGAACAGAGAATATCAAAGTCGTTGTTTCAACTTTCAAATACTGTTTGGTTGTTCCCTTTTGCCGACTCCCGGTAGTACGATAAACACATTTTAGTTCTCCCATCTCAAAGTTTGGCTTATAGTTTGCCCAAAAATTAAAGTATCAGGACGGAGAGCTAGACAGCCAAAAGCTAAAATGCTTTGACGTGTAATTAAGAGCAAACCTGAATGCTTTAGATTCATTCTTCTAATTCATCGAAGATACAAAACTTATTGAGAGCAATACAGTCTATTTATTTGGTGACCCATTGCTCAGCAGGTTTGCTTTTGTGTGACCTGCTGTCGCAGCTCTCACATTTTGGTTTAATTTGTAAATGGATTTAACTCGTTTCTTTGACGCACAAATATTTATTTCCTGCATTATCGCCCTAACTACGGTTGTTACATGCTAAACTCGACATGTACCGCATTACCTCCCGGTACAAAAATATCTTTCTAATCTGCAGCTTGAAGCACGAAGCAGCCCCATTTGACAGAGCAGGAATGACTCTAATAGAAGGGGCAGAAGGATGGCAAGATGCGACTCGGGTCTGCACTTTCTGCAGCTGCCATGTTCCATGTGCCAGACGTGACTGAAAAGTTACTGCTATCAGTTTTAGTAGCAATAGTTTTTACTCCTCGCAATTAATTTATGTGACAAACTGTTTGAAAAGTTTGAAAACCGCCGCTCAAGCAACTCAAAGCACATTTTACTAAATTCAAATGTAAACCCAACATACAAAATTTCAACCGCACTTAAGGGCCATTGACTTTCACGTAGAAATGATGGTGGTAATTGCAATTTATTTGGTATTTAACGCAACCATTAACCAACTCAAGTGTTCACTTTTATGAGTAGTAGATTCTTATTTGGGCATTGCGATTTTTTCTGTTGCATAAATGTAAGACACCTACTGTCGCGGAAACAATTTATTTTTTACAAAAGTTTTGTTATGGGAACAGTCTATTTTGGTAAAATATTTTTAATCGATGTGTCTATTTGGTACAATAATGAAATCGGCAAACGGCCACTCAAGTTTTGGTATTTTTCTAGCAATAGGAAAAGAATCTGAGAAAAATCTGATGAAAATGAAAGAGAGAAGACCCATTCGATTCGAGCTTTAAAGTCGAATGACTGAATGACAGATCCATCGATGCCAAAATCGGGTCATTCGAGTAAGATTATATACATACATATATATTAATTATTACCTTGAGGAACACCTCCAACTCCAACACATACACACGATACAGGTATCCGATTTTGAAGTAGCCTCTAAGATAAATTTTTTAATTACCAATGGACCAAACTTGAAAACATTATTCAACAGTTTGAAAGGATCTGTTTAAGTACGTAGACATTCTTCATACGTTCGTGCGTAGATACATTCTCCATTCGTTTGAATTTAATATTATTTCAAAAATTAGAGTAAGATAAGAAGTAAAAATTATTTACTTAAGCTTCATCTTAAAGTTTTAAGAAAAAAAAATAAGTCCTCTAGCCTGCGATTATCTTTTAATAAAAATCAATTATTGATCTAAGACGCTGAATTTAACAAATGGCATTTATAGGAGCCATATGGAGGAGCCATAATACACTGCCAGCAGTAGGTAGAAGCCTTCATAGCTACATATATGAAGTCGTCTGTTAGTGTTGATCACAAATATATACACTTTTAATGGTCCAAAGTGCTTCCTTCTATGCGTTGCACACTTCTGACCAAAATTAAAATACTTCTTTGTAAGGGTAAAAAAAAACCTGCTTTTATGTTTACGCAAAGTAAAAACTTTAGATTTATTGGATTTAAAATTTTTCACCCTTCTTTAATGTTCCGCCCTTTAACGTATTTTTCATTAGGAAAATGTTTTCAAGAGCAGGCAAAAGTTTTATCTAAATTTTATAACGACTTGAGTTCAGAAAAAAGTTTACACAATCAACGGCAACACAGGCGACAACAGAACTATATATATAGAGAAAGATATAGGACTGACTGATAATGGGGCACAAAGACATGCGGCCGTGTAGAATACTTAAAAAAGAAAACGAATAAGAAAAAGAATGAAGCAAGACAAGGGCAAGACGGTGGGGGGGGGGGGGGGGGCAACGTTTCGTTTGAGGCAAAATTACGAAATCCTTTTGGTATTATCCTGTTTCTAGATTAAAATGAACTATTGCATGGCAACAACAACAACAACAACAACAACAACGATGAACAATGGCAGTGGCAATAATAATACAAGCAAACGATAAGCAACACGAACGTGAACAAGCAACAAAGCAACAATGTGATAGAGTGAGAGGCATAGAGAGCTAGTGTTAAAGAATGAACGGATGAACGGACGAAAGAATGAATGAATGAATGAATGAATGAGTGAAAGAAGCGCCAACAAGAAACAGTGCAAAAAAATCTGTGAAAGACGCCAGGAACAACAATAATGGCAAGGATAATAATAAGAATTAAGCAAGAAAACACATCACAGACATGAACGGACTGCCAGACGGACGAACTGAGATAGAGAAACGGTGAATGGGGGGGGGTGCTGCAGATTGGGTGTTTGGTTTGGTTTGGTTTGGTTTTCGGGGATGAGACTGGGAGCTGGCACTGGGACTGAGAATGGGGCACCGAATGGTTTTGTGAACAGAGTACAACACAAGGCTTCCGTTTCCGCAGCCATTTTCGTGGGGATTTATTAGTTTTTGCTCGTTAGAACTGCGCACAGCCAAGCCAGTTGAGAAGTGTTTGAGCGGGGCCTAGGACTAGGACGACGAGAAGAAAAACGGCAAAGCAGGGAGGGGGCATGGAAGCGGCAGCAGCGACTTCATGAACCAACAAAAATTAACACCCAGTGCAAAAAGCAGAAAACGAACGACTGAAACACACATAAGCTGCTTGTTTATAGTTACAGCTTATGCTGCCACGCAGCAGCAGCAGCAGCAGCAGCAGCCATCTTCCCCTGTCACCGCCATTCCCCACTTGCTCTCTCCACTCCTCTGGCCATACTGTAAGCAATTTTCTTTGGCTAAAACTGCAGTCGAGGCGACGGCAGCTTCTGTTGCTGATGTGCATCAAAGTGAGAATGATTGATTCAATTTTAAAGTTGTTGTTGCTGCCCCTGTGTGCGGGTGGGTTGATTGGTTGACTATGTGTGTGTGTGTGTGTGTGTGTGTGTATGTTTTAAGCACAGTTGGCTGCTCAGTTGTGCACCCTTCCGCTCTCCCTCACTCTCCCCCTTTTACTCTTTAACAAATAATCTAGCCAGCGTCCACGTCCATTCGTTTGTAGTCGATGCAGCTTTTTGGGGTCATGATGGAGCTGGCTGACTTTTCTCTTCTTGTTACCTCAGCCACTAATACCAGAAATAATTACAAAAGTGAATTTATGTTGCTGCGGCGATAACAAATGCTTTTTAGCACCCATAACCCACTCTGCCTCTGCAACACACCCTTCAGCGCCAAGCTCGCATACTGAAGTCGAAGATTTATATTTCGCATGAGATGGCAGTAGAGGGGCGGGGAGAAATGGAAAAAAAAAATACCGAAATGCGCGTAACTTTTACCAATGACGCAAAGAAATGCTCAGCGAGAGATGGGGGCAGGACTTGGGACTCTGAATGAGCTATGGTCTGCAAAGTGCATGCATCCGCAGGGACGGATGACGTCTCGACTGCAGCCCTGAATCCATCTCTAGCATGTGGCTCACAGAATATTTCCACAAAACTGAACTTTCTTCATCAAGTTTTGCAACATCACAGATTAAAATTTGACTTTCTGACACTGAAAGAGAGACAGACTTCTTACTTCGACTCGGAATTAGTTTGTGTACATATGTATATGGGCGTGTGTGTGGGTGGGGAGGGCTGTAGAGGGCATGGTTGTTTTATGGATTAAGCTGAGTGACTTTCAAATTAGTAGATGCGCATAGAAGTTCATTAGCAAAAGGCAAAAGTTGCTTGATTGACACAGTGCTTCAACCAATATTCTCTTGCACTAGCTCCTCTAGCTGCTGTCCTTTGCTCACTGTTTACCAGAGTCCTTTTTGAGCTCCCATTTATAGTTGGCAACAAATTTGAATAGAAAACAAAGCAAAAGGCCCAAAATAATATGATGTAACTGCAAGAAGAAGTGAATACATTTCTTAATCTTGTTCATTTCTTCCCTCTCGTTACTTAATTTTCATTCATTTTTCTTCGACCATTTATCTGATTACGCCTGCCATTTAAAAGGGTACTAAAAACCAATCACTTAGTATCGCAACGGTTCGCCGGAAAAAAATGATCTAACTAAATTATTTCAAGCGAAAACCAAAAAAGGCTCGCAAAAAAGAAAAGGGAAAACAATCGATGCAAGGTACTTGGATAATTGGCGCTTATTGATACTTGAGCGCCACATAATCGCTCTAATTACTTTGCAAACTAACTTTAATTGGCCAAACGGCAGACTAGAGCCAGAACGAGAACAAAAACAAGAGCGAAAACGAGTTCGAAAACGAGATAACGGCGTCAATTACGACGCTTTGCGGTGGATTCCATCCAACCCGTGGCTCACCGGGTGGGTTGCATGTCTGGCTGACATTTGGCCATGCTGGGTCAGTGTTGAGGCAATCTAACAGGGAAGTGGCAGAAAATATTCCTTTTTCTTCTGAGACCAAACACTTGAACCCGGGCGCTTCAATAAATAATATAATAATAATCCAATCATATTGTTACATCCGCGGACAAAGCTGCAATCCGCAGCTGAAGCAGGACTACCCTCTCTTCTGCTAGCCATTCTTCCGCTGTGGCACTTCCATCAACCATCCATCCACTCGGCAGGCAATCATCACCCCGAGATGAAGGAAGGGACAAGGGCGTCTTATATGCGTCTCGCTCTCCTTAGGCGAAGGCGCAGCGGAAATTGCAATACAAGCCAAACGAAGACTGCCAAAGGCGGAGGCAAACGCGGCTAAGCAGCTTAAAGACGCATCATCGATGCCAGTCAGCTGAAGATTTATTGTTTTGCTCTTCACTTCTTTCAGAAAATATCCTTTGTTTTCGACTTGATTCTTTTATACTATAAGTACTTTTGTCTGATGGACAGCTTGCTTTTAATTTGCTAAAACTCAGCCACACATTCTCCTTTAACTCCATTCGCCTGTCATGTCCATCAAAATAATTCACTCTTGGCCCCATTGCGTTTGCTTGCTTGAGGCTACCGACAATTGTTTGCGCCAATCAGCAGATTGTGCAATATTAATTTGGGTCATTTGCAGTCGAGTGCTGTCCCCCAAAATCGCCCAATGCGGTCCCCAAAAGATGTATCGCATCTAAGCAGAGGCATTATTCAGATTCACAGTCAACTCTTGCCAATATATTGGTAGGCAAACTGAAAAAACGAACGCCTCACCGGCACCTGCCATTATTATCAGCTTTCAATCCCGGCCTCGTCTCCGTCTCCGTCTCCGTCTCCGTCTCCAACTCTGACATCAGCCAAGCATTACGGCCTCGCTAGCTGACTTTAATGTGATTTGGTAGGCACCGCTGATTTGTCAACTCTCGGTCCTGCTCTCTTCTAACCAGAATCCAGCATCCAGCATCCACCATCCGACATCCGACATCTAGCATTAAGGTCTTTAATAATGGCCTCGCATTCAACGATTTCCTTCCTAGGATATTCCCTCTTCTATTTTGCGGCAAGGTGAAAATTGCAAATTACAGCAAAGCAAATAAAACGGCGACAAAGACCTATCCGAATCCGGGAAATTACCAATGGAAGCGACTGCCGCTGTTGCTGCTGCTTCTGCTGCTTAAGCCAAATTGAATTCAGCGCTTTGATGGCAGACTTTTCTCCCATTAGGGGTTAGGGAAGGGGGGGAAAAAATTTTTTAGCTGTGGCATTTCAAAGAAATTGTCATGACAAATTGAAATAATTTCATTGGCTTTTGTGGCTTGCCATCAAACATACATTTACCCACATACATACACAAACCAACGACGATGAAAGAGCGAAAGGACGAATAAAGCCCCCAAAAATTTGATGCAATAAATTAGAAAAATTTACGTACAAACATTGGTTGACTTTGGCATTTGTTTGCCGTTTAATGGAGCGTGCAGTTTTCAGGAGAGAACGAGCCTGAAAACGAGAAGAAGGCATTTGAAATCCACTGATTTCTGATGACCAAGCGAGGGAAATGTTGCTTATATCAAAATTATCGTAATTTGGGTAAATATAATGTTAGAAATGCTAAATAATAATAGATTTAGGACAGTTGACAGAAATCAAAGTTGATGTATAAATAAGCACTCGATGCACAAATTGTGTGCGTGTGTGTGTGTGAAACATGGAAACAAAAACAAATGTCAACGCAAATGTCTCAACTTGGACGCTAAATGTTTGCCCGGCAATGTCACTTTCTTCTTCCCTGTTGCCATCGCACAATGTGCAAAATTTCAAGAATGTCAACGAAGACATTGTGAAAATGGCCAAAGAAAACTAAGCAAAATAATACAAGCGCACACAGACAAACAAAAACACACAAATACAAATAGAATGGTGAGGAGGAGGGGGTGTGGAGAGTGGAAAATGGGAATGGCAGGACTAAGGCGAATGTGAAGTAAGCCAAAACAGGCAATGGACATGGCAAAACATTTAATGTAAACGTTTTGTCGACAAATGTCAAATGACCACTTCTCAAGGACGAGAGCACAATGGTAAGAGCAACGCATCCCCAACGCAGGGGATCGGCAAAGGCGTGGGGGGGAAGGAAAGAAAAATACCTTTAATTCGATTTAATGCTCGAAGCGAGTCGACACGAATCGCCTCGATTTGCCTCAGATTAAGCAACACAATCAATGACAATTTGCCTCGCCAATGAATAAAAGAACAAAGGGCTTGCTCCCTGTACGTGTGTCTCTGTGTGTGTGTGTGTGTGCGTGTCTTCTGACCTGGCTAACAAGTTCATTTCATTACGGAAATGGAAATGGCATAATTAAATGTTAATGACGGCGTCGGCCAGGACCGTTGTCGCCCCGGGTGCATCCACGTGCCCAAATAAATCATTTTCCAACTGCCCCCAACTCTAGCCGATGTTAGCCAACATGAATGCGGCTTTTGCAACTCATGGCCTCGTGCTAAACCAAATTAGAGGCAACAAAAAAGCAAACAAAATAATCAGTAAATGAGCATTTTTTGCGCCCAAAAATGAACAATATCACACAAAATGGACAAAATTATGAAAGACTCAACTTAAAGAGGCTAGAGCCAGCCCACTTCTCCAGTCATTTCAGTGCAAATCTTGCTTTTTCCAGACCAGACGCCATAGACATTTGCAACATTCTGATCACCCAAGTTGCAGCACACACACACACACACACAGACACGCTCACACATGTCTGCATTGAAATAATTTTTATGATTATTTCTTCCTTCCGTTGGCTCACATTCGTAGTTCCAGCTTTTATGGTGGCGCTGCCACAGCTCCTAAAAGTATGTGATGCGCCGTTTCATGCGCTTTCTATGTATTTTCTCTTGTGGCATTTAAGTGTGCTTCAGTCAGGATCTGCTCCTAGCTGATGCTGCTGCCGACTGTGTCCAGATAAGCACAGTGGAAATAAACATTACGAGTGCGAGTTGTGGATAGCTACTGAGATTATGCAATGATCACCCTGGCTTTAGTAATCAGAGAGCAATTGTGCTTGAAAATGTGTGGCTGCGGGGCAGAGAGCACACAAAAGGAAACTCAACAGATGGCATGAGAAAGAAAAACTTTCACCCACTAATTGTTAGCAACTGGTGCATGAGCCATCATCACTCGGTAAAGTCGAATGTGAATTTCAATTAACTTTATCTTTGTCAAATGATTTTATTGTCCCTTAAATATGGACTCATCTCTCGCTGCTCTCTTTCTTCATTTGATATGTTTATTTTTTTTGAAAGGAAAATAGTCAATCAGTCATAAAGGATAATATAGTTGTAGTTTAAAGATTGTTAAGTCAAGTCTAACGACCAAACTGTCATTCATCACAGTGTTTAAAATCTGAGGTTGGAAACAGACTGCCCTATTAACTGCAGAACAGAATTTTATATAATTTCGTCACTCCTTAGGACCCTAACAAGCCGATATGAAACGATTCGAAAAATAGAACGCTAACCACTTAGCATTCATACATCAATCGCGTAAAGCGTTTGATCAGTCTTTTAATAATGTTAAAACTAAAACATGATCCACTTCAGTCCGAGAATAAAATGTATTTTGCTCTATTTTGGATAAAAGTTCGATAAACAATTTTGTAAAAAGAATTTTGCCTCACAGTGCAGTACTGTGAGCGTTTTGTGGTTGTTTTTGTTGTTGCTTTTGCTCCTGCCGTTGTCCTCCCTACTGACTGGAGTATGGAATTCCTTGGATTAAATGTTATGTTGGCATTATATTTCTTTCTCTTTACGCCCATCAATGTCTACCACGGCCTCGTCCTGGACCATTTGGATGTGTTTTTTCCCTGTTTGTGTGTGTGTGTGTGTGTGTGTGAATGTGTGTGTATAAGTAACGCATGCTGAGTCTTAATGTCTTCTTTTTCATGGTCTGACTCTGGCATTGTTGTTATTTTGGCACTAGCGATGGGTTCGCTGCTGCTGCTGTTGCTGCTGCTGCGCTAATAGCTGCGACACTGGGACACGAAAAGTGGAATTTGACTTTTTGGAGCGACAAAATAGAGCAGAGAGTTAAGTAAATAATGCCAACACATGTAATACATCAAGAAGGCGTGGGTGGGCGTATACCATTATTTTTGTCATTTTATTTTGTGTGTTGGGTTTATTTATGGGAGGGGCCTTTCTCTAGGCCCTTAAAGTGGTCATTGTACTCAATCCGAATTGCCTTTGGCTTGCGAGTTAGTTTTGTTCTGTTTTGCTCTCTGTCCTCTCTGCCTTGTCCTGTGGCCCACAGATATTTAATTTAATTTACTTTAATTCTATTTTGCTGCACCCTTGCTGCACGGGCTCAGAGAAAAGCGCAAGAAAAGCAGCCAACACTGCCAAGTGCATAGAAAAGAAAATATAATAATATTAAAGCGTTTTTTTGCGACATGGAACTAAGCACTTGTAAATCCCAACAGAGGATGTGCCGTCAAGTTAGTCTCAAACACAAACACACACACACACACACGCACAAGCAGGAACGCATGTGTCGTCCTCGCCCGAGTCCTCGTTGCACTTATCCGCATGCAAACACGAGGAGGCAAGCAAAGTTCCTCCCTATCCTGGATGTGGATCTGAATCTGGGCGTGTGGATAGGGGTTGTGGATGGTACTGTGTGTGTGTGTGGCCAAACTCATAGGAACTTATGCATAAGTGACATTAAGAAAAAGCTCTTCAAATGCAAGAGAAACACTTTGGCAGGACGCCGTTGCTGCCACCGCAGCCGACAAGGAAAATAGGAAAAACCCAAGTAAAAGTTTTCTCAGCTGAAAGCAGAGAAAAGAAAAAAAAATATATAGAAATGCTCTATATACACATGCATACACACTTACATACACACATATATGCACATATATATGGATAAAAATGGCAAAATTCGAGGCATCCAACGAATGCAGCCAAATGAACGCAAACTTTGGCGGCATTAGGGATATGGCAGCGTCTCCGTTTTCATGCAGCGAAGGATATGCAATCATCATGCGGATTTCCATAAGAAGGCAAGCGAACAGCCAACAGCGAGCAGCGACTCTAAGGCAAATAGAAAATCAAGTGAGGACAATCCCTCCCCCCCCCCTGAAAAACACACACACACACACACTTAAATATATATACTTTTGTATACATGTACGAGTAGCTAAGCTGATGCGCGCAACTGGCTTAGTTCAATATCCTTTTTGGTGCAACTTTAAACTATTTTCAATGGCATATCCGGGATGCATCTCCGCTTCGTTTTGACTTTGGCTTCGATTCCCCGGATAGTCGAATGTTTGTGCACTCACTCACTCATTCCACTTAAGTTCCCCTGCTGGACTCTCGAATGCCCCGCCTAGCCTACATGCTGTTTGGCCTTTTGACCATATAGAAATTTATAAGTTGCCTTGGATACTCGCTCTCTGTGCGTGCTTATTGACATATCTCACTCTTTTTTCCCACACGGCCCCTCACCTCTCAAGCCACGTACTTTTTATTTTTATCCATCTCCTTCTTTCATTCGCTGAAAAGTGCTTTGCAATTTAGAAAAGTTTGTTCTATGGCAGAAAACGAGAGAGAATGAGAATAAGCCAAACGCCAATTCCAAGAGCTAGGAGGAGAGATTTACCGCAGATCAGGACTCGTTTCGTTGGTGGAAAAGTTGAAAAATTGTTTTCCGTGGTTTGGCTGAAACTCTTTGACATCAAACAAAATAAAATACAACACCAACAACAAAATGAGTTGAGTAAGTGTTACGAAACTTTCGTTTCACATGCAAACAATATCAAAAACTAAATTAAAACATATGACAAATAGCTTTAATAAGTAATGCCACGGCTCCTTTCATCCATCTACTCTCCCAGCAGGGCTTAGAGTCTGTCCATCCACTACAATTGGGAGGCCAATCATTTACCCACTATCGGAACTGCGTCAGCTTGCATTGTCTGGCTTGGCTCGAAAAGCGCAGTTTTTAACATTTGCCATTGGCCTCCACTGACCAGTCAGTGCAAATATGCGACCAAACTCACATACCAAACATTCACAAAAAAAAAGCTACTCACTCATCGGGGGAATGCCGACTTTTGAGTTTCTCTGGAAAGAGTGAATCAGAGTGAATCAAGTCCAAATAGAAGCTGAGATAGGACTAGTCTTAAGATGAGACTAATTGAACTATGAAATAGCCGTTCAATAAGAAGTCCGAGAAAAAATCTTTAGGCATTAGAAAGTTTTCCATTCTTGAGAATTTCAACAGAAATTGTCGTCAATACAATATCCCTTTGGCA
Organism: Drosophila nebulosa; assembly: GCA_024703675.1. Classification (NCBI taxonomy): domain Eukaryota; kingdom Metazoa; phylum Arthropoda; class Insecta; order Diptera; family Drosophilidae; genus Drosophila; species Drosophila nebulosa. The sequence continues at coordinate 5,160,501 of JANFPS010000004.1, read as the reverse complement.
TGAAGTGAAACAGTAAAAACGAAAGAATTAAGTGAACATTCATTTTTGGGATTGCCTAAAATAGCAAACTAGTCTTATTTTATTTTGCCAAGTTTTTACTTATCTAAAATGCATTCTAGTCATTATCTAAAGGATTATGATATGGTCGAAAATCGAATGATTACAGGGTATAAGGAAAGTTTTTGCAGGCAACTACAAAAAAAAAATGTGTTGCCTACCAACGGGCGCTGTAGAGTGTCAGCTGCTGCTTTCAAAACGAACGAATTTTTCGAATTCAGGCATGCAAAAATAACAAATACACGCATTCCCCTAGGAAGAGAAAACGCTGCCGTGGCTCTTTTCGTTCAATGGTTGGCCATTTGGTATACTGCAATTGGCAGCAGTTAGCGACCGCATACACCAATGGCAATACCCACACCCGCATCCGCACACACACACACACAACACACACACACACACCCATGCAGTCGCACATGTCGCCGTTTATTGATTCAATCATTGGAAATGTGTTAAGTCTTTTAAAGCAGGAACAAAAATTTTGCTAGCATTTTGCTTCAAGTTTTTTGCAGTTAGTATTCCGTTGCCTCTTTCCCCCATTTCCCCCTTTCTTCGGCAAGCAACTCGACCCTTGGCTTCATTCTTTTTGTTGTTTTTTGTTTGTTTGTGAGTTGCCTTTTTTTGCGAGGTTTGTTTTTTTTCTTGTTGTTGTATTTGTTTGCATTTTTTGTTCAACTCCACTGTCGACTGTTTGCTTTGCGTTGCTTTAACGCTATTTTGTTTTGTTCTGTTTTGTTAAGCACTTTTCCACAGTATTCTGCTAGATGACCGACCAACCGACCGACCATTCGCTATGTTTTTTCCGTACCCAAGCCCAGACCCAACCCCTCACACTCAGCCTCATCCGGATCCAGTTCCTCTTCAATTCTGGGTTGGTTTTCGTTTTTTTTTTTTTTTTTTTTTTTTGGGCCGTAAATTTATGCTAACAGTTCTCCATTGAAAATGCATAAATTTATGTGTTTACACTATGTGCAGGCATTTACTTTGCGGATGGCGAAAGCGGGTAATGGGGAATTCGGCAGGACGAAGACGGGAGGTGGAGTGAGCCATGGGGCCACATGTGTTTACTTAGCACTTTTTATGGCCATGACTATGGACAGTCCATAGTCCATGTTTTATTTACAAACAGTTTGTTTTATTTAGCTTGAATTGGTTTTATTTTTGGCTTAACATTTGGTAGGGACCAAATCTCTTGTCTATGGCGGTTTCCATTTGAAATTTTATAAATTAATATTTGCATACACTGTGTGTGTGTGTGTGTGTGTGTGTGTGTGTGTATGTGTGAGTGTGTTTTTAGTAGCAGGTCTTTTGTCATAAAAATACCAACAGAACCAAATCAAACAAAACTTCGCACGCACAGCTCATAAAATTTAGCTCGAGACTAAACACTTTTCGTTCTTTTTTGTTATCACATGCAATGCAATCGGCGGTAAAGTGAGGAAATGACCTTCTGACCCTTTGCCTTCTGTTCAAAAATTCCATCAACGCCCCAAATGACTTTATGCAAAAGTCGGAAAAGGCGTAAAAACAGGAAAAAAACCAGGAAAAGCGAACAAAACGAACAAACCGAAAGTCAAGCCGAATATAAAAGACCAAAAACAAAAACACAATGCATCAGTGTAGGGTTAAAGACATGGCCCTAACCCTTCAATGGCTGCTGCTCCTGCTGATGCCCGAGCCAAGGAGGCAGTTGGAACGTGCCAAGTCTGGGGCGGGCACATAAATGCGAAATAAAAACCATTTGAATGGCAGGCGACACTCAAAATCGATACGAACTGAAAGGAACCGAGACCTAAATGGAGGACCAATACCAGTATAGATCGAGGGTTAGGTCCGGTAACCGGAGGTAGTAAGTGGAGGCTGTCCAGGCAATGCAAAAAGTACGAAAATGTAAATGGGCCTCGACTTTCGGTGTTGGCAGAATGTTGTGTTGGCTACAGCAAAATAGATGGGCATTTAAGATGAGGTAGTTCCAGTTCCAGTTTCACTGCCACTACCCAAATGGTCGCCCTCCATTTGGCATTAATGAAAAATGCATGAAATTTAAATTGCACCAAAGTGAAACTAGGCCCACCCTTCTACGCCCCCCACCCTCGCCGTCAGGGTCCAGGCTGAAGTGGCCATCTTTTATGGCATCATGCAACAAGCGACACAGGCAGACATTTTTATTGCATACACAAAAATTCGATAGACAAAAGGCGACAAATTCGATGACAACAACGACGCCACTGTCAATTGTCTCCAATTCGGAAACGGTCTGAACGTCAATGGGGAAAAACAGTTTCAGTTCCAGTTCAAAGCAGCAAAAACTGAAAACGAAAAACTGAAAACTGGCAGCCAGAATACACTCATTTTCTATGCGACTGCTACTGCCAAATGTCAAGCAAATTGAGCAATGAAATGTAAACTTTTCATTTGCCATCGACAAAAAAAGAGAGAAAAAATGCACAAAAAAAGGAATTGTAAAATATTTGTCAGGACCGTGAACATGGGAATTCTGCAATTCAAAATGATAGAAGAAAAAGCCAGTAAAATATATATTTCAGCAAAAATCTTTGGCTTATCCGCCGCAATCATTGTTCCGTTCTGGTCTGCTTGTGATTATTTTGATTGCTATAAGCACTTAAAATTAATTATAAACAAAATATTAAGCCTAATTAATACATACAAAATTATAAAGTCTATTTTGGCTTAGAGAACTCCACGGTGGAGCGGCTAGAAAACTGCATTTTTTTTAAACTATTTCAGTGGATTGAAAACTTAACTTTTCCTATCCGACAAATGTTAAATATTTTTTTTCCTATTCACCAAATAATAATTGCGATAAAACTGTAAAGTTGTAAAGTTAAAATATATTAATTTATATTTCACCTGGCAAAGTTTATTCTTTAAATACCTTAAGCAAAAAAAGTATTTAGAGTAATCAGTTTTTTCTATATTTCCTCAGTTCTATTTATATAACCAGAGTCTAGTATACCAATCGAATATTCTTCAGTTAATTCATTGGGCACAGCTTGTTTTCTTTAAGAAATATCTTGAACACAACTTTAATAGATATAATTTCAAGTTTTTAATTAATAACTACTCATTTAATTAATGCAAAATGGATGTCTCTTTCTATTCGAAGTTTAAAGCAAACAGCTACACTTTGTGGTTATATTTTTATTTTAAATAATGCTAAAATGTATGCTTAAAAGTGTTTTGTTGCAGTTATAATTTTTTTTTTTTTTATATTAGTTTTTATTTTTATCTTTCGCAACCGTTTCATATTTTAAACTAATTGGTTACCTACCAAATTACAAATTTATATTTCTTTAATTTTATATCACATCTTTACTATGTCTGTTAAATGGGAATGAGCTTCACTTAATGCAAAATTATTGGGGGACTCTTTAAGAAAGTCTTTCAACCACACAACATGCAATATACGTATACACATAAAGAAGGAGAGAGTGAGAGATGTCTATAGCTAAAGCTACTCAATTGTAATGGCCAGCGGCATAATATTAAATCTTCAACAACTTGGACCAAGCTATGACCACACCCACAAGGCCAACCAACACCTTTTTTTATGCGTTTTCATTTGGAAAACGTTGAAAATATCTTGCCCACGGGGCGTATTAAAATCAATTCATTTAATTTTGATCAAAGCGAAATAAATCTTTGCGCTTTTTGCTTAATTTCCTTCTCTTTTCGTTTTCAACGTTTACCGATGCTGTACAAAAGTGCGGGGTGTTGGGTCGAGGAGAAGTAAGGAGTAGGGAGGAAAATGAGGAAAATCCACAACAACGGCATTGAGTAATTTGGCCTCAGTCCCAGAGGACAAGGACAGGGACTGGGACAGGGATTGGAAGCAGGAATTGGTTTGGGTGTGCAACTGTAAAACGCAAAGTAAGACAAAAAGCACAAATAACACAGAAAATACCGTAAGCGAAATGAGAAATCATTAGTAAGTAAAAAGCATGTAGATGTGTGAGTAAATTCACACAAACACAGAAAAAGAAGGTGAGTAAAAGAGAAAGATAGAGAGAGAGAGAGAGCGAGAGAGGGAGGGAAAGGGAAAAGATAAAGACATACATAAAATGAGAGCAGCGTGTAAAGTTTTTCCTGCCCTGGCTCGTTCTCCTTATCGATGCCAGCGACGGCAACTGAATTAATTTTTCAATTCCCCAAACGAATTCATTGACTTTTTGTGTTCGCCCGCATCCATCCCACCATTTTGCTGGATCCCTACACTCACAAACTCACACTCACACTCACATTGACAAGCACACTCACACATACATACATACATCGCCATCGACATAGACACATGCACAGGCAGCACGTTCTTACCGGGGTATTAAAATCCTTTAAACAGATTTCATTTCGAACGCTTTTGCGGTCGATAAATGCATTTCACTTTAGTGGTTTTTACACACACACACACACACACACACAACACATACCAACAGCAACACACACACATGCACACCCACATGATTGTAAGTATCGCATTCGGTACTGCATACTTTTTGGTTGCTGCTGCTCCTGCTGCTTCGTCTTCGTTTTCTTTTCAATGATTTGCTGGCAAATTACTTTGAGGTGTTGCCTGCTGTCTCTCGCTTCATTTTGCCACTCTCTGCTTTTACTTCTGCTCCTTCTTCTCTTCACTATCCTCACCCTGCGCCCTGCCCCCTGTCCTTTACAGTGTGCAGTACAAAAATTGCCAAATTCATTTCCAAAACAAACATTGGTGTTGGTGTGTTCGAGTGTGTGTGTGTGTGTGTGTGTGTAGGTGTAAGTGAGGGTGCTAGTGTATGTGTTGCAAGTGTTGCCAACCAATTTAAAAGTTTTGCTGTCGCCGTCGACTGGGCGAAAGTGAAGTGCTCGCTTGCTTCTTGCAGTTTGTTCTGTTGTTGGTTTGCTCCTGTTCCATTCTGATGCTGAAGAAAAACAGACAACACACCAACTGCGGGCGCGCGGAGGCATCAGCAGCAGCAAAATCGCGAAATACTCAGTACAGTGGAAATTGCTAGCAACTATAAATTTGGAGGTGCATGAAGCGTAAGTTTGTATCTAGGATTACTAAAGGCAGATGTTTTGTAATGCTAAGACAAGCCTCGATTTAGATTGAAGAACACAATTAATGCATTGCAATTTAGCCAATTCAAACATACAAAGATCTATTGTCGTATTAATGTCTTGATTCAAGTAGATTTAACTCCAATCTGCGGGACTGTCGGACTTTCTAAGTGTTTATCTCTAAGCCATCTTAAAAGCATTTTAGCCTCATATTTTTATATTTGATCATTAGGATTTGTTTCTTATTTGCTGCCTAAATGTATCTTTTGCTTTTGTTCTGATCTTTGCCTTAGAATTATTGCGAAAATTATTGACCGATTTTCAAGACTTCATTTTTTGTCTAATATCGAGGAAATTCGATTTGGATTATGCAAAAAGATATCTTAAGCATTTCCCACTGTACTCTAGTTGGCAAGTATGGTTGTTGTTGTAGTTACTGTTACTTTTGTTGTGAATGTTGTTGGTTGAGTCCCATCTCTGCGCGTCTTGCTGCTCTACCAGCTACTGTGGCACTTGTTGGCTTGTCTGCTGATATTTCTGCTGTTGCTGTTGCTGCGACACTTCACAGTTTGTTTTTGCTGCGCAGTGTAGGTGTAACTGTGCTCTCCTGCCTCTACCTCTAGCTCTACCCTTTTTATCTAGACTAGTTGGCTGTGTATGTGTGTGTAGTAGATGTGTGGCAAGTGCTGCTTCAAAGTTCATGCACCGTGTGCTGCTGCCTGTACAACTGTGTGCCAGTGTATATATACACATGTATGCATGTATTTATTACATCTATTCGCAAACACATGTGGTTACTATATATATATATATATAGGTATAAGTATATATATATAGATATTTATATGCATGTGTCTATTTGCTGGCTGGCTGTGTCCTTTGTATCCTTTCCTCAGCGTTGGCACATTTGAATTGGAAATTTGCTACGTACTTAATTTTCAATTTGCAATCATTTGGCTAGCTAATCAATGTTTGTCTTCTCGGTTGTCGACTTTTTCTGGCTCTGCTAATTAGCAGCTAAGTGTGGCTCATTTCAAAGTCAATTGTCGTCGAGTCTGGGTCATATCAGTAAGGCCATTTCCATTTCTCTGATCCAACCACAAGAACAGCAGTGGCAGCAGCAACGAAACTAGCCTTAATCATGCAGCTGCCTTTCTGTGCCTTGCTCGACCTAAGCCGTCTCGCATTAAGCCAACTTACACAATGCTCAGGCAGGCGGACAGATAGACTGACAGACAAAAAGACAGACATGACAGGCTGGCTGGTTGGTTGGTTGGTTGGCAGACTCTTTCGCTTTCTTTCACCCTCCTTTAGTTTTTGTGTTGTCGGTTTTCTTATTTATGCCTTGTGTTGTCTAGTAATTTTCCCACACTTCACACGCTCATCAACGCTCAGTTATACCGCCGAGCTATATATGTATGTGTCTCCCTTCTATCTCTTCCCCTCTCAATCCCATCCTACTGGCCATTTTCTGGGTAAAGGCAAACTTCTCAGACTGAAGTGTGGAAATTTTCACTTTTTTGCCATAATTAAATTCATTTTCAAGTTGCTCTTGAGCAAGAGGCAGTTCACATACACACACACATACACATACACATACACACACACACACACCACACACCCACACATTCAAATAGGCAAACACAGAGGCTTTTTACTTTTTTCACTACACATTTTCCATTTTTCATTACAGTCTAAGGATACTCGCCGCAGTTGACTGCAGGCGTCTCATTTCTCCCCATCCCCCCCCTGGCGTTGGCAACGTTTCATTTTCATACAGCTTCCTGTACCGTTGTTTCCGGTTTCATGCCTGCCTGTGTCTATTTGTGTATAGTTTTTGCCATTAGCAACCGTAGTCAGGACGAGTGGCAGGAAGAATAGGCCTAGCAAATTCAGACTCTGCCTCCCACCCGACTTGCCTAGCCTCGCCTCGCTTCGTCTTGCCACGGACAGATTTTTGTTTCAAAGTTTTTGGCTTAAGTTGTTTTTAAGTTGTAAATCTCTTCGGCTATGCAATTTCCTTTCCGAATTCTCTAAAAATATATTTTCCTTTCCCTCTCTCTCTCTCACTGTCTCTTTTTCTGTCGTCCTTTCGTTCTTTGTCTCTCGTTGGATGTATCAAATTTTTCATTTATGGTTAAAAATATGAAAATTGTAACTGATATTTATGTTTGTAATGCCCACCACTTGACATTTCGGCCAGAAAGCCCTGCAGCCTCTGCCCCCCCATCATGCTGCCCATGTTTTGGACTGTCCACAATAATTCATTTTCAAAAAACAAATACATGTGCAAGTCCTGGCATTTTGGGATTACGTGTGCGTGTTCGGCCATTCAGAGTGCAATGCGAGCTCAAAAATGTATAACTAAATACGATACGTCTGTTAAAATATGACTTATTGGAATTTCTCGATTTCTCCAGCCACCACCACCACTGTCCACTGTCGGACCAACTATCTGACTGTGGCGTCGGCACAGACTTAATTGAATCTACTCTACGGCTGGAATTACTCCGCATTATTTTGTTGCTTCTCTCGCTGCTGTTGCTGCATACAAATTTCTATAAATTGTTCCATAGGAATCAATGCTTGCCCAGAAATAAAATGGTGGAAATGGAACTTTAATCGCCTTATAATTGTAGGCCTTTTGTTTTAAATTCTCAATCGGCCTGTTTCTTTAATTGCCATCACCTGGTGAGCTTTGAACCAAAGTTCAAATTGTTTGTTATATTTAATAATTATGTATTTTAGATTACACAAGTTTCTTACACAGGTTGGCAAATTACATTTCAATGAAAACTTTAAGACAAGAAATAAATAAGCCAAAAAAAATACAGAAAAAAAGGCGTTGGAAATAAACTCGTAATTAAAAAGTATTCTTAGCCCACATTTAAGCAATTTAATTTATTAAAATTTCATGCCTAATCTCTCAGACTTAAATTTTTCTGCATTGAGGCCATTAAGGATGTTACTTCATTTCCAAAATTTTCAAATAATGTAACTAAAATTATTTCGATAAAATGTTTTCGTAGAACTTTAATCACTTTTCGTGGAAAATTAAAAGTTTTTAAACGATTTAACGATGTTTCAGGCAAAATAAAAAAAAAAAAAATAAAACTTTTTTTAAAACTTTCCACTTAGTTTCTCCCAAACAATAATCAAAACCTTTCAGAAAATAATTAAGCTTATCAAACAGTCTAATCCGATTTTCAAGTTATTTAAGAGAATTCCTTTTTGGGTAAGGATTGAAAATATTTTACGAGTATTTTTATATTTTTTCCCCTTTTATTTTTGATCCTGAAGGTAAATGTCATCGGCATTTGAATATTTATGGAAGCTTGCCACCAACTGAATGCCAAAAACAATTGTAAGTTACAACTTACCTGGCTTTGAGTTGCTGGCAACCAGCTGCTGTTGCTGTTGTTGTTGCTGCTGCTGATGATGTTGTTGCTGCTGCTGTTGTTGCTGCTGCTGGATGCAGACTGTTGCTGGGGCATTTGCTGTTGAGCATGCTGTTGGCCATTATGCTGGAGATGAGCAGCTGCCACCGATTGCTGGTGTTGCTGTTGTTGTTGAGCAGCAGCAGCCGCGGCTGCAGCTGGATGGATGGCCAGCAGCTTGGTTTCCGGAGGCTTATGCGGACCCATGGTGATCTGGGGAGCACCCATGGCTATAGTCGGTGCTGGCATCATCAGGGTGGACATGGCCAGCATAATTTGCGAGTGAATTTTGGTGGCTTTAAGCGCTGCTACAAGAATCTACTCTAGTTCGGTTCAAGTGCTAGTTCGGGTCGATCGTTTACTCTAACTGCTGTTGCCTTCTTTTTGAGTCAGGAGTCTGTTGGGAGCCAAAAGGTCGTACGTTAGCCTTAGTCGCCGCCGTTTCACATATGCGCTGGCCCTGACGTTCGTTGGCTGCCGGCTATGTTCCTTTTCCTATGTATGTATGATTGTGTGATGCTTTGTGACTGTGTCTGTATGTAAGTATGTGTATGTATCTGTGTATGTGTGTGTATGAATGTGAGTCCTGGAAACTTATGAAATATGCTCACTGCCTGTGTGCAAGTTTTCTTTCCAGTTATGTATTTTCACTTTTCGTGCTCTTTCTTGTCGTTGGCTGGCCTTTGCCCTATGCTGATGCTTATGTACTTCTACTTTGCTGCTGGCTGCGTTTCGTTCTGGCCTTCGTTTCGCATGTGTTGTTCTTATTACGAATATATATATATATGTATATATATTTTTATAATTCTTCCTTTGCTTTTCTGTTATGTTTCGCTTATGTGTTCCTTCAACCGGAAATACACGAACACGAGCGCACTTTGCTTGTAATATATATATATATTTCTTTTTTTTTTGTTTGCCTTCTTTCTTCGTTTTCGTCTTGCTGTCTCTCGTTACATTACATTACATTGCTTTGTGGATATCGTTTCATGTACTTTGCCTGACTGCCTGCCTGCCTGCCTGCCGGTAATCACAAATTATATTCTCTGTTTTGTATTGCTGTTGTTCTGTCTGCAACATCAGCAGCAGTAGCAGCAGCAGCAACGGAAATTATAAATATTGCCGTCAAATACGCGCCAGACAGCCAAAGCGGCAGTCAGACATGTTCTGTTCAGTTTCAATGGCGGGACGTATAAGTAATGTCATGCAAATGAAAGAAAGAAATTTGAAAACTCTTTGCAAAAGTTTTTATCGGCTGCTAAAACAACAGCAAACAGTCGACAATTATTTTTCCGGCTGCTGCTGCTACGGCTGCTCCTGATGACTTTCGAAAGTCACTGACTGACTGCAGCAGCAATGAGCAATGAGAATTCTCGCTAGAAGTTTACTGAAAGTCGCTTAATTTCCTTGCTAGGAATTGGCGCTTCATTCGCATTTAAAAGGAGACAAGGATATAAAAATCGAAACCATGGATAAAGAGATAAAAAAAAAACAACAAAAAATTGAATTGATCCAAGCGATCCTTCGATCGCTGGGCTATCAAAATAATTGAAAATACAATTCGACTATTATTACTTTTGGTTTTCAACTGGTGATAGAAACACACAAATTATTAGCAGTTGATAGGCGAGAGAGACAAATGACGAGATCAACGCACACACACTGTCAACTTGGGGATACGTCTATACGTCGGTGGCCTAAACCAAATAACAGAAGGAACACAAAGCGTACAGTACTCGTTCGTACTACTAGACCGCTGGGCGACGCTTTTCTTACTGAACGCCAGCAGCACACGCATTGGCCAAATTTCAAAAGGCGCTGCGTCTTCAGCGACAGCGACGACAACCACGACGGCGGTGATGTTGGCCAGGCCAAAACCAGCACTAGCCAGGCGCTGCTGCCAGCTCTGCTGCTGCCAGTTGAAACGATGTTGACGACGACGACGACGACGACTACGACGACGAGAACGAGGACGAGAACGAGAACAAGAACGATGGGATGCGTTTCCCTACATTTCTCTCCGTCAACGAAAGCGCACGTACGAAAACGAAAACGAAGACGAAGACCAGGCGAGACGCTACAAGAGACGGGTCGGACGTGACTGCAGCCGCTTCTGTTGCCATTGCCAATTGCCAATTGCCCGAGTCCCCGCGTATGCGAGCAGACCCTAGAGCCGGAGCGAACTCTATGGCGCTTTCGTTCATAAAATATTCACGAATTACTCTCTCTCATTCTCACCAGTATCCGTTGTCTGTAGTGTCCCCTATGCTGCTCTCTATCTCTCTCTCTTCTTTGTTGCTGACGCTGTGCTCCGGGCGCCATTCACAACGTTGTCGTTGCTGTCGCTGCCTTTTCATGCTCGTTCACCATCGTCGTTGTCCTCGTCGCTGTCGTCCGTATCCTCTCGGCTCTATTCGACTACTTGTTCGAAACACAGCGCAGAATCCCTGACTGATTGAGCGCTAAATTATTCGAAAAAGCACAGAAAATTCAAAAATATTTTAAGAACAATTTTTTAATTTAAATAAATTCTTGAAATATTTAAAAAAATATTCCTAAATTATTTATATAAATGCCTTAAATTAATTATTGTTTCGCATTACTTGACAATTTGGTTTCCTTTTTACTAGCGAACTTAAAATTTAGTTTATTCCTTTCGCTAGGAGATTGCCGAAAAATTTCCTCCGAGCCGAACAAAAGGGAAATTCCCAGTATTTTTATAGTTGCTTCAATAAAACTGTTATATAGCATGAAAAAACGTAACGAACTGTTAACTAAACTAAAGACACTGAGCTTAGTAAATATTTTTATTGAAATATATTATGTCATCACAGAGTTAATTAGCTTACAGTGAATTTGTAATGTAAAAATAACTTAATGCCACAATGACTACGCGACAATTCAGCGAAATGTCACGTAACATGAAACGAGTCTCATGTTGGAAAGGCACAATGAGCGTAAGTGGGCTTAAATAGAGGCTAATAATAGGCATGGATAACCGCATCGACATTTTGCATTGAACAACATTTGCAAATGCAAGTAGAAAAGTGGATAATGCCTGCGCCCTGCTTCCTTCTTTTCTCCTATTGCCTTTCCTCTTAGCTCTCAACCATGTGAGTACTGCTAAAGGACTAAAGGATATAATCAAAACGAGGGACAAGAATACAAAGGGCAAAATGCAATACCAAATACCATTGCCGCTGATGTTGCTGTTGTTATTAGCGTGCTGCTGCTGCTGCTGCTGCTGGCACTGGTGCTGGTGACGACAGCAACGGTAACGAGCTCCGAGGTAAAGCTGCAAATAGAGTGCAAAACAAAGCCAACCAAAAGAATAAGGGAAAATGGGGAAAAATACATAATTACATGCAATTTAGCATGCGACATTATCATTGTTCTATTTAGCATAAGAATCAGCGCCATCACAACACCAGTAAGTGAGGAAGAGAGGGAGAGAGGGAGTGAGTGAGTGAGCGAAAGAGTGCGAGTGAGCATGTGTGAAGGGGGCAACGAATTTAAAGGATAGCGGACAACGGACTGCAAGTGCCCTTTGTCTTTCTCACTACGTTGCGTGGTGGCAGCGTGGCAAGGGTGCATGCTGCATATGTTTAAAGCAACAACAAAAGTGACGCTAACAAAAAGGCAGCCCCAGTCCTTGCTTTGGCTTGTCAAGGCAAACCAAGCCAAGCCAAAGACAGCTTTTTGCTTTCTTTTAACTCGGTTTGTTTTGGTGAGACAAGCTGCTTACGAGTGTGTGTGTGTGTTTGAGTGTGTCTGTGTGTGCGTGTGTCTCTGTGTTTATGGTATGACAATTGCCCTTTGAATTTTTTAAATCACTTTAAACGAAAACAAAAACAGAATTCCTTTGTCATTCCCCTCACAACAGAGTTCATCATCGCGTTTGCCTTTGCCTTTTGTTCTTCGAGTTGCGCTTGTTAGGTAAATCAGCGTCAGTTAGAATGTGCACACACACACCCACACACCCACACACATACAAAGCCACGCATTCACAGAGATACTCACACACATGAGCAAGAAGAACAACAACAACAATAAATATAAGAGGCAAAAGACTGGGCAAAGTTATAACGTGCTTAAGCGTCTTTAACTGAAATGAGGCTAAAAAATATTTCCTCATAATGAAGTGTGCATGGAGCTCTCTGTATACATATGAGTATGTAAGTGTGACCTCTGACCATGCATATGTGTGGCGGGGATGTATGTGTGTGTGTGTTTGCTGCCAGAACAATAGCGCATTGTTTATTGTCGTTGGTGGTGTTGTTGTTCTTGTGGCTGCGCTTATTTTCCAACCTTATACGTACAAGGAGAAAATTAAGGCATTGTTTAAGCCAATTAAAGTATTTAGTAAAGTGCCCCTCGTTCACAAGTGCGTATGCGTGATATTTAGTTGAACATTGAGACAGTTGGCCACGACAACGTTTCCGACCACTTTTCAATACATATATAAGGACTTTATTTGCACTGCATTTACGCGACAAACAGCGATAAGCAACAAATTTTATGTCCAACAAGAAAAACAATAAACCGAGGGAAGGCCCATGTTCTAGCGTGCTCAATTTTAAACAACATCAATCCCAATCCCGTTATGCTTTTTCTTTAACAATTGATATCCTTTTTCATATTTTGGTTTAAACTGAACCAAATAAACATTAGACATCATCAGCATTTTTTTTTTATTAAAAGTAAATCTATGGAAAATTTGCAAACGATTAGATGACAGAAATTTAAGACTCTAAGTAAATTGATGGAGCATGTAGACAGGCTAAGGACTAGCCAACATCGCATTTACAAGGGAAGTAAGTGAAATATTAATGCTTGTTTTTGGGCAAAGACTCACAAGTATTCCTTTTTGGCCAGGCAGTCGAAGGTGCTGCCTAATGGAGGTCACACTTGGCCCTTTAAATTTTTTAATAGGTGTGTCGGATAATGAAAATAAGCACTCGGTTGGGGAGTTTGGCAGCTGGAAGAGGTCGAGTTCCAGGCCAAACAACGAGGGAAGAGATACAAAGGTACGTCTTTACGTATACAGGCATGGCCGCATCCCTGGTGTCCTCTCGCTTCAGTTTCAGTGTGTGTGTGTGTGTGTGAGGGGCTTGTTGTAAATTTTGTGGAGTAACATTACGAGCTGCGGCCGCCTGTCACAGTGTTTTTGTTTTCTTTGCCCTCTGGATGGGCTGCAGTGCGCCATTCTCATTTGATGCTACTGCTGCTTGGTCGCATGCTCGCTGTCTCGCTGGCTCGCTGGTTGATGTTGATGGTTTGTAGGCCGTGGCCATTTGCCTTTTAACTTGGCTAACGATAATTTGTTTGGCAACTGCCGGCAACTGGAACGATGCCGACCCGTAATGAATTTTTATGCTTCTTTAATGTACTTTACGCAGATCTAAAATTATGTGACCATTGTGACCGGGATGCCCCCCAATCTTTTTGAGCTGTAGCTCTTCTCTGCCACGCTAACGATTAACATTATTGTAAAAAAGGCAAACTTGAATGATGATTTTCTCAAAAACTCATATGAATTATGGGGCCAGCTTGATCTCGAGTTTTTCATTTCACATTTATCACTTGAATCATTCAAATATGAGAAAGTGTAGCAATCGGCCAACCTCAAATGAAATATATTTCACTTGTCTCTGTGCGAGAGCAAAATTATGAGGGCCAGTAATGGGAAACGAACGCGTGAACATTTACAGCGCATAATGTGGAATAAAGAACCAGAATTGTGTGAATTTAAGTTGAGTTAGTGTAGCCATTTGAAATCAAATGAAATCTATAAGTTATGACGGGGGGGGAGAATACACTAACTACTTGGCTTTGCTACGAAATATATAAGTACATACACGAGCATTGCCACAGATATTTGAATATTATTCTAGTATTCAGTAGTTGGCAATCTTGTCATTTTTGAGCTGTGGCCGGCTCTGCGCTCCTCTGCTTTAGTTTGCTCTATGGCCAAGGCCAATTGCCTGCCACGCGCCTTGTGGATTCCGTTATAAATGACTGTAGTTCCATCGATCTGTCGCGGCCCATCCCAATCCACTCCCAGACCCAACTGCCTGCCAGCGTATTCGAATGTGCATTGCTTTGGTGAATTTACTGTTTAAGTAATATTTCGTTACTCCAAAGAAAAGGGGTGGCCAAGTAGATGCGATAGGATGGGGGGATGGGGGGCAGGACAGCAACATTAGCAACTGCAACACTGGCATCGGGGCAGGCAGGCAACAGCAGCCTGGCTGCTGGGCTACACTTACTGCACATAACTGTGTAATTTATATTGCCCATTTCGCTTTGACTCACTCACTCGCTCCCAAAGTGCTTTTGTGCGACAAAGTAAATTGTAAAATGTCACCCATAAAGCGTAAATTGTAACAAAAAGCACTCCAGGCCACGCAGTGATTTAAATTTTGTAGTCTGTAGGCTTTGGCTGTAAAGTTATACGACACATATATACATTTACACAGAATATACATAGATATAGGTATGTATGTATGTATGCGTATGAATCTGTTTGAATATATGTTCGCTCGCTCTGTACTCTTCCGTGCCCCATTCGCCATTGTCAGTGCAAAACGCAGCTGGCAGAGCGGTCTGGGCCTACAAGACACTTGGCAGCAATGGCGACAAGTTTTTGTGTGTGCCCCCGTGCCCTGTGCCCCGTACCCCATGCCCCGCGGGTGGAACGTATCGGGGGGAGCTTGGCTAGCCTGTAACTGCCAACCCGAAACTGTATCTGCGTGTCCACAATTTACACAATTCATAATTCATGCGAAAATATTGTTCATACAATATATAGACGATGGCAATGTCGGCGCATATAAATTTCTGCATTTTGTAACCAGCGGCGGCCGCATCTGCAGCTCTATGTAATTGTAATTGTATCTGCATATATGTATGTATCTACATATATACATACATATTTCTGTGTATATGTATATAAGTGTATCTAGTTGTGTTTCTCTATCTATCTATATATATATACAACTTTGAATCTGTATTTTTATATGTGTTTGTGTATATCTGCGTTTGCCTGTTTGTATTTAATTGAGTTTTGGTATGCAAAACACTAGGCCAAAGTGACAAATTGATTATCAATTCTCATGCTTTATGCAGGGCAAAACGGCTTTAAATTTCATTTTCAATGTAAAAAAAAAACACGACCCAAGAATAGGACTAAAAAAAATCTAACCCAAACTGCAAGCAAACTTCAAGCTCCCTGACTGGCTGGCTGGCTGGCTGTTCGCTGGCTGTCTGGTTGGTAAATTAAAACGGAAACAATTTATTTCACGCACTATTGAACTTTAGAATGAACGATTTTTCTTTGCCGCAATTTGAGCAAATATTAATTTTTTTCTTTTTTTTTTTTATATATATTTTTCTTTTTCTGCAGCTGACGTACTCGTCGTCGCCTCGTATTCATGAAGCTACCCGCAAAGTCTGGGATTTTCCTTTATTTTACAACTGTGACTGTGTGTGCAGGCAGAGTTTTTCGTTCGTTCTTCATTTTGCTTCGGTTTTTTTCCATTTTTTTTTTTTTCTGCCCCACACTTCTCTCCCAACAGTCGAGGACAATCAATTTTTCTTCATCACAAAATTGCATTCTTCAAACAGAAAGAAGACTATGGCGGGATGGAAACTGAGAGCGAGCGGGTAGTTGAGGTGGCGGGAGAACACAAAAATTCGCACTTTATTCATTTCCGCCATCGCCCCGGGCGCATAAAATGCTCTCTGTCATTTGACTGGCCACGATCCGGACTCCACCAGCTCGACCACGGCTTGGTGGTTCTGGCTCTGCTCTACTCTGTTCTGTTCTGTTCATCGTCTGTTTCTGTATTCATTAATCAACTTTCAAATCTTGCCACTACAAACGAGATGCACACGTGAATGAAAGGGGAAGGGTGTGGTTGGTTGGAGGGGGAAAATAAACAACGGATCAGGTCTACAGCGTCAAGTGGTAGTGGGGTGGTGAAGTGAAGTATTTGGGGCTTCGGGGTGTTATTTTGCACTAATTTGCGGCCGCGCCACTGCCGTTGACTGACAGTCGCAACAAGCAGCGACAACCTGTACATGTAGAGAGGATGTTCCTCTTTCTCTGCCCAGTAGTATCCTTCGGCCTTGCAGTATTCACTCATTCTGTTTGTATCATTTACGCGCAGTGAATTAAATCGCCTTCTGCCAGAGTCCAGTTGCCCAGATGTCCAGCTGACCAGCTGACCACATGGCGTATGCGTGTTGCTCCATCACTCACTGACCGGCAGCTACAGTTAGCGCGTGTCAGTTTTCATTTGCGTCAATTGTTTGCAACTGGTTAAAGTTTGAAAAGCGACGAAAGAGGCTGCCTCGCCAACTTTCTTCCCACCCCCTTTGGTATGCTACGGACTTGGTTTAGGTGAAGTCTTAACAAAGCTGCCTTGAGTATGTACCTTCTCCGGCCCCACGTCTCTGCTCAGACACTGGCAGTCATTAACAACCGGAGATGAGTTTGGTTTAATGCGGTTGCCGTTTACAAATGGAATTTTTTAGTGGTCCGCCCAGCAGCAGTCGAAATGCCAGCAACAACAAACTTCCAAAATTGCTTGAAGGATTTCGGTAACGGAAGTCATTCCCCTGGCATTGACTGCATGCCAGCCAGTCAGTCGGTTCGCCAGATGAATGTGTGTGTGTGTATGTGTGTGCATTTCGCAAATTCTTTAATACCTCTTTCATTTCCAAATATCGTACAGTTATCATTACTGCAAGGCTGCTAATTCAAACGGAAAACGGGGGCCAAAATTACTTTTAGGGAACTTTGTTTGGACAACATTAGGATGTGTAAATGAGTTGTTAGGATCCTTTATTTTTTCATTAACCAAATGCATTAGACCAACGTTATATGGACTTGTCTAGTTGTGCTGATCAAAAATATAAACACATATTTCAAATGGTCAAGGATGCTTCCTTTTGCGTTTTGCACACTTTTGACCAAAATTAATGAACCCTCCTTTAAGAGCGATACTTATCTTTTACTGGCTTTTCATACTTGGCAAAATCAAAACTTATTCAATTTTCAAAATTTATCTTGCTGTGTCAGTCAACTACTTTTACGCCTAAGTAATCCCAATCCTAATCCCCGTCTTCATAATTCTCTGCTGAGTCGTATATGCATACGTGTATGAAAAGCTGAAAAACTAATTAAAAATCTTTAGAATTTTTGAACTTTTCTAGTGGGTATGTACGAGTATTTTGCATGCCTTTTGGCTGTAGTAGGATTCCTCCTTTGGGAGACGACGACATTGCTTGGTAAAGTTTTCATTAGCCACATTCGGGTTAAAATAAAAAAGTTTGAGGCAAATCTTTTACACTTGCATGGCAAGCATCGTCGCCTACTTATGGCAAAATTTTTCGACAAACTATTTATGCAGTGGAAAGTTTATGGCAGGCCCATCCCCACTCATCCATTCACTCGGTCTGTGTCCGTGTCCATGTCCGAGTCCAAGTCCGAGTGCTCAACTATTTATGTTAGAACTGCAAAGCGTAGCCGAAACCAATGAAATTTTCTAAAATACTTACGACAACGCGCAAAGTGCACTTTCACCCCATCAGCCACCCCTACACCCCCTTAACAAGTGGGTGGTCTTCTGAGTGGGTCGGCCTATGAGGATTCGTCTTTACTGAATAGGGGGCGGCGTTTGTGTGGGCGGCAGCCACCTGGTCATACACTTTGACTTTACTTAGTTGGCTTTTACCTTAAGTTTCCAGTGATTTTGCCAGCCGTTCAAGGCAATGGGCCAGCAATGGGGCTGGGAAGGGGAAACATATTTTCTTTCTTAGCTCAACCTTAACCACTTGGCCTGTTCTTATGATGTTGCTTAAGCTTGGTCTGGGGCTCTTTCAGGTGGGTAGCAGTTGCCTACCGTGTGAGGATGGAATGAATAGGTCGTGTATGTGCATATTTTAAAAGCGTTAAGCTCGGTGTATAAGTGCGTGTAAGAGCGTCTGGGGAGGAAGAAGAAGTTTTTAGACTCTTTCAACTCTCTGGAACTAAAGTCAATGGTCAATTTGTTTGAGATTTGCAGATTTGGTGAAGCCTCGGGACTTAGCCTAATTAAAATTGCATTAAAGCTGAAGCCAAATTTGCTTTAAAAGAAGGACTCGGGCTTCTGGGTCTCGGCCTGGCCTTCGCCTCTACTCAGCTCTGCTCCGTTAGCTAACCAAGCGAAACGCGAACCCCGGCTCCATACAAATTGCAGTCAACATGGTGCGTAAGTCAACCGGAACTGGCAAAGACAAAATGAAATACACATGGGCATAGGCATGGGCCTGGGCATGAGTAAAACTAAGTTGGTGGCCCAAGGAGGCGGCGGTGGCACATTAGGCCAGGCAGTGACAAATAAACAGTGACAGAAGGCAAACAAACGAGGACGAGCTGAGCAAAATGACAGAGAATGACTACTGCCAGCGAGAACGGGAGCGAGGCCAATTCGTTGTCATCAGTTCAACTTCATTTTCGACTTGGTGTAATATTGTGAGCAGCAACGAAATCATTGCAGACATATGAAATATTAAATATGTATGTATATATGTATGTTTGAATATAACATGTATGTAAGTAGGTTTGCCCACAAACACGACGACACAGAGACAGACCGACAGACACACGCACACGATATAAACAATCATTTGGCCCCAAATGTCTGGAACTGTGTGTTGTCTGTCTAGTGTAGAAGCCAGCTAAGGAAATGGCAGGCTGATGATCCCATTTCCGAGCGGTAAGTTATGCCAAGGCAGCAGCCAGGACCAACAACAACAACAACAACAGCAACACCAACACAACAACAAAAGTAAAATGTACGGAACAACCTTCAATGGGACGAAATCGACTTGTGCATTCGCTGCCTCTACACGACGCTGCAGCAAGTTGAGCTCCTGGGTTTACCCAGAGAAACGTTGCCTTTCAGGGGCATATGATTCTATTAGTGTGAATGGGGAACGGGGGTTAAATTGATGGCAACCACCATCACAAGGAGCAGCAGCAGCAGCAGCTAGAGTCCTTTTCATTATAATTTAAGCACAGCAACATGACAACGTGGTTAACTTTTGCTTTTTTCCTCTCATTTCGTTACTTTGTTGCTGTGATCAGTGACTGCAGGGACTTTGCCACTGCTGCTACATTCTGGTGAAATGAAATTGCCTCAAAATGTTTCCCACTTTTATTTTTTTTCTTCTCTCTTCTTTTGGTGGCCTTTGACATGTCTTTATATCTATAAGTATCTGTGTGTGTGTGTGTGTGTGTGCTGGGCGTTTGCCTGCAAAGGTTGAAGCATTTAATGAGCTAAAATTTGGAACGTGTGTCCTTGATATACGAAAAGAACACAAAACAAGGAAGCAGCAAGCCCTTTAACTGAAATTGAGGGCACTCTAATGAGGCTTTCAGGCAGGCAGTCTCGTAAAATTGAAAATCATTTCAATATGAACTTATTGTTTGTCATTAAAATGAGTCACAAATTGTTTCAAATTCAGCCCAAGGCATTCAGACAGATGCAGCAAACTCTTACGCGAATAATATTAATAAAAAAAAAAAGGAAAAAATGAGAAATTATGCAACTTAAGCACTTAATCACCCAAATTCTCCTTCCATTGTAAACATGTTAATTAAATTGTTCGGAAATAAATTTGCATGCAATCAAATTTAAGAACTGACATTCCACAGAACCACAAAAGAAAATCCCCTCACACGAGGGGGCAGAGCCTTCTCCTCCTTCTCCTACTCCATAGGCCTTAAATGGGTGACATGTGCTCGCAATTTGTATGCGTAAAACAAATACTTACACTCATTCACGCAGATGAGTATCTGTATATGTGTGTGTGCGCGTATTCATGTATGTTTTCATTTGGGGTGAACCAAAATATGTGTCTCTTAAGTGCGACATTTTGTTTTGTGTTTTTATAATAAGAAATCAGAGCCAAAAGTCAGGGGCAAAGATGTAATGATCAATGTAATTTAAACAATCTGTTTGATCTTAGAAATTTTAACTTAAGAAACAGTGTTTGGAAATGAAAAAAACGATTAAAACTATTTGTATTTGCTTAGTGTGAAATCGGCGTAACATATTTAGCCCAGTTGGGTAGTTTCGAGAAGTAAAGATGTAGGGCCCTTCTCATTTTTAATAATTCCTTTATTCTCAGGAAAATGTTGAAAGGGATGTTGATTTTTTTTTAAACGATTTTATTTATAATTTAAAATTATTAGTACTAATAAGTAAGTACCCTCAATCATTAGAGATCAAACACGGCAGTTGGTTTCGAATTTTTCTATTAAAGTCATTCATGAGCATTTTAAGATCGAGCCGGACAGCTTCTTCTGGGTAGGAATGTAAAATTGCGACATGGTTTAGTCTAGTTTGCATTATGAAAATCAATTGAGATTTAAACAAATTCTCCATAAGTTTTTCCGTGGGTAATTACCCACCTTTTAAAATTTCAGGTGGGCAGTACTACCCACCATACCTACCTGATCCGCCGGCCCATAAAATTTGTTTGTATGTTTATTTTCTTTTACACCTTGAAAAATAGATTTTTGAACGATAAACGATTAGTTTCTTTTTTTCTCAAGTTATAAATGTAGTTGCCAACTCAATTTTAAATACTTTTAAAGGAAATATTTCGCAATTATTATAATTTCTCGATCTCTTCTATATTAAAACTATTTCCTACATGAACTTGAGCCACCCTAATTTAATATACATTTTGCTACCACACGTTCATATGTATGTGTATAGACCTCTTTATTATTTATTTTTATGCTTTACAATATTTATGCTTTTTGTCAGCATTTCGCATACGAAACAGCAGAAATCGTCTTGATGGGCAGCGCATTTAATTAACGAAGAATCCGCCGAACAATCACAGTCCGGCAGCAGCGTTTAATAAAGCTGAGACAATGGCCAGCAACGGGAAGAAGAAGCAGGGGAAAGTTGGAGCAGGGTGGGTGGGCGAACAAGCCATCAAAGGATGAGGAGAAACGCATTAAGCCTTTGACATGCGCCAATCGTAAAT
This sequence comes from Drosophila nebulosa, assembly GCA_024703675.1. Taxonomy (NCBI): domain Eukaryota; kingdom Metazoa; phylum Arthropoda; class Insecta; order Diptera; family Drosophilidae; genus Drosophila; species Drosophila nebulosa. The sequence goes on along the minus strand of JANFPS010000004.1, from coordinate 5,138,893 downwards.
CTTGACCAACATATCTGAGCAATGTTTGCCCAATGCCCTGGGCGAAATGGGCCGTACGGCAGCGATGGCATCACATGTAGCCGAAAAAATTTGCTGGCGGCATTGCTTTGTACTTTGACATGAGGCAGCCAGCCAGCTAGCCAGCCAGTCAGCCAGTCAGTCAGCTAGTTGGTGGGTTGAGGCAGCGGCATTGACAAGGGCGCCTATGCAAATATTTAGTAAATGAATCAGCGCTTTGCGACTGTTATCATTTATGCCCTGTGCGGCCCATCTCCAGACCCTTTGCCCGCGTCTCGCCTCGTGTCCGGTTTTGGTTGCTTGGCATTTTTGGTTTTGCCCCAGAAAACAGAGAGCGGACTCTGACAGGCGACAGCGAATTTGTCAATTTGTAGCAATGACTGTAAACAGACTGAAGGCTTCTGGATGGGCCGCCGCCCCCAATGTCCCCTTGGTTACCCTTGCCATGAGGCACTGCACATGCGGCCCCAACTAAAATTTATGGCCCAGCTCTTGGTGACGCACTTGTCCGGCCATGGTTGGTGCTGGAGCTGCCCGAAGCGGCTATGCATACAAAACGCTGCGGCAATTATCTCAAATGCAAATGCTCTGTCCTAGTCCATGAGACAAGGGGGAGCAGGGGCGAGGACCGAGGGCATTAGCTAAGCACGTAATGAATTGTCTTTTTGGCCATTCAATAAATTTGCAACTCTATGAAGCTGGCGACCAACACTCTAGCTAGATCCAGCTGCAGCACCAGCAGCAGTGGCATCTGATTCGAGTACGTATTCGGCATTTGGATGATGATGATTCGGCTTGGGCTTTGGGCTTCGGTTTTTGGGGATTTCGGTGTGCAATCTCGCATGCCTTCCACTCCCACTGCAGACGGGCCCTGCAGCGTTCGGGCGCCGTGGAGTATGCAACGTTTTATGGCGCGAGAGAGGAGAGAAGCCAAGGGCCAGGGCGTAATTAAAAATCATAAGAAATGGAATACAAACAGAAATAAACATGCCATAGCCGAGAGCATAAAAGCAGATCCCTCCATGCCAGCAGTTTTCTTTTTTATTTGTGTGTATCTGTGTGTGTGTGTATGTGTGTCTGTATCTGTTTCTCTGTATTTCTATCTGTGAATGTGTGAGTGCAATAAAAATATGCCAAAAGGAAAGCGAGGCAAAAAAAAGGAAATAAAAATAAAAGCTCGAGAATAAAATAAATTGCACTCAAAAATCCTTTTTCCGTGCCTGCAACTCATTACAAATTTTATTACATAGCGGCACAGAGAGGCTCAGAAAAGGCAGCAGCAGCAGCAGCAGCAGCACCCAAATACACACAGAGATCCAGTTACAGTGCCAACTCATACCCCCAGATAACTGCATATCAACATGGATAGACTGACATTTAATGCAAACACTTGATGTTGCTCATTAAGAAGAACTCATCGTGCGCTTTGGAGGCGCTTCTGGGCAGCCCAAAAAGAAAAACCTCCCATATATTTATATGGAACATCCCAAAAGTGAATAGAACTTGTTGCCGACTAAGCGGAGAATCGGACAGAGGACCATAATGAGCATACGGGCAACGCAGCCGAAGACAAGACAAGGCAACGCAATGCCTGCCAGGCAACAATATTAAGCACACTACTTACATACATATGTGAGGTAGTCCTCCTTCACAAATCCCAATACCCTCCAGCATTTAAGAGCTGGTGCTGCTGTTGCCGCTTGTTGCCGTTGGCACTGCGACTGGCTGCTGTCTTGTCACCTGCAGCCGGTGACGACTGCAATGGCAACTAGCAAACGATGGCAACATGACTACAACTTGTCTACATTGCGTCTTCTTGTCTGTAGTTGTAGTCAGACATGTGTATGGGAGGCAACACCAGCTGCTGTCTCAATGCCAGGACCGGATTACCTATCTGAATTAAAGTGAAGGCGCCAAGGGCTATGCTCAACCACTATAGAAATATATCTAAAGTTTTTTACTTACCTTAAATCAATTTCAAAGTTAAATGGTCAAGGATATTCGATCTTAAAGTTGTTGTCGTATACTTAAATTTTGTAACTAGATAGGCTAAGACTGAGATAACTTGGATTTCTGGATTTCCCTCATGCGGTCCTGATGCTGGTGTTCCCATTGCAAATTCTCTTGCTTGTTCTTGTGCGCTGCGTCTCATTTATTTCATATATGTACTTACTTCTCCCACTTACTTAACGCATTACGTGGATATTCATATGTGTACCAGAAGTACCAAGTTTTTCTTCTTTTTCAAGTCGGATGTGATTATAAAGAGCATTTTAAACGCCAACTACATAAGTGTGTGTGTGTGTCTGTGTGTGAGTGTGTTCCTGTGATATTAGTAAGCATGCAAAAAGCATAACTACAGGCATTTAAAAATCCTAAAGCCCTTCTGCCCAAAAATGTCAAAGAACTCTTCAATTTTTAAGAACTAAATCTGACTCATTTTTCTTTTTTTTTACTGAAGCGTATGATATATTTTTGCATTTATGACCTTTTTTTTTGTACTAAAAAGGAGGGTGGGAAGAGGGGCTGTCAAATGTCAAACTTATCATTTTCATTGTTCTGAGCAATACAAAAGTTTTTATTCATATTTTATACATTTCTTTTATGCTCCAATCAAGGCCTATAAATATGATCTCCCATATATGCCACAATCAAGCTATATATTTGTATGTGCATATACGTATAAATATGTATATATATATATGTATATTGTGTAGAAGAAGAAGAGGAAAGCCCAAGTATGTCAAATTAACAATGTCATCAAAGCGATTTAACATGTTGGCGCTCCATACTCTGGCCATGTCTTTTCTCTGCCGGCGATTACAAAGCAAATCTTTTCAAAGCTTTTAACAAACATGCTCAACCACACACACACATACTCACACACACACACACACGCACAGGCACAAGGGAAGCCAATAACTTTGAATTAAAATGCGTTTATTCCAGCTCTTTACACGCCCCACTGTGGGGTCATCAGGAGAAGTGGAAGTAGAAGCCTGGCAATTGAAATGGGCGACAAAATTCTGAGCGGGGGTGGCGAAAAAATTTTAACCCAAATAACTTGGCAAAACTATTCAAAACATTTACTTAATATTCGCAAGCTGAGCCGAGAAAAGAAAATGGAAATAGAAGGCGTGGAAAAATGGCACACTCACACACAAGCACATACACTCTCTTCTCACACACACGCTTCGCGCTCTCTAAATGAAAGCATTTTGTAATCCTTTGTTATCTTGATCTCTTTTCGGTCACATACACACACTTACACACATACACAGGGACGCACACTCATACACACAGCATCTTCCTTTCACTTGCTGATGTTTAATATTAAATCATATTAAAATATTCAAAAGGCTCCTTCACGCAGTTCGGAGTCTGAGCTCGCTAAGCATTTATAAACATTAGCACGCAAACATGGACGCGAGACCAAAAACACGTTGGCAAACATGGATAAGCCACCAGCCCAGGCACAGGCCAGCCCCCCCTGCCCTTCTTCGACCGTCCAACGAGCAGCCACCAGGCAAGAGCCAAGAGCTAGGAGACTCTGCGCCTAAATGTATGCAATGCCAGAATCCTAAAAGCGTCACCCAGCGAGTCAGCAAGTTAGCAAATACACACACACACACACACACACACACACTCATTCTGTATGTGTGTGCTAGCGAGATACCGCCCGACCCCTTTTTACAAAATTGTTTGCAAGCATTTTTGAATAATTTCAGCAAGTGTGTGTGCGTGTGTGTGTATGTGTGTGTGTGTGTGAGTGTGCCTGAAACTCTTTCCAAGCATAAACTGCATGAGTTGTGCTAAGAGAGTGTTTAGAGCTAGCTTAAAAATTCATCAACGGCATGACAAGTGTGGCCGCAAGGCCCTTCTTCCGCCTTCCGTCGCTTAGGCCGCCATTTTCCCTTGCAAATTTCCTTTTTGGCGCCCGCATCGTTTTTCAAGCATTTTTACGATTATTGGTGCCTAATGGCTCAGCGGCGGCAACTTTTTGCCCAAAGTCACTCAAAGACAAATAGTTTTGTTTGTCAAAGCATTTTTGCATTTGTATGATGAGTAGGTAGGCGGCCCCTCAAATTCTTATAGCGTATGACTTGGATAAATAGGAAAAGTGCCACAGCAGCAGTTAAATTTAGAGACGAATGATTTACAATGAGTTTTCAGTACAAGTGCTTGTCAAGGCTCTCTCTTCTAAAGACAACAATTTTTTTGACTACCCTCAACACCAATAATAATGATAAGTTCTATATCCGCAATTTTAACAGCCTATTAACTAGTGGGCGATTTAATTATTATGTTTTCTTTTTTTTTGGTGATACGCACTGTAGGATTTCCTTTTTCATAAATAATAATTTCACAATAAGAAATTTTGTTAGGACTAAAAAAAACTCACTTAATAATGAAAATGCCTCAAGGTCTTGCTAATCGCTGCTCTGTTGTACAGATTTGCAGTTAGGTTAGCTGATTAAGAGCGATGTTCTGAAACTAATTTGTTGTCACAACAACGGTATGCAAAAACCGCGGATCAGAGTTGCAAACTGAGCTAACTTTATTTTTATAACTCGCAACTAGCTTTTTTTTACTTAAAGTTTATCAAAGAGTCGTTCGTAAAGTCTACTGATAAGGGGTTTAGTAATTTATAAATAATTTAACCAAAATTATTTTAATTTAACTGGCTTTTTGAAAATCCGTATAAGAGAGATATAGACTTTAAACGGCTGTTCCAAATATTTTCAGTGAATGTTGCCGAACTGCTCTAATTAGTAGTTCATCCAAGGACTTACAAGCTTGAGTTCCCATAAAAAGATTTTATTCAAATGAATTAAAATGTGACTTGGATTTAATGTATAGTAGAGGTGGAGAACTATCGATACCTTTAATAATACTTTTACATGACAATAGGAAATCGAATTGAGAAATTGTTTTAATTGTTTCCTCAATAATGTTTAAAAGGTACAAAAATAAGGAACATTTTAAGGCTCTAGTTGAATAGACTTTTTGCATTTACAACTGTTGTTTTGTCTAATATTAAAGCAAGCTACGTTTTAAATGCTGTTCGGACTATCGACTGTTTCTACTATCGATAGTTTTCCACCTCTAATGGATAGTCGACTGTAAGTATTTTGTTTCTGCGAATACAAATTCATACAAACTGAATTGCAATAATTTATAACGTAAAAACAAAAACAAATTTAAAGTTGCGTGGTCTTTAACCGACTTAAACATTTGCCTATTAAGTAGAGGCAAGGTCGAAACTGTTTGAGCTTAAAATTCATAAGAGGTGCATTTTGCAGTCATATTGTAGTTTGGCAAACACTCATAACTGCAGCGAATGAAAGCATTGGCCTTGGTTAAGAGATGGGTTTTGTTGTGCGTTTTTTTTTTTCTCAATTTCCTTGTCCGTACTTTGCTGTGCAGTTGACTGAACAGCCGCAATTAGCTGCACATTTCTTTTGCTGTTTCGCTGCAGCTTTATCTCGAAGCAAACAACACAAGGCAATGAATAGTAGAGGAAGTTGTCGGCTATGGCCAAACATGGTGCACGAAAATCCAAAGAACATTTAACACTTGCTGAATGGGAACGAGCACATAAATCTATGGCAGGCGAGAGTTGCACCCGAGGAGAGTTGTTGCAGCATCAGGTGCGGCAACAAAGCAAGACCAGAGAGGCAGCAAAAGAAAGCAGCGCAAGTTGCATTTAATTAAACTTAAACATTTTCATTGTCAAGCGAAAAATAATTAGTTGTGTGTACCAGAGGCGGCAGACAAGTCAAGAGAGACGGCGGGGAAACACACAATGCTCTTGTCTGTATGTGTATGTATGTGTGTGCAACGGAAGTAATATGCCTCACACATGCCGACAAACGGGAAGCGGGAAGTTTCAAAATTAAAATGAATGCATAGCCAGGACAAGAGAGAAGACGCTGGCACGATATTGGGAGCCGCTAGAATGTAGTAACACATCCAAGACTTTTGGAGCAACAGACATTTACAAGCGCCAGCAAGCAAACATACATCCAAGACAACGGATGGCAGTTATAAACGACAAAGTCACATGCATGAGCTTGTCGGGGAGAAATAAAACAAAAAAGGAGTAGAACGCTGGGACAAAAAGAAAACCCAACTAGTTCGCCAGCAACAGCTTAAGAAAATCTGCTAAGGAAAAATCGGAAAGGCAAGGGAAACCCACTCTCAGACACCGAACCCAAACCAAGCGATGCTGTCGAAATAATGTGCACAATTAACTAACTGCGCCTGCAAGCGACACCAGCAGCCAGCCATCCAGTCAGCCATCCAGCCATCCAGTCAGCCAACCAACCAGCCAGCCAGTGAGAAAGGACGAGGGACTTCACACAAGTTTACCATGGATCGGGGCCAAAGGCTGCTGCAACATTATATATTTAGTTAAGGTATTAGTAGCGCGCACACACACACACACTCACACATACACCTACATATAAGCGTGAACACTGCTCAGCAAAATGAAGACCCTTTTACTGGCATATAGTTTTCGAGGACCAAAAGTTTCAATTTAACTTTAAGTTGGTAAATGGAATTAGTTGAATAACTAATTAATCCAAATGAATTGGCTAATGTAAAAAGCACTATTTCTATGTTGCTTAGTGCAACCAGAAAGCCGCACAACTTTTTGCAAACTCTGCCTGCATGGATTAATTAAATTAGAGCCGCGTCAAGCAGCAGTCCTTCTGTCCTTCTGCACCTCCTGCCACACACCGCATTGAGACACATTATAATTTTCTCGCGGATTTTCTTAATAACATTTTCGCCTGGCAATCGATGGACTTCATATTTTACACATCACTCACAGGACCTTCAATACGCTGAGCTGCGCTGTGCTAATAAATTAATGCTAATTATGTTTTCAATTAGGCAACAAAGGCTAATTAAATATTTTACCATGACGGTCGTTCGTCGGTCGGTTCGTTATAGTCTGCGTGTGCAGTAAGTCTGCCCTCTGATTGATGTGCGTCGCTATTTTTCGCGTGATTTGAAACTGCAAAAAACATGACACCGTGTTGCAGGACCAACTCGGCAGGCAGGCAGGCAGGGAAACGCATGGGGCGTATGAGCAGAATTGGTTGGGTTGCGCGGTTGGGCTCATTGGCTGCTGGGCTTCTAATGGCAAATGGCTGTACAGCTTGCTGCTCCCTCTCCAGACTCGATTTTTTTTTTACGCTTTTTGTACTTTCTGCTGATATGTTGGATCGGCCCGGCCTCCACTTGCTGGGCTTTTGGGCGTAAATTTAATGGAAATTCTCGGCATAGTCGGAGCATCAAATCAATATGTCATGAGAAGGGACGCCCTGATGCCGCTTGATGCTGCGGCAACGACAGCAACAACAACAACAACAACAGCACCAGAAACATGCATGATGTGTTAACGGTGTAGAGAGTAAAATGAAAGTGAAGAAGAAGAGTAAGTGGCAGAGGGTAAAAGACAGAAAGAATGAGAAAGTGTACATATTAGAAGCAGGTCCGGACATACGTCTAAAAAAAGGGCCATAATTTAACATCGCTCTAATTATAAAATGAAAAATTCCAACCACGTAATAATTTACTAAAATAAAATGAATAAAACATAAATAACTCTTTTTTACACCATTAGGGCATTATTCCCCATTACCTCGATTTATATACTTATGCTATCAATAACTCAACACTATTGATTATTGCCAAAATAGATGGAAGGTCCTATGAGCATTTTACTCAAAACTCAATTCATTCACGTTTCCTAGATTCTACATACAATAGAAGTGTCGAAAGTCTTTCAAATCTACCACAGATTTCAAATGAAAAGAAGAAGGCGGAATGGTAAATCTTTTTTCCATTGTTGGAACATTGACACTCTGCCTAAGAAACCGCCCTTGGTATGGGATGACACTGAATACGAAGCGTTATTGCGTATACGCAATGTTGCGCACACTTTAGATGATCAATGAGTGGAAAGGTTGCATGGTTCTTCGAATGAGCTACAACAGAGATAAAAAGTTAGCAAAGCTGTTTGAACAGAGGATTAAAAAACAATTGATTCACAATGGAAATGTCAACTATTTGACCAGCCTGTCAGTCAATAGATATATTTTATTTTTCCCGATAGGTGTAGGGTGTTCAGCATATAGACAGCTTTAATCTCTGTTAAAATTTCAAATAGCTTTGTGTTGGTATAAGCTCGGTGATGGGAGGGGGAGAAAAAATGATATGGAAAGAATTGCCTTGCATGTGCCTAAATCGTTGATTTACGATTCACGCCACACTGAGGAGCCACCGCCGAATCAGTATGCCGGCAACAACATCAGCAACAACAACAACAGCAACAGCACAGAGAGCGAGCCAGCGAGGTCGACATCGAGTGTGTGTGTGTGTGTGTGTGTGTGTGGTGGCAATGGTACTGGCACGCATAACAAACGCGCAGGCAGCCGTGCAAACCACTTTGGCGGGCAATGCGTTGCCGTTGGCAGTAGCCTTCCTTCCCTTCCTTTCGGCATTGTCGTTGTCCTGCGACTGCTCTTCCTCTGAATGTGAATGTTTTTGCTGCAACGCATAATAAAGAATTTTAAAATTTATTACATGTCTCCAGCCAATATTTCACTTTGACATGCAATGTCGCGAAATGAAGCTGTCCAGTTGTGGCTGTTTCCCAACTTGTCCATGTCTATGTCTTTTTGTGCTCTCTCTCTCTCTCTCTCTTTCTCTTTCTCTTTTCTCTCACGTCGCTTACATCTTGATCGGTATGAAGTAAATTTGCTTGCCATGTCCAAAATGAACTGCGCCAGCTGCTTGGGCAGCCAATTAAAATAACCCGAACAATGAACTGACTGAGTTACCCACTATCAATCAATATTTTTGCTGGCTTCTTTTTCGTTAATTAAAAATATATGACACTTTCATGTGTGGAACATGAGAAATGCCAGCCAAACCCAGGCCAGGTCAGGTCGGGCCAGGGCGGACCATTTGCCTGCCCAAGCCCGTAATGGCTTAGCTTTGGCCTGAGCCCCTTCAATTTTATGCGTGTGCAAATGAAAAGGAAATGTTATCGTTTAATTTTATTTTTGCCATTGGCGCCATTGCATAATGGCTGACAGATCGAGAGGGTTGGGCCAAATGAGCCAATGCCTCGTCTCGTCTCGTCTCGACTCGACTCGACTCGACTCGACTCATCTCGCGGCGCGTCTTTGCACATAACTTGATCCTGGCCATCGCGAAAGTGGCGTCGCGTTCCAACATAATTAAAGACAAACAACTGCACATCCACAGAGTAGAGAAGCAACGGCAGCGGCAGCGGCAGCGGCAGCAATCATCCCATTCGTGGCTTGTCCATGTTCCTGCCACATGTTGTCGGCATTGGCAACGATAAACGCATGAAAGTAAATAAAGGCTTTGACCGGATCGGAATACGCGGCGCACACGCACCCACAGCGAATTGTAAATGGAATGCTTCGCATGTGAAGAAACGGTAACCAAAAATGTTGCGGCATATTTTTACGTAATTAATTAAAGCAACTCCTTGCAGCCAGACCAGGACCAGGAGCAGAAACAGCAGCCTGGCAATGTTTTCGCCATTATGTTTGCTTGCTCGACTTTTGCGTTACCGAAATGTAAACTTCGAGTTGACAAACCCCGTATACTCTTTCAAAGCCGTCCTGTCTGTGGTTGAGCCTGAAAAGAGTCCTTTTGCTTAGCTCTGGCATAATGAATGTGTGACTATGTTTCATCTGGGTTTTCTTTTTGGTGCAATGAGGCAGCAGTTTTGTACATAATTTTACTTTCATTATGGTTTTAACCTTGCAGTTTGATAGCAGCAGTCTGCCCATACCTCAATCTTTACCCTATCCCTTTGCATCCTTTAGCTTCGCTCAGGTGTGTGCTGTATGCATTGGCAAAGGAAAACATTGCGTGGGCTTGAGCTGAGGCTGGCTATATGGACTTCCGCTCGCTCGGGCAGCAAAACGAGCAGAAGTTGTTGTTCAATTTTCCATTTTTAGTTGGCAGCCGTTTTTGCCCAAGATGGGGGCGAGAGAAGTGAGAGTAAAAGCGAGAACTGAGCACCATGTAAGATAATGGCAAACATGGCCAGAATGAGAATATGCAGAAGAGTAGTGTGTTTGTGTGTGTGTGTGTGTGTGTGTGTTGAAAGCTATGCAAAAACTGCAAACAAACAGAATGCGGCTAAACACAAACACCTTTGATAGATGCACACATCCCTCCATTGGGTATCATAGGTGTAGCCAGCATCTTAGAGCGGAGGAGGAGGAGGACCATCAAACAGAAAAATAAAACTGCAGAGCAATAAAGGTATTCAGATTTCATAAATAGTTGAGATTCACTGCTACTCAGCTTAAAGAAACAGTCAAAGAAGGGCCAATCCCCCATTGCTAAGCCCATGACACTTTATATTCTGCTTAAAGGAATGGACGAGAGGGGCAGAGAGAGCCGGCATTTGTCTGTGTTTATAAAAGTCAGGCAAACGTCGAGGCAGAGTCTGGGGCAGAAGCATAGAAAACACTTGGCGCGCCCCCAATACGGCAGCTGAACAACCTGGCCGCCATCCACCCACCAATCCACCAAACACCACCAACGTCTCCCTGCCCACTCAAATGTTCAAAGTAAAAATTATATGCGATTTCCACGCTCTGTTTTCTCTCCCTTTTTTGCTGTGTCTCTCTCTCTCTGTGGCCTACTCTTTCCCTCACTCTGTCTCGCTCTCTTTCTCTCTTGTGAAACTATGCCAACAAACCATAATTAATATACAATTTTTTTTCTGTATTTCTTTTGCGAGCTGCTTTTCCTTTTTTTTCGCTTTTTCTCTGTTGTATAGTTTGAATTTCGAAAAGCTTTTCCCTCTGCCGCTTTGTCGACCATCTTGTTTAAGCTATATGCAATACATTCGCATTGTAAGTATGTTTATGTGTATGTCTGTTATGCGTTTGTGTGTATGGGTGCATATACTTATATATATGATTGTGTTTGTGTTTGTATTTATGCTACAATGCATTCTATATAACTCAAACATGTTTAAGAGTTTAAGTGTTTGGTTTGATTTTCAATCAATAAGACTAGCGTAGCGGGAGAATGAAAGCGTGTATTGGAGAGATAGAGAGGGGAAGAGGAAAAATAAGAAGGGAAACTAAAATCTGTTAAACCTATAAGTAAGCTTTCAATAATTCCTTCCACACACCACATCGGACTTACCCCAAAGTTTCATCTGCAAACTTGTAAAAAAAAAAAATGTTTATCTTATTTTTAATTATTAGTACCTAATTAAAAGCAAATAATTCAAATTTACTACTTCAATATGGGAAATCTCGTTAAACCAAATACCAACCAGACCTGTCGTTATTTCGACAATCGTATTTTTAGATATGACAGACTGACTACTTTATAACGATCAAGTGCGTCGGGCAAACTATCACTTAACAGAACAGAACTAACAGTTATTATTAAGAGTCAATAAGCTATCTTTAGACATCTCACACAACCACATTGTGTCATAACCAAAGAAGGGGGATATTCAACCTAGTACACATTAAATTGCATTCAAGTGCCTCGTGGCACTCCCCATAAGGACTTAAAGTCGTGGGGAATCCCTGCGATGGTATATATTTGAGTATTTTATGCAGATAGTGTTAAATTTGAGAAACTACGGAAAGTGTTGAGATTTATTGCTTATCTGAAATTGTCTGTTAAGCTATGTGTCTGAATTTTCGTTTGGTTTCATTGCACACATTTATCGTGCCCTCCATTGTTCACAATAAACAAAAAATTCTTCGTGCCTGTTAAGGCGTTATACGCAAATGAAAGGCAAACAGAATACTTCTCCGTCTCCGTCTCCGGGTCCGGCTCCATTCTGTTATTCCGCTGAACGAAGTGAACGCGAACGGCTGCGTAAGCGCTGCAAACACACACACACACACATACAACAAAGTCAACAGCGGCCAGTAGCTGTGGCAGCAACAAAAACACAAAAACTGACGGTGGTGACGGTTGCATGTGTGCGGTCGTGAGAGGATCCCAATACCAACAAGAAACCTCGTGAGCAGAGTAAGCAGAAGAGGAAGTGCAAATAAAGTTGCAAACGCCAACGTCAGCAATGTCAGCAACAGCAACAGCAGCAGCAGCAGCTCCACCACCAACAACAATGGCCAACAACAATATTGACTGACCTTCCACATTGGCCGCAGTAAATTGCGCTGGGTAATTTCCAGTATTTTTGCTGCTGCGAGAGGGAAAGCGAGAGCAATACCCAGAATAGGAGCCACAGGCGAAGTAAAAGCAGCAGCAGCAGCAGCAGCAACAGCTACAATAACAATATTTCTGCATTTTTATTGATAAAGTCATAAATAAAGCTGCTGGACGGCATAGATGGGCCACTCAAAATGGCTTACATATGCGTATGTCATACATAATCAAAAGATTAGAAACTGCTGCTGCTGCTGCTGCTCTGGCTGCTCCTAACTGCGGGGGCTCCGCATTTTTTGGCAAGTTTCTTTGCCAACAACAAGTGCAGGCAATAAAACGTTTCCCGAGCACCAACAACTAAAAGCATTCAGCTTCAAATGCTCCACTTGGACAGGCATCAAGAAAAATGTGAAAGGAAGTTGCCGCCTGTTCCCTTTTGAAATTGTAAATGTGTGTGTGTGTGTGTGTGTGTGTGTGCGTCTGCCACAAACTGATGCAGCAACAATAAAACAATAAAGGACGCAACCAGCCAAAACAGAACTCGAGTTGGCTAACACGACACACAGACGAAAGTGGCAAAGTCGCCAGGGGTGACATGAAAGAGGGGATTTCGAACGTCTTTGTTTCTAAGATTGTGGTAGCACTAGGTTGTCTGAAAATGCAGCAGATCCTGCGTATATATCCTTAACCAACACACTTAGAGAGACTCACACACTCATCCATACACTGACTCTCGCACTTTTCCGTTTGCAATGAAAATTCTGTGCCAAATGTTGCATTTATTTTGTGAGTTTCCGTTTGCTGGTTGCGATCATGCGACAGTGTGGCAACTCGACACAAAGAAGGTAACGATTTAATGAGATCGAAATAAAACCTTTCCTCAATGCCGGACACGACTATTTCTGACCAGTGGAGCCATGTATCCTTTTGGATTGATATCTTTATTCTAACTAAGCATATCAATTAGACGTTCTATCAGTTTTATGTCTAAGAAAACATTAAGCACAAGTAAAATTAAAGACTTTGAAAAACATTCAGCTAAACATTTAGCTGAAATGACCAGGAGACATGACAAAAAAAAAAAAAACAAAGCGTGTCCAAACGGTCAAATATTTTGTATTTTATATATAGGCCGTCGTCTAGCAAAGTAAGGCGACAAATTTACGTGGCCATATTATAGGAAATTTATGCTGATAACTCGCTGAGAGAGAGAGAGAGGACACCCCTCAAGTTCATCAAAGTGTCATGCCTTGACTACTACTCCACATTGCCAGCTCCGAATTCAAGACTATTCAAGGCACTGTAATCGCTTTCTGCACTTAATTTGCGCATTTCTTTTGCCGTGGCAAAGACAATTACTGTAAGTGACCGAAATTTCTCCAATTGCTAGACAAGTTCCAGTTGCCCGACCACCCTCGGCCCGCTCCACACCTCCACAATCCCCACACACACAATGTCTTTATTAGAGCCTTTGTCGCTGTAGTAAGTGGCACATTTACGCCCAAAATTCCAGGCCGTTTCTAATGTGACTAGGGCACCTTAACCCTTCGTCGTTTGCCAAGTAGAAGCAGCCTTCAGGCACTTTAACCACATGTGTTTTTCTTTGGCAAAGGAGTGAACTAACTTAGTCCGTTTCATGAGTAGCTGTTGTTTGTCCGGAGGGGGCGAGACTTGATATTAGAAGCGGGGCAGGCTGTAGGCCAGGGAGTTGGAAATGAAAAGAGACAGAGAAACAGTTTTCTTTCAGAGCCTTTCACTGACTTAACTGGCAGCATCTGGACCGAATGACTTTGTTAAGAGTTTTCGAAGCGCAATTTTCTTTACTCTAACTCTGACCCAATCCTACTTTCACTCAGCCTCTCTCTCTCTTACTTTCTTTCTCCCTGTTTAGTTGTATGTGTGTGTTAGACGTTCTCACACTCTGCTTAGTACCTTACAGGACAATGGCATCAGGATGACGAATAAAAGTGTCACTTTCTATGGCAATTTCATAATTGCATAAGTGTAACTGGTCAAGTGCCTTGCAATAGTTTTTGTACCGCCCCCACCCTTCGCTATCATCCTGACTGGCTTTTGTTGCTCGGCATAAATTTTTATTTAGTGCCCTCTTTTCCTAAAAGTTACTTACAAAGTGAAGTTTTAGCTGCAGCACTCACACATTCTGTGGTCAATGCCATAAATTTCTTGTACTGCCTCTGTCAAGTTTGCCCATCTTTTTACCACACACACACACACACAACCCCCCACCCCTGACCCGGCTGTGCACCACCCCTGGTGACTGTCGTTGCTCATCTTTTTCGGTTAAGTGCTTGGAAGTTTGCATGTCTGTGAGTTTTCTTAGTTTATGTGCTGGCCTGGTTGCTACCATATTCCGGCAGCAAACTTGAAACTTGTCTACAATCTAAAATTTTTTTATATTTTGTCATTGCTGTTTTGTCAGCCACAGCTTCAGTTAACCTGTTAGAGCACTCATGGAGGTGGTCCATGTAAATGTCTTTCTTTAATGTTACCAATTATCAGAATGGCAAGCAACTGAAGGTTCTGACATGCGTCTATCTAATCAATTTGCGCATTTCCAATCAAAGCAAATGCGGTCCGGTGGCAAATTCGCGATCGCTGAAGCCCTTTTGCGGCGATGCCTTTGAAGGACATTTTTGTGGCCAACACTTATCAAAAATATTTGAAGCGACAAGAGAACAGAAATCCATTTGGGAATGCAAACAGTTTTCAAAGTGTCCACCAGACGACACACCAATAGAAGGGCAAATTGCAATTAACAGCTTTGAGTGTGTCCCTTAGATTGGATCGACACTTTTTGCCTTTGGTCAAATGCCGAAAGTGTTCAGTCAGCGTCAAAGGACTTTGAGTTGCGCGCTGAAAGCGATAAGGCAATTAGAAAATACATCGCCGACTAGCCACGCAGGTGCATCCAAGCGATGTCAATTATTTGAGTTTGCTTTTTTTTTATGTCAATATTCCATTGCCGCAGTCGGGCGGCCGCCTAATGGACCACCCGACACTGAAGATGACTTGCTGTCGTGCCCCCATGTCTGGATATTTTACTTCGTTGCCAGTTTTTTAGTTTTGTTCCCCTCTGACTTTCTCCCTTTTTTTTGTTTGTTTTTTTTTTTTGTTTTGTCATTTGTCTTTCACTGCTGCTCTTCCGCCGCCGTTCTGTTTAGAGATGAATATGCAAATATTTTGGTAAAAGCAAAAAACTGCCTTGTAAAACGGCAACGGGGAATGGCCATTTCGCGGCGAGGATGTTGTGCCGCAGGATGCGCATCATTTCCGCTTAAAATGCAGCATAAAACGGTTTTTTTCTCTTTTAACCAGAGCTCTGCAAATTGAAAAGGGTAAAAAAGCAAAAACCACACATAATGACAACTAGGTACGTGGCAGAGCAAAGAGAAATAGTAGGCGAAGAAAAGAGTGGGAGCCGGGGTCTGTAATGGCCTGCACTTGGTGCATTGGACACTTAATATGCGCCGCATCATTGAACGAAAAATCAAAAAACGTTGCAAAATATTTCAAATCGAATCGGGCGTCTTTGGAAAACGAGTTCCTGTGCTCCAACATTGCTCGATGCTTCTATCTGCCTTTTATGACCGCCAGGAATTCGAGTGCTGACCAGGCGACGACGATGGCGTCGGAAGCTGTGTGGCACCTTCTACTCAACTTTCGGCCGAGCCTGACGGCCATCTATGGTTTGAGTTTGTGTTTGTTGTTGCACGAATTAAATGGGCGCTTTGAATTTTTTACGATGCGCACTAAAAATCCAATTTAATGAACATTTAAGAGACACACTGGGCCACTGCCAAGATGGTGCAGGCAGGCAGGCCACACGTAAGCCGGCATTGAGATTACGTATACGTAACGTGAGCGGGAAAAAGGGCTGCCGCTACCGCCTTATCCTTTTTAATGTAATTGCTTTTTTAAGAAGTGCGGCGGCGGTTGCCTCTTCTACTACTTCTGCTCCTGCTACTCTTCATGACTACGCTGATGATCATTATTATGATGTTCATGACGATGCTGCCATTTTACACTGAGCACAAACTGTGTATCACCGAAAATCATATGTGCTTAATGATATTTATTGCTTAAATGTTTCCATTAAATTCCGCAACAAACTTCCTAACTACTGCTGAACTTATTCTTAGACTGCAACCAAGTTGGAATTTTCTTCTCTTCAGTCGAAAAAAAGTTCCAGAGCCAAAAAATTAATTTTCCAACTGCATCAAATAATATTAAATTCAGTTAAAACGATTGAAAAACACACTCTTATTCACAGGTTTAGGCGAAAAACTTTCTTATTTTAAATGCAATTTTGCTTCTGCCATAAATTCTTGTAATAGAATTAAAGCAAGTTGGAAATGGCTGAAAGTCAACGAATTTTCTTCCAGAACAAAACAAATCACAGACGCCTGCTTATTAGAAGTAAATACATTTTATAGCTAAAGCAAATTTAAATCCTAAATAACTCCGGCAAAACATTTTCGGATTTAAATCCTTGTATTTGGATGAGTTTGAAAATATATTTTCCTTGTGTACATATATGAATTAAATACAATTTTCGATTTGTGGCTCATAAACATGCGTTTTTAAGGGAACTCCATCCCACAGAGGCAGAAGTTTACTTGAACAACAAAGATCCAAATTTCAGATAATAGACGCCAGAGCTGGTTTACAGTGCTCAGACATGAACGAGTTTGAGAGTGACATAAATACCTTTGAAAGAGATTCCACCCACGACCTTTGAAATCTTGTTTTCTGGCGTTTTGATAATGGTTTCGCTGCACAGAAAATTACTAGCGGAAAAGTAGAAAACTTTTTATGATAATAAAGGAAATGAATTGGCCAATGGGAGTAACTGCTGCAGCTGCTCCAGGGTCATTCCCATAGTCTGCTCAGTGGCAATTGAAAGCAGCTGCAGCTATTTAAAAACACACAAATTGATGCAGCCACATGTGGAAGGAAGAGCGTTCCATTTCGCTACTTTCAGCGTAACGCGCGCGGGCCAAGACGATTCTTGGCTAATAAATATGGGCCAACATTTGCTGCAAAATTATCTGCAATTAGTTGGCACAGCTTTAAATGACTTTTGAGTGCGTGCGGATTGGCATTTAAAAACTTTTGGCACTTTATTGAAAGTGTGGTCAAATTAGGTAGAGAATTGCAAATTGGAAACCGCAAATGGCATTTACCCAGCATCGAGTATAGGTGGCCACAGGGCCATAGGAACAGGGATGGCGTTGAGGGGTATCTTGTTCAAGTTAAAGGTCTCGACATAGGCCAGTCAATTGGCAGCTGCCTTTTCTCTTATTTGCTGTCACTGTAACTGGAAGCCAGCCTCTAAAATGAGATAAAATAAAACGCAAATTGGAATGTTGTCAGAGAATGTTGCACTTGTGTGTGTGCATTGTGAGTGTGGGACTGTGTGTGTGTGTGTGTGGGTGTTCTGTCTTGTATTTACATGCAAATATGCAAAGCCTTCTACTGAGGAGAAAGCCAAGTGGACTGGAGAGGCAAATGGCAACTGTGTGTACCTTTCACAGTTGTCAATATGCTTACTTAGCTGGAGCTTAAGCTGAAGTCCAAGCCTTTTCTAGGTTGAAGGTTGCTCTGCATCATTGGATATGCGTGCGTGTGTGTGTGTGTGTGTGTTTGTGTGATTGTATGAAGTACATAGTGTAAGACATTTTATAACGACATTGCTGAAAGCGAAATACGACGAGCAGTGAGCACATCAGAGTCCTTCATTTTAAAATGTTGACTTATTGTGTTTCAAGCATCGAAGATTATTAAAATAAATGTCAATGTGTGCACCTGAATGGTTTTTTTCTCTATTGATTTACAAACATCGATTGGTAGATTAGGCACTGCTCTCATTTTTAAATGGGAATTGCAAATCTTTTTCGTTTGACATTACTTTCAACTCAACACGGCGCCCGCCCCAAGTCCTTGGGAAACAACAAAGGCGAAATTAGCATGAGATATTTTTGTATATCCCTTGTGCAAATTTTGACACGTGCAGCCGCACGCACGTTGCCATTGATACACACACACACAACAGGAGGACGCATTGTGCCCACCAAAGTTGATGCCGAGGTCCCTCCCCCCCATCTTGAGCCATTTTAAGTAGAATCAGCACACATGACGACCAAACCTGAGAGCGTCGAAGGCATACATCCTATGACTGTCCTACTCTCTCTTCTTATCTCTCCCTTTCCGCGTGAGTGTATGGATTTTTGTGTAATTTAAAACCTCGTAATGTACACTTTCGCCTCGGGCATTTTACTTACAATACACATGTAAACATCGCACTCACACATCCCACAGAAGGAGAAGAGCGCAGGACACACTCTATGGCAGGTATAGGCCGTTTCACTCTGTATACTAAATTGTCGGCTGACGCTTAAGCTTTGCTTACCGAATACTGGAGAAGATACAAGCAAAGAAAACCAAAAAAAAAAAAAAAAATCGTGAAAGTAAACTGAACTGATTTTACCTCTTTATTGTCAAGGGGTAAGAGTAGTGTACATACATTTACACTGAAAAAAAGGCTTGCAGAACTATTTAAATATACATTTTTTAATTTTTACTGCCATATTCTAGGTATTCTAGGTATACAATGTGACAATTTGTGTGGATCGTAAACAAACGTGATAAAAGTTCACCATAATCGGAATTCATTTATATTGACAACAAATAGAACTTCTGTTTACCCGATCTTTGTGAAAAAGACTTGAAAAATTAGCTATTACATGTGACTTTTGCTTTATCTTGATAATTTGATTAATTGCAGTTCGCATTAATTTTCGCAGTGTAAAAGTGTCAATTCCGTTGACTGTGGGCCTCCATCAGGCTTAGGCAAACACTGCCGGCGACATTGACACCAGTCAACAGTACCGCAGCAACTTCAAGCCATAACACTCCATGGCGACCTCCATTTGGTGGGTGTTCTTTCTTCCTGCATCGAGCGGCAAGGAGAGCTAAGTGACGGCAAATATTCAAATATGTTTTTGATGTGATTTGTTGCCTTTCCCACTCAATTTGCTGCGACACTTTTAGGCTGCTCTTCATCTTCAGCTTGAGACGCGAGTCTCAGGCCTTTTATTGTTGTTGTCAGCGGCAACACTTCAACCGCTGCCATTAGCGGCAGCTGCAGCCACCACAACAACAGCAACAGCAACAGCAAAGCCAAAGTGGTGGGGAACACTTTTGAAATCGAAGACATTTTGCTAGCCCCGCGGTCATGGTGGAGTGGAGTGTTACTTTTCACTTTCCTAGCCGTAAATTGCCAAAGGGATATTACGCGGTTTGCGTTCATTTTATTGTATATATACACACTCGTTTCCCTCTCTTTTATCGATGCCGATGTTGTTGTGCCCTTGCCCTCGCTCTGGCCGATCCCCTCTTCTGTGTCCTCCTGTCATTGTTTGCATAGCTTTTTTTTGTGGCTTTTTTTTCTTCTCCTAGGTGGCTGTCTGCCATCCTGTATTTGCTTGTGTTTTCTCTCTCTCTCTCAGTTTGTAGGTATTGTGTTTATTTTCTTGAACTTTTTCCCTTTTTTGTGTGTTGATTTTTTTGTTTTTCTTTTTTCTGCTGTTCTTTGCTGGCTTTTAATTTCCACGCCACAATTACCATGGCCACCCCGAAATGCAGCGGCCGCAATTAATTACAGCGCTGATATCATGCCACTACCGCAGTTGCTCGTCGCTTCTAGCTCGTCCCAGGACCCGCGATAAAACTTTCGCAAATGTAATTTTAACAAAACCGCATCGCCGCCTGCTCAAGACAGTGAATGTTGCCGACGAACGCAAATGCGAGCGCTGGCATCACGCAAAACTTACCGCAACCTCAGAACAGACCCCGCCAAATGGTAGGAACATCTTGGCTAAATCAGCGCAAGTTTGTTTTAATTATAGCAATCGAGCACATGCAATTTCCGCCGAAACGCTATTCGATTCAATAATGAAGCCCAGAGCTTAGGCTCTCTCTCTCTTTCTCTCT
Source organism: Drosophila nebulosa (assembly GCA_024703675.1). Lineage (NCBI taxonomy): Eukaryota > Metazoa > Arthropoda > Insecta > Diptera > Drosophilidae > Drosophila > Drosophila nebulosa. The sequence goes on along the minus strand of JANFPS010000004.1, from coordinate 5,118,655 downwards.
GAATATCCACGATAAGTTGATACATTCACACACACAAACACACATCCGGAGGTACATGAGAAATGGATTTCATAATTCTCAAATTAAGCACTTGCATTACTTCTGATGGATGTTTTCTTATGTTTCCTTTCAAAAATCATGTCAATAGCTCTTATTTACGGTGAATACTCTCTCTTACTCGATGCCTGATCTCGTTTTAAGTTATGTATATTTACTCACACACTTCATTTGTGTTCTGCATACTCTTCCAAAACGGGTTATTACCTTTTTAATAATCTCATGGTTCCATGTGGAAATAAAAATGGTGTCAAGAAATATCAACGCTTTTGTGGTTCAAAATGAAAAATAAAAAAATGTATCGATAACCAAGTTACCTCATAACCACATTGAAATAAATCACAGCAGCCAGAACCAAGTTAACAAATCTTTAGCCAAAAAGTTTTTAATGAAATGGTGCTCTATTTAATTGCCCGTAAAAGAAAAATCATTCAACTGGCTTCGTTACACTTTTGGCATATTCGCACTATGAAAATATTCTAAATAAACATATGTCATGAAGGGTATCTGCATATCGGTGCGCCGAAGATGTCTATCGGGAAAGACTCTTGCAACAGCAGCTTACGATGAGGTTGCTGAGGGAATCAAGGTCTTGTCCAGCTAATGGAATGCGAGTCAGCTTAATGTGCTGCCAGCTTGTCGTTGCTGTTGCTGTTGCTGTTGCTGATGTTGCTGTTGTTGTTGCTGTTGCTGCTGTTGTTGGGCATTTGTAGGTTATGTATTTATTACAGTTGTTTCACAACTTTGCCTGGAAATCTATGAGCGTGCGTGTTTTCAGGGGATCGTATTTGTGTATACCCAAGCGGCAAGGACTACGGACTATAACAAGCAATCCGTAATAATCATAATAATGAAAACACTTTTAGCTTCTAACTTATTATTAGCTTTATTTTACAGTTGTCAGCCAAAGCAACGCCCCAAGCATTTACAAGAGCAACTTGTATGTCCTTGCCAAGCTCAAGCTTAACCTGAAGCTTCGGTTGGGTATGGGGATCTATGTAATATTGAAGTACCTGATGAAGGTGTGTTTGTTGTGTACGACGTGTGTGTGCACGGGTCACGCCCACTTTTTACTGCATTTAATTCTCCAGTGAAGTATTTAATTTTATGACATGAGATCCTTGTGTGCGTACAGTAGCCTTAGCAAGGACCACGAGCAACAGACAAAGAGAGACAGAGAGAGAGAGAGAGAGAGAGAGAGAGAGAGAGAGAGAAAGAGAAAGAGTGAATGCGAGGGCATGGCCCTTGGAGTACAACAAATATGAAATGACTGTCATTTCTTGCATTTAGGGGCACTTTGGGGAGTACTTTGCAGCTTGTAACACCCAATACTTACACACACACAGACACACACACACATAGACAACTCACACACAGGCACACCTGGTACATGCCTGTTTGGCTCTGCTTTAGCAAGGCATCATTAGCGTTAGCGTTATGTCGCGTTACGTTATGTTCAGCAATGTTGTTGTTCTTGCTCTAGAAAGTGAGAGAAAGTTGGAGAAAGGGAAACAAAGCGTCAGAGAGAGAGAGAGAGAGAGACGTACTCTCACTTATGCCTGTGGCAGGGTTATCGCATAATTATGCAGCATATAAATGTTTTCTTTGTGCCACCATTTTGAGACTCCCCTCACAACTCACCCCCTAACCGTCACCCATCACTCCAACCCTTTTTTTTATTAACATTCATATGCAAAAGTTTCACAACAATGCGGCAAGGGGATCCATTCCATTTCACTCTATACTAAAGTTCACTCTTTCCTCTTCATTTTATTTCGACCTGCTCTCTGTTTCGCTCATTAGCTGCCTCGTTTCGGCATTTTTCGGTTTCGGTTGCGGCAGTCTAGTGAGAGGAAAAGCGGCTGTGGATTGGGCTGGATGAGAGGGCATGCCCTCTCGTCGTGGCAACTTTCATTTCTTTGCCATAATTTGTTTCATGCTCGTAAATTTATTTCGATAATTGCCCCGCTGCTTGTGAGTCTCATAAAGGTGCAAATAGAGTTATTTGCTGGCAGTGTACAGACACTTGCTATCCCATTACATTCTCCCTTCACGTTTTTTTTTTTCCCCTGGCCAAGCCGAGCCAAGCCGACAAAATTGTGTGAAAATATTAAAATAATAGTTGTAATTTATAACCAAATTGCCAAGAACATTAAAACTCTTCTTCGTGTTGTTGTTGCTGTTGCTGTGGACCATTAAAAAAGTGTATGCTAATTAAATAGCTCGTGCCATTCGGTAAAGTGAAGGCAGCCAGCCAAGCTAGATGGCTCGATGGGAGAAAGGCTACAAACAATGCCAAGATAATGATATTATAAAAATTATATCATAATTTACGGGTAATATCTTCTATGTCTTGCTGGCATCAGGGCTTATTGCTCTTAATTGAATTGAATTTGATCCAACTCCATAATGTTCTGGCTAAAAATTTACACATTTCTAATTTGCACTTAATTAAAACTTAAAGGCCAACATCAAAAAGTAAAGGGGGAAAAATATCAACACGCCACTCAAAAAAAAAAACAGAATGAAGACTGACTCAAATGGAATTTCATTGCACTTGGCCAGCATCCAGAGTGTAGGACCAGCAAAATCCATGAACAGAAGGCCACCTCCTCCGCTCGTTGTCATAAATATTTATGCGGCAGAGTGTGGCACGCTATTGCCAAATGCAATGCAACGTTAAGCCAAAGCCAAAGCCGAAGCCGAAGCCGAAGCGGAAACGTTGCCTCGACTGGCCTGACCCGGCCCAAAGTGAACAGCCGGAAACGTAAATGAATCTAAAATCAATTTGGAGGCTGCTGATAGCAATCGCTTAGATTGAGATTAAACAAGAAAATACAAAAAGTCAAAAAACGAAAAAAAAACAAAAAAGAAAATCCTTCGTTTCACTAGCCAAAAACAATGAAATTCCATAAGGCAAATATTTGCCAAGAAAGAGAATCGAAAACCAAAGAAAAACAAAAAAAAAAACATTCGAATCCGTGTGGATGATGTCCTCCTGTACGTCTCTTCTATGTATTTTCATTTGGCAGCATGAAAACGAAAACCTGTAAAAACACTCCACTTCAGCTACCGCTCCACTTCATCAGCTCCCATTTTTGGGGGCTGCCGTCGGGATAATGCATAAAATTATGTAAATATTCAGAAATTATCATTTAATTTCTAAAATTGTTTATGTTTATGCACGGTAATAAGCAACCAGCAGCGGGCACTGCCCCAGCACGAGGCCCACCTCCCACCCTCCCACTCGCTGCCCAACGTAGCTCTAGCCCTAGTTACCAGTATACAATTTCAACACACTTCAACTTAATTAAAAATTACTTTACAAACGCGAAATACTTTTAATTATTTTGGGTTCAGCGAGAGAGAAATGCAGAAGATGCTGCCGGGGCTAATGCTAAAGTGAGATAAATATTGTTATAGCTGATAGAGAACGCCCTCCAGTCCCACCACCAAAACCACCCCCCTCCCCCATCACTGTGCACAATAATATTATTGTTTTTTGCACGAAGTTTTTAGGGCCACCCAAAACCGCCAACAGCCGCAACTTCTCCACCTTCTCCTCTCCCTGACCAAATAAATAGATGCTCAAAAAATATACAAAAAAAATTCTCGTTTTTTGTTTGGTTTTTTTCTTTTTATTTTGAAACTGCATCACTAACTAGCGTTCGGAATACGCTCTCTTTTGTATTATTTAGGCCATAAAGCAATTTATGAATAACGGAAAATAAAATAAGAAAACAAGAAAACCAAAACTGAATAGCTGAAGAGCAGGGTGGGAGGGGCCGAGGAAAAATCTCTAAGTGGAAACGCAGTTGATGGCTGGCTCCATTGATTTTCCATTCGATTTTACTCATTCGTTTTTATGATTTGCCTGCAAATCGAAACACTCAACTGAAATCGCGCTCGGTAATGGTTGATTGCGCGATAGGGGGCTATGCCCTTTACATCAACCCCGAGATCCCTCCCCCCCCGCCCCCCCCCCCCCCCTTTCGATGCGCCACAATGGGTCACAAGCTCACCAAATACGCCACGTGATTCGCATTATTTGCAATTTTTTGGTTTTTACTTCATTCTTTTTTTTTTTCATTTGTTTGCCCCTTTTTACGCGAAAGCCCATAAAGACAGTGCGCCACGACAAAAAAAAAAAGGTCGCACATTTCCTATTGTTTAACCTTAACCTCAAAATGAGTTCCTACATCGACTTGTACGATGAAATAAAGTAACTCCAACAAAAGATGCAGGTAGAACTCTTTAACTGCAGAGGAAATCAATCAAAGATTGTGGCAAACAGCTGCTTCAACTGCACCGCACCCTTTGAGAAGAAGTGGATAAGATTTCGCATTAATAATTTAATTCTTGCTATAAAAGTTTCTAACAAGGAAATGGGTGATATTAAAGAAATGATATTTGCTGGCATTTTTAGAGTTTCGTATGCAGATTATAAATTTTTTTTACATTTTTTCAACAAAAATCTAGCTCATAATTCGAAAGCTGCAATTGGTTAGCTAAAAATTGAATTTTTTGAAAAAGAATTTGTAGTTAGATAAGTAAAACGACCTGAAGTGTATTCCTTCACTTATAACAACTTCAGTGTCCCGAAATATTACTTTGATCAAAATAACTTCAATTTCATCCACGCCGTCGATATCAATTGCTATCGATAGAGGATAGAACGATAAAACTTAAACTACAGATACAATCGTCTTCCAACACTTAATTATATCTTATACAACACTGCTAAATTATATGGCATGCAAATCAAATTGAATTCATATGAAAAACAAAGTTTAAATCTTTTTTATTCGTGTGTAAATATGTATATGTATATTTCATTCGTTATTGGAGAAGTGAAAAAATAAAGAAATTTGATGATACCAACAATTTCTGTAGGACCCAATCTAGTCTTAAAACAAAAATGTGTACCCTCATGTATAACTGGTGGGCCAACAAATTTCGACACCGATTTACTCATCCAAACTGATTCTGTTTCGAGAAGCCGCCATTGTAAATGGGTTTAAGGTCAAAAATATTTACGACAAACAATACAGAAAACCCACGATGAGGTCAATTAGGTACTGCAATCCTGTTTCTTGTTAAAGGTTGTAAATTCTTAGAACTAAATTCTTGAAATTAGTCGAATAACAATATAGGACTTGACTAAACGCTGATTTACCTCTAGAAAAATGTTGCTTGTATTCAAGTGAAAAATCAACTCAAATTTCAAAACGTCCTTCTGGTACTTGATATATGAAAGCACGGTGGACCTTTGTTGAAGAGTTGTTTATACAAGAGAAGTCATATGAAAACTGAATTGAGTTGCACAATACATTCAATAATAAATAGTTCTGAAGATCTTTCTCCATTCAATTACATTAACGTGGCTGAAGAAGATGGCACAAGAGCTGCCCATTCATTGATGAGATAAGGCACACCGTTTTCCCTACTTTCACAGCCAAAGCTGTGATTTATCTATCTCACCCAGCCAACAAAACATTCGCCCTTTTATTTGTAATTTTATTGAGTTGGACCGAGGAGAAGGATGCTTCTTCTCTCTCTCCCTTTCTATCTCTCTCTCTCTCTCTCTCTCTCTCTCTCTTTCTGCTAATGCTCATAACAATTCCTTCATTTCTATTTTCCTATACTTATAGATTTAGTTGATTTGAGACAGAGAGAGTGGTCCAAGTACAATTGAATTGCATGCAATTTCCGTTCATGCTAGATTTAATAGATTTGATAAATAGTAGTTTTGGGCTAGAGAACTAGGAACTCTGCCTTGGAACATCTGCTAACTTAACCTTAGACCATTGCTTCAAATGAAAAGCACTTTACACCTAGCTGCCAAAAAAAAAAAAACTAAACAAAAAAAAGAATGAAGAAAATAATAAAAGGGAAAATAAAATGGAAAGGGAAAAGCCACACAAGCCAAAGCCCGCCACTCAGCCACTCAGCCAGCCTGCCTGCCTGACCTGCTTGTTGGATGGCCAAAAATGCTGTGCGCTTTTAATTAAAAGTAATGTCATACAATTCCATTACACAAGACCCAAAAATGTGTGTGCGATACACATTTACATATCAAGCATCCAGCTCCAGCTCCAGCTCCAGCTCTAGCTTCAGCTAGCTAGCTAGAAATATCATGTCTCCAGTCTCGGGTTGGCTTTGCTCTGCTCTGTCATTTGTATTTGTTTTATTTTCCTGCCGGCAGAGCGTACTTCAAATGTTGCCCACTGGCAAAGTGACAACGAAAGTAAATTAATGTGCGTGCATATGTCCCCTTAGACCTTCAGCCCAGGACTTCAGTCCAACCCCCTGTTCCACAAGACTCTGCTCTATCTGTGTGTGTGTATGTAAGTGTGGTTTTTGTCGTTGGCTTTTCAGGTAATTTATTGCGTTCAAACATAATGGAAAATATTTTTGCTACCCTTCTATTCCGAGAGAGAGAGACAGAACTCTAGCACTTTGATGACGATGACGAGGACAAGACATTAGCATTAGGTTTATATTCACACACACACACACACACACACACACACACACATATATATATACACACATCAACTGTCGTCAGGTTGATCACCTGCCTCAACTTGTGGGGGGGTATATTAGTTGACCCAAATATAAACAAATTGCCTGCTCATACATTTTCATTTCGTCTGATGCATTTAGTTAGCAAGAATGTGGTTTCTACCCCTCCCATTGAATTGTCTCCCCCTTATCGATATCTTACTTAAAAACGAATTGACATTAATTGAAGGCATGCCAAAGGCAAACAAAACTAAATAAATAACAACGACTGGCCAAGGAATTTGTGGAACGTTGCTTCTTTAGCACTCTAGCACTCTGGCAATCTGACATCTAGCATTGTTCTCATATACAATGTATATATATCCTCCCCCCCTCTCAAGCAGATATCTCTTAGTGTCACTGCTGACTGGAGGCAGATATTGCGACGGCCTTCCAAGTTTCCACATGGCAAATTCAATTGTCGTTTGATGCGGCAGCCAGCCAAACCACAGCAACAGAAAACCACCTCTGAGAGCCAGCCGAGGTGCCCAGCCACATCAAGGAGCAAAAGGTGGGTAACAGCAGGAGCAGCAGCAGCATATTTGTTCAATGTCCTGGCATTCACCTGATGAATTTATCACAGCGTATGCTTTCAGAACACTCACTCCCCCTTAACTCTCTCCCCCCCCCACTCAATCGGCAGCGGCATTGGCATCGCCGTCTCCATCTTCTACTCAACGACTGTTGTCGTTGTCTGCTAAATTGGTTTTCTTTTTGTCAATTGGGGATTTCGATTGTTGCAAAAGGCCAAAGCGACGACATTGGTGTCGTCCCATCCCGTCTCTTCGCTGGATCTGCAAAGAAATGGCAACATAAGTATTAAGTAAAATAAAATCTGAGAAAAAATGGCTGGCAGGCATCGTAATGGCAACAAACAGAGCCAAGCTACCATGGCTAACGCTGAGGCTAAAGCTGAGGCTGTGGCTAAGGCTAAGAGAGAGAGAGAGAGAGAGACAAAGTCCAACCTCCTCCGTCGACCGAGGCCCGTAGAGACAAACTGCCGGCAAGAAGTTAAGCGCACAAACATGAATGGGGTCAGCTAATGCTGGCTGCTCCACCATTGCAAGCCGAATCCCAATACCAATACGAATCCCAAGACCGAGACCAAGACCAAGACCAAGACCGAGCTCAATTGAGAATTGATAAAGTTGAAGGCAGAGAAAATTTTATCCCGTTTCTTCTTCATGGCGATGGCCCCGAAGGCAATGAGTAAACAATGACATAATGACAAGTGGCGGAGAGTTTAAGTGATAAATAATTAATTGATTTTTGTTGCAACAAAAGCAGAGACATGGCACTGTGCGGTGTGGCGCGGTAGCTATATGGGAGGAGGGGAGGTTAGAAACAATCGAGAAAGAGAGAAAGAAAAGAAGTTCGAAACCAACAACGAGATAAGTTAAAGGTAGATTAAGATAAATGGCAGCTCGTTCTACAAAAGTCTGTCGCAGCTGCCCGGGCAATTCTCATTCACCCCACCCCACCGCACCGCACCCCCTGTCCCATGCCCGCCTTCGTAGTTCTGCTGTTGTATTTGTTGTTGCTTTTTTAAACACGAATTTGCTGGAATGCCTTGTTTGTTCCTTCGCTTGTTTCGCATAATAAAACAGTAGTCGGATGAGCACTGAGAGGAGAAACCAGAGGGCAATGGGGAAGCGGGAGGGTGGGCCCGCTGTAACAATCAGGCCGCTTTGGTCCAGCCTCTAGGGTGCGTTTGGCCAGTTGTGTCCTTTTTATTGGCCCAGAAGCGACAGTGTCCGGAAGTTGTGCTGTTTATTTCCGCTAGCGTTTGATTTTGGAATTGGTATTTTTATGGACCTGGTCGTTGTTGCCGCCGCTGACGCTGCTGCTGCTGCTGCTGCTCCTTCAGCAGTAAAGGATTTGGCCAGTGTATAAAACATTAATGAACCAAGTTTAGTTTCGTTTCGGATTAGAAGTTCACAGGTCGATGAGGTTGTGCTTTAATTATAGCAATGTCTATTTTCTGCATAAGATATCCATCGGGCCACCTAAAGCCTTTTTCATTATTTAGTTCACACTCTTACCGTTTGTACCCACTATATGTACATATGTATGTAGTCCGCTGAATAGTCTATTTGAACTAAGTGAGCGTGCCTCTTACTCCAAATCGATTTCTCACTCCCCCTCCCCTTCAGTTATTCACTTACTCACTCGATGTGTGTGTTTCCCCTAGGACCGTAACATTTCATAATCACAATAGCAACACTCTATCAAATTTCATTTTTTTATTGACACTACGAAAAAGCAAAGAAGTCTAAAAAAGTACACAATTTGAATAAAAAATTATGAAATTTCCTAAGTTTATGTTACGTCAATCTAAAGTGAGGGATAATTACGTTTGAAAGAATTGAAATTGAAGTTTTATAAAATCCTTTACATGTTTCTTAAGCTGTCTTCTACTTCTTCTGATGCACAACAATAACTGAATCAAGTTTGGTGTTAATATATTCGACTGAATGAAATTTGTTAAAAAATTTACACAAAAAATCTTCATCAAAAGCTCTTGTGTTCCGGGTCTGATCAATGTTAATATGCTTTCTGTTGTTAGGGTAAAGCAAGCGCTGATTGTTATCTCAATGTCGCCATACAACGGCAACAAAAACCACTGGGTGAGATGAGAGAGGGAGTTTCGATAGTAGGACGAAGAAAGGCAAATCGAAAATACAAAAGCAAACACAAATACGCAGAGTCGCCGACATGCACGGCGGTGGAGAGGAAAGGGGGGGCATTTCATTAATTTTCAGCACGCAGGCCATAGTTAAGGCCAAAAGCCTAAAAGCGTCACCAGGCAATGGCATCAGGATGGGCGTGAGTTCATGTACATATGTAGGTAAGTAACACCTCTCCCCCAACTCCCGCCCATTCTCTTGTCCTAGCCCTAGTCAGTGGTTTGGCCGCAAAGAGGCAAAAAGCCTCCTACACGTGTCTGTGCCAAAATCGGCTGAAGTGTAGTCCCAAGTGAATAATTTGTTATCAGCGCATAATCAAGGAGACAGCCACAACACACACACACACACACACACACACACACACACACACACACACACACACACACTCAGCGCACAACCGGGTGGAGCCGCTTAGCTAGCTCAGAGGGCACTGGGTCACCAAATATTCCAGGTAGCTACACCAGGCAGAAAAAACTCCCAAAAAAAAGGTAAGGTCCTGGTCGTTTTACTTAACGCTGTCAAACGCTGAACAAGTATTTGTACATATGAATGAATGTTTGTTTGTGCGGTATAAAAAGGTTGCCGCCATCAAAATAATTACGATACAAGCTCAAAATACATGCTGATGTTGTGTTGTGTTATAGCCCGACCACCCCCATCAACACCAACACCACCTCTTAACCAGTGTGTGTGTGAGTGTGTGTGAGTGTGTGCTGCTACTGAGTGCGTTTGTGTGTAGCAATGCGTGTGCACAGCAACAAAAAGTCATTTAGTTAAAAACCCGACTTTTTATTTGCGCTGCGGGCTGCCCCCAAAGCCGACACACAGCCCCGCTCCCCACCGCATCGCACTTTAGTCTCACATAACCTATACCACATCCATGCTCCCATGCAGTGCCCCATGGAGCCAACCGGGCGTTGAACACTTCATCAACTCATCAGAGCGCGCCCTTTTTTGCATGTCCTTAACCATTTAACGGCGTCGGGCATACTCATGAGCTCCCATTTGTTGGCCCGGCTGCTTTTCGTATACATTTTTGTTTGTTTTCCATGCATCATCCCCGGCACCACCGCCTCATCGTCTCATCGCCAATCGGCCTGCTGCCGGTCGTATCACCTCTGACCCCTCTCCTTAACTCCATGCCTGCCTCTTTGGCCTACACATGCATGAAACATAAAATACACAAAATTACTCTTATGAAAATTAATAAGTTAACTTTTTTCTACGCTTGAGTTCTCCAGGTCTCGCGCAATACATCGGTAAGTATGTGTGTGTGTGCGTGTGTGTGTGTGTGTGTATTTTCTCTGTATTAATAATATTTTTCCTTTTTCTTTTTTATTCTTTTCGTTTTATGTGTGTGTGTGTTTTTTTTTGTGCTTCATTTGAACACATTTGCCCCCGTGTAATGAAAGTAATTGAAATTAAAAGTAAAGAAACGTGTTGCAGTGTCTGTCTCTGTATATGTAAATGTCAGTGTGTGTGTGTGTATGTGTGTGTGTGTGTGTATGTGTGTAAGTGTGTCTGTGCACTTCGTTAGCTGCTCCAAATTAATCCCTAAAGTAATTAGAAAAAAAAGAAAATTTCCAAATGAGTTCGAGTAGCAGCAAACATACGCTGAAAAGGGAAAACGTTGCTGCTTGAGGGGAGTAAGTAAGGTGAGCCGAGGTGGCAAAAAGGTTTCGTGCTAAGTGCATATTTCGGACGCGTTTTCCAAAACTTAAGTACCATGGCAACGGTTGATGGTGGCTGTGCTGTACTGGATTTGGCTAAGGCGTGGCAAGAAAATTTTAATATTTCTAAAGAAACGCCAATGCCACAAACGAGTGGCACGACACGAATTCTACAAGTGCCCCATGAACACACCATTTCAACAGATTTATTGTAAAATTGAAATATGACTCTTAGTTATTTAAATTTTGGAGGTATGTGTAAATATTCTACCATAACTAGCTAACCAAGATAGTCCATAAAGGTAACATGTGTACTTAGATAGTTTATTATCCTTTTAACGCTCAAGTGTGTAGACACTTATATTTGCATTCATTTTGGCGGGAAAACTAAAAGTTTGTTTTTGTTTTTGTTACTGGCAAACGAATTTGAAAGTGCTCAATATACTTTCACGGTACTTTTTTTTATTTTCGCATTTATTTTTACTTCTTTATTTAATGCACAAAAAATTTATTTTTTCGCGCGTGAAATTTGGTCTGCCGTATACAGTGATTTGTTGTGCTAACAAAAGTTATCGATAAAACCAATCTAGTTAACTTATTTACATACAATATATGTACATATGTTTATTTGATTGAAATAAATGTTTATATATTTATAATAAATGTTAATTGTAGGAGAAACGTGTTGAAGAGATACTTATATCTGTTTTCTTAACTCAGATTTTCAATTCAATCATTTTGCAAAATAGTCTTGAAGGGTTAGAGTTAATCGCAAAGTTATTGATTGTAAATTTAGCTGATATCAAATAGTTTCGGACAATGCCTGTCTATGTGCCTAGAACTTAAGGAATGCTTCTGTGAGTCCGTCCTTGCATTAGCATTCCCAAGACTAACGCTATTCTGGTGAGTCATTTATGTCCATGTCGCGACCGGGTCCTGTGGCTAAGCTTTGGCTTATTTTGTATGATCTTTCTGCCCTATTGCAAGGAAATTAACCTAAAGTAGTTAATTTTTTAATAATTGTATTCGCTATGTTTAATAAGAATTGACAATTTCGTTAGATGGCGTTGCCAGATTGGAAACCTGTATGTTCTAATTTAAAGCGGAAAAAGTGAAAGGCAGGAACTGCATGCAACAGAGTTAAGCGTTAACGAAGCTATATAAAGGGCCACACACACACACACACGTCTGCGTTGCCGCATGTTTCCGGTTTATTTACTTTAGAAAATGCAAAGTTTAGCTGGCAAGCAAGCGAAAGTTGTATTGCTGCAGCCAGTCCATATACATTTCTGTTTCCCATTTTCAGGTTCCTCTTTTGCCCTCTGGCTCTCGCAATGCTTTGCCAGAAATTCACAGTTTTTGGCATGCGCGTAACTTTTCGGGGGCAGCGGTAACATAACAAAAAAAAAAAAAAGAAGAAAGTGGCCACAACGTCGACAGTGGGGAAAAGTTATGACTGCTAGCGGAAACGGAAACGTTTTGGCAGCGTGTGAAATGCCGAGCCGAAAACTAAAATGTCGCGCTCAAAAAGTTATGGCTGTCGTTAATTTTCGCCCCTGCAATCTGGTATTTCTAGAGTCAATGCTTGAACAAAGCCAACTTGAATGCAAAATGCAAATGCAGCTCTTTGAGTATAATTCTCATTTAATTTCGATTTCCTTCAACGAGGTGCACACACATGCAGTGCAGTGCAGTGAGTGCTGCGGGTTAAGACAGGGGCAAGGGGCAGGCATTGTAGTGACAAATAACCAAAGATTTTCATAGCATTTGGCAGTGTTTATCTGCTGCATTAGGCCACGTAGTTGGCTGCTGCTGCTACCAATCCAATCCAGCTGGGTTCCTGGCCGCGGCTCAAAGCCGTTTCTCACAATGGTCGAAACAATGCAAGTGGTCGAGAGATGACAATGGCATGGAATGGATAGCGGATGCCATTGCCATTCAACGATAGCTCGCATATTCGCATATTGACGGGACCCCATTGCTTGCTTGCTGGCTAAGGCTCACCCAGCCCAGGCTCACCCATGGTACACTCGGATGGGTGACTGGAGGAGACTGGGTGGTGCTTTCAGTTGGTCGGTTAGACAGTTGGTGGCTTCCGCACACAACATTTATCATATTTCGGGTAAGGGTCGTAGCTGAACGATGAGCGCACGCTCGACTCCAAAGTCCAACATTAAGTTCCAGGTATTTGCAACTCTTCGACAAAGGATTTTTGGCTGCAATCGCGAACATAAATTATCCGTTCGCCATTGCGTCCCGGTGCGTCTGTTGTTGTTGCTGCTGCCCTTGTTGGAGCTGTAGCTGTTGTAATGGTGTCTACTTAGCGCATAATTAGCTACATGAAGTTTGATAAAAGGGGCGGGGCCTTTGCGATGATGTGCCTAAATTAGCTTTAGAAGGAACAGAAAAAAAGCATATAGCAGAACCCTACAAATGATGAATGTGGTAATAATGTTCATGGAAGCGGAGCATTATTTATGGGGCCCAAACAAAGGTCGCTTTAATTTTCTTTAACTCACCTAAGGCCGATTGTTCAACTGATTGCCACAAGTTTTCAATATTAATCTCTCATCATGTAATCGAGTAATTTTTTTTCGAACCCGAACCAGAGCCACAAGCAAAACTGATTTAAGCAATGTGGAAAACAGAGACCTCTGACTTATGTTTCACTATAACTAAATTAGGCTTTGTTTTTCACTAAATTCGATTTAAACTCCCTCTTCGCATTTGGAATGACATCCTGCTGAACTTATTTTCTTTCGGTTTATAATATTTAAGCAAAGCAAATATGTTTAGTTGGGTCAAAAATCTTCGTGATTGATTCTTTTAAGAGTTCTGCTAATGTTTTTTTTATATATTATCTGTGTGTGTCTTGTGCTATTATTTTTGTTTTGGCAACTGTTGCTGCATATTTCTAATATTCTCTGAAAAAAGTCTACGGAAGAATGGAAACTAAAATCCTTCAAATTGAAGACAAAGCAGTTTCCTTAACATATACCTCTTACATATATACATATATAGACTATACCGAATCATTTAGGCAATAACGAATTGGGGATAAAAATTGTGTGGATGGGCAAATTGAAAGGAATGTACAACAGAAAGGAAAACAGTAAACATATCCCTCGATTGGAGCTGTAGCTTGGCCGCTGATTCGTTTGGCATCGTTTTATAAATATATCTGTGTGTGTCTTCGTATCTGTATCTGTGTGTGTGTGTGTGTGCGTGTATCGTTTGGTTGTTTGCACTTGAAGGCATTAAAAAGTTTTTCCTTTGAATAAACGTGAATGAAGTCGTGTGAAATCAATTGTAAACAATGTATCAATGCAAACGCAAATACACCCTGTCTGTCGCTTGTATTGGTAAAGCAAACACACAAGATATACACACTCATACACACACACAAACATATACACACACATATACACTGGGGATAAAGAGCCGATAATCATAATCAGCTTGCGCTCTCCACTTAAACGCGTTTGGGGATTTTTCGAGTATCAAATGAAATCCGTTAAATGACACCATTTGCAAAAATTAAAGCGAGTGTTGCACCTGTCATTAACCAAAGCCCGGTAGAGAATAATAGTGGATGGTTCGTGGTAGAATTGGATCTATAGGAATGCAACTGAAATTGCATTTCAACATGAAATAAATAAAATGCTTGTGGCTATAATTTAAAAGACAAAGGCCATGGCCACTGTCAGTGCAGAGTTTCCGTTTCGTTCTGCTTCTAGCTGGAACTGGAGCCAGTGTGTGACACACAAATATTGTAATCATAAATTTTCATAAACAATTTGCGCTTGCTTGCAGTCCGGCAGTGACTTTGGGACCACGACATTTATAATAATTAATTGTGCGCAAATATATGCCCGCAAATGGTCAGCGGAGGCAGTCCAATCTCATGCCTTCCGTTCCCGTTCTAATGAAAGGCGCCCTGGTGTCGGCCCCTTTGCAAGCTGTGAGTTATTTGTGTCGCTTGGCCATCTCACTTACACACACACACACACACCAAACACACACACACACACACTCACATGCATTGCAATAGAATTTACAGCACTCGTTTTGGTTGACCCTAGCCGCGTCAGCGGTCAGCAAAGGTGCGCCACGATGCTGTAAAGTCGAGAACGGATGGTAGAAACAAAAACATAGCATACTTTTGTGCGTGGCAGTGGAAACTGAATGCTTCCTGGCCTCGGCCTGGTGTGGATGGGGATGGCGTGAGAGGCTATCTTAGCAGCCATCTTTTTGGGTACCCGCTCAACGCAAAAACCAACAAATTGCAACATTTATTCTGCAAGATGAATGGTCGCTTGACAATTTATATGTGTGGCCATAATTTTGGCCTTCCTGGGTCTTGTTCTCAGCCTGCGGTATGAGAGGCATTCCCGTGCACGCAATGGAGTGTGTTTGTGTGTGGGGCACTTCCCCAGTTGGGCACTGACACCAACTTCGACTCCATTTCCATCACCATAGTTGACTCAATTTCCTTACGGCCGTTTGTCGCTTCTCATAATAGCCAAAAATTAAAAACAGTAACCACCACAAGACACACGGCTCGCCAGGGAAATGCTAAAGGGAATGGCATGCTATGCCAGGGCGAGCAACGTGTGAAATAAATTGCTAAATAAAATAAACGAGCAAACATACAACGACAAATGAGCGAACCACAAAGAAAAAAAACGGCCATCGAAATGGATGTAAGGAGCGGAAGAGGTGAAGAGGGGAAGAGACAAACAAAAAAACGAAAGAAAATTAAACGCAATTAAAAGCGATAAAAGCAAATGAAAGTGACTTTAATAGCCAGGACGACAGCATTTAATGGACATCAACAAAAGCAAGTAAAGATTCGAGGGGCACTCAACAACAAGAAATTTAAGTTCTTTACACAGATTACAAAATTTTTAATTTGTTTAAAGTATATCCAATTGACAAAACATATCCAGAAGTATGAGGAAGATACGCCATGGCTCATAAAAATCGAAGGCGATTCTTCTTCAGAAGTCAGGCTAAAATGATTGATTTGAATGAAATCTTTAGGTGATGTATAAGTCATCTCTCAAGACATAATCAGTTTGATAGTCTGGTTCAAAGTAATAATACATTTCTAATATCTTTGTTAGCAATAATTCAAATGGCTAAATCGGCTGCCTCATGTTTTGGAACTGCATAAATCTTTCTGTGCCCTATGGGATAATTGTGAATAATTTTCACCTATATGTTCATGTTCATTGCCATGATAACGATAGCCTTTAAGGTGTAATTAGTAAAGAGATTTGTCCTCTAACTGAGGTTTATACGACTAATGGCACTTAAATAAATAAAAATCACAGAATTTAACTGTCTATTTTAAATTATTATGTTCAGAATGATTTTTCTCGCACACATACAGGTACAATTCAAGTACACAATTGGCGAGTATGGTTTGATAAACTTAGAAAACAAAAAGGTTTTTTCACTACTAGTTTTTCAACCGATCGTTCCTATGGCAGCTATATCATATAGTGGCCCGATCCTAATACTCGAAAAAGTTAACCTACCTATCGTAGTAGAAAGCTTATATACGAAGTTTAATTTAATTGCTCATTAGCAAAAGGGTTTTCAGCGCGCTTAGAAAGTCGGACAGACAGACGGACATCGGTATATCGAATCGAATTCTCATGCTGATCAAGAATACTTATACTTTATGGGGTCAGAAACGACTCCTTCTTTGCGTTACAAACATCTGACCAATTTTATAGTAACCTCTGCAAGGGTATAAAAATAAAAATGGAAAAGAGAGGGCATATACCCTATACCCTGTACCCATATACCCTAAAAACTTAAAATATCGTAATGCGGCTGTGTCTCATGACACAGTCTTCCGAGTTTAATACAATTTGGGACGGATATTCATGAGTATATCAAACTGACAAATATTTATTTTTATAACCATGTGTTCTCTATTTCGTCCATGTTTTACTTGTATAGTCAATGGATTCGACTGGTGTGCTCTATGCTGTTCTCTATTTTTGTCCTGTTAAATGCGAAGTAACACGAGAGATAATAAAAAATGTTAAAAAATGTCGAAAACAAAAAATATATAAAAACTAAAATAAAATATGCTTATTAAATAAAAGTAAATTCGATATAGAGAGTAAGATATCAGTTTAAGTATGGGTAAAATAATAGTTAGTACTTCTAGAAATAAAAAAGTTTTGAAAAAACAATTTTTGTGCAAGCAGAAAATGTAATATAAACTAGCTACTTTGCCAGAAGTTGTTCTACCTTCGTTATAAATATAAGTTAACCGGGACAGAAGCAGCTACTCTGCATGGCCACCTCGTGGCGAGTAACATCTATAAACATATCATATTTGTTTCTTCTGGGTAATAATACATGGTCATAATGATTTTCATGACAATCTGTTGAACGGGGCTGAAGTTGCTACTCATATCAAAAGACATTTGTTTCTATACATATAGATTAAAAACTGACTCACTACTTTTTAAAAGAGAAAGCGACAGTAGAAACAACATATATTTTGGCGACATTAATATATTCTTTTATCGTATGGATATAGGGTAGAAATATATAACTTAGGTAAATAATGAGGTGTATTTTTTTCGATTTGTAATATGTACATAATTAAAGTGATAATTCGCCTAATACGAAATTGAATTTATTTCAATTTATCTTAAAAAAAAGCCCATGAACGGGTCTTTATCTGCACTTTAAGGTATATGAATACACTTATCAATATGTTAGCAATGTTTTCAGTTTATTTTAGTAATCTAAAATATGCATCAGAATTTGGTTAGTTCTTTTTGTTGTTTTAAATATCAACAATTCTGTTTAGCTTCTATCAAATTGCTTCTTGTAAGCGTTCATTATATTTTGTGCTGTCTTCTCTTCTCACTCCCGTGCCCATGGCCCTTGGTGGGTCGCTTTGTCTTGCTCATGGTTTGGCCTTACTGCCATTTCGGCAGTTAATTTTGAATTGTCACTGAGCACGTTAGGTGTCGCCGTCCCGCTAAACAGCAGGACTGCCCAACTGGCAACGTGGATGTAGACGGAGACGGGAACGGAATCGGCATCGGAGTTGCTGGAGCTAAGGCATTGACTGTTCATTATTATCGCCGTGTTATGCACATTCCTCGACAATTAACACGCGAGGCACTTAAGCAAACAGCGACGACGTTGGCGGCGACCAAGTGGCTGCATAAATGGGACCCACTTCGATAAAACGTTCGATATACCTGCTCCCGGCTCCACACACATACCTACCCCACTACACCCAAATTATAATGCTCGTCTGTTGGCAGTACTGCTTTTTGGATTGGGATTGGGATTGGGATTGGGCATGGGGGTGGGCAGCGGCCGGCGTGCGTGTCTTTGTTGCTGTTGTTGTTGTATATGCTGGCGTTTGTCTGCTTACGGTTTGATTTATTTGTGTTACGTTTACGTTTCCGTTTTTCCTTTCGTTTTGTTGCTTTTGTTAGCTAAGCCAGTCCTGTAAACCTGAACACCTGTTGTCCTCCCCAGTCAGTCCTGCGTGATCTGGCGACTTTATTTGGCCCGGATTTTAATTGCCCTTTGTCGTCGTCGTCGTCGTCGTAGTCGGTGTTGCCATTGTCGCTGTCGTTTGTACGGCTCATTTATTTACATTTTGTTAACATAAACAATGCGTAAAAGTTCGATGGCTTTGCCCAGCGGGGTTAGCAGTCGATTGGGAAGGCGGAAGGCGGCAGCAGTTGTCCAGGATAATTTTGATTGCCAGTGCTTTTTGCTTTTTCCTTTTTTCCTCTTTTTGGCCGTGCGTGTTGGCCTGCTAATAAGCTGCTCAACTATTTCTATATCGCTCGACCAGACCGCCAGGAAATTGGCCATTGTGGCGCCAAATGTGTGTGTGTGTGCCTCAATGTGTATATAATTTATGCACGCCATGTAAATATTCAATATTGACGCGACTTCCCCGTCTGCCCAAAAAGAGCTCGGACAAATGTCAATTAAAATTAATTTGCATTGCTCGGCACCCGAATTGGTTGGGAGTCCTGCAAGTTGAAAGTGCAATCATGACGGACAGTCTGTTCGTTGGGGCGTAAGTCCGGCTTCCTACTCCGAAGTGAACCCCGAATCTGAAGCATTCAAGATGGAAAGAATAAGAAAAGAAATTTTATAAAAAATTTCGATTCAACTTTTGTGGTGTTTACGCATCTAGAAAATTGCGCAATTTCCTATGCCTCCAGATAGGCAAGAGAAATTTATGCGCAATACTTTTTGGCAGATTCATTAAATGTTTGCTCCGCAACGCCTGCAAATGCAAAAAAAAAACATAAATTTCATTTTAATAAGCAAAAGGAGAAACTCCCAAGTCACAGGATGTAAGTACATACATTAGACTGGATTTTTGTTGAAATCAAAGGGGTAAAATTTTCTTAAATAAATTACATTTTGATGCACAAGTTGAAACTACCAAACAAAAGTCGGTAGATCATACATCGGTAGAGAAAAAACTGGGAAATGTTCAGTGCAACTAGACACCATCCTTATTTATGTGGAATATGTAGTTATATCTAGAGCAAGAGTCCTTGGGGTAATAATGAATGAGTTTGTCCAGTACATCGAAACACATTGCAACAGCTCGATTTGTCCAATTTAAAGTTATTTGTAAAATGCAACTAATTTAACAAAGACAAAAGGCACTCCAAGCCTTAATTATCAGCTCTTTTCTGCATCGCATCGGGTTCGCCTTCATTGCTACGTTCAAATGCTTTGAAAGGGGGAAGGATATGGAGAGAGAGAGAGAGAAAGAAAGAGAGAGTGGGTAGAAACTAGTGCACCGATTGAGAAAAATCTCCTTAATTAACAGGAAACTAGAGCAGGCAAATACAGTTTTGAATTACGTTTGACGTTTTAAAAGGCGAGCACAGTTGGCTTTTGTTTTCTACGAATTGGAAATATATCTATAGAAATTCTATAGGTTTGCATCTGGAGCTACTTAGCTGCCAATGTGAACCTAATGTTTTTACGAAAATTCACAACCGTAAAAGTTTAATTACAATCGATGTAATCAGATAGCCAATACATAAATGTAAGGTGGCAACGCCGAGTGCAACGACTGACTGGCATCCTTTTTAAGATCTGAGCATCAAGCAAAGAGGAAGAACGTAATAGAGAGAACGTCCATCGAAATTAGCACAAGTCAAAGCAGTCAAAGACAAAGTTGAAAAACGTTGTCAGTCGTAACTAGTCGTTAGTATTATAAGTCGTCTCAGAGTTTACAAACTTAATCTTAATATATAATTGTAATTAAAAAATAGAAAATGTTTGCCACGAAAATTTTGATAAAGAGCTAAGGCTTGGAAAGTTGCGTTCCTAAATTCAATAGCGCACAAGAATATTCGGCTTAACTTGTTCATTTTATTTAAATCGAATTCGTTTTGTGTAATTTTAAAGACATTGGGCAATGAACTAGACTTTTCGGCAGCGCCAATGGATACCGGTTTGCACATTGTTTGCACATTGGCCTTTAAATCTAGCATTTTAATATTTTTGGGTTTTCCAAAGTAGTTTAAGTAAATAATTACATGATGGTGATTACATAAATGGTGCATCTCTATCGCTCTATCACTCTTTTTTTCTCTCTTTCTCTCTCCCTCTCTTTCTCTCTCTCTGTCTCTCGCTCTATAACAGCTCCAATGATGTTAGCAATATTTCTGTCTAAAAGTTGCTTCTCAAACTCTAACTCTGAACATGAAAGTCATCAAAATATGCTGAATGCAAATGAAACGATTGAAGGGGACCAAAAGGAACCAAAGGCGCAAACGTTGCCAATGGAGGCAAACGCAGCAACAACAACAACAACAGCAGACAAGGACCTTTGCTTGTTACAGCCATTCGAGGTCTATCCGAAATTCTTGTCCTTGTCGCCATTGTACAACTCGTTGTCGTCAATAAGTCAAAAGTTGGAATTTCATTATGCCAGCCTAAAAGTAGGCAACGCATTTTGGCATACAAACAGCCGCCGGCTTCGTTATGGTAGGGAAAAGATGGCAACGACTAACTGAAACTAAAACCAACTGCCGCGCCGCCATTGTCATTGGTTGATGAACCAACCGCTAAGCTGCCCCACCATGCCAAAGGCAGAGCCAGAGTCAGAAGGGGGGGAAGAGGGTGTAAAATAATATGCGCTGCAAATTTGTCATTTTGCCAAACATTGTAGACAACCGACAACATCGACAAGGACGACAAGGCAAAACCCCAAGTCGAAGCGAGCCACAGCGTAAAGACACTTCGCGCTGCAACAAAAAGTGACAAAAAATAAAACTGAATCAACTTCTAAAACGGGAAGCAAATAAAAATTGAAAAGGCCTGACATTGGTTGCCAGTTAAATGATAAGGAACAAAGAAAGAGAGAAAGAGAAAGCGAGGATTTTAGCGATTGGAAGTGTTTTCATGCTGAGAACGCAAGTGGAAAATTAAATTCTTGTTTCGCACGTCATTTAAATTCGACAAAGCCAATGTGTGTAAGAGTCTTTGTGTGTATGTATGTGTCTGTATGTGTGCGAGTAAGACAAGGCGTTTAATTTCATTTTGTGGCATTCTCTGTCTGTCAACCGCTGCAGCAGCAACAACAGCAGCAATAGTTGCTAGTAGCAGCAGGCGCCAGTAATTCACTCCATTGCAAACTTTGTTCATTCTATTTGCCATTGCTATTGAGACAGGCCACAAGGCCATAATGGGGCGCGAAGGCTTCGAAATAAATGCAATCAGGCCCAAGTGGGCGGCGAAAGGCGACCGAGAGGAAGAGACAAACAACTTATATACAATAATGATCCACAGTTGGCGGCTAATGCTGAGTGAGTTAGCGTTAACATTTAAAGTGCGCTTGACACGAACGCGCGAACGTCGTTCGCTCCATCTCCTGCGGCTCCACAAAGTGTGTAAATCGCATCGAATGCTTTGTCGCAGTTGGCGCCTCCAAATGGCAACACACCAAGCAATTATTTGGGTGGGTTGCCTGCATATTGCGTGGTTCGGGCATTTGGTGGTCGGTCGGTCACTGCCGCAATGTTGAAGTCGTAAAGTCGTAAAAATTATTTTGTGACAAATCGTCCACGTACGTGAGCCTCATTTAAATGTGTGAGTCCCCAAAATGTTATTAACAATTCAACGAGCTATCCCAAATAGTAGTTGTGTGGTGCAAAAGGGGAGTGTGGAAGAGTGGAATGAATGAAGTCCAATGGTGGATGGTGTTGGCTCAAAGGCCAAGCCCAAGTCGAAACCGCTAAAAAGTGCGCATCAAACTATTTCAACTATTTTGCCACGCACATGTCGCCTGCCTGCCTGCCTGCCTGGCTGTCTTCCCCTCGGCCTGTTCCCTTCCTTTTAGATATTCTCCAACTCCTACTTCACTTAGGGAATGCTAACAACAACGTGACATGGCTGAAAAAAGGGCACGACTCGAAAGTGGAGAGTAGGAGGATGAGGGTCTTTGGGTTCTCGTAGTGCCATTGCTTGGGGATGAACTGGATTGGGTTCAGTCACTCAGTGAGTGATGTAATATGCGACTATGATGAGAACTTGCTTACATTTTGCTAAGCTGTCGCCGTCGACGTTGCCGTCGCCTGCATGTGCCGTTGTGCATGTGATATGAGAATCGACTTGCCCCTTTATCAGAAGTGCGAAGGGGTGGGGGGGGGGGGGGACGTTTTTAAAATAGCGCACGCCACAAAGACTCCTGCCACACACACTTTTCTGCCATAAGCGTCAAATTGCGTGCCATGGAAATTGTGCGTGAAATGTAAAATATATTCATCCCCTCCTGCCCAACCCCTGACTCCTGATAACTACATACATGCATGCATACACTGTCCTGCCAAACGCAACCCCAACAGCAACACTGTCATTCACTGCCACTGCATTGCTGGGCCGTGGTGACGGATCTTGCTTATGTTGCCGCTAGGGTAACTGTTTGGGGCACTCCTCCATGTATCAGTAGTATGCCAAAGTCCTTGGACACCATCACAAAGATGTACATATATGCATACATATATACATCGCCCTTTTAAGTAAATTAAGCATAAAAACGTTAAGTGGAAGCCATTACGCGGCCGCCAGCCCTTGGTCAGACATTTGCTTTGGCATTTTAACGTTATTTATCAGCTCTTTAATATACATATTTATCGTCCACGTTCAGAGACAGACTCAGCCTCTAACTTGCCGTCTTTCTTTTTATCAAAGTGCATGCCTATACATATTTTAAAATAACAACATTTGTTAACTTTAAAATAAACAAAGAATGTTTTATTCTCATAATTCAAAAATAACAAATATGTTGCATCTATCATTATCGATTGTATCTAAATGCACTATAATATAGAATATCCTATAAAACTGAAAGAAATTAAATTTTTCGAGTCGTATTCTTTTGGTTTTGTTCTAACTGTAAATAACTAATAATAAATAATTCTTTTACAAAGCGGAGGAATGAAGTGCTCCGATAACAACATTTGGCTAGTAAAGATACACAAGGAATGAACTACAATGAAGATGGTTTTTTCAAGAAATATTTTAGGCCCCCCGTTTCAAGAAAAAGCCAAAACTCTTTATTCTTCTCTTACATTTACTTTTTTTCAACTGGCAGGAACCCTTTTACGTTTAACGTTTTTAATAAATTCATGATCAGGTAGTTGCTTAAACGAAGTCCTTTTTAAACTATAAAGCAAATTGATAAGCGAGCTTGAATGATTTTATTCACTTTATTTGCAATAAAAAATTGTTCGTGCGTGGTTTTTATTGTCATTATTATTCAAGTAAATATCAGATGTTTAGCAGATCTTGGTTGCTAGTTTACCTTTCCACTCACAACGACGAACTTTTAGCTATAAATAATGATTATTTCATGGCTTACGCCTAACCCTCTCAACTGTCGCACAGTTGATGCAAAAATTATGACCCCTTTCATTCAATGAAGCGTTGAGCATACCATCATAGATCAGTCCCTACTCCCACTCCTGCCCCAGTCGTGGGGTGGAATAAAAGTTGGACTAGTTGAGTCAGTCATAAAAACGACCATAAACTTTTTTTCCACTTGTTTCGGCAACTGTTTCAATGCTCATTTAATTTTTTCAACACGAATTGTTTTCCATATCGTGGTAAAAGACTATTAGCCATTGTAACCTACTCGTCCCGAACTGCCTGGCAAACGATGCGTAACGGAAGCTTGTCATTTGGCCAAAATGTTCAGAATGATAGGAGAAGGAAGACAGGGATAGGGGCGGTGGAAAGGAAGAAGGGTCGACGCCAACAAGGCATTGATTAGCGCGTGCCATTTGCCTATCATAAATGTCATAAATTGATTGTCGTAAAGAAATGTAAACGAAAGTTTATTTGTTTTATGCGTGGCGCGGGCATTGACAAAATCAACAAAACATTTTA
This sequence comes from Drosophila nebulosa, assembly GCA_024703675.1. Lineage (NCBI taxonomy): Eukaryota > Metazoa > Arthropoda > Insecta > Diptera > Drosophilidae > Drosophila > Drosophila nebulosa. Next base: position 5,094,252 of record JANFPS010000004.1, on the reverse strand, counting down.
CAGTCACTAAAAATGAAATACAATACGCGACACACAGACAGACAGACAGCCAGAGAGACAGTCTTGTTCAAGTAACTTGCGTAATGAGCAAGCAACCTACTCTCTGACATTGGGGGCCCATAAAACCGAATTTTACTGCACATCGACAATGACGTCGTATACGATAAATGCGAGTATAAATCAATGAAAAAATGGTTGACGCGCCTACATGTCGTATACGCAATTAAATGGCCACAAATATTGAACCGAAAATTGTACAAATGGAAATCGATGATGAGGGTGGGAGGAAGGTTGCTTCGGAAAATAAAGAAAAATCACCGATTCACTTGGTAACTCCACAAAAGGTGGCAATGTTTCGAATTGTCACGCTAATTGTCTTACATGTAGCCAGTTTTGGTTGATTGATATTGTCGGGCTTTTGCCGCTGCTGCCGCCCACAGCAAATAGGCAAAAAAGGGGCGTGTCTACACTATATGCTATGCAAAGCATTTCGTGTTGCCAATGCTGCCACCGAGGCAGGCTGTCACTTACATTCTATGACACTTTGGTGACTTTAGTTCGTAATTGATTAACTTTGATTTCGAATTATCTTTGCAATAAATCGAAAGAGAGAAAGAGAGACAGAGAGAGAGATTGAAGGGGAAGGTGATGTGGGGGCGAAACCCAAAACTAAATCCAAGCAAAATATGTAGAACCAAAAAGCCAACAATACACAAAACTATAAATACATTTTGTTGCCACATTTGAAATGCATAATTTTCACATGGACAGAATAATTCTCGAAAATGGAAGAACTAAAGTCATAAATATTTGTGTATTGCTCTCACATCAGGAATTATAAAGATGCCTTGCGGCTTAGCAAAGGGGAGATATAAATACAAATATATATATATACATATACATATGTATATGTCAGTGTGTGTTTTTATGGTAAAGGGAAGGTTTTGGGCCAAGGTAAAAGTTTTTAGCCAAATGCGTTTTATTAATCAGTGTGAATGTAAATGTGAGAATGTGAGACTGTGTTCTTCTGCATGTTTGCCACTTGACTGCACACACACACATACACATACACGCAAATACACATACAACAACATAGTCTTGACTGTGCTTACACATATTTATAAATGCATAAATTGAAGGTAAATTCGCAAAGAAAACATTTCCCATCACTTTATATTAAAACTTTTGCGTCCGCCCACTCTAGCTGTTCATCTTTTTTCAACTCTCTATCTCTTTCTCCATCACTTGTCTGCCTGTGTGTGTGTGTGTGTGACTGTGTGTGAGAGTATTTTTCTTATGGCCATCTGCCACTCCTCCCATGCATATCTATGTATGCATATGCGTATGTGTGTTTGTGTGTGTGTGTGTGTGTGTGTGTGTGTATGTGTGTCAGTTGCCAGCCTCCTCTGGTCTATGTTGTTTGCTTTTAATTTTCGAATTTTGAAATAATGCCTGCAGTTATTTGCTTAAGTGTGCGTATAAAAATCAAGTATACGCACTGATAACGTACCATTTTGGCTATATATGTATGCTATGTACGTACATGAAGTCTCTGTGTGTGAAATATCATATCAACCGGCACTGGCTTAGGCTCAGCAAAATCCAAATTAAAAGGGGGTCAATCTCGTTCACTTCTATCCCCATTTGGACTACCATGTTAGCATTTTTTGGGGAAAACTTTTGGTAATCGACATGCATAAATCACTTCAGACAAAAGGTTTTAGCATCTGTTATGATTCCCATTAAATTAATTAACAAGGCATCAAGCCTGATGTGAGCAAATGCAAAAAAAAAAAAATGCATCATGCGTCATGCATCATCCACAATGGCAATACCAATTGCCAATTAAGTCAAGAATGGTCTGCAAATGTTGCGTATTGTGCTGTTTGTCAAACAAACCAAAGAAGCCAACAAACAGAAGTGCATTGACAAACAAGGGCAAAACCAATTATTGCCAATATCTGCTAACTGTTTCAATACCAAACAGTAAAGTCAAACCGATATGAGGAGCATAAAAACCGACAAGCTCAAATCCCAATGCGAATGCCAATCATTTCTTAATGACAAGCAGAAACTTTGCGCCAATTTGGCGAGTCCAAAGGAATGCCAAATGCGCAGCTAACTAATCTAATTAGGCAAACACTTTTCCACACACACAAGCACATACCCTGAGAGAGAGAGAGAGAGAGAGGGGGAAGAATGTGCGTGCGCCTCATAAAATTAATTTTATGACAATGCATAAAAATGTTGCATGAAATTAATGAGCAAAAACTAGATATGAATCAAAGGGAAAGAAAGAGATAGCACAACAGGGTGAGGAGGAGACAAGAAGAAATGTGAGGCAACAACTACTTAAATATTCAATGACCGCAATTGACATTTATGTGGAACATCAAAGGATAATAGAAATAAATGCAATTAATTGAATTTATTGTTGCATTTGTTGCCTTTCTGGCTGGCATTAAGCTTGTGCGCGTCGTTAAAGTCAAAGACAAAGATAAGTATCTCAGATACACGCTTATACATATATAGATAGATACATACATACATACATGCAACAAGGATAATGGCTAATTGGCTTTGGACCTTGGGGAGGCCAGTGACGATTTGCTATTTTTTCCTGCTCTCTTTCTCTCTCTCATTTTCTGAGTACGAATTTATGGGCTTTAAATTATGCATGTCCTTTCACCATAAATCATAGTCAACCAGTCAGCCAGTCATCTGGTTAGTCAGTTATTCAGTCGGCCCGGCATGATATGGAATGCCCTTTACAATCATCATGCAATTGGCCAATGCAAAATTCACATCTATTTCAAGTATTGCCCACACGGCAAGTGTTTGGGACTTCCAACCGACACACAAATGTAAATGTGAATGCAACAGCAAACAATAAAAGCATCATCCAAAGATATATAAGGGACAAGTAGACTATGGGCAAGGGAATCAGAGAGGGAGAGAAAGAGAGAGAGAGAGACTTTTGGCATTATTCAGCTTTGCCATTCCCGCTGACCATTCATCCGGATCCGGCTCTTCTACTTGCAAGTCGTAGTATTCATTCCTTTACTACCGTCGTTGCACATTGTCACCGGAAGTGGCACACAACCGCATAGCAGGACACACATCTACTAACACACACACACGCACACCCATAGCCACAATGCTAGTGTCATTTAACCGTTGACATGGCAACCCACCGACATCCTAAGGCTTTGGCTTCTTCAGCTCCTTTGCCTTTCATTCGAGCTGGTTTTTTTTTTTTCTTCATCTCATTGCCATTGCAAATTCTATGCAATTTCTTATTTTGTTTATGTGTCAGCCAACATTGGCATGCAACGCATGCGTGTGGCACATGCCACAGACCAGGACTCTAGAGCAGTTCCCGCATTGTGGGATATCATCAACGCCGCCTTTTCCTCCTCGCACCGACCCCAACACCATTCTCCTGAACTATGCCATGGCAAGCGATTAAAGCGGACCGATGAGCATCATCATTTTTAGATATAGCACGATGGCTCAGACCCAAGTTTTTATGGCACGAATTGCGAGAGCCCCATCAAAAGCTGCAAGGTCTCCCATAAAATGCATAAACGAAACGCGGACTCAGACTTCACATTCATAGGTTGCACAATGTCATTACCATTACCTGCTCCGTGTTCGTCTCCAGCTTCTTCATCTGCCGCCTCTCCACGGGCTCATCTTCATTCTCCTTTGCTTGCTTGCATTAGACGTCAGGCAGGTTTTTGTTATAGGGCGTTGAATTTTTGCAGCGGTGATAAATTTCATTGTCTTCGTCGCAACCTCGCTGGAATATTTGACTATTTTTTTGTCCTCTCGTTTCAAGGAGGTCCGTCTTCTGGCGTATGTGTGTGTGTGTGTGTGTGTGTGTGTGTGTGTATGGGCTTCGGTTAAATCCAACAAATGACATAGAACTGCCAAACCAAATCACAATGAGTGTCACTCAAGTTTCGTCGTTTCATCAAGCTCTGTTTTGTCCATCTCTCATTCTATATCCATTTCGCTTCTCCCATAGGGGTTTTTTTTTTCTCTACCCATTCTTAGCTGCAGGCTAACGAATTTTGACAGGTGCCATTATTAGTTCAACACTCTGGCCATTTTTTTGTTGCTTCTGTTGTGTCTATGGTCTAGCGGTTGAGTTTGGGTGTTTTTTTGCGGGTCCAGTGCGTTCTAGAATTTTATGGCCATAAGAGTTTTACTTCTCAGATGGATGACAGCAATAAAAGGACACACACACACACACACACACACACACTGAGACAAACACACATGCAGGGAGGGAGAGAGAAATGAAACCTTGGCCGTTTTATCACACGAACACACATTGCTCATACGCAACGTTAGCCACAGGCTTCCTGTCTTCCCTTGGCCTCACTGGCTGCACTAATTAAACTTGTGCTTGGCTGTTATTATGGCTGCATTGCATGGCATCGGTTAATGTGAGTTACACGGCAGACCCACATTCAGGAGACGCCCACAGGCAGCCCACCTGTTTTTATGTCGTCGTCGTCGTTGGCGTCGTCGTGGGCAGTGGCGTCGGCATTGTCTTTGACGAGAAGCAGACTAACTAACCAGAAGAAGGCGGAGGCATTTTGGGGAGGACCTTCGAGGCTGTGGTAAGAGCGTTAAGCATTTATGTGTGCGCGTCTAATTAAAATAAGTTCGCATGGCAATGACACTTCAAAGTCTAAATTGTCCTTATGGCTTATTTCGTTTCAGCTTTGGTCAGCCCCGAGGCCCAAAGAGCGACCCTTGGGTAAGCGAAGCAACATCAAGGGACAACATTAAAAGACCGTGTAATGTCTCTGGGCCTGCATCGTCTGACACACACACACACACACACACACAGACACACACCTTAAAAGCAGATACGTAATTATAATATTTTTTATTGGCTTATCTGATATGCCAGCAACAAGGAAATGGCATAAACTCTCTGTCTCTGTGTCGTCCTTTTTGGCCTTGGTTTCTCGTTTAGTTACAGAAAAGCTTTGATTTGCCGCACTGGGAGAATAAAGCGTAATGAAAACGGAAACTTGAATGCTCTTGCTCTTTGTTAATGTAATAAAATATTATGTGGATTTTATTTTACTTTCATTTTGATAGTTCTACGTATTTCGTTCCATTATCATTTACTACTTACATATACTACATGACATTTTCTTATCTGAGAGTATTATCAAATTTCATCGCCTAGCCTAGCAAAGGCAACCGTTTTGACCAATTCACCATGCTCTTCTCAGTTAATGGTTCATTTTGTAGTCAGTCCATTTGCAGCATGGAATTGTTTCATTTTTATGAATTTTAATATACTAAGTATCCTTGTGTGTGTGTGTGTATTTCATTTCACTATAAGAAAACACGCCCAGCTATGCTGCTTTTTTATGCCTCGGCCTGACCCAGGTGGGCGACACAGAGCGCCTGGCCAGAGACTGAGACAGAGACAGAGGCAGGCCTTCAGCTCGAGTCACAACAGTTGATAATATAAATGGAAAAACGAAAGGTCGACATTTATTGTGGGTCTTTATCTGCAAAGGACATTTGTTCTCTTTGGTGTTATGAGTCGGAGGATATTTGGCTACTTATACCACTGCAGAACTCGCCATGGCCCTCTCTCTACTCCGATATTTGTCTGCAAAAATTGTTTGCTTCATTATGTTCCATTCTTGTTGGGTTTGCCCATTGTCCTGTCTGGCTCGTGTTTTCCTTTGGGTGGCATCTGTATCAGTTAGGGGGCAGGCGGAGGAGACGTCACAATTGTCCGGTAATATGCCAAGCCAAAATATCGTTACACGTGGCTGCCCACTACAAAAAAAAAAGTGCGCAGATTAAGAAAGTCGGCCTTGCCTTTAGACCCATAAATTAAAGACCACGAATTCTTTATATGCTAATGATGGCGGCAAGTTATCAAAATCTTGATGCTCGCTTAATTGGTCGGACCTTTTTAGACGTTTTCGACCAAACTCATCGGAATGGAACGTAGAGCAATCGTTTCAGTACATTGCCACATTTACCCAATTCCTGGTAAGTGCTGAATGACGATAATCTGCCAGCGAGCACTGCATGTGGTCCCCGTTGGCCCATGCTGTGTTCCATTTCGTGCTCAGTGCTTTGCTATTTGCGCATTTCCGGTTTCTCTTGCAGCTGCATGTCCTCGTTTAACGTTTTCTCTAGTATTCTCAATATATCCTATTATGCAGAATATTCTTCCTCGATTTCTTAGCTAGAAAAAAGGTCCACTCCGACTCCGCAAAAGACATGCACCTACATGCATTTGATAAGGTTTTTTTAACCTAGACAATGCCGCTTCGTTTTCGTTTAGCCCAGACATTCAGTTAAAGTTTCACTTTTTATCCCAGAATGTGGGTCTATCTATAAAAAAAAAAATACAAATCAACACATGCCAAGGGACCAGGCAAAGCCGGGGATATGCGAAGTGGGGAGGCAAGCCTCTCTGAAATCAAAGTCAGATGTAAGTAAATAAAACATATTGTTTCTCTTATAGGAAGACATTTTGCAAAATTGCGTCGATTTGCAATGCAAATCAAACGTAGCACCATTATTTTGCTTACACGCACAAACACACACACACACACACACACAGACTCGCATACACATTCGGAAAACAGAGAAATGAAAGTAAAACCCCGACGCATATGTTGTTGTTTCAAAATGCAGCCATGGTGCTGGAAGGGGGACCAACCAACCGGGAACAGATATACGAACATCTGCCCTGTTTGTATATGCTAGTGCTGGAAATCTTTGTGATAATAACGCACACACTCACTCACTCACACACACACACACACACACACACCCATACAGGGATACCGAGCGCAGGTATACAATAAATATAAATGGAGGTTCGGAGTGCGAGCGTGCGGGCGGGGAGCGCTGGTGTGGGAGTGAACGGGCTTTAACCTGCGGCAATATGCGAAACAAGAAAAACACACAAAGCAGCCGCGGCACAAAAACAAGACACAATACAGCAGCAGCAACGAGAAAATATATATATAAGGGTATAAAAAAAAAGAAGAAATTTGGCAAAAAAAAAAAATATGTTTTAAACATTTCTTTTTTTCTGTTTCTCCCCGTTTTGCATTTCTCTTTTTGCCATTTTCCTTTTTGTTGGCCAGTTTTTCCTCAGTGGCATACAGTTGCCGGCAGGCTGGCATTTTGGCGTTTCTTTTTCTGTTTGTGTAAATTTTTGATTTGTTATTGTTGCACGTGTTGTCTTTTGCCTCTGTTATGACAATCCATCCCCCCAGCATTCATTCAGTTGGGCAGGGAGGCAAGCGCAAGAGCTGGTCGTGAGATTGCGAACGGGGGAGATGAGATGCCGGGATGCTGGTATGCGGCAGAGTGGCATAAATGTTTTTAACGAACTCACCTGTAGGGCATACGCATAAGTAGCGGAACGGCTGCCTTACTGTGAATACTATCCACCCACCGTCTCGGCCTCGCAGCCATCAACTGTATAAAAAAAGCAACAACAGATGGCCATTGGAAATAAACCAGAGGCTTTGACTTAATTTATTTCAGGGGGTCGACGTTCTGTATACGCTAACTGAATTCTTTCTAAAATCGCAGTACTAGAATTGTAAACTAAAACTAATTAAGCATATAGACGCTGTCTATAAAGTTACAAACAGTTCGATTTTCTCTGCCCTCCTTTCTGTTGTTCAGAAAATATAAAAAATTATAAAATTGCCATTGGCATCTTATGCTTGTTTTTGTATGTACCCAAAGTTCAGGTACATTAGAGAATCCATAAGAAAAAGCTGGTAAAAGGCCCAACAAAACGTTACTTACTAATGGATAGGGCAGTCTAACACATTTTTTTTTTTAGAATAACTATTTACCTAAGAAAAGAGGATTTTCGTCTTATTAATTTATAGCGTCAACTGCTTAATTAACCAGCATGTTGCCGCGTGTTGGCTACGAATTTGTTGCATACTTCTTAGGGAAGTTCTGTAGAAAGAAATTTATTAATTTTCCCTGTGGCCCTATTTGGTTAACTAATTTCCAAACTTCTTGACAACTCAATCGTTTTAAAGGGACAGCCCAGTTGAGTATAGGGTATCCAAATGTTTATATTATGGGCAAGCTTTTCCATGTGTTAAACCACCATAAGCTGGGTAAATGTAAAATGCGTTTTTCTATTTTTACAAAATTTTTTTTGGTTTCTTTTATTTGTTTCTCTTCAATATATTTATGTATACATAATATAATTTTTGTTGTTTATTTGTTTGCTTATGTTTGTTTGCATTTCTTTTACGGTTTTTTAAAATTATTTTCATCATTTGTGTTTTTGTTGTTCTTGTATTTTGTTTTTATTGCAGTTGTTGTTGCTGCTGCTGCTGCTGCCACCAATCGGCGTTTTATCTCCTATTTAGTTATGTTTTCGTTTCTTTTTTTTTTTGTTTTGTATTTATGTATATTTTCTCTATGCATTTTGCATTTTGCAACTTTCTTGCTTTCTGCACATTTCGCTTACATTTTGTATAATATTTTTTTTACTTGTTCTTTTGTTGTTTGGTTTTTGTGTTTTCTTTTCTTTTTTTGTGTTATTTGGTTTTATTCTTTGTTATACATAATGTTGTTATGATCGTTTTTTTTGTTGTTGTTGTTGTTGTTGTTGCTCTTGGCGCGTTGGTATACAAATACGCAACCAAAAAATGTTCTCCCACTTCTTTTTTTTCTTTTTACTATAAATTTGTTTCATTTTCATTTCATTTTGCTTGTTATTTGATTAACTTTTCATTTAATATTCGTTATTCTGTGTGTTTTCTTATGCAAACGATAATGTCTATGTGTGTGAGTGTGTGTGTGTGGTGTTGATGTTCGTGTGTGTATCTGTGTGTGATGCCATATTTGTCATATTAATATATATATATATATATAGTATTATTTATATATGTATATTACATATATTCTGTTTTTTTTTTTTTTTTGCTTTTGTAGTGTATATTTAATACTTAGCTTATGTATTAGGTTTCCAATTTCGGCTTTGTTGCTGTTTGTTTTATAATTCGCTACAATATTTTCGCGTTATTCTTATTTTCGTTTTTTATTCCTCTTTTGCTTTATTTACTCGTGTGTTATATATATTTATATATATATATATATATATTTAGATGTATGTATGTGTATGTAAGTATGTATGTATGTAGTTCTTGTCCTAAAACACATTCAAACATGCTTAAATTTCTACAAAATATTTGCAATACTGCAGTCGATATCTATACTTTGTTTACTTTATTTATTTGCTATTTACTTAACATATTTCATGTCCGTATATAAACACATATCTATGTATGTACTATTTATATGCTTTTTGCTTCATTCCTCCTTACAGTCACCGACCAAAGTCCTTGTACAGCAAAGCATTTTGAATCTAGAACATTATTTAAACAAATGTGTCACAAACTTCTTACCAAATATTCAAAAGAGAAAGATCACGAAATAAATTTGAAATAACTCATTGTTGTCAGCTCAAACTAAAATGCTAACAATAACAATCAAACGAGGAATAAAGAATCACTTCAATTTCCTTCTTGAATGCTGAGATTGCTTAGGTCAGTCAACTGAGGAATTTCTAAAATAGGTCAAAGAAAAGTTTAAATAACTTACTGATGTTGACTTCCATGACCCAATCGATGATTTAGTAAATAATTAAAGACAATTAAAGTTGAACAATTACACAGCAATTCAAAATATTTTGGAGTCATTGTAAGGTCGCTTCTATATGTCGGATCTAATGAATTGCTAAATTAAAGCAATCAGTTAACCAATTGCGAGTTTTTTTCCAGTTATTTAAATCAAATTGCTTTGCTGTTCGTGAATAATATTGATCGACTGTATGTATGTATATATTATATCGATATCTATATCTATATATGTTTTTTTTGTATGTGTGTGCGTGTATTCGGGTGTGTTTGTGTGTGTGTGTGTGTGTTATTGAGTGTTTTGTCGAATAGATTACTTTTAGCCAAAACATTTCGTTTTGTTTTTTGTGTTTGTTTTTGCTAGCAGTTTTTGGTTGTTTGCTCATCGTTTTGATTTTTTCTACATTTGCATTTGATTTTGTTTACAATCTTACTGTAATTTTAATTGCGTAATATGTGCACACACCTACACACATACACACGCACACACTGTGTATGCATGCATGTGCACACACACATATAACTACATACAAAGGGCATATGTATGCGTTTTGGTTTATTGCACAAAAATATGTTATGGTTAAATGTTCAATTGCCATTCTACTCTATATATATATATATATATATACGTATATATAGAATATGTATCTTTTAGGTTGATTTTTCAATTTCTGGCTTTTTGATTTGGTTCCAACGGTTCCCTAGCTTGGCTTAAATGGCTAGTACATTAAGATGCATACATACATGTTATGTGTTTAGTCTATATGTATTTGCTACAGATCCGACAATGTCAGGCAATATACAAATTTCTTTGTCCCATGCCATGTGAGTTTAGTTGAAACATACGAAAACACACACACACTTATTATTCTGATTAATATTTCTATTTGATGTATATGTATGTATGTATGTATGTACGTACCATGGAACTCCTACTCCTACATATGGTCATATGCAGGTATGCAGTATCCTTGGTCTGGATGTATTTTGTGTGTATATTGCAGCTTAAATAATACTTGTATTTGATTGATTTTCGGTTTTACTTTTGTAGTTTGTTTTTCTTTCTTCTTCCACTCGTCCCTTTAATCTATTACCATTTGATTTTTGGTTTTATTTCGTTTAGTTTATCTTTTGTTAATTCAAGCTACTTTTTCTTCCATTTCCACTCACACTGATCAAAGCTGCTATCCTTTTCTCCATTCCGGCGTGTCTCGTAAATTTAGCTACACCTCAAATTGACTAATTCCTAATTGTAGTCTCTAATTGTAAACTATTGTACAATGTACCATAATTTAGTGTGTGCAAATTAATAACTAGAAATCATTCAATTGAGAAACTGACACACCATTTAAATTGTGAACAAATTATCTTTCTGGGTAAGCACATAAATAATGTAGATGATGATAATGTGGATGATGATGATGATAACGATGATTAAAAAGGAAACTAAAGTGTCTAAACATAATGAGTTTAACTGGTTGACTGCTTTTGTGTCTTTAATGAATTTCTCTCTGCTTTGTTATGCATACTCTTGCCATATTCCCTTCGATCACACGTTGACAATTCAGAGCCAAGTACTCCAAATAAAAGTAGATCTACTGTTTCCAATGAAGAGTCGATAGAAACATTTTTCATCTTTTGTGACAACGGACAACTTTTTCTTGAAGTTAAAGGAATGGGCAAGAGTATAGAAACTGCGGCACAGCCGTAGTTATTCCAGTTTTGCTCTGGTTATCCCCGAACTTCCTATTCACGTATTTATAGTTATCCGCTTTTGTGTTTACTGTATATAGACGACTATATGGTAATTATCTTGCGTATTTTTTTTTTTTTTTTTTTTGCCCAAGTGTATAAATACTTACATATGTATATAAATGTCTTAGCACACTCAAATATATATAAAGTTACGCAACATAAATACATTCCTATACATATTCATATATAGGTATATATATGTATATGTATGTGTATATAAATGTGTGTATGCGTATATGTATATATGTATACTTATATTCGCATTGTTCGCTTAAATTAATTTTCAACTCTTATCTAACAATTTAGCATTGATTGGTTTAGTTTTTTTTTTTCACTTTTTTCTCTCTTCTTGCCTCTTTCTTCGAATATCCAACTCTTCTCTAGATTCTAAGTGCCAAACTACCCATTTAACTCTTTACTGATATGTAGCGCAAACATTAACAAACAAACCAATAATATTTTTTAGTTTTTTTTATCTTTCATTATATATATATATTTTTTTTTTTTTTTGATTATTTTCTTATGGTTTTTTTTCTATTCCTTAATCATACATTTTTCTCTTGTAAATGTTAATTTTTTATTATAGCCAAATTCTTTTTCGTTTTCTTGCATTTTTCTCTACAACTTTCAGTTTGTCTTTTTCTTTTAATAATTATCTTTCCTTTTTTGGTTTTGGTTTGGTCAACAACGTTTTTAATAATTTTTATTTATTTTTTTTGCTTTTTTAATTTTTTTTCTTAGTTTTTCGTTTACCTAACATAAAGTTTTTAAATAGGTTTTTTTTTTTTTTGTTGCATATAGAAAATGAAACGGAAATGAACAACATAAAAATGCAATTTTTTCTGCTCGTACTTATCGACGAGTTTATGCCTCTTTGACTGTTTTTTTTGTTTTGTTTTGTTTTTGGTTAAAATCACACAATCTACATTACATCTAAGTCATTTTTGTTGTAGTGGTTAATAAGTACATACCTAATGTTTGTATGTGTATTTGCCTATGCTTCGTCTTGCCACTTTCCACTCTCCTCCGCTTAACTCCGCGCGTTTCCCGGTCTACCACCTGTGCTAAAAAATGTGTCAATATACATACATACAATACAATACGAGTTGCCTAATCTCTACAGTTATGTCTGCGGTTAAAAATCTGTGAGCGTCCTAGACTAATACTAGACAACATAAGAATTTACATACATATATCATTATTAATCATAGACACATAGTCGTGTACATTCATTTCTTGTCGTGTTTCTATTTAAATTGAAACAAAAAATTGTTTCTAATTTCCTTCTTTTTTTAAACTATTTATGTATTTGTAGATTGCTGGATCTACATACATACTGTTACTGTTACTGCGTGTGTGTGTATGTGTGTATATGGGTGTGTGTGGGTGTGTATGTGTATTTGCATTTCTATCATTTTAATTGGGTTTGCTATGAACATTTAATTGGAATCCATTATCCAACTCACATGTAACACATACAATGAATATAAATTACCTTTCTTGGGTTTTGCTTTTTTATGCGAGTATTTATGTGTATGTGTGTGTGGGTGTGCGTAAATGTAGCATGTATGCATGTGTGCGCATTTTTAATTCACGTTTTTGTTTTTGCTTTTTTAAACTTTTAGTTGTAGATTTTTATGACTAGTTTATGTTTCACATTCATGGTACTGTTTGGTTAGCTAACACTTATAGATGCCAGACAAAGATACTTACACACACACACTCACACACACGCGTCTGCAGACTCAAGGACCCACACGCACACACCCACACACACACACGCATAGTGACTTAGCTCGGCATGATTTACGGGCGGGAATGACGCTTCTAGTGCTCTAATGTACTTAAGTATAACCAATGCTTTTTTTTTGCTGTCATTATCGTTTATGTATATATACCATAATATACTTATTCAATTTGAATATATATATATATATCTCTATATCAGTTTGTATGTATGTATGTGTTGAGTTTGTATATTGATTTTAATGCTTGATTGATGTGACTGATATTGAATGCATTCCGTTTCTGTTTCTGTCTATCTTCTCTGACTCAATGTTTCCTATTTTGGTTAATTGTGATTAACATTTCTTATGTCTGCTGCATGTATGTATATGCTATGTGTGTGTGTGTGTGTGTATGGGTGTTTGGGTGTGGGTGTGTCTATGTAACTAATATGTACTATTGCTTGTACGTAACTAGATAGTTCTGTGGTTTTGGTTATTATTATTGCTGTTGGACACGCTTTTAAGTGAATTGTTGCTTGGCGGCATTCACTTTTTGAATATGGATAAGTTGGTTTTGCTTATATCTTAGTTTATAAACGAATATCATCTACTATATCCATTTGCTAATAATATCATTTAATATCATTCGATGGCATACTTTGATTGTTTTCAATATTCATAATGTTAGATAATTATAATTCTCTTCTTTTCTTGGTGAATATCAATATTTCTCTGTCTCTGTGTGTGTGTGTGTGTGTGTGTATGTTTGTTTTGTCGAGTTCGATACGATACGATTCGATTCAATTCGATTCGTTTTATTTCGAGTTTTTGGCCTAAACAAATAAAACATATTGAGAACTAACATAACAAATTTGCAGCTAACCATTCCTCTTCTGGCAACTGAAATTAAAAGGCATAAACGATTCATAGATATATATATAACTAAATATTTCGAGTATATATGTATGTATGTAGTATTGACTTTTGATTCATATATACATGTTCACATGTACATATATACACAATTTATATATATGTCAATTGTTTTAAACTGTGAGAGATTTGAAATTTGAAACATTTTTTGTGGTTTATACATGTCTCTTATGAAGTTCGGTTGAAAGTAAAGCGTACAATTGAAATCATAATCAAATTAGATACGAAACATGAAACAAATGAAATGCTTAGCCGGCTGGCTGGCTAACCGACCGACTAACTGACTGACTGACTGCCTGCCCGCCGGCTGCTGCATCTTGTTCAGCTGCTGCTGCGTTTACTAATTACAAAGCCAAAGAGTTGTGTGTGTGTTTCAGTTTCAGTTTTAGTTTTAGTTGGTGAGTTTTACTTTTTAGTTTTGTGTGTGTGTGTGTGTGTTTGTGGCTGGACTTATGCAAGTAGTTAGACTGGACTGCGGGTGGCAATTACATAGAATATTATCATATTTTATACTTTCAGATACTTTCAAACTGCGAGTGCTGTGGTTATGCGTCGTGTGTGTGTGTGTGTGTGTTAAGCGTGTTTGTTTGCGTTTCTTTGTGGCTAGGAACCGATCCTTCAATAATTAAGCAATCACAAATCAAAGTTGCATATGAGTATGACTATTTTTCTCTGTGTGTACTAATAGGCTAACGAGTTTTCAATTGCGTTTCTAGTTATAGGAAATCATATAGCAGGACATGACAAGGTTAGCCAATTAGCTACAATTGGCATGGCAGTTGTCTATGTGTGAGTGTGTGTACGACTGTGTGTGTGTGTGGGTGTGTGAGTCTCTAAGCGTGTTTTGCAGTGCGTTTTAGGTAGTTTAGGCTCAACTATTCACTTCACGTCTATTAAAGTTATAGGCACTAGTGCTAATTGGTGTGCTGACTGGCATAGAAAAAGTGTTGCTGCTGCTGCGGCTGCTGCTAAAGCTAAGCTAAGCTAAGCATCTATAAAAAACTGTGGCAATACAAAAATTATGGCCTACACTAAAGTATGTGTGTATTGGTGATGGGTGGAAGTGGGAGAGGGTGGGGGGGCCTGGAGACAGAATTGGGCAACGAAATTCCCATTACGAAAATGGCCATGTTTTGTGGCCCGTACATCACAACGCACACACATGTACAAATATTTTTGTATACATGTGTGAGTGCGTATGAGTGTGTGTGTGTGTGTGTTTGTGTGTGTGTGTGTATTCGCGTAATTAATTTTAACGCATTTTTAATTATGTTTATTTTAATTTAATGCTGCGCTTATGTGGGTAAGGGGTGACGGCGAGGGCGTGGGCGTGGGCGTGGACGTGGGCGAGGGCAAGGGCGAGTGAAGGGGTTTATGTTTGGCTGGGTTTTAGGCTTTTGCTTTTGCTTTTGCACAATACACACAGAACACAACATACTTAATTTATGTTTTCCTTCTACCAAATTGTATTTGCCTTTTATATTTATGTACGAAATTTTATTTATTTATTTTTATTTTTGTTTTCACATATTTTCTCGTTCTCTATCTCTTTTCGCTTTTTGTTTTGCGCTTCCTTCAATTAATTATTATTATTATTATTATTATTTTTTATACTCGGCATGCTCAACACATTTACATAAAGCATAAATTTATGTTTGCGGGTTGTCTGTCAGTTGTATCTGTATGTCTATCTGTATCTGTGTGTGTGTGTGTGTTTGTGCGTGTAAGCAATTAGGCATATACATACATAATAATTGATGGCCTCGCTTCTTTTGCGCTTGCCTTGCCCCTTTTTTTATGCAATACTTATTCATTGACGTTTCATACATAAATATTTATGCTCTAGTTATATTATAGTTAATATGTATAGACATATGTGAGTGTGTGCGTGTGTGTGTGTAAGTTGCATATAGCTTTTTGGATTTGGTTTAGGTGTTATTTTTTGTTTTTTTTTTGTCTTTTGGTTGGATGCAGCTTTCTTATAATTGGCCAAAAACGTCAACTTGCCATCGATTGCTTGCCCTCCTCTTTCACTTTCTCTATATAAGAATATTTACAGCTCGGATTGGTTTTGTTTCTGCTCAGAAGTTTAGCTGTACGTTAAAATTTTGCGTATTTTGTATTTCTTTTTCTTTTTTTTTTTTTTTTGGTTTCGGTTTTGGTTTTTGGTCTAATTTGGTTTACTGTGCCTGCAAAAGTAAAGGATAAACCTTAAAAAATAATATGGGTGTTAGTATAAATTGGAAAAAAGTAGTAGTCGAAAAAACGTATTGTGTAATGCAGTAAAAGCTTCGAGGCATTCGCTTGCGAATAATCGAACAGTTTGTGTTTTGGTGCACGAGATTAACAAATAAAACACATACATATAGTAGAAGTAGTTTGCGATTTTAAAAAATTACGCTATAATAATTAGCAGGCATTTAAAGTATATAGCTAAATACCTAATAATAACAACAGGGAAACACGAACAGGTACTGCTTAGGTTATCTTTAATTGCTAAACTTTAAAGAGCTTAAAATTCTATATTAAAATATATTTAGGTATTTTATGATTGACCAAAAAGCTGTCTTGATTAAAAATAATTCAGCAGGTTCATTTCTTAAATAATAGTTCAAAGTCAAAGTAAAAGAAATTAACCCATCTTCGAGCCAGACAAATCGACAGCTTGATTCCCAAGCAACTATTTTGAAGCGAAATTAAGCGCCTTCCCTGTTGACCTTTGTCTATTTTAAGGTCCAGCCCCCTTATAAATAAAGATACATTATCTAATTGACATGCTCACAATTATGTTCTTTGCAACCGTTTTGCAAATTATATTAGAAACCAGTTGATATAATAGTAAAGAAATGCAAGCAGAAAACTATACAAAGCCCGAAAAATTAATAGTTTGGCAATGGCATTGTGGTCCCCTTCACCCACTTTTTTTTTTGGATAGGCAGGAATGTATAAACAGATGAAATATGAAACGAAATAACAAACAAATAAATAAACAATTCAGCAAACTAACAAACCAAATGAAACGAATCTAAAATGCATTCAAAAACTTTCAACGAACGCACAGAGAGAAATATACAAAAAAAAAAAATGTTTCAATGTTGACGAGTTGCTGTTCATGTGTGTGTGTTTGTGTATTGTGATTGTGTGTGAGTATCGGTGTGAAATCGATGGTATGAGTATTCGTATTCGAATTCGTATTTGTATTCGTATTGGTGTTGGCTGGCACATACCTGTGGGCTCACTTGGAACTGCTGTATTGGGTAGGCAACAACCCCGGCGGCTTGTGGTATGGCAGTGCCGGCCACGCCTGTTGCCAATTGTTGTGCCGGCGATATCTGGGCCTGTGTGACTCCTTGCCAGGTGGCTGGTATCTGTACCCCCATGCTGCAATGAGAAATGAGGATGGAAGGTTACATCAGTAAAGAGAGTTGAAACACATGCACTGATCTGCAGCTCTGTTAAATTCCCAAAACAGGGCACTCTGTGAAATAGAGAGTGGAGTGGGAATGGGGCGAGGACAATGACAACAGAATGCCGGATGTCTGGTAAAACCAAATTTACGCATCTGCGACAGGGAAATAGCACGTAATGTTGACACATCCAAATGGTGGCATGTTTTTCCGCGTGTGTGTGTGTGTGTGTGTGTGTGTGTGTGTGTGTGGAAAAGTTTTGCAATTAGCAAATGAATTCATTCATCCGTCATGCTGTCATTGCCGATCCCTGGTGGCAGTTCAATCATAACCATCGCTTGCCTGCCCCTCTTCCTCCTCCAGCTAATGCAATCACAATGGCTAAAACGTTGGTGACAAAATGTCTAGTTCACTTACCCCATGTAGCCCTGCTGATAGCCACCATATTGGCCAAAGTGATATCCTTGAATGCCCTGCAGGAACTGGTTCTGCACGGCCGCTGCACTGGCCGCCGCTGGCGTTACAGCTGTAGCAGTGGCCGAGGAGGTCGGATAAGTGGGTGTCGGTGAGTACCAGCAGCCAGTGGCGGCCAATTGCTGGCCATAGGCGGCGGCAGCGGCAGCGGCGGCACCCACCCCATACGGATATCCGGCAGCAGCGGCTGCTGCATTGCTAAGGGCTTGGCTGGCAATGGTCTGGGCATTATTTGGGTCACCGCTCTCCTTGCCCCATGAGCACTTCACTGGCTGGGCATTGAGTTCTGTATTGTGTACTCCAACGATGGCATGAGTGGCGGCCTCCTTGGTGGAGAAGCTAAGAGCACAGAGACGAGAGATCAAGAGAATTTGATCGCTTGTCGCTGAGTTAAGTGTGGAATATTCAACTTACCGCACAAAGGCATAACCTTTGTCCTTGAAGACGCGTATTTCCTGTATGGCACCATATGGGGTAAATGTCTTCTGAAGGATCTCCTCGCTGAGAGCGGTAAGGGCACTATTAACACCGCCCACATAAACGGTACAATTGGAGGGACTGCTCTGGTTATAGACTTCATCGAAGGTCAATGGTTTGACGTTCTCTGCAAGAATGGAGGAGATGGGCGCCTTTTTAGATGAATTACATTTTAATGTCGTTGCAGCCTCAAAAGGGCAATTTATGGACGATAGTTTTTTTCTTCTCACACACACACACACACACACATACACACATACATAACTGCGGTGTGTGTACACAATATTTTTGTTACCAACTGCATGATTAATATGCAAATTAATTAACGGATTTACCCCCAACAGCAGCAACAACAATAGCAACATCGAGTGTAACAACAACAGCAACAACGGCAACAGCAACGACAACGACAACGGCAACGACAACTGCAACAATGTGCCCGTGGCAGCGTATTCAACGTTTTGGTAATTAAAATAACCGCATGCACTTAGTCAATATGCTTGTATGTGTGTGTGTGTGTGTGTGTGTGTGTGTGTGTATGAGGGTGAGTCTTTATGTGTGCGACACCATTTACCGTTGCTTTTGCTGTTGCCGTTGCTATCGTTTTTGATATTGTTGCTGTTGTTGTTGGTGGTGGTGCATATTTAAAATTGCTGCGGTTGTTATTGCATTTTTTATTATACGTATTTTGTGGATATACATTTTTCGTACGCCATTTTATTGTCGTTGCTCTTTTTGCATTCACTGTTGCTGCTGCCCTGATTCGCTGTCGCTTTCGCGTTTGTCGTTGTCGTAGTTGGCCCTTTTTTTTTGTATATGGTATGTATGCACGTATTTGTATGCAAAAGTTACACTAATTACTTCCTTTGAGGTTAAAACAAAATTTGCACTTTTTAAAAGTAATGTCAGCTTTGCGTGTTTATGTCTTTGTTTAGTTCTGAACAATTTCCAGGCATTGTATGCTACATATTTTTGGGTTTCTTTTTGCCAGTGTGGGTGGCACATGGTAGAAGCTTATGTATAAATAGTTTTGAGAGGCAACAAAAGAACTCTGCAATTATTTGTTTCACCTCGAATCGATATTTTATCAATAAGAGCTTAATACTGCAATATGAATTAATTGTAACAAATTCTATAAAAATTTTCTATAACAGCAAAATTGTTTTTTACTGGACAGCAGTGGAATGTGACTATTTGATTTAATTAAATATTTTTCGCTAAGCTTCTTGCCAAATGCTAAAAGCATTCAAAAATCATATTGACAAATCCGGTTTATTAGAGTATTAACATTTCGATAGCATAGGAAGTCATTTCGGTTTATAAAGTGCATGCACCTGGATTCAAAGTAGTGTGCATCCTGTTAAACATGGCCTGGTAGTGGTCCAATCAACTCTCCTTCCCTCACATCACTTGAAGCCCCATCATGAAAATGCCATTGTATAGCTCCGCCTCCTTCAACAACCCGTCTACTTTTCGCTCTCTTCGTTTCCAATGCCCTTGTGGTTGTCTGAATTTGTGCAGCGCAACATGCCAAACAAAACACAAAAATATGGCTCAATGACATGCAACAGGACTGCTGCTGTACAGTGCATACTAGCAGCACAAAACAGCTGCAACAGCAGCAGCAGCAGCAACAGCAACAGAGGCAGCAACAACAATCAAAAACCCATTGCGAGGGTGCACCAAAAACTAACAAGCTCGCAAATACTTTTGAAAGCTTTTGCCACAAATGTATGCGCTTTGGCCACGCACACACACACACACACACACACACACACACAGCGTATGCGTTTACTCTTTTGGTTTCACTAATTTGCACATTGCTTTATATTTGTATTCCTTTACACGATTCTCAAATGTTTTCTTTCCTTTTATTGTATACTCTTTCGGAAAAGATATGTTAATTTTGAGCTCAAGTTTGTAACTTGTAAATACATACATCTCTAAATTATGGATATTTACCTGAGTAATCTTTGTTTAAACTTTCTTTGAATTCAATTTTTGAGCAGAACATAAGATAAACTTGTTGTCTGTAGTTCAAAAGCTTTAAGTCTTACCATAAGATTACATGCCCATCTCTTCAATGCTTCAACTAGTTGCGAATCACAACTAAATAAAGCGAAAGATGTAAAACGATAAAGTTCCCATTACTCACTTTTAAATATAACAATAAGTGATTTATTTGTAAAAAAAAAGTCAACAAAATGCCAACAAAATTCGCATGTTTTGGGGTTTATCGAAAATTTTGAAATCTAAAAAGTCCTCCAAATTGGACTACTATAAATCTACAAAGTCTAAAAGTCGACAAATTTTGCCAAAATGAACTCTTTATTCAAATTTAGCTTTTCCCTGAAGAGCTCTTAACTGCCTTTAATAATTTTGTCCAAATGTCACAACATTGTATATCGGTTATTAGTTTTTAGCTGTGCTTGAAATGATCTCATCTAAATTAACAATCAAATATATACTTAGTTTCTTATTAGTTTAGTCTCTTGTTACAATTATAAAAAACGCAGAGGGTATATGCAAATCGTCACAGAATAAAGTTTTCTTAGGTCTTTGGTTATTTTTTATTTAATATTTCTTTACGCTTTTAAAAACGTGTAATTAGATTTTGAAAAAGTTGCCTGCTGTATATTTTTGCTCGTGCTTAGCCTTGGGGCATACTGCAGTTGATGATGTTGTTGTTGTTATTGTTGTTGTTGTTGTTGAGCTCCCCCTCCGACCATCACCTGACCCGTGCCCCACTCTTTTGCCTCATTTCATGTTAGCGGCAAATTAAGGCACTCAATTGCACAGTGTAAGAGTGGGACAAAAGCTGTAATTATCGCACATTTTTGTCTCTGATAAACTTACAACGAATGCATTTTACCAGTCGGAATAATTAATTAATGTCTGGCCAAGTAATTGGCATTGTTATATGGAGGTATGTTTTCACGTTTCCATTTAACACGCACGGCAAACGCTTTGATAATCAATAGAAATATATGCAAATTATCAATGGAACTGATGCAAGAGAGCCAGAACTAGAACTAAAAATCAATGGAGACTTGGTCAAATGACCCCCCCCCCCCCCCACAGAGACCCACCACCACCCACATCATTAACAGGGACAACACCTGCTCTATGCATGTCTACACCTGTTTGATGTGCTCCAATTTTTACTGTAAAATTTGAAATTTTAATGAGCAATTACATGCATGTAAAACGGAATCATGAAATAATCATAAAATCATTAACATAAATAATTCAAATTTTTACACGTCGCAACAGCAATAAGAACATTAAGTGCCACAAGAACCTCGAGAATGCGTTGCGTTGAGCACTTAGCAAAACTTAAAAGTAATTAATATGCAGAAAATACATATACACACACAACTATACATACATATGTGAGAATTGTGGGCGGTATTGCGTGGGCATGGCCATGAGTTAAATTTTATGAAAATGCCATAAATTGAAATTGCATTGCAGAAGTTTTTTTGTTTTTTTGTTCTATTATGGTTTATTTTGTGTCATTATCCTTTGTCGCACCTGCCAGCATTCCAATGCGTCTCTCCCCTTCCTGGTTATCTGCCCGCCCTCTATCTATTGCTCTATCTTTGCCTAAGTACATTACCGGGCTTCCTTCTCCATCTTCAGCGCATTGAGGCATTTAAACTTCGACTTAATTGTGCGCAACTCAGCATAAAATTTTGATTTATTGCGCCAGGTAGTTACTGACTGGCTGGCTGGTTGGTTGGTTGGCTGGTTGGCTCCAACTGCCATGCACTACTCTGCCATTCAGGTAAATTGTTTGTTCCAAAGTTATTGCCCCACCACTCCCTGCCCTGCCTCACAGTCAAAAGTCAAATAGTTTTGCCAAAGAAATTTGTCATACGACATTGTGAGGTCTTTGTTCTTGTCGTCGGCATATTGTTTCTGGTTAATTAAGTTATTACCATAATGAGCTTGTAGGTAGGTATTTTTGGCCTCTATTTATGGCCATGGTGCATAGGGACACGAGGCCCCGTGAAACCTCAACAACTGGTTAACAAAGGCAAAAAAAAAAAAAAAAACTTTACGAGAACAACTTTCGCCTATTGGCGATAAAAAAAAGAAAGAAAACTACACCAAATGCGTTTGTTATAAACCCAAAGAAAAAGGGGGGAAATGAGAAAAACTTTTTGCACAAAGTGAAGGAGAAAGAAAGGGGAGACTAAAAGGGAACGAAATTGCAAAGCGACGCCAAAATTGTCACAACTGTAAAATGCGCAATTGCGCTGGCTCGTAAATCTTTCCTAACAATAGAAATACACACACACCGACACACACACACACACACCGACACACACATATGGTGTGTGTTTGTATATAGACGAGTGGCTCACTAAATGCGACTACGGACTGATTGCCCGGCCGTAAAATGTGCAGCCTGCTTAAAACATAAAAATGCCGTCGCTGCTCAGTTGAAGAGCCAAAAGACTGAGCCAAAGTGGCTGCGTAAAACATCAAGTAATGTGAGTGCGAAATGCGAAATGAGTTGAGTGCTACAAATCGTAAAGTCGCCCCTCCAAATAAAAAAGGAACCAACCAACAAACAGAAGGGAAAAACCCGACTACAACCAACTACAGCAACTAGGCCAGGCTAGGCCATAAAATCTGAACAGCACAGATGTAACATGTAACACACGCACATACAGTTGGATATGTAAGCGTGTAAACTTCTTTTTAAGAGCAAATATGTTGTATCTCCGATCTGTCTGTATGTATCTTCGATTTAGCTGCTGAGTCAGCAGCTTTAAAAGTCAAAGTGTTCTTCTGCTCTTTTCTCTCTGATGGGAGAACCATCAAAAAATCAAAATTATTTCGCTGCCAAATTGCTAATAATAACTTGTATTACACTTGGTTCTCCACCTCCACCTTCACCCCGCCACTCCTCCCCACATTTTACCATCTCCACCTCTACACAAATAGACAGAGCCGTGACATAGTCAAATAAACAATGAGACCAATAAAAATACGCTTAAGCTTTCATAGGCGTTTTTTATGACAACAATATAAATGCAAAAGGGAAAAATGCCCGCCCGCTACCCTTCCGCCTGCTTCAACTAAATTCTCTTCCACCTTCCATCACCATTTTCAGCTTCAACCCTTGGCTCTCTCTTGTAGTTTTTCGGGCGCTCGAAAACCCTTCAACATTTCAGCCTTTTGCACGATAAATTCCACCTTGACTCTTGGCTAGTTTTACTTATGTGTGAGTGTGTGTGTGTGTGTGTGTGTGGGACAAAGAATTCGAAATGTTTGTTCTATAACCATGAAATTTTCTGCTTATGCTAGGACAACTACAACAACTTGCCCCTTCTGTGTGTGCCTTTATGATAATAGTTTCGTGTTGGCAAAATTTATTTATCTGATTTGCCCTAGCTTCCAAGTTCTATCCCACAGACTATCCTTAGTGTGCGTGTGTGTGTGTGTGTGTGTGTGTCTAACAAATAAAAATTATGTTAAAACATGCAAATATGCGTTAAGTTTTCTGATTTATGAAAGACAAACGGCATGAAGGAGGCAGCGACCTACGGACGGGCGCATGTTTGTCCGCTGTTAATAATGATTACGATGGAATCTATATAGTTACGGCTACACAGTTAGATTTGCGGTTGACACAGGGAAAAGAGAATATAAATAAATATAAGAAGCAAATATGCACATAGGTAAGGGCGGGAGCGCGGTGGGGGCAATAAATTTCACGCGGGCGTGTGGATGCCAAATGAAAATTGATTTGTTGGGCCTAATTGAATGAGTCTCGTTTGCTTTCTTTCATTTTTTTTTTTTTTTTTTGTTGTTATATTTTTGGGTCGCTGTGTCGACTAATTGAAAAAGTTTAAACCAAATTTGGCACACCCCATTACGGAAATTAAGCGCGTGCGGTTTTTCCCTTATTTTCTCAGAGGGCGAGGCGAGGGCGAGAGAAAAGAAAGGAAAAATATTAAGAAAACATAATCTGCCAGAAAATTTGTGCGACGTTTATAAATAGAGAGATGGAGCAAACGGCAAGCGGCTGCCGGTTAACATCTACCCGTAACCAGTAGCGACTGTGTCATGCCACCTTTGGCATTCATAGCCATAATTTCCTGTAATAAGACTGACGCTTCTAGGTCTCCGGGTCTCCGGGTCGTTCGTAGGTACGCACAACGAAAGCTCGGAAACTGGAGGCAGTTGAAATGGTGGTCGTAGTTCGTTGGATGAGACTCGTGATTTCCTTACCTTTACTCGCCGGCGGTTTCCGTGTGGCCCAATTCGTGCGAATTGAACGGGAGCCCAGCCATTGGCCATTCATGGCCGTAATGGCACTTTCAGCTTCCTGCATGGCGATAATAAAGACAGAGAGACAAAATCAGCGTTTAATAAATGCAAAAGTATGCAATTAAATCGAAACAGAACAGAGCTCTTACCGATTTCTTGATGAAAGACACAAAGCCATAGCCCTTCGATTTCAAGGTTTGTGGATCGCGTACCACGCGGCAATCGCTGCAAAATATAGCAAACAGAAAAATATGAATTAATACTGAGGGAACTGTTGAGGTTAAATGTTTTTTTTTCTGATCGGGAACTGTTAATGCTTTATTTATCTTTCAGTTTGCTTGGCCAAACAATTGCCAAAGGTAGTCTACCGGGGGCAAAAGGATAAAGGACACGCGATAACTTCAACACGATTTCAATTCACGCACAACTAAGCAAAAACAAAAAAAAAAACAACGTTTGTTTTTGCAAAAAGCATTGTAAAATATAATTGCATTAGCAAAATTAAAGAGTTTCATTCCACTGAACTTTGTTTAGCTGTCATGAGTTTGGCAGTTTGAGTTTGAGTTTTGAGCTCATTTTTGGCCATTTAGAGAAACGAACCACCCAATTTACGCAATTGCCCGGCTTCCGCCTCTCAAATTGATTTCCCACAGCTATTCTACGAGTTCCCATTCTGGCAATTGCGGAGCACGCCTCGCCACGATAGCGATGCGACGATACCCACGAAACGGATCAGAGCCCCAAAAACTGAACCACTAACCAAAGCTGCCAGCAAACTTTGCCAATTACCCCCAGTCCGGCAGTTTACTTTTCATTTATGAAACATAAACCATAGTGGCGGCGACGGCGATGGCGAAGGCGACGGTTACGGCGACGTTGGCGACCATGTCCGATAAGTTTTTTCCCTACATTTTGTTTTTTTTTTTGTTCGTTTTCATGATTACTCGAAGTAAAATGTCGGGCGACCGACCTGAGTGACTGGGTCTGGTCTGGCCTGTTCTGGCGTGGTCTGGGGGCTCTAAGCCAGGCGACTTATTAAATATTCACACGCGCCGCGCATTTAACAAAACGAAACAAAAAACGCGCCTTGCCTCAAACATAATGCCAAAACCAGGCAACAACAGCAAACAACAATTGCAGGAGCAGGGGCGGAGCAAAAACCTCAGTCAAACCAAAAAAAAAACGAAGAGCACCAAAAACAAAAAAAAAAGGGCAAACAACGAAGCACGCATAAAACTTTTGACAAAGAAGTCAGTCCAAGGGAAGCGAAGGCATTGGCAACGGCAGCTGATCCCTGCGAGCCGCACGACCGAATCCTCGACTTGTCTCGACCCACTCTCTATGTGTGCGTTAAGCGTCTTGACATGTTGGCTACTACCGAAGCAAACAAACAAACAAAGAAAAAAAAAACAAAAAAAAAAAAAAACGAAAACGAAAAAGAAAGCCAAAGAAAGGCCAAAACGAAAGAATATAACGAAAGAAAGTTATTTAAGCCAGGAACGCGACGCCAGGAGATAATCAGGGCGCGTCGTGGTGGGTCTTCAGCCGTTTCCGGATGACATGTACGAGTATCGGTGATAATGATGTCAGTGATATGTATCGGGGCAAGGTGCCAATCGATTGCTCAATAAGACATCAATTCGACAAGTTAAATGCGTAGCCATTCAGACACGATGGCTGTCAATTGAGATGATTTTGATATTGGAATGCCTTTGTTACGCGGGCTCGGGCTCCTTGTGGTGGGAGAAAATAAAGGAGGAGAACGGGGCGAAAGGTGAAAGTGCTATCATTGCTAAAATAATTAAGCGACATGCGTCGCTCATTAGCAACTGGGAAAAGTTCAGAGTGCTAAAAGGCTTTTAGCCAAATCAGGGCCATAACCATTATGATTTTGAAATTATGAAAATTTAAATTCAGCCTCCCCATTAATGGCAAGGATGGGTGAGGTGTGGGATGGGGACAAGTTGAGATGAGCAGATTGCCTGATTGACTGGCCGACGAGTGAGCCGGCAGCAGGCAAACAAGCGAGAAATCCAAAAATCAAATACTTTGGCCTAATTTTTGATAATCAGCCTGCGGGCAGGACTTGGCCCGCAAAAAGTATACTAACATTTTCGGCGACTGAAACTTTGCGCTTCAGCAGCAGCAAGTTAATTAAGCCAAGTTTGCTGGCCTGCTTTGCCTTTTCGCCCCAAAAAAAAACCGACAACTTAAATATTTTAATGATTCCCCCGCCGCCGTTGCCCCCGACTGTTCAATGCTGGTGTTGCTGCTGCTGTTGCTGTTGCTGTTGCTACTTTAAGCCGAAGAGATGCTGGCGGCAGCTGCACAATGCCAACCAGCAAAAGAGTTCGACAAAGTGAAATTTGCATAAATTTATTTTTGTCGCGCAGTTATGAATTTTTTATGCCTGCCTACCAAGCGGCTTAAAGGAGGCATCAGAAGACTCAACCTGCCACTTCTTCTCCTGCCCCCTACCTCCTGCCTCCTGCCTCCTGCATGGTGTTGCCAATAATCAGAGAGAATGTGTACGCGACGCCCAAAAAAAGAGTGACTGAAAAATTGTCACACACCAAAGAAAGTACGGAAAAGAAATGAAAAGCGAAATAATAACGAACTCTTTGCCAGAAGGAGAGTGTACGTATACGTATAACAGCAATTTCAAGTTAACTGCCAAATGGAAAATTTGCATTTTAATACTTACGAGATTTCGCCGAATGGTGTGAATGCTTCTCGCAATTGCTGAGTTTCAATTTCTGAACTCAAGTCACCGACAAAAATGTGGAATTGTTCTGCAATGAAAAAGAGAGTAGAACAGCAAGGGGAAAATATCCCCGTATAAGTAACGCAATACACAAAAAGTTATAGAAGGTAGAAAAAGGGTTGTCATGAGTCTCATAAAGTATGCGCATCCATAAAAGAAGTAAACCAAAAATTTACAATAAAAACAAAACATCCACAAAACACTCCAGCCCTTCCTGCGCTTAATGCCGATTCGTGAAATAATTGAAGTTAACCGATCGACAGAGCGAGAGAGAAAGAGACTGAAAGATAGACCTCTGATTACTGTGAACCTTTCAAATATTTGCTTAGCATTTAGATCAAGCTTTGTATGCATATCTCAAGCCTTGCATTATGGCAAATCTTCTTTGCATGCACGATGCGGTGAGTGCACATATTCAAAGCCATTCGTTGTCATCCGCTGGCTGCGCAAATACAAATGCAAAATAGTGAGATGCATCAACTCACACGTACGCACACAAGCACTAAGTTACACACACACACACACACACACACATACATACGTACATAGAACGAAATCATTTATTATTATTTTTGTGTGCTTTGTCTCTTTGGCACAGAAAAAGTCGCGATGTTGCCGTTCTCGTTGTCGTTGTCCTTCGTACGCCTTTGTGCCAGCTCAGCTCTGAGTTGGAGCTGAGCTGAAAGCTCTCAGCCAAGTAAAAGCGGCGACAACGACGCTGACTACGTGTGCAGGATGATGGCAAAGGGGTTAAGGGCCAATCCTGTGGGTTTTTTGGGGGTCGTTTTATACCCATACACACACACACACACACACACAGACACACATTGAGAGAGACTGAATTCTTACCCTAAATAATTAGCACTATTCAGCTGGGGTATAACAACAACAAGAACGGCAACGACAACGACAACGACGACGACGACGACATGGCGACGCGTTGCTGATGGGCGCGCCTTTGACTTGCCTGACTGCTGCATGTGTCCTTCGTTCTTCGTTCTTGGTTCTTCGTCGACGCCGTTGCCATTGCCGTTACCGTCACCGTTGCCCGCTGCCTGCTGCACGTGCAGAAATTAACATTTCCGGTAATTTTGCGAAAATGAAAAGCAAAGCGAAAAATTAACAGCAGAATTACCCACTACGACTACGACTACGACTGCTAGTGGGAAAGCAGAAAGCAGAATGCGGAAAGCTTTTGTGTTAAATAAATATTAAAAGGAATTTCCCCGAGCAGCAGGCTGAAACGAATTACTGTGATGTTGGCTTTAAAAAAAAGAGAAAGAAAACAAAAAAAAATAGAAATGAAACAAGCCAAACGAGTAAACTGCTTCTTGTTCACGTGTGTGCTCTGCATCAACTTTGGTTCCCTGTGCGTGAACACTTTTTATTTAATTGGAAATTGCGTATACGCCACCGGTAATGAGCCCATTGTGGAAGGCTGGCGAGACTGGCAAGGCTTAGTTGGATTGGTGGGGCTGACTCGAGTTCCACCTTGGCCCAAGTAGTTGCCATTATTGTAAATCAATCGTCAGCATCGTGCTCGGTTTATTGCTTTCGCCCTTTTTGCACACAACGTCAACGTCAAAGCCAAAAGAGGCGGCAATTGGAGCATGCACGCAACTTGCGAACGACAGACAGACCAACCGACTGACTAACTGACTGACTGACTGACTGCGGCCCATGTAATATTCATGAAATGAAACTCGCTCTCTCTCGTGCCTCTTCCATCTCGTCCCTACACTTTCTCCTGCCACATACATATGGCATATATGAATGTAGCTGGGAGACAGACAAACGAGACGGCCGCTAATTGCAGCCAAAGGCTGCTTTAAATTTTCCACCGTGCAAAAAGTACTGGCGTGCGACAACTTCTCCTGCACTGCTGCTCCTTTCTGCTCCTCCCCCTCCCCCTTGTTGTGGGATTGAGCTTGGGTGTCATCATGTCAAGAGGTTGCCATCGGTGGATCGGTGGTCGGTGGAAGTATTTCGTACACTTTTGTTTCGTCTTGCTCCCTGTCAACTCGTTGGCTGATTAAAACGGTGCGTATGTAATGAGTTAATTAAGTTTTTGCCATTCGTTTCGTTAGTGGCTCGTTGTCGTTGTCGTTGGCACTGTTGTTGTCGCTTCTGTTGTATCACACACACACACACACACACACACACACACACGCACACACACATAAATTAATCATAAATCTTTGCCGGTGTATACCAAGCAGAGGTACAAGTGTTTTGTATATTTACGGAGGAGGCTTCTGTCTCGTCTGCGACTACAAAGCGAAGTGAGTCGAGTCGAGTGTTCAAGTCACTACGGGCCCGCACAACAAGCGGCCAAAGTGTGTCAGCAGTGCTGTCCTGCCACGCCTACTTGTATCTTTTGATTAAAGACGGAAACTACTCCCGGTCTCTCTGTTCGCGTGTGTGTGTGCGTATGTACTTTATCCTCTCTCCTTCTATTTGTTGGTTTTAGTTGTTGTAAATTTTATGTTATCCGTTTTCATTGTTTGTATGCCTTTATTTATGTGCCGGACCCGGCCTAGTATTAGTGTGTCTTCTTGTGAGTGTGTTTGTGTACTGATTTGCCGTTGTTATTTATGCGTTTGTGCTAAACCTTATTTCCTGTTTGCCTTACATAAGCTGCAACGCTTAATTACACTCATTCTACCTACCTACCCACCGAACGAACAGGTGACGACGATATAAGCAACCGAACTTACATATATATATATATGTATATTCGTGCGAGTTTGTCTGTGTGTGTGAGTGTGGACAAGGGAAAGAAAACTAAAGTAAAGTAACTTTTAGCATACTTGGAAATTCCATACAAACAGTGATTTAACAACAAAAGCAACTTTAAATCTTAATCTCTCAATCGTTTCGGGATTCATATTAGAAAGTATCTACGTACATAATTGATGGCATTGCGAACCAAAATAGGGCCAAAATTATCGATATTGGGGACTTGTACATACATAAATTATGAACTAGCTAATATGCAATTGAATTGCATTTATAATATCGCTTTTATGACTTTGTCTTCTCCCTTCTGCCTTTGGCCCTCGATCCCTTGATGTCAACTGACCAGTTGACCGACCACAGGGCGTATGCGTAATGGCAATTATGAACTTGCCCTGGCTAAATAGCACTGCATTAAAGCTAAAAGCGTTTAGCGGCCAGTCGGAAAAACCACCAGCTGACCGACTGCTGGGACTGCCCGCTGTCGTATAAAAGCCCAAAACAAGCAAAACAATTTGACGCCAACAACCGCAAAACGTGCAGAGCAGAAGCATAGACCCAAACTCAAACCCAAACCCAAAACCAAGCCCAATCCCAATCGCAATCCCAAACCAAAGCCTAACTGACATCTACTCGCAACTGAACCGGAACCCGCCCACAGTTTAACCCGAAAAAATTGATGAATATGTAAGCAAATATACAAGACTAACACGCAGCAGGGGCTGGCCCTGTCCATGTAAACTATATGAAAAAAAAAAGGATCAAAGTCCTGAGGCGCGTTAATTTTCCTAGACGTCAGCAAGAAAAAATAACGTAGTCCGTCCTAACAAACACACACACACACAGACACATACTCACGCACAAGCAGCAGCCACAAATTATATTGAAATGTTAATAATCCAGTTGCTTAGACGTGCTGGGCCGGGGCCACCGCAAGAAGGAACGCATGAACGCAAAAAAAGGACAACTTTCCTGTAAAAGGATATTTACATGAAGATTTGTATGCCGCTGACTTATGACTTTGATCAATGCCGGGCACCCAATCAATTGGGTCCATCCTTCCATCTGCCCAACCACATTTATGTGCTTTTGAGAGTCACTTATGCCCACAATTTGGCACTGCGGTTATCTTGGGGATATTCTGCTGTCGATTCTCCTTTTGATATATGACACGTACACACACACACACACACAGGCACACTACAAATGGGCTTTCTTTAACATGGGACATGGGAATGGTAATGGGCATGGCATGGGACTTGGCCATCGGCTCAACAAATCTTTAAATTAAATTTTCTTGGCGCAAATCAGTGAGCATTATAAAGTATAATGTGCTTTTAATTTCATTCATTTGCATTCAGCGTTGGCCTCCTGCTAAATGAAACTAAAAAATCTAATTAGCGTTGGCCAGCGTGCACATAGAAGTCGAGCGAGACGAGACGAGTCGAGGCGACTGGCATCAACTTAAAGCAAACTTTCTACTTTAATTTCAACTTAATTACGCCAGGCAACTCCCTCTCTTCGTCGCACCCATACTCCCTACCATTGCTAATGCTGCAAAAACTGCAAATGCAGCAACTGTTTGTTCCTGTTGTTGTTGCTGCTGCTGCTGTGCTCGTAAAACTGAAAGCCAATCGACTCCAAGTGACTGTCGACTAATGAAACTGCAGTCACTTTAACGAATTTCAACTTTACCATTAGTTCGAAAAGTCAGTCATCGTCGTTGTCGCTATTAGACCCACCAGCAGCATCACCAGCAACAGCAGCAGCAACAGCAGCAGCAACAGCAGCAGCAACAGCAGCAGCAGCAGCCTGGTTCATGATAATGCTAATGTTTAATGTTGATTTTCTCATTTTTGTGGAAAGATGACTGCAGACAGTAGACACCAGGAACACCAACACCAACACAAACAGCAGCAATCATTTCCGCAAGTGTGCGTGGGACTAAAGTTCTTACTTAACTGTGCGGTAGTCTTGACATTTTCACCCCTCCATCCATCTATAGCTGTTGTTGTTGCTGTTGCTGTCGCTGAAGGCAACAACCTCTGTTTTGTTCTTCTTCTGTTTCGGTTGCCATCGGCATCATACCCCTCAGCGCCCGCACCCACATCAAGTCGTCGCGTCGCTCTAATCAAATGAAAATTTCATTGTG
This sequence comes from Drosophila nebulosa, assembly GCA_024703675.1. Classification (NCBI taxonomy): domain Eukaryota; kingdom Metazoa; phylum Arthropoda; class Insecta; order Diptera; family Drosophilidae; genus Drosophila; species Drosophila nebulosa. Next base: position 5,061,859 of record JANFPS010000004.1, on the reverse strand, counting down.
TTGTGTCGAGCTTTGGCGATACGCTACCTTTTCGTGCTTCCTTGCCGCAAAAACTTTTAGATTATTGTACGACTATATTGCACTACTATTCTAAGCTGTTTCAGTATGTGTGTGTGTGTGTGTGACGCTGAATGTGTGTGTGTGTTGCCGGCGTCGTTCCCGTCTCTGTCCCGTTTCACGTTTCGCCTGTCTAACGTGTAAAACAATGACTCATTAAGACTCATCTAAATTCTAATGAGATTCAGTAACTATTAAAAACAAAACATGACAGAGGCAACAGAAGCAGCAGCAACAACAACAACAACAACGCCAACAACAGCAGCAAATGCCGCAAAGGGTTGCTGTTGCTATTACTACTGTTGTTGTTGGTGCCCTGGGCAACATCCACACTCACATTCGCATTCACATCCCTTGGCTTGCTCCTTATCATTCTCCTGCCCCTCCTCTCACCACCAAAAAAAAAAGGCTTGGGTCACATTTTGTGCTGATTTTGCTTTTAGTTATTTTGCTGCCCGAATAAAGTCTTATTTAAAGTCTCTTGGCCAAAAAATTTAAGTCATTTATATGCAAGTCGTCTGCCCTGTCTTTAAACAAATGTCAATAATTTGATTTAAATTTGGCACAGTGAAGAATAGAGGGAAGAAAGAGGGTAAAAGAGAGAGTGAGACCTTTGCCTATAATACAATCAGAACCTCACACGTTGCCCGCCTCCTTGGCACACAGCTCTTTTGGTACAATGGCCCTTATTCCAGTTGCTGATCGCGTGCAAATTTCGCATTTAAATGCCAGTCATAGGAGCTTGTTTTCCAATTTTGTACGATTGAGAATGGTAGGAATGGGAAGACAGGGAGGTGTAGAGAGCGGGACTGTTCAGCTTAGTTCGGTTGCCATTTGCATTTACTGTGTTGACAATTGTGTGAAAAGACAATGCAGTGGCAACAACAACAACGACGACGACGACGACGGCGATAGAAACAACCGAGATGAAGACGGAGACAACAAATTTGCGTAACAGAAATCGAAAAGAGGCAGCTCAAACCGGCGCACAGGCGGAACCCAAAGAATGCATTCAAAAGTTCTCCCAAGGCGAGCAAACGAACATGTTGGCTTATAAATTAGAAAGCACACAAGCACACGCACAACTACACATGCACTCACACATAGACACATGGAAAATGAAATGAAATGAAAATTGGTTTTATTTGTCCCTTAACAGAGGCCTACAACAAGCAAGTGAAAGCTTTTGAGATCCTATCTCAATGAAAATATTGTCCTTCGCATGATTTTATTCCTGTTCCAGTTATTTTTGCAATTACAAGTTATTAACTCGGAATTTTTGACCCAATGACTTTTCTCTCAGTGTATGCATATCATTCGATCATCGCTCCCCCAACTAAACATTTGAGCCACTCAGTAGTTGTTGCTGCTGGTGGTGGTTGTTGTTGGCGGTAGCACATGTTAAAAGTAAATGCGCGGCACAGGTGAATCCCGCCATCGTCAGCAACTATATATACTCTTTCCATTCGTTCCACCCACTAGCGACACATGCAAGCTGCATATTTGTCGGGCATCACAACGAAATGTAAAGCAAGTAAAAACCTAGGTCAAATTGCGGTTACCGTTTTTGTTCACCATTCTCCATGCTTGTCATCTTTTTCTATTTCACTTATTGTCTCTGTTGCTGTCCCTGTTTGTGGGTGAGTGTAAGCGTAGGTGTTGATATATGTATCCCAACACTTGCAAGCCCATGAAAAGGTGAAACAACTAAACCGTTACTATTGTTTTTTTTTTTTGCGTTCTCTTCTTTTTCGTAATGTTGCCAGTCCGTGACATAGCGAACACAGAGAATGGTGCTGGGCGTTGGCTGGCTAATTGTAAGGAGTTAGGTTAGTCAGTTGTTTTGGAGAAACTCAACAGTGACTTCATTTGCCTTCACACATTTACAGCTAATTAATTTGAATGCCAACTAAAAGGACAATGTAAATTCACAAAATTTCTGAGAATTACTAACTATGTACGTATATTTGGTGAGGTCATTTTTAGCACATATGAAATGTCCCCAAGTGACTGCTCGAGTCGTTGATCACATATCAGTTTTGAGTTTCTATTGAATCCTCGTTCTAAAATCTGTCCACATGGGAACACTTGCCATCGGTGGACAAAAAGAAAAATGCGAACACAAAATTCAAAACTGTATAAATTGTTGAAATTGCAGCAGTCTACATCACAATGCCCCTCCTTCACTTTTCGTCTTTATTGTACATTCTGTTAACGGTGAGGGCAGTTTGACCAACCTCTTTTAACTTTTCCCTAACATTTTGCCTTTGTTTTTGCTTTGTTACCTATTGTTTCTCTTAGTATTGTCTGGGTATATAAAGCGCCCATAAATGTATGCTATAGATTTTTAAATAACGTATTCGCAGTGTGTCTAAGTAAATCTAACTAGTAAACTGAGAATATTAGTTTTGTCTGCTTTAAAACAGATGTTTAACAAATGTTTTTAAATTGAAGCTCTGTGGACAAGTGAGAGAAATGAAATAGGCGTCTGCTTCTGCTCCAAACCAAACTTCCGTTCTCGATTTATTTCACAATTATCATTCTTGCTCTCGCTCTCTCGAGAGAATAAGTCAAGAGTTACGCTCTTTAGCGAAGCTCCTACAGTAGGACACAGATCTTATGTACTATTTCTTACTACAGCTTTAAGGCCAAAACAAAGTATCTTTAATCAATGAAACGAATGAATTTTTGTTCCTTCTGACAGAAGCCTAACTACTCTTTGGTATTAAATACATTACTCTCCTGAGATCATTCTCTTCGCTATCATGAGCAAACAGCTGTTTCCGCAAAGGAATTCCTTTGGAATACGAATACTCAAAAACTGCAAATATCTGCTTTGTCTTTTTATATGGATATCCGAAAGACTTACAAATATCAACCTACAAAGGTATTTAGCATCGGAATAGCAATTTGAGCATAATTTTAACGTCTCAACCATTTCATGGGTATTTTGAGGTCGAAATCGCCCTCGACTTTTATATATGGTATTTCAGACCTTTAGTTTTTTTTTTTTTTGGTATTTTTGCTTTTGCCAGCCGCGCAGCTGCTGCACTTTATTTCAGTCAGTTGTTTTATATGTCCTTTTTTCCTAGATTTCTTCTCTTCTGTTTTTGTTGGCTAGTAGAAGGTAAGTTGAAAGGGTGAGAGGCGCGGCAAGTGGCTTGTTTTTGCCATGTCCTCGTCTGCGTCGGTGTGAGTATGTATGTGTGTGTGTTGCGCTGGTGTATGCACCGCGCTTTTGTGTGCAAGTGTGGTCATTTAATTTCGATTTGTGTTTTAGATTGTTTTGCGTTGCATTTGTTGATTTTTGCCATTTAAATAGAAATTTTTATTTTGTACACGTTTTTGGCCAAGGCCAGAGCAAAGCGTCGACTGTTTTTTTTTGGCCATGCTTTCTTTTTTGTGAGTTCCCCATTTTTGCTTTTGCCTGTTTCTTTGTTTTTTTATTAACGCTTGTCCATGGGGCATGACCAACGCCAGGCTGGCAAATTGGATTTCACTTTTTTGTTTTTTTTTTTTTTTCATTTCGTACATTTGAAACTGACGAGCATCTGACTAGAGTTGGGTGGGCATAAAATATATGCAGTCGCCGTCGTTTCTATTGGCTACACGCATTCATAAGAGCGGAAATTTAATCTATGCCGCAGTTGTGCTTCCATTTTTTGTCAATTTAAAGCTGCCGGCAAATGCTATCAACTCGAAATGTTAGTTAAATATTTAAATTGGCGCAGAGCTAATGAAATAAAGCCAATGCGAAAGCGATGCGAGGCCAGTTCCCAAGTGATTTGGCTTGGTTTCAGTTGGGTGGTTTGCTGGTGGGTGGCTTGCTGGGTTGAAGCCGATGTTGGCCATGCTATTTTTGTCATTTAACAAAATGCTTCATGCTGCCACATCACTGGAGGGTGGAGAAACAGTGAAAAGGGGCTCGCACAGACATAATAAGGAAGGGATGAAACTGGAAATACGAAAAGCGACACACAGTGGTACAACTTCATCTAATATCCGCGACATATTCATATAAAAGAAGCTTCAAAATTGCTTCTTGATCTCTTGATTAGAATAGTATGTACATTTACTTTTTATTTAAAAATATATCTTCAAATTTCTAAAACTTCTCTAAACAAATTAACCATCTGTTTGCTAAATCGACTCTCGTGCGAAATCTTACTAAGACTAAGAGGTAAAGTAGTTTCACCCATGATTATATCCTACTCACAATTATTTAAACATTTAACATTTTCACTCACGATTTTCCGCAATTTAACCCAATGTCGGCAAAGTCTGGTGAATTTGGCATGCGGCACACGTAGCATCTTGCTTTAAATGCTTAAATATAAGCAAGTACGCCAAAAAATATTCATCAACGAGAACAACAACAAACTAACAACAATTCAGTATACACACACACACACACACAAATATACATATATGTATACATATAAAATTGGCATAAATAAGTAAAAACGGCTGCGGCGGCTTTGGTATACGTCTCCGTTTGCCATATTGCCCATATAGCGTTTGCTTTTGCTTTTTGCTTTTGCTTTTACGTTTGCCTTTGCTTTGGGTGTACATATCTACGTGTGTGTGTGTGTGTGTGTGTGTGTGAGTGTTTGGGTGTATATTTACTCAACTCGTATACCCAAAGCGCACTTGAGTGTGTATCATCATCAACATCAGCTGCTCTTCAGCCCGACCAAGACCAAAACCAAGAGCAGGGCCAAGTCAGAACTACCGTTCAAGTTATACAGAGTGCCGAGTGCTCCGGCTTCCCGCAAGCGCTAAAGATACAAAGCTCCAGATACAACCAGAAGAGTCGACCGAGTGTGCGTGTTTATACATGTATTTGGGCTGTGTGTGTTTATATATACATGACCACTACAGTGACAGTATCTTTGGATGCTTAACAGCATTACAAGCTGACTTATGAAAGAGACGGGTCGCCCATTCCCCTCCCCGTAGTCGTTTCAGTCTGCAGTTCGACTTGACTTTTACGTATCGTCAAGTACTTTTCTGGTTTTGCCCACTCGAGGGACATTTGTCAGTCAAGAGACAAATTTAATTTTTGCTATTTTTCGTACAAAGCCAGCGAGAGAGAGAGAGAGAAAGAGAGGCAGGAGAGGAAGACAACAGAAAAGGAAAGACCACGATGTCTGCGTTTAGATATGAATTGCAATGAAAGTCATAGTCATCATGTGTGACGAGCAAACGAGACTAACTCTCAGCTGCCTGTGTCCGTGTTCTGCGTCTGTTCTCTGTGTCTGGCTGCCATCAGTGGGAACCTCGTTTTTAATATGCCGCCGGGCACAGGGCACAGTGCACGAGGCACGGGGCACGGGGCATGCGGCAGAGCGCACACACGCAGTATGCGTAATTTTATTACAGTCCGATGCAATGAATGGGCCGCAACTATTTTCGGCATGCCTTTGTCTGTCTGTATGTCTGTCTGTCAGTCTTTCTGTCCTTGTGCAATGGCACAGAATTCATTTCGCATTGAAATGGCTGTTCGGAGAGCAATTAGCTGAAATTATTGTTGCTACGTGTGCGTCGTCACTTGAGTTAAGGGGCCCTGAAAACCAAAAGGGCGGCCATTATTCAGCATTCCAGCAAAAAAAAAAAAAAAAGAGAAAAGAGAAAAAAATGCTGATTTGCGGTTTGCCCCCACCGCCACACACTCTCGGGGAAAACTAACCTCCCACAATTCACAATAATTTACTAAAGCCAACGCCAAAAAGCAGCATCCCCCAAAGAAGCAATTGGACAAGCCGAAGGCAACTCCAAAAGAAACGAAATTATGCCAAAACAAATCAAGCAAATGAAAATATCACAGCCACAAAATCAAGGCAAGGCACACGCAGAGTCAGGCACAGCGGTAGATTCAGATTGACGGAAGGCAGTCGGCAATTGAGAGCCAGGAGTACAGTGTAAGTAGGCGTGGTGGGCGGGTCGACTTGCCGTCTGGAGGGTGAAGGCAGTACGTTGGGGTGCCACAAATGCTGTGCTTAATAGGCATCAGCTGGGTATTAAGTTGTTTTTTGTCGTTGTCTTCGATGCGTCTTGGCAGCATGACAACCTTTTATTTTTCTTTTCGCTTTCATTTTTTCTGTTGTTGCTGTTGTTGTTGTTGTTGTCATTGTTGGTGTCTGTCTGGCCGCCCTTCATTTTGGCTTCCTTTTTTTTTTTTTGTGCGCTTATATTCAACTAACAATTTGCAGAATACCATTTAATGACGCCCACTCTTTGAAATTATCCCAGTCTTTAAATTTCTAATAGATGTTGGTCCAAGACACGGAGACAGAGAAGGAGAGAGAGATGAGATGATTCAATTACATCAACTGCGGTTAAATTTATCGCAGAAACAATAGTAACAATAAGATGCAAGCATCGAAGGCTTTGAATATTATATTATATTAAAAAATAATTTGTATGTTCCAAATTCAAGAGACTTTTTTAAGTACTCACAAACGCACCGAAACGGCTGATATGAAGACAGACAAGTTACATATGAGATACTCTTTTCTCTGTACTCCATATTCGTATTTATAGGTGAAAATCTTAAAAAAAAAAACTGAAAAAAGTCAATTGTTAATCAATTTTCGTAATTTAATTTAACCCTAGTCCGCGATAGATAAACCATATTTTTGGCTCTGAACTTAACTTGGTGTATTAACATGTAAAATGCAACAATTGTCAGTACTTGAAGTGTGATAAACCACTGGAATATTGTGTTTTTTGCTGCATGTTGAACATGTTTGGTTTCAACCGCGAGAGCGAAATTGTTCTCAAATACCACACGTTGCTAAATTATATTCAAAGCTTTTGCTTCTACTTTGTATCGGGCCTTCAAATATGCCACAAACTGTTAAAAATTGAAACACAAAAAAAAAAAGGAAGAGGCAAAAAAAACAAAAAAATTAAAAATTAATAGCAAACTGGCGAGTGCCAATAGAAACCAACAGCAACAGCAACTGCGAAACAAAAACTAACCAACTAACAAAGTGTAAAAAACTATTGAGTGCTTCGCCCCTCTTCCCGCACCGCAATTCCTTTTGCCTACTCACTCAGCCCCCCAACCGCCCAGAGTCACTACCAACAAAAATTTCTAATTTAAAAGTTTTACCCCCAACCGCTATCGAGCAACAACAACAACAACAAACAGGCTAAAAAAACACACACACATTTATGCACACACACACACAAAAGACAAAGGCAAAAAAAAAAAAGAGAAAAAAAATGAAAGCAGCCGAAGCTGGAAAATAGAAAATAGCAACAAAGACGAGCGGCAAATAAAAACGCAACACACTGATAATGCAATTCCCTCCCAGAAAGAAAGTGGAGAAAGCAACTTGGCCAGCTGCAATTTTGTTGCTACCATCGTCCCCCGTGCCCGACCCCGGGGTGCCCGTTACCACTCTTGTCGTTCTCATCGTCATCGCCATCGTCGTCGTCGTCGTCGTCGTCGTTGTAGTCGGTGTAGGCGTTGTGTTGTTTTTGGCCACATCGTTAGCAAAGCGCATCGGCAACATTTCGTCAGCTTCCGCCAGGCAGGCAGGCGGGCAGGTAGGCGGGCAAGCCAGAAGGCAGGCAGTCGGGCAGCCAGTGAGGCATCTAGCCAGCCAGCCAGCCGGCGGTTGGAGGAGCCGCGTCATGCGCGTTGGCACTGCGTGGGTTGCAATCGTCGACCCGCTGGTGTCCCTCTATCATCCTCGTCTCCATCCCACTGGTTTTCTGTGAATGGAGGCAGTGGAAGGGTTGAAGCTTAGCTCGTCTTCACTCCTTCACTCTTCGTCGTCGTCGTCGTCGTCATCGTCATCGTCGTTTGGCAATCGTTGGCTGCAACTATTTTTATATGCTGGCCCAGTCTCGGTTCCTAGCCTGCTTCTCACCATTCCACCTCCCTTTGTCCTTCTATGCCCTACGACTCGGAGGTTTTTGGGGGCGTTTGTCATTGTGCATTACTTTTAGCATGCATCGCGGAGTGTCCTATGAGGCAACAATGTAGACATTGCCATACCCTCTTTGACTGCACCCATCTCTGGCATATTGTTGTAATTTGCTTGTTGTTGTTCGGTTCGTTGGCTTTGCCGGTTTAAGGGCGCATCGTATGGGGTTTTTCATCTTTTCTGTTTTCTCTTGCAATTTTTACGATGATTTTCATATTCGAATCATGTGCTCTCTCTCATACTCCACAACCATGGCTGTGTGTTTGTGTGTGTGTGTGTGTGTATGTGAGTGTGTGTTGCTTGCAAATCGAATTATATTTGCTGCCACAAAGTAGACAACAGACAAGACCGCATTTCAATGCCTGCAGCTGGTGTCCTCCTTCCCTCTTCCTACTCCTTATCTACCTCTCTCTCTCTCTCTCTCTCTCTCTCTGTCAGTTTTTTCTTCCTTCGTTTGGCTGCATTTTTGGAGCATTGTTGTTGTTATTGAGCTGCCTTTGGCCTTCGGCCTTTGGCTTTATGCACTTTGACCAACACTTTGGCTTTGGCTTGCGGTACTTTTATGTCGTATCACAAAAATTACCTTTCACCCAAAAATTGGCTGCCAAAAAGTAAGCAACTCATACAATATTTTATGGCCAGCAAGCTGCCATCTGTTCGTGTGAGTGTGTGTGTGTGTGTGAGAGAGTCGAGGACCCCATTTAAGACCCAGCCTCATATTTCGTATTTTACTCATTTTTCCATACCCTTGCCGAGGGCACAATAATTTTTCCGAGATCTTTTGAACAAAACAGAAAGCTAACACCCTAATCCACGTTAAGGGACGAAGGTGAAGCATACTCTAAGCAAACTTGTCGCATAGCTTCGAAGGTCGTTTAAAGGATATATAAAGAAAATTATTTAGATTTCTTTTAAATACGAAATCTTAAAAATAAACAACATTTTTGGTCATTCGCTTAGAAAGAGAATGCAATCGTCGTTAATTGGAAATTTTGCTTTATAAATATGCATTTTGTTGAATGTTGTTTTCTTTTTTTTTTTTGTACTTTGACAATTTTTAATATGCATTGTGTTTTGTTGACATTTCGACGCGCTAATAAACATAATTTGCTCATAAAACACATTTTATTGCCACAGCGCCTTTATCCCTCCGATGGTATCTGCCATCATTTACAACTTCGTAGGGGAAGGAGTGTGCGTATTTGTTCAGCTCCGATGAGTTAATGTCAACATCTCTGGCAGAAATGAGCACAGTTCATTTTTCGAGTACCGCTCGAGTGGGCCCAACATCAAATTGAATGATGTAGAGGTACCTAAGTGCCCGTTCTCTGTGTATCTGAATGTGTTTAGACATTAAGTGGAGATGTATGTAGAAGGGTTCAATGAACCCTTGAAGCCAGTCCTGCAGACAGCCTCGGCTCAATCATAGCTCCAATGTTCTGAACATGTAATTTAACCACATTCGCCATACTCATATTGCATAATTAATTAGACTGCGAGGTGGTCCACCCCGCCACACAACGTAGCTCACCTGAACTTGTCTTTCTGCTGTTCTGCCAATCAACTAAAAATCACATTTTCTCATTTTCCACACACGGGGGTCTTGCCCCCCACCCACCATTCTCGTTTATGATACAATCCTCTGTGCTTCATGGAAAGGACCAAAACATTTTTAAATATTTATTAGCAACAGCTTACAAGCATCATCTTATTTGCTGTTTGCTTTCATCGCTGGCTTCCTCTGCTCCCTACCCAGTGATAAGTAATTTCGTTATGGGCGAAAACATGCGACCGCCGACCCACAAAGGCAGCGCCCCATTTTAGGCTACGCCTTTTACTGGTCCGCGCCTTTTTCTCGTCGTCTTCCTCCTCTTCCTTCTCCACCACTGGCTTGTTGATGCCATTATCTTATTCAGCATCCTTGTCATCTCATAAAGGATGCCTATTATAAATTAATTTTTGCCAGCCAGGACCCAGGCTCTCGATTTCTTTGTCTTTCTTTTAACCGTTCGTTGGTTCACTTGCCTTCTGCCATCAGTTTTATAACACAAAGTGGGAGGACCCGCACCTAAATACCAAACATGTTGCTCCTGTTCAACATCTGTGTGTGTGTGTGTGTGTGTGTGTGTGAGCGTGTGTATGCCTTTTCCTGGCTATATGACTATATAATTTTTTGATTTAAGGCTGCTGCTACTGTCGCAATTTTTCAAAAAACACCCTCATGCTTTTATTTCGGTTATTCTTCGTGTGCCGTAAAAGTTGGCATGCTTCTCAAGCAGCTTCCAGCCCTCAGCCCTCAGCCTTCAGCCCCCATCCTCCGACCTTGCACATGTGTGACATTGATGCCCTTGCTAGCTGCGCTGTTTTATTGTTATCATTAAACTGTAACACCTCCCACGTTGCCAGCCATCCCTCTGACATGTATCAGAACCTCCTGTCCTGTCCTGTATTTCGTCTTGCTCAAGATGGTCGATGCGGGCTCCTTGAGGCGCCCTCAACAAGTTTGACAGCGCATTGGTGCGCCGTGCTGATCCCATTATGATTAAAAATTGTTTTGCCAGTCTTATCTTTTGCGGCTGGCTGCAATCATTAATGACTGAAGCAAAAAGTAATTTCTGGCCTCGAGTGATCCGAGGGGAGGACGACTGCTTTTGCCTCTACCCTCCTCGAGCCATGATTAATTGGTGCGCCATATCCAAATCCGAAACGCTTTCACAAGCTGGCGCCAGAACGACAAATCAAAAGCAAAGTCAAAGCGCTGACGCTTTTCGGGTGTTAACTGCATTACATTCATCAACGCTTGCTAACCGCAACTAGAGAGGGCGAATGGGAGTCAGGGTGAGGGAAAGGCAAAGAGTTGCCTCCACACAATACAGCTGCATTGGAAATTCAAATAAAAATTTACCACAGTTTCTCGTAACTTTGTCAACGATGCGAAACGTGAGCAAGGAGATGCTGCTAGATGCCAGCTAGACATCTTCAGCGCTCAAAGGACGCGAGTGTCAGAGGGGGCGTATGGTGCCTGCCAACGATTCGTGGCAACGAATTGCAATTTGCAATTTTATGGCAGCACTGCGAAAAATAGAAACTGAAGAAGCAGCCACAGAAGCAGCCGCAATACAAAACAAACCAATTTAAATTTTCAACGGTGTTGCGGTAACTCTGTCGCCATCGTCGCCGCCGTTGCCACGGCCAGAAGCAAACATTGTGAACGGTAGCTGGAGCTGCCTGAGTTGGGACTCTAGCTGGCGAAAAGGGCAACAAAGCGTAGCTGACAACATCAAACCAAGAGAGAGAGAGAGAGAGAGAGAAATTCACATTGACAATGGAAAAGTCGCTTACGGAATCGGTTAACGGCGAGTTAAGAGAACGGTTGCTGTTGTTGTGGACCGCGGTCTGTGCGACTGGCCAAGCACTCAATCAATAAATTATGCTGCCACGGAATATACAAATCAACGGACATGGCCAAGAGATGGAAGGTACTGGGACAGAGAGGAGAAAGAGAAAGGGAAAGGGAAAGGGAAAGACGATGGGGAGCGACAACTCTTGTTTGCGCGGTCACGCGGCATCTGTGGAACAAAGGCCATACCCGTCGGGACCCCGCAAACGAGACCGACCCGACCCAAACGAAGCACAGACGGATGTGGCTTGTGGGTTTTTGTGCGACCGCTGCCTCTGTTACCGCAGCTGCTGTTAGTCATTTTAGGAATGGGGCTTGGTTCGCTTTGGTATAATGTTGACAATTTCCATGGCCATGGCATGACCAAGATAGTCCCAGCCATAGAAGGCGGCATCGGCAGCGACAGCGACAGCAATGACAATGTCAAATGCGTTGGCTGCATTGTGCAAATGCGGCTGGTGGCTATCAAAGACAAAGGCAAAAGGCGCTGCTGTACAGTGACTGGTGCTGGTGCTGGTGCCGGTCCAGTCCCCGTGCCAGTCCCATTGCCAGTGCACTAGTGCAACCGAAACGAAATTGCAAAATGGCTGCCAAGCCAAATTGGGGATAGGAGACGCGCTCTCGTTCTGACCCCAAGCTGACCTCGAGGGGAGCGTGCCTTAAAGCTGCTGCCAGACAATGCCACATCATCGATTTTCCAAAAAGCAAACATTTGCATCTACATATACATATGTAGCGTGTATGAATCTATATAAAGTATATGTCTGCATGTATGTGTGTGTGTGTGTGTGTGTGTGCATGTGTCTGACATTTTTAAATTTTTGTATACAAAATATTGATCATGATTGACGATTGCAGAATAACAGACTCACAACTAAGGAATGGACATGGGGATGTGGTTGTGAATGGGGATGCTAAACCCGCAGGCGAACAAACACAATGCCATGCCGTACCCTACTACTTCCTCTTCCAGCACGCCCTCCCTCTGACTACCCCACAGTTTGTTATGATGCGCCACCCAAAACATTTTATCTCTGACCGCAGCGCTTAAAAGTATGCAACGCTTTTGGCCAAATGCTTGCTTTTTATTTTCGTTCGCCAGACCTTTCACGTTTTCCCCTCTCTTACTCCACCACCCACCTCTCTCTCTCTCTCTGTCCATCTTTCATGAGGAAAACAAGGACATATGTGAAGTTGGTTTGCTGCGGTTGGGTTGCCTGCAGCTAAAGTGAAAAATATAAAAGGATCTGCCACATTTTCCTTTATTTGTCTTGAATGTCGTTGAAAATTTACCATATTTTGCTTTAACTCGATCGATTTTTCTCATTCACATTGACGCATTTAACCTGATCAGATTGCCACTCATGGTCTGGCGAAGTGCTTCTTTGTGCACCGAAGTCCATCTAGTACCATTCTGACTTCCATGAAGTCCGACTAAGCGGAAGCTGTAGGTATTTACCAACGTTTAAAGTTTTAATGCTTGGTACAACAGTTTTTATTCTCTCTCTTGTCCTACCCTTCGCACTCGAGTCATTGTGTGTGTATGTATGTATGTATGTGTTTGTGTGTGCTGTAGATTTTTTCACTGCCTTCACTGTCTGTTCCTGTCCAGCCTTGTTGCCCGCTCCAATTGAACCTAATCCGGCTGCTAAAGTATTAGCTTCGTAGTTGTGTACTCATCCTGGGCGACCAAACTGCCTTATGCTGCTTTTGTTGTTTGCTGGCATTTAACAAAAACAGAACAAGAAATTGACAAAAAAAAAAAAAAAAGGAAGACAACAAAGGAGAGCTAACAACAACACTCCGCACTCAAAATACCCTTTTAAACAGGGCAAGAAGGGTAAGAATCAAAAGAGTAAAATTAGATTACTACTTACTGCAGTGCTTTGCTTTGTTGAGCCGAATCTAGATTGTTTATATAATCGAATTCAAGCTAATTAGCCTAGTCTAGTCGAATAAATTAACCTATTGATTTGAAAACTTATATTTTTCTGTCACCTTTTACTAAATAAAAAGGCTCTGATCCTTATAGTATTCACAGAAGAAACAAAATGACCCTTAAGCAATTAGGGTACAGACAAAACTATAGTACTCTGCATAGTTGTGTAGAGTTAAGCGAGACAAAGGCGAAAGGGAGGAAAAAACGGGAAATACACAAAAAGAAGGAAAAATTGTTTGTAAAAAGTTCGTCCCCCAGTCAGAGTCCACGTTTGAGATGAGTCTGAATCTGCAGCTCTTTCCTCTAGCTACTCTCTACACGTTGAATGTCATACTGGAATGAACGGCCATCACTTGGCGGAGCTCCTGAGAGGCATACTAATCTGTCGGCCACTCGGCTCTGTTGGCCTTTCTGTAAATTAAGTGCCCAGCTTTTAGTGTTCGGCAATCATACAACCGAATTGTTTCCCTCTCTCTCTCTCTCGCTGTCTCTTTTTATATATGTATAGCAAATGAATATATATATAGTTGAGATAAGCTGCATTCTACATACATAGCAGCAGCAAAGTGGACAGCAAATGGACAGCCAGACAAAGACGCTAATGACAGCCAACAGCAATGAGTTTAATGTCGTCGCTGGGGTTTGTGTGTAAGCGGAGACAGGTAAAGCAATGTCAACATGGCGTTTGATGATTGATTTTCAAGTCGTAAACTATGAAAGAGCCAGCGGACCAGATAAATGCGACTAATATTAAAGAGCGAATAAGCTTGGAAAATAATAAAAGTTATAAATCTTCTTGCATTGCCTGCTGACGATGGCCACGATGGCAAGGGCAAGCAAAAGGACAACGACATGCTGCAATGTGGCGATAATAACAATTTATTGCACACGCACACAAAACAGAATAAGCAGCAATACACACACACACACACACACGCGCACACACAAGCAGAGTAGGACTTATGTGCCGAGTTGCCAAGTGGCCGGAAAATGCCGCGAGACACAATTGCAACAACAACGACAAGCACAAGAACAGCAACAACAACAGAAACAATGATAAAGCTCAAAAGGCGAACACAAGAAACCATACAATAATAAAAATGAACAATGACAGGTTAATAGCAAATAAATGAAAGCCCATAAGAAAGCGCAACAGCAACACCAACACCAAAGGCAACAGCAACAACCACAACAGAATATGAAAATGGTAAAAGCGAGGACTGCATCCTGAACGACAAACTACTCCCCAGCACCCAAGCCACCCCCTCTGCTCGACCAACTCGCATTTCCCCATTGTCTACAGGCCATTGATATATGGCTTTCAATTTTAAAATCCATTGAGCAGCTGCTGCCATCATCTCTGGAGAGCAGGAAACAAGGATAAAAAACCAAACCAAACCAAAAAAATATAAAAAGAAAAGCCAAGCAAAGATGTAGAGAACGATGTTGGCATATTTAAGGAAGGCATAACTACACACAAACACACACACACACACACACACTCACATAGAAAGCGACCTTAGAGAAAGATTCGTGAGCAGAGCAGGCGAAGATAATGGCTGCAAACGTACTTAACGGCTACCATAATGACGATAATGGGTAACGAGTTGGCATGGTCGGGCTGCTTCAATGAACAGGTTGACAAAACGCATTCGCCGTGCAATGGCAATAACCATCATCGCCAGCATTATGGCCATGAATGAGACGGGGCCAGCAGTCTTCTCTGCGAGAGTGCTGTTGGCCAAAAGATATATTGCAACTGTAGTCAGGAGCGAACTAAACGCACGTAGATTTCTTGCATTTTTTCCAAGATATTTCTTAAAATGCTTAAATTACTTCTTGTCTAAAGTTAAGAGGTGCGACTAAAACAGCTCGAATTGATTTGTTTATCGATAAACGTATCACTTATATACTTTTAGATACTCTAATGTGTTGCAAGTAAACCTACATTGACCTGCAGGTTTCTAGAGTCTTTACAGAGCTAGACTATGTATATTTCCTTTTTTTTTTTTGGAAATTGTTTTTCATTTTACAACAATTCGAATATTCACCTCAATTTGCAGAACATGAAATTGGAATTTAAATTGAAAATATTCGGACATAATTAAGTGCAGCCTTGTTCGTTATGAGATTTGTTCAAATTATACATTTTGCGGATAACAATGACTTAGTTTTAATTGTTTTAACATTGCCAAATGTTTTGCAGGTGCCAGGAAATTGCAATATTCATTTTCATTTCCATTTTCGTTTTTAGTTAAAATTTTTGTTATTTTTTTTCCCTCCATTCATAATCACATTCAGATCATTGAGAAAATTTCATTTTAATTTCGCAATTTATTGTTACAATTGCCGTTCTATAAACATTTAATGTGCTTATTTATTCAATCGAATGCTAAACGATAACAAAAAACCAAAACACACCCGCACGCAAAAAAATAGAGAAACTTTTACTATAAATATGCAAATTGTTGGCGGGAACGAAAAATGGATTTCAGTGAAAAATAGCCATAATGTGTCGACTATTTATTTGATAGATTTAAAGGTACATAGCAAATTACAAAAAAAAAAAAAGGTAGGTAATTTAGGTGTCGCAAGCTGCCTGCAAGCGGATTAAAGTCATATCAAATTTACATAAAATATTTTATTAAATTTGCACAAAGTTCACCATGCTGACAAAGAGAAAAATCGATCACCTGTTTAAAGTTTCCATGCAGGCGGACTAAGCAACTTGGCAGCTGTGCCAGGATGGCCCGGCGAACGCATCAGTCAACGTCCTTAGAGTTTAACAAAGGACGACATTTGCCGGCTACAACTGAGACAGAGTGAGAAAGGGATACCAAGAGGGCGAGACACAAAGAGTGAGAGAAAGGGAGAGAGAGGGGCCACTTTATAAGCCAAATTCAACGCCCCTTGCGCCTTTGTCTGTTTGCATTCAGGAACGACGACTACGACTACGACTACGACTACGACTACGACAACGACAACGACAACTTCTTTTATTCTTTTCGCTTTCCCTTGCTACGCATTTGGCAATTTGTTTCTGCATCTTACAACGAATTCAATTGAAAATTTCAACCGACACTCGCTGCAAATTTAACAACAGCAGCAACAACTTTTGCCAAAGAAAGAGAAAAGTTTTCGATTTTCAATTCTCACAGCTTTTTGGCTTTCAACTGGTCAAGTGTGGACGTGCGTTAAATGTACGTTACGTTACGTTACGTATACGCCAAGCTATTCAGCTTGAAGTGCACTTCAGTGTCTCGTCATCGTCTTTGGCTGTTCCCTTCTGCGTCTTGGTCTTGGTTTTGGTTTTCGTCTACGTCTTTGTCTGCATCTTGGTGGCCGTCAACTGTTTGCCTAGTGCAGTTTTCATTGTGGGCGTTTTACAGAAACAACAACTACACCAAGCAAAGGCGGGCCCCTATTCGCCTGATATTTGCTTTGCTCTCCCATGCTCCTTTCTATGGCTATGTCTATGTGTGTGTATGTGGGCGTGTGTGTATATACAATTGTTTGCTTCACAGGGCATTCTTCATGTGTGTGTTGTTGTGTTTTGTGTGTGTGTGTGTATATGTTATGTGTGTTTGTTGTTTGCCTTTCGTTTAGTCACAATGCCAACTATGACAAAATCAGAATCCAAATCGAATCGACTCGCTGAGCCAATGCCAATGTGGAAATTGTCAATAATTTCAAATTGATTTCTATTTGATTTAACACAACAACAAAGACAAAGACGGAAAAAGAAACAGAGAAAGGAAGAGCGGAAAAGCAGGAAAGCAAAAGATTGAGACAGAGACAGAAGGCAGAGGCAAGGGAGGACCGCCAGACACCTACATTTCTATAGCTCTAGCTATATATACGTACATATAATTGTGCTAGCCACGGATATACTTATATATTGGGCGGGCGTAAGTGGAAAAGTAAACTTTGACAAACACGCGGGCCTCGTTTTGAGGCCAAATAACATTAGACAGCTATTAGAGGCTTGGCCGACTTTTACGATGGATCTATAAAAACCATTACTTCAACTAAACTGTGTGCGCCCGCCAGCCAGCTCCTCGTAAAACTCGTGAAATTTGTAAGGCAAAACGCAGAGAAGGATAATAAAAACAAAGGCCAATCGATAAGTGGCCAAAGTGTTGAAATTTCTCCACAAGAAATTGAATGATACTTTTCTCCCAGACCGATATTATAGGGTATGCGTATTCGTAGTAGTTGTGTTCAAGACTTACCCTGCTTGGGGGAAATACTAAGGATCTGCTGCTGCGGTGATTGCTGCTGCGAATGGATTTGATATTGCTGCTGTTGCTGTACAACGACTGCCTGCTGCTGAGCGGCACAGACTGCAGCGGCCACGGCCTGTTGCTGCTGATGGTGGGCAGCGGCTGCGGCTGCTGCTGCTGCCACTGCTGCGGCTTGCTGTGATTGCTGCTGTTGGTGCGGTGACTGCGACTGCGAGTGCGAATGTTGCTGCTGCTGTTGTTGCTGCTGCTGCTGTTGCTGCTGCTGCTGCTGTTGCTGATGTTGCTGCTGCGTGGTGACAATTGTCATTTGCTGACTCTGCTGCTGCGACTGCTTGCCATTTGGCGCCTGCTGCTGCTGCTGTGAGGCGGTTACCTGCTGCTGTTGCTGCTGTTGTAGGTGCGTCTGATGGATGGCCAGCAGCTTCGTCTCGTACGGTTTGCCATGGGCGGTGGCCACAGATAGGGGCTGACTGCTGAGCGTCATCTGTGCAGTGGCTGGCATCATCAGCGTGGGCATGGCCAACATTTTTTCACCGTTTTTTGCACTTGTTGTTGTGTGTTGCAGTTGCTGCGGTGTGGAATTTGCACGTTCTGCGGTTACACGCAACTTGCTTTGATGTTTAATGAAGTGCCCGCTGCTCTGCTCTATCTCGCAGTTGATGATGATGCAAATCGTGTTATAATTTGGCAAAATAATTTGTCGAGCTTCTCCCTTTTGTATTTCGTTTTGTTGGTTTCCTATTTATTTTTATTTATTTTTTTGTTTTGTTTTTGTATTTTTACTTTTGTTTTGTTTTGTGTGAAACCGCACTTTTGTTTGTGGAGTTTTTATGTGCAAATCATTTGATGCGTTAAATAATTTCTACAATTTTGCTAATTTGAAAAAAGTTGCCTTTTGTGGTTTCTCTTTGCATTCGTTGCAATTCGTATTTTTTGATGTTAAATTTTTTATTAGTTTTTGTTTTTTTTTTTTTTTTGTTGTTATGACTCTTTGTTTTTCCGTTTGTTTTTCCTTTTTGTAGTTGTGAGTGTTGTTATGTTTTGATTTTATTAAAAATTTAGCTTGACCTTCAGTATCACAGACCAATGAAATTTGTGTTGAAAATGTTCATTAAATAGTATTAATATGATTTGCTTTCTTTTGCTTTTCCTTTCCGTTGTTAACGCACACAATGCAAATAATGCCGTCACCCTTAGGTTTTTATCTTAGTTCAGATTGCTTACGAGAATAAATAATATAAATTTTGCTTAAATATATTTACAATTTTTAACAACAGCCAAATTTTGGCCAGAGTTAATTGAAAATAATTATAGAAAAACTAAAGAAAAATTGCTACTAGAAAAATAAATGTCAATATGAAATTTATGTTTATAATAAAATAATGAAATATACTTTTTTCAAAAAAACTTCTAACGACTGCTATTCAAGAAATTCTATTATGAGTATTTATTAAAGATTGAAAATTGAAGCATTTGAATTGCTTTAGATAAGAAATGTGAAAGCAAAAATGTAATCAATGCAATTTATAAATTTTTAACTCCATTAAATATATTCCAGACTCTTCACATTTACGCGAATAAAAATTGCGCCACTCACTTCTCTCTGCCAACATCAATTTCAAGACATAAGTATAATTACATTTTCCCCAATGGCTCTACGTCTTATGGTTTTCACTTTTTTTGCCTCCTCTGAGTCTTGAGCTACTACAAAACAACCATTATCATATATCAAGCCTAAGCCATTCACACATCATTTGAAAAATTAAATTTAATATTTTACGATTTGTGTGTCTTCTGCTCGCTGTCTCCCAAGTTGTCATGGCAAACTCCCTCTGCACACAGAGAAAATCCACCAAAAAAATAACAAAAACGAAACAGGGCGAACTGAGTAAAAAAAAAAATGAGAAACAAACAAACAATGAAAAATAAAATGTTATGCCAGAGACGTAGCAAGTACGTGTAACGCAACGCGTAAAAAGGCGAAAAAAAATTATAACAATAATAATAAAAGCAGCAGAATACAAGTGCCAGCCAGCCAGCCACAAAAGGAGAGCAAAAACTCATTGGGGGTTTACGAGACACAACGAAAAACGACTGCGAACTGGATGAGAAAAAAAAAAAAAGAGAAAGGAAACCCAAGCCAAGTGTTGGCAAGTGTCAGGATCAGACGCAGCTTCAGTCAGCCGCGTTGTCAGTCAAACGCTTCCGGTTTTTATAGCGCCAAACTCATGCAGACCCAAAGACAGGCCGGGAGGCAGACCGAAAAACAGACTGACAGACAGACACATGTTATGTATGGGTGTAAATTTATATTTTTATATTTGTAAGAGAGCCAAAAGACTGGGCGTCGCATGCATATGGAGCGCCAAAAAGTAGACTACCCACTGAATTCCCTTGCAATCTAAAAACGAGTGTGCATGATTCACACACACACACCACACCACTAACTAACTCAAACACACACACACGCACACACACACACACACACACACACATATTGCATTGGCCCTTTTCATATAGCCAAAGCCTTCGTTGAATGTTGGCTGAAAGTATTTATTGGCTGGCTCGTTGTCGGTTTATGTGCCACATAAACCGAAGTGGCAAAATCTCTTGTTGTTGTTGTTGTTGTCATTGCCATTGCCATTGGTATTGTTGTTGTATATAATATAACCAAAAATACACAACAGAGACAAGGCAATATACATGCACGCAAAATTGTTGTCATTGTCTACACAAAGAGAATAACTGAAATCGATGACAAGAGCATTGAAAAAACAAATTTCATTTAATTTGCCAAAAACGGTTTTCAAACATTACTTAAATTTCATAATACCTAACTCATGATCAAACTGTATTTAAATTTCTCTCACATTCACACACACATACAATAACTCAAGCGAAAACTATTACCAAAATGCAGAAATTAAATGCAATTAAAATTTTTCTAAATTGCACATAAAATGAAATGAAATTAAATTGGTTTTTATATTTGGTTTGGTTTTTATTTTATTGTTTTTTTTTTTTAAGTTTAGTTTATTTCAAAGTTTTCTTTCTATGTATTATTCTTTTATTCGTGTTTGTTTGCATTTTTATTTTGTTCTTACTTTTCCGTTTATTTATTTATTTATGTTTTAATTTATGTTCTTTGTCAAGTTGTTGGCTTTGGATTTGCTTTGATTTGGTTGAGTTTGGTTTGGTTTTTGCTTTTGGGTTTTCTTTTTTCTTTTTACTTTTTCTTTCTTCCTATTTTTTTTTTTTGGTTTGAGAAATTATAATAACAACTTAATAACAATGTAACGAATATCCTTTCTTTACGAGGACACAATTTAAACTGAAGGCGAAGCGCCTTCGTCCGCCTCACAAATAGTCAACACATCGTTGGCATACCGTTATTCTGCCGGCGTAGCAGTCGACTGCGCTGCCCCCGCTCCGAATCCTTTTGGATAAAACGAGTTGGGTCCTTCCCCGATGTTGTTCAGCGTAAGCAACCGAACACTAACCGAACATTCCTTACCATCGCACTCTCAGGCATGCGCTCTAAGTCAATTTCGAAATGGTTCTTGTCCCGGCTATCGATGGATTCCTTCAGTCCGTGTATGGCAAGAGACCTTTATGGGAATTTCCCCACTATCTTTGGAGGCATTTATGGCAGCAATCCCTTCACGCAAGTGTTATACTCCATATGAAGTGCATTCGTCTCTAACTTGTCTCGTCTCTGTTAGAAGCATCCGATGGCTCTGGTATGCCGGCATGCTCCTTGCCTTCAGCTGCCCCAGCTGTGTGGCATGAAACATGACATTGTGGTTTGCATCGCTCAGCCTCGTAGTGGTTGCTCCGACATTCTATCCCCCCACTCACATGCTTTGTATGTATTGTTTATATCCTCAAGGGCCAATAATCCACTCTCGTTTCATATCGTTTGTGCGCCCTTTTGCCAAGCAACAGCAACTCAGAGCAGTCAAGCAACCACCATTCCGACCCATCCCGTGGCCCAGACGTGGTACGTACCCGTTGCTGCTGCTATTCAGCCACAACTTGCTTTGCTTGCTTTGCCTTTGGTCTTTGCCCTTACCCGCCACCACTTAATTTCTACTTGATTTGTCGCTTAAGAAAACTAATTGTCTGCCTTTTGTTGAGCGTGAAAACAATAGAAAACATTTTAGCAACTGTTACTTTGGCCAAAAGCGTATTAGAAGCAGGCAAAGGCTAAACCGAAGACGAAGAACGAAAACGAAGACATTGGATGATGGGGGGGGGGGGGGGGGGGGCAACAGCAACGGGTTGCTGTGGCCGGTGCAGGGGCTGGGCGGTTGGGAAAACTCTTTGGCAATTTGGAAAGTGTCTAAGGAGGTGGCTGGCGGCAACTTATTCGTAAATGGCTCAGCTCTTGTCGAGCAAGCGGTGATGATAGTTGGTTTTTGTGTTGAACGATTTGGTCAAATGTTCAAGGTCATTTAAGCAAGCATTTTGAACAATTAAAATATTTAGTTTTAACCATTATTTTCTAAAGTTTTCTTTGAACACAACAAACATATTTGAGGCAGTAGTTTCAGAGTGTGAATCTGCTCTTAAGGCTTTGGCATATTTAAGACGTCTGCTAAAGTTACGCATGGTATCTTTTCTTAAGAAATCTCATATTCAACTAACACTTTGATTTATACGATTATAATATATTGTTTTTGAGTATTAACAAAGAAAGAATATATTTTTATACCAGGAGATTGTTTAGCTAAAAGTGGTTTCTTTAAGCGGAAACGTAGTCGACAAAAATAAGGTCGCGCCATTATCAATAACTTCTTCTCCTAAAATCAATCATTTCCTTTATCTTTCTTGCTAAATCGTCCCAAAACCACGAAATAATTTTTGTTTTACAAACTACTTTAAGCTAGCTTGCCTGAATAATATTAAGATCGCTTCAACTTTCATTTAAAATAGCCTTGTTAAATGTGTTTTGGTACGCCCAATTAAAAACTAAAAAAGGAAGCGTAATTGTTATTTGTTTAAATCATAAATGCCAGTATTTATAAATAATTCAGTGGCAATCTGTTTTGCAGAATGACAAAATAATAACAAAGACATTCCCTTATATTCTCGTCACTTGAACTCAACGGACTGCCTATGGTTTATGTGCATACTAAGAAGGTTTCTAATTGATTTTGTCTTTGCATAATAAATGCAAAAGTCCTTTCAATTGGTGCCCCAACACAATCGATGATGATGACGCGATGCACGACATGAGGCATAGCAGCAACGATAGCAACATGGCGACACATTATCCGCTTGCGACTAAATATGTAAAAACACAACAGCAACAACAACAACAGCAACAAAGGCAACACAAACACATTGAAGGAACACAAGCAAAGAACTCACGTGAGCGATTAAAATCTAAAGGAAAGTATTTCTATTTTTTGTTTTACTCTTTTTTTTCCATTCTACACCGAATGCCTGGCACACTGTTCAGGGTTGTTGTCGTTGCCAGCGTCGCCATTGCTGTTGCTGTTGCTGTTGCTGCCGTCGCCAGCTGAGGTGTAAATGAGTCCGCGCCGAGCGAGGCAAAGGCGATAGGAAAGGGTTGCTTGGCAGCAACGTAGGCAGCGACGTGTAATTGGAGGCGAGTGTGTCGTGTAAAATGTAAAACTTGCGCCGTAAATAAATCAAAACTTTCTGACTGAACAAACATTCAGGTGAGCGAAAAAATGCAGCAACGCCAACAGCAACAGCAGCAGCCCGAAGTAGCAACAGCAGCAACATGAGCGTTGCCGTTACGAGGGGGCCCTCGAAAAGGGAAGGCCTTTACATTTACCTATTGACAAGTGTTTCAAGGGGTAGACATGGGGCAGAGGGGAGAACCATGCCGATGGTTGGTGGGGTAACTCAAGCACTGGGGCAGCTGAGACCTGAACATGAAAGAGGTTTGGTGGGGTTATTTACGCTTAAAATTGGAACAGCTGCAAAGTGAAGCGCTTACAGCTGCTGCTGTTGCTGCCGTTGCTGATGTTGTTGCTGCTTCGCCCGTTGCCGTTGTCAATGCCATTGCTGCTGCTGCTCATGGGCTTCAGCGTCTTTACTTGGATTTCTGTTACTGGCATAATTTGCATTTATATGCTTTAATTTACTTCGCTTTTTTTTTTGCCCCTTGAAATTAATATAGTTTACCCTTCATGCAAAATTCTGATAGCTTTCCCCCAAACAGTTTATATAGACAGATTCCCCCAAGTTTTGGTTTTTGGTTGGTCAAGTGGATTGCATAGAGTATAGTCATTCCATTCATATTGATTTATTGCACAACATGTTAAACTAACTGTTGACCCCCGTGTGCCAGGGCGTGGCGAAAAGTTTTTTTTTCTGATTTATTTATTCATTATTTTGTCATATTTTTGTGTTTTTTTTTTTTCTAGCTGGCAAAGCGCAAAGTGAAATGTAAGTGGCCCTTGGACTGGGCCACCAGTGAGATAGGTTAGACAATAGCTGGATAGGGATAACTGTGTATAAAGAGCGTTTAAGTTGTGGCCAAAAGTTTTGCTCGCAATCCGCAGGGCTAAAGGTAGTCCCAACAACTTGGCCAGAAGCAGTCACACCCACAGCCACAGCCACAACCACATTTGTAGTCATAATAAAATGATAAAAATATTAATATAAATAAACAGCGAGTAAAAGAGATCTTGGAACCATTTGCCAGCTTTGTTTGCAGACCAGCTCAAGAAAAACTTTCCTGATATCATCTTTAGCAAAGCGCCATGTAACGGGAGACAGAAGTTTGCCATAAGTTGACAATTTTTTTGCCGTTTTGCTTGCCTTCTCCCGCCCTCTCCTCTATCACTCTCTCTCTCTCAGTCTAAATATATTAGAACTGAAAACTTTGGCCATTGCTGGGCGCCCAGCTGCCCAGCTTAAAGGCAAGCTTGTCCCATAATTGATGGTCACCGTTTAACTTAATTGTATACGGTATGTATGTATGTATGTGTGTGTGTGTGGGAATCAGGTTTTGAGTTGTTGTTGTCACAGTGAGTAGTAGAACATGGGCGATGGCTCTTCCCTGGTCCCTGGTCCCTGTCTCTGTCTCAGTGGCATGCTGATTGTGTCAAGATATCATTTCAATTTGCGCCGCGATAAGGCTCCGAGACATAAAAGTAAATTGAAACGCCTGACGCTGACATGGCCTTCAACTGGCCATTCAGAGTCTGGGTACCGGTCTCGTACGATTCAGTTCAGTCCATCCCCGTCCTGGCCCATCCCATCCCATCCCATCCCGAGTATCATGTACGAGTGCGTCACGCACGTGCAGGTGGCGCTGTTTCAAAAATTTTTAATTGAATTTGCCACTGGCCAGAGAGTGTCCAGTGTCGGTAAAGTACTCACTATGCAACGGCGGCATGTACTCCATTTCCGAGTCGCTGCTGTCTTCCATGTCCAGTGCACCGCCCGTGCATGCTGCTGCTGCTGCTGCTGCTGCTGCTCTTGTTCCTGATCCTGCTTCTGCTGCTACTGGTGCCGATGTTGTTGATGTCGTTGTTGCTGGTGGTCGGGCAAAGGTGTTGGTACGTAGAGCCATTTCCATCGCACGCAATGCGGGCAGGTTTCTGGGCAATTTGCCATTCTGCAATGAAGTTAAGTGATGGCATATGAAAATTAAACATAAATAGATAAAGCAAAACGAATTGAGAGCAAAACAAGAAAAAAGAAAAGGTGGACACGTGCCGCGTCAGATACAGTTCCTGTTCTCTGCAACTGAAGGTTGCTTCTAATTGAAGCATTTAACTTTATTATGGCTCACAACCGTCTAGCAGCGGTGTGAAAATCATGAGAAAGGATTACAGGCAGTAAACCTGGGAATAGAAATAAATGCGTTTCACCTTCTACAGGTTTGAGTTACCTTTCTTGGGCAGTCCAAAAGCAACAACGATGTGACGACAACAATAACAACTAAACAGAGTATAGGGTGAAAGACAGAGTTAGAGAGGGAAAACAAGCCAAAATCCAATTTCAGCAAGTAGCACGACATAAATTTCCTTCCTCCACACATTCACACACTCACAAAGACAAACACAAACACACACACACGCAATGGGGTTGCTGTGTCCATGTCCTGCAAATGAATTCTGTTAATGCAGACATTACTCGAGCATATTAAAAGTCCAAATGGTCATTCCGTACAGAATTTTATAGCAACTAGCCACACAAGCCGGAGCTACTACTACTGCTGCTCTATCACCCGACACAGGGTCTACAAATAGGCACATTTGTTCCGCCACCCCAAAAAAAGAAAAAAAAAAAAAAAAACAGAAAACCCCATCACCATCAGCATGAACCATCCCCAACCCCTTGCCACCCCTATTCCCATTTCGGCTGCAGCCAATGGGCAAGGTTGTTAGCATGGGCATATACGCATATTTGTTTACCTTGCCACGACAATTGCGGTTGACAACAACAACAGCAGCAGCAGCAGCAACAATAACGACAGCAATGCCAAATGCTGAAAGGAAATCAACCTTTCCACCCACCCCGGTGTCCGCCGTGTTCCACCTTCTGCTGAACCGGACATTTAGTTTATTTGATGTTGCGAAATGAAAATTGTGACATAAAAGGGACTAAGAACATAATTAAGTAGTGTCCAAATGTGCAAATCCAAAGGAATAAAAAACAAGCCAAACCAACGAAAACCAAACAAAACAAAAAATAAAGAGAAACCAAAACGAATCTCCATTTGCAGGCGAGGACCAACGATATCCATCCAAATGCTGCAGGACGCCGAATGACACTTAAAGGATTTGCCTGGGCTAGCTTTAAATATGCTCAGCGTTATGGGACAACATACATATTAACGCAAAAAGCAGCAGCAGCCAAAGAGAGAGAGAGAGAGAGAGAGAGTGAGGGTTGGGAGGGAGTCAGAAAGGAAAAACACACAATTCTTTGGCCGACTGCAACCCACAGAGCGCACATTATTTGCTGTCCCCCGATTGTGGCAATAATTTGCTCCAGTTCGGCTTTCTGTTTTTCGCATTCTTCTTTTTTTTTTTTTTGCCGCACGTGTCCACAAAGGGTCATGATTAGTTTGGTTAATAACGGATATAGACGTATAGAGCTGAATAAAAGAGGAGCAACGACAACGGCAAAAGCAACCGAGTTTCCACACAACAGTTTCAACGCCTCGGCGAACCGTACACAAATTTCAAGTGATCTGAGCCTTGGCAAATTATGTGACACTAAATTGCTGAGAAGATTGTATTTATGCATTTTCTTTTTATCTCCCCCTGTCTGCAATTAATTTTTTCTGACATACATCTTTGTCTGACATATAGCCACTTCTAGTCCTTTTTTGCATATTTTCAATGATTAATCGAATTGGTTGGAATAGTACCAAAAGACTAATAGTTTGGGAAAACTTACATTTCTTAAGACAGCCAATTCAATGATATTCTAATGGAATCTTCTAGTCTAGCATTCTGTCGAATGATTAATTCCTAATTACCCAAAAAACTTGTTTAAATCTTTAAATTAACAACTAGACAATAGCATATCATTCAATTACAATTTTTTGTTATTATTTTTGTTTCATTTAATTTTTATAGATATACATTTAAAGCATCAGGAAGAAGACAGCAAAAGCTGCTAACACTTTTGGCTGGTTTTACTCAAAGTAAGGTAAAAGAGGTGGTTAAAATTGACTAGAGTAAAAATAATTTCTGTAGGTTTTCCTGGGATCAATTAAATAGAATTAGTATTTGGTTTCGATTTGGAACATTGTATCGATGGTTTTTAAACACTGTGCATCCATAAAGGATAATATTGCAATTGCAGGATTGGCAGTGAAAAAATATTTTGTGTTTCAATGCGTTTGTTCTTCACTCTGCGATTTGTTGATTCCCTAATTGAATTATTGTAAAAACATGTTCTTCCTCTTTACTCGACTAAGTCCTAGCTTTAACTCTATTTGACGTTACCTTTCAAGAGTTCTTGAGTATTATACCAGCATCAAAATACATACATATATGTATAAAGGGGAAACGGACAAATTTATCAACCGTATATTGACTTTGGATTCACAACAAAATAAAATCAAATGTTAAACATACAAATTTACTTCTCTGACTAAAAGAAATTTGATCCGATGAGTTTAATAAATGTCTTTTCATCCGACTTGTTCAATTTGGCAAGATTTTGTTGTACTACTAATAAAAAATATACAGACACAAAAACATAAAACATTCCATTCCGAGCCTTTTGTATGTACATATGTACTATACTTAGTTATATCTTGGTCGTACTTTATTTGCTCGTTTTTCGAGTATTTGATTTCATTTCTTTCATTTTCTACGCTTTGCGTTTCACTCGCTCCCACTCTCTTGTCTCTCCCTGTGTGTTTGTGTGTGTAGCATACACAGTTTTTTAATAAAACAAATTCAGCGGGCGGCCTGCGGCGAACATGGCAGGCAAAATTAAATTATTTCGCTGTTTTGTGCGATATGGCAGAACGGACTGGGACATGCTGGACGCCAGCGTTTTATCATTTGCGTTGTTGTTGACAGGAATATGTGCGTCAACAGCAATCTGATGGAGGGCGGAGGTAGTTGAAGGCAGAGTATTTGCCAAGGGGGGTGGCATTTGACAAGCCTGTCAGTCCGGAAGCGAAATATGCCTTCGGATTTGTGCCATTTTGTAATTTAATGACCATTATACAGACCTATAATGTTATGTACTCAAGCACTGATTCAATATGCTCCACGTTTTGTACACTTTTTTAGTAAAGTCAAAAAGGATACTTTATTTAAACCGTTTGTTTATATAAACGTAATGACACTAACAATAGAACACATCATGAGTTTGTCCCATTTAAACTGCTGAAAAGTGAGCTACAGTTTTTTCAGTAATATTACACATACGACATGTTGTTTAAATATAATGATTCCAAATGGAATAGGTTTTTATCCCATAATCTTTGACAAGTGCAAGCGCCGTAAGAGTATTGTTCATATGAAAGGAAAACGACATATAAAGTTTGCAAAGATATGAATTAAAAGTTCTAATGGTTAACCAAAGTGCTTTTGCACCTTTTGCAAAATAGAATTATTCATCTGCAATAAAAGAGTAAGAGCTTTAAGAGTTAATATATAGATTTAACTACTAAACTACTACTCCGATTAAATCAGAGTTCTTTGTGAAATAATTTTATAGCCTTGCATTTTTAATGGAAAATAAAGTTATTTCTTTAATATTGAGGTAAATGCATTTGTATGCATTTCACCCCTTTTGTCAGATATACTC
This sequence comes from Drosophila nebulosa, assembly GCA_024703675.1. Lineage (NCBI taxonomy): Eukaryota > Metazoa > Arthropoda > Insecta > Diptera > Drosophilidae > Drosophila > Drosophila nebulosa. The sequence goes on along the minus strand of JANFPS010000004.1, from coordinate 5,033,014 downwards.
TGTGCGTGTTGTTCTTATTGCAAGTTGTGCGGCACTTCCGTTTCCTGTTGCAGTTCTTTCTGCATATAATAGACATTGATTAATGACATGCCGCGCGTTCAGGTGAAAGCAAATAAAGGCCAGCCGGCCTGCCCAGCTCTTGGTATAGTATTTTTTTTATGTACATTTATGAGAAGAAGGAGCACAATTAACAAATCACAAGACGGTAGGGCCAATCATCAGCTTAATACCATGAAATTTTCCAAAAGCCCTGCTTTGACAATGCAAGTGGCAATGTTGGAGCAAGTAGGCCCGGACTATAAATTAGACCCCTCGTCTCTCTTTGCGATATGGGAGGCAGAAGAGCGGAGTCCCTTACAAAAGTCATGCCAAAGGCATCAATCGTTGAGAGTGCTGTGTCGAAGCAAGCGTTCTGTGAAAGGAAGTGGCTTGGCAGCCAGGCCGGAAAGACACGCAACATTGCATATTGGGACCACACGTCGCATGAGCCATGCCAAATGTTGCCAATGGCTGCAGCAACCATAACGTCATTCCAACAAAGAATGGCTAGCTAACTGGCTGCGATATCGCTCATAATTTCCAGTACGCATATTGCTGCCTGCAGCCCCAAACCCTGACAAAATAGCAAACACACACTGTCAACCAAGCAACCAAGCAACCAGCCAACCAGCCAACCAAACAAACATGCAAACATGAAAACAAACAATGATTGAGGCAGCGACCGTATTGTCTCAGCTGCATTTTGCATATCCTGTGCTGTCCTTGATGTCCTTGCTGTCGCCTGGTCTTTGGCCGATTGCGGCCTGTTGTTTTATAGCCTCGTAAAACTTTCATATACAATTTTCTGATATCAATTTGAATGAATTTATTAGTATTCAGGTACAGAAATTTTGCCTGCACTCTGCATTTGCATTTATCTTCTTAGTAATCAGTTGCAAGGCTCGCAAAAATGCAGGCATGACATTTTTACGCACATTGGGACTAGGAGTCATCCATGGGCCTAGTTTTCGTTTGACTGTGGCCAAACTAAAGAATAAATCAAGATTTGCAATTGGCCCAGTTATACCAATTATTTGGCTTAATCGGTGCCTCTTCTCTATTTGGTTTGTTTGTCAGCCATAAATTCCAACCTATGCTTTTTTTTATTCGTTCATTGTTGGATTCTTGCTTTAAGCCAATGCGCTTAATCGATGACAGAAACTACAAAAACAGCTGCCATTTTTATCGAAGCCAACTAATTGCCTCATAATTGACAGCTTGACTGCTTTGGTAATTTGTTTTTGCATGTTATGCTGTCAAAAAGTTTTCTCACCATTTTTATACCCTTTCAAAGGAAACGCTACTTCTACTTCAAACATTAGGTGAACAAATTCTGAAGCGGAAGCAAAGGAAATCCTTTACCAATAAAAATCATTTTTGCCAGCTGTACTTTAGCAAATGGGAAACGTTAAAGAGTATATGAAGTAAGGCTAGATGCTATTTCAAAGTGCTTTTCAATGCCCCAAAAACTCTAATTCAACTTCCTCGCCTTCTTGTTTGTGCAACCGCCAAAATGGGTGAATTTAATGAATGTGGGTAGTTTTATGCTCACAGCCAGCTCACGAACACAACATCAGCAACAAGTCAGGAGTTGATTTGGCAAGTTATTTAGTTAACTTTTAGAAACTTTTTGTTAGTTGTTTAGACTGTATTTCGCGTGACCCTCTTCATTAATTTGCTGGCTTGCACGCTGACTATTCTAATTTTATTTAGTCAACTTAAATTGATCTAACAATATTCATATTTTGTTTCAATTGAATCTATAGATAGCAGAAAGAAGAAGATAGAGCTTATCTGGAACAGAAGAAATCACTAGTCAAATATAAGATATTATTCCCAAAGACCTTTTAAAAACTACAATAGTTAAAAGTGTTAAACAATAAATCCTTAAAGCAACTCTAAAACTCAGAACATTTTCTTAATGGAGATTTAAGTTGACTTCTAGTTGGATGACTGCAAATAAATTCACTAAAACAACATTTCTGTTCTTAATCTGTTCAAAATTGATCAATTTATGGCCGACGGTGTATCTTCAGTATACATAAGTCAAATGTTAGAGTCTTTTTTTCCATAAACAAACACACAAACGTGTTCTTTCTGTTTGTGTTCTTTTGGTTCGTTTTTGGGGCACCTGTTTGTCTTCCCACCACCTCCCACCGGCAACTAATGCCGAATGCCTCTCTCAAACCGCCCCCATCTCCTTTAATGGGCGTATTTAATACTCTTCATTGAAATAAAATATCTACAGGCAGTGCCTAATTTATGTAAAAGGAAAATAAATCAATTAATGTCAAACAACCTGTAAGCAAAACAAAACATACCGCCACCTCAATTATCATTACCGAATGTTGCATGCTCTAAATGTACGCTCGAAAATTGATAGATCCATTTCATGAGAACGAAAAAATAAAAATAGTCTATATTTTTATTATAGAACATTTAATCAACTCAGCCTTTGTGTCTCATTTAATGGGCTACACACTTCATTAGTGAATGGAAATGCCCCACATAAGTTTAAAGGGTATGGCTAGGGCAGCTTTCTATGTTCGTTAGGCTAATAATAATTAGAGGCCAACTGACATTTTGAGTTGAAGGCAAATATAATTAATTATGTACCACAAAACACAAGGCCAACAAATTTTAGCAGGACGAGAGCAATGAATTGTAGAAGCAGCATAAATATCAAAATCAGCCCCGTGCTGCTGTATCAATAGTCGTCCAGACAAAAACTTTGCCATTTGCTTCGAGTATTTTCTAATGTTTAGCTACAAAGTGAACATACATAAGTACATACATACATACATATATATGTATCTGTATACAACATAATGAGTTAGATGGTGGAAATGGAATACCAAGAAAAAGCCGCAACAACAACAACAACAACAACTCCAATCAATTATACGGCCAATTAAATGGGCAAAAAGTAGCGGAAATACCGAAAAATGTAATGAAGTCGTATTGAATCGTCATCGTCGGTATGGAGGGCTGGCAGTTCTTTGAGCCAAAGACTCGTGCCTGCAATTTGTTTTATGTTCAAGTGTATTTGTTATTGAAAGCAAAGATGTCCCGGCACGTTTACGAAAGATAAACAGAAAACACAAAACAGCCCAAGAGCACAAAGATTCCAAACAATTTTGTAATGAGACACGAACAAGACAAAACATCTTTTGTCAAAGTTGCCAACTTCTGACCCAAGCGACTATTATCTCTCCCACACACACTCACACACACACACACACACACGCATACATACACATTATTTTTGCTCACCTTTACCTAAACTCACACATTAATTTTGAAAAGAATTGACCACTTGCAAGTCTCTCTTGAAAATGCAATACCTGTCCATTGGTTGCATTTGAAGTGTATCCTTAGTTACAACCGCCAATGACATGCAAATTAATTGACCAACAAAATGAAACAGACCGCTCACATATAAGGATATGCGTTGAATGTGGCCATTAGGCAGACATCTTTCGCATTTGGTTGCAACTTCATTTTGCGCATCACTCACTTTTATTTATGCTCGTCCATACTTACTTGAATGTTTGTGCCAAGCCTGGGCCAGATAGCCATCTAGCTAGTCAGGCTGCCAGCCAACTAAAGTTATGTTAGCTATTTTCCATTGAATAAATTTCAAAATAAGCCTCAAAAGAATTTCAACAAGTATTTGCAACAGCAACGTCGGCAGACAGGCAGTTCAACAGGGTAGTAGGAGATGAAACGGTGAAACAATACTATGTATCGAAAGGTTGTTTCAAGCACTGCCATTTGAAAATTTTTGAAACAGGGGCAGTTCCACTAGAAGGTATTCTTCTCATGCTCAGCCAAATTCATATATAAGAAGACAATAATGACCGTAAATGAAAATTAAATTAGAGTTCCAATTTCGAACAAATCTAACACTTTTACAGAATCCTAATGCACTTAAATTGCACTTAAAAGTTGATTATCTACTAATAGCCACAGTTTTTAAAAACTCTAAAACATTCCCCTGTATGATAATGTACATATGGAAATGTTAAAATAATTAATAATAAACCAAATAATATTTTCGTAAGCTTAAACTTGAATTTTTAAACTTGAACTGAAAAATAGTGGGGCCTCTCCTCTGCGATTCTCAATAATTTAAAAAAGGAAGAAACCCCTAGAGTATGGGTAGGATATAGTGTAAAAATATAGTAAAAATATCATCAGAAATAAAAGTATTTTTCTCAACCAACTTATTTTTCTAACCATTTTATTGTCCGATCTTTATCAAATTTGGAACGCTCATTCGCAATTGTTTGTTGCTTGCCCGGGATAGCCTTTAGTATATAGAAGACAGTTCAATAGCTATTCCGCCCCTGATGACTAACCTTACCTATCTTTGGATGTATGCAGCATTTGTAGACAAATTTGTGGGATTGTTAATGTTTTTTATGCATTCACCAAGTCCATGTGGGTAAATAGTTTAGTTTGTGGTCTTAAGCTGCTAAATGTTAATTTAAACAATGCTTAGGCATTTCAATTACACATTGAACACACATGCGAAAGTTGCATTTCTCATTTCGGTAATCACTTATCTAGCCATAAAACAGATAAGATGACACATGGTTTGCTTTAACTCATTCGCATTGGACGACTAGTTCAACAAATCACTTAACTGATGATGTTGAGTGCGAGCTAATTATAATTACCAATCGAATGTATAACAATTTGTAGAGAACATATATACATACATGCATATGCAGATTAAATAACAAACAGTATAAAGGAATAATTGAGTTTCATTAGCAATTTCAAAGACAGCTAAGCAAACTGTCTCTTAATATTGAGTAATTATATATTCATTACACTTTGCTGGCCATTTACAAAGCAATTCATCAATTAAACCTTCAGAATGATTTACTTTTGCCGTTATTATAAAATTCGAACTGACTAAAAGAAGCGCACTCAAGGACTTCGTTCTGTCTTTCTTGACTCTTTCAACGAAGTTGCGCGCGCCTCGTTGGCTTCACTGCTTGCCTTTAATTTGACAGCCGTGGCTTGCCATTGTCGTTTCGTTTACGTGTTGTCTATCTTTGTCAGCGACACGCCCCCTTGGCCAGCATTAGCGCCGGCACCGGCAGCGATTTCTTTCTTGCTCCTCACATTCGGCAACAATTTCTTTGTCAGTTGTGTGGTTGCATTTTATTGTGTTACACCAGAGTTTGGTTTTAGTTTTATTTTTTCTATCTGATTTTATACTCTTTTATGGAAGAGGCATAATTGCATTCTGATCAATGAGTTGAATTTTCATAAAACTTTCTCAGAAAAGGACACAAACTGATTGATCATTACGTTTTTTAAAATGGTCTAATTCGTGATAAATAAACCTGCAAACATTCTCAATAATTCCTTAAAACGTCTAGTGAAAATTTAAAAAAAAATTATTTTACATTTAAAAAGGTTTTTAGTTGATTTTGTTATTTTAATGAATAGTGAAATATTCCAATTTTCCTATGTTTTAAACCTATGAAAGGCATTCTACATTGGTTTTTTTTTAAATGCATTGTTTAAATGCAAGTTGGTTATTCAAATCACTAGAGTATGGGAATTTCGTTCAGATTAAGTAAGTTTTCTGCCTGTTTGGGTATTTTTTTTATTTTATGCTATTGCAATTGTATTGCGGGTACGGTATTTGGGGATTTCGCTCGACAGCTTGCTTGAAATTACAACTGTCAATTGCATTTAGTTGGGTTTGACCTTACTAGAGCGAGAAACAAAAAGAATGCGATAACTAAGTTTGCGGCAAATTAAATTAGTAGAGCAAATAGTTTGGTTTAGTTTTGGGAAATGGTTAACTTAAGGCAGAGATGTGGCATATACGTACATGTACGAGTATTGTATATATGTACATATTTTATATTTTACCATTGACATGTTGGAACGTGGGTCCTGCTATTGAAACTGAAACGACCGATATCGCTTCCCCTTTCAAAGGTCGCGTCGAGTGTCGAGCAAAATAAACTGTTGGCTGCGACTACAAAAAAAAAGCTTTTGCACGAATGCTTTTGAAATTTGGCGCCCTCGCGCACAGAGACGCAGCATCAATGGGCAACAAAAGAAGCACTTGACAGGCCCGCAAACACACACACACACACATACATATACATAGAGACTCTCACACAGGGACACTGGCATTGTGGTAAAAGCTTTCAAGTGCCAACACACAGCAACAACAAGAGCAGTAAGGCGAAGCTGGCTCTCAGCCTCGGCTGTTGGCAACGTCAGCGTCGTCCTTAAGAAGACTTTTGGTAACTCAATGCGTCAGCAACACATTACAACACACACACATACACACTCACACAGCTGGATGCGGTGAAATTCACGATATTCAACATCAGCGATTGCATTAACGCTAACGCCACCTCGCGGCCAGTCCGCAGATTAAATTAACAGTACGCTGTGAAGCAAAGGATTCCCATGGTGAGGCTGAGAATGGGACGACATAGATTGGGTCCCAGGCGCAAAAGCCCTCAAGACTAACTGAAAGTAGAGAGAAAGTCACCACGGCGGCTGTTAAGGCTGTCCATCTCTCTATTGTCTTGGCCATGTCCCCAACTATGCCATAATTGTGGGTAAAAGATTTTCAAGAAGATTTTCAATTTGTTGTGAATTTCGGTTTTTCTTTTCCATGGCCAGCCATCTCTGCCATGCGCTCGTGTCCAATTTGCCAGTTTAACTGTCAACAATTTTGCTTGAGTTTTCTTTGCGCCTGTCGCCTGCTGGCCACAAAGCAGTCCTTTGATATTGCATCCTTTGGCGCAAATATCAAATTTCTCTTTGCTCGAAATGTAACCAACATTTCTTGAATTTCAATGACGACAGCATCAGTTTCAGTTTTCCACATCTTTAAGCAAAGTGATAGCAACAATCAGTTAAAGAGCAAACATGCTTTTTAGATGGGCAAACGAAATCAACGAATTCAGCAAACCAAAGGATGCGTCTGGCAAAAAATCCTGTGCACTTTGTGTGTCTGCGCTTTTTGTTGACATCTTAACGCAATATATGAAATATGAATTCACTTACGCATCACACTTTGGCTCCCGAGGCCATTAAGCCAATGCCATCCTCAGCCAAATGGTAACTTGGCCTTTGCCATATCTCCCTTTCACATTTCGGCTATGCGTATTTTGTCTGCACTTTTTAAGCCACTTTGAGGCCAACAATAACACCGATATATCGGATACGTTTCTCCCTACAACAAAGTGATTTATCGGGTGGTTTGGTAAAGGAAAACTTTGTTATTTTTGTCGAATGAACCAGCATTTATAATTTCATTTACATTAATTTCGATGCGGGAGTTTAATAAGTTTCTGTTGGAATTAAAAACTATTTTTGGTATAGCTAAAAATATTAAGAGCTCCAATATAAAGTTATATTCTTACTTAAAATCCACTTCGAATAAATACAAATAAGTGAAAAAATGATAAAAGACAAACAGTCTTTGGGCAGAGTAAAGTAAATCCCTCTTTTTTTGCAAGGGAATGATGAACAATTGCTACTTAAACAAAAAATAAAACTGCTTCTGTAATAAAAGATTATGCAGTTCATTCATTGCTTTGTTGTTTTTTTTATTTTTGTTTTTTGTACCTTGTGTTGGTTTACCCCTACCAAGCATTAAAAGCAAACAAAACAAAAATTCTAGCTCTAACACCGAAATCCGCTTTCGAATGCTCCATAAGTGCACATGGAATATGAGTAGAACAATTATTAGATGGCAACCCACTGTTATTTCAGTATAATGCAAAGTGGTAAATGGAAGTGGAAGCTCAGGACTATGAAGGCTTCATGCGATTTGCAATGCAACAAGGAGCTAGCCAGCAAAAAGGAAAAAAAAAAATACAACAAACTTTTGATGCATTGTAGTTGCCTCAGCACCCAATAACATTTTTGTGAGGTTTTTACCGACAAACACACACAGACATATGTATCTACATATGTTCTATATGGAGTAGTATACTGTGTATATGGGAGTACATTATAACAATGGCCAAGTGGAAGCATTAAAGTGAGTATATAAAATGCTTTCTTTGTGCATGATAGCGCGTCCAGTTTGACAGAGCCGAAGGGGTGGCAAGAGGGGATAATGCAAAAACAAGCTGTAGCCATAGAGAAGATGAAGGCATTGCTAAGTTGTAGGAAGACCACAAAACATGCACACATACAAACACACACACATGATATCCTTTGCGAGTATTTTGAGATATGCCAGATATGGACAAACCAACACAGAGCCAGAGATAGAAAGAGAGAAAGAGAGAGTGAAAGAGAGAGACAGAGATGGGACTAAAAAAAACATTTCATGAAAGATTTAACATTCAAATGTGCAGAAAAGGGCGAACTTTCTCTGCTTTTTGCAGCTAAATAAAACTACTTAAGCACATGTGAATGAGCAGCAGCACAAAAGGATACAATCTACCACTACTCGGCATGTATATTGTAGGTAGCACTTGAATTTATTTAAAATTCAAAATATAAAATATATTTTATCCAGGCAACACAGAGAGCTACCTGAAATTACTAAAAAAAAAAATGAATTTTCATATAGTAATTTGCTATACCAAATCCTTAGCGTAAACGATATCCCAGTGTGTGTTTGCCTGTGTGTGTCAAATGGAAAGTGACCACTAAGGCAACAACAAAAAAAATAAGCCAAACATTTAGTAAAAATAGTGACTTTAAAATACCCTTTTTACTTGCTTGCTAGGAAGTGGAAAGAGAAGAACTTTGAACTTATGCCTGGGCGCTGCCTTTGTTACTCTAATCTCTAAGTTTTGGATGGTGTGATTAGCTAAGAATTCGCGCAATCTTTAGATCTATACCCTATGATCTGCAGGTCCAGGGTATAAGAAACGCTAGTCGAAATGTTGACGTCCCAGGCTTGATGTCAGCTGGAATTCTCAGTTGTTGCCTCTACCACTTGCACTTCACATATATACGAGTGTATGTATATATATGTATTTGCAGATTCTTAATCAGGACAAACTTATCTGGTATGCACAAGTAGAGCAACAGCAACATCAGTAGTTGGGGCTGTCAAATAAACGAGGCATTGGACACTGCAAGGCAGTGGATAGATACGAAGCAAAAAGAAACACAACAAATGGACAGCAGACACTATCTCTTTGTCCTTGTTGGCGGAGAGCCTTTACCTGTAAAAATCTGCAGGCAACAACGTAATTTAAAAGAACTACAAACTACAAACTAAGAACTACGAACACAGAACGAACTGTGCTTTGCATGTCGCTTGGCCTTCCAACCACCCAGCCCAATCCTTAAGTCCGGCTCACATTTCAGTTCGTCTTATGTTGCTCTAGTTGTTGTCCTGCTGCGCTTCTTTACTCATATTAAATGCAAAAGTCATTGAGCGTAGGACAACAACGCGAATGCGGCATGATGGTAGCATGTTGGGATACCAGGCAGCTGCAAGCTGCAAGAGGGGAGAACGATGGGTGGATGGCATGGTCTACAAAAACGACGAGTTTATATCTACATCCTTGGACATGAGTTTGCTGTAAAATTTCGTGTTGATGATCTTACTAGGTTATGCATTAGTTTTTCGTGCTCACCCCGAAATCTCCCTTTCCCAACTGCCTTCGGCCTCCCGGTTCTCCTTTATCTCCGTTGAGCTTTCACTTCCGTTTTCTACCTTTTTGCATTTCCTCTTTGGTCCTTGTAACTTTGATTTTTTGTGTGCTGTCGCTGCCTTAAATCTTAGCAACATGCATACAGATTCTGTAGCTCAGTATATGTGTGTGTGTGTGTGTGTTCGTGTGTGTGTGTGTTGTTTCATGTCCTTTATGTTTATGTAAATTGAAGTTTGCTTTGTTGCTGCTGCTGCTGCTATTGCTGTTGCAGTTGCGGCCATAAATATTAAGCACACTTGGTCCTCTTTGTATTGGACTTATTTTTCATTTTTCGACATTTTACTTACCTTCTGATATGCACTGATGGCATGGGCAGCCACTGATTTCAGTGGTTGTACTCTTCCCTCCGGCGGCAAGGGTGATGGAATCCGCGCTAGAACCGGTTCCGTGGATGGTAATTGACAGGAGACGAGCATTTGGGGCATGGGCGGCGGTGGCAACAGCGGCTGAACCTGAACTGATTGGTACAGAGTTAAAGCCGGCGGCTGCGGCGGTGGCTGAGGAGGTGGCGGTACGTTTTTAGAAAAGATCCGAGTTTTTGAGTCCCCTCCACCAGTCGTCGATTGTGGTAAAGTGGGCAGCGTAAAGGGCAAAAAAAACATTGGTGTTCCTTGGCCCTTGCAGATTGCAGGTGCAATATGGCTGCTGTTACTTTTGCCGTTGCTGTTGCAACTGATGTTGCTGATGTTGCTATTGCTGCTGCTTTTGTTGATGTTGTCTTGTCCATTGTAACTAGAATGGCAACGGTGCAGAGTCATCGGTGAAGCCACATTGCTCATATATGTGGTCGAGGTTGTTGTTGTTTCCGGCATGGCCAAACAGTTGACATTTCCCACCGGCAACTGCTGCATCTGTTGCGTTGTTGTTGTCTGCTGAAGAGTCGTTATGCAGTTGACCTGTTGCTGTTGGTGTTGGTGTTGGTGTTGGTGTTGCTGGACCTCTTGACGATGCATGTGAGGCGGCAGTTGCTTGTGTTGCCGATATTGATGCAATGGCGGTGGTGGCTGTTGATGTTGCAGACGGGGTACAGGCAAATGCTCATAGCTCTGCTTACAGCAGCGACACTCTTGGCAACAACTAGCCGGCGGCGTTGTATGACTGCTGCCATCGCTGCAGCAATTGCTGTCATTGTGGGAAGACATTGAGGGATACGGTTGGCCGCTCGACCGAGCTGCATTGGCGTAACTAATCAGCTTGGGAGCCTTACCCGTTGACGCTGTAGGGGGAGGCGGCTGCCACTGCAGGCTACAAGGCAGGATGCCAACAAAGCGCATTCCCGCAGCGGGATGTTCTGTCTGTCTGTCCGGCAGTTTGGTTGGCTATCTTGGAGGCTTGTCTGCGGTCAGTTTAGCTGTAAAGCAAAAGAGAAAAACAAGAATACGTGTTGAGTTTTCCATTTCGGCGACCCATTTTCATCGTGTTTACCGTAAATTATGAATTATTTTGTGTGCGCGGAAGCGGAGATTGCTGTCGGCACGCTTCATTAGAATTTTCAATTTTTTTTCAAAAGAAATATTTTACAATAACAATGGGCAAGATATTTTTCTGCTGCTGTTTCTCTTACGGTTTCTTCTAAATGAAAACATTTGTTGTGGACTGGCGTTACGCCTTCTGCTTGTTGCTTACTTTCCATGTCGCCCCATGCTGGCGAAGGTCTGGCACTCGTTAGAGGCTTTCAGAAATCACTCAAAGTTTGTCAAGAACGAGAAAACCAATTTTTCAGCTGAGTGCATTTTAATTTCGTATACGCCCCGTGTGCTCTCCCCATTGAGTTTTGTTAGTCAGGTTCATGGAGTGGGAAAAGGGAAGCAGAAGACTGTGATAGGGTAAGTGAGGTGGGGATTGGAGTGCGAAAAGCAACCAACTCGCCTCTATTGCCCTGCCACATTGAAAAAGTTTGCTTTTCATTGCAACACGCTTGAAATGGCAACTTGGACAAACAGCAGAAGAACAGTAACAGCAAAAACAACTACAGCTGGAAAAAGTTGCCAGCCTGCCTGCCTGCCTGCCATTTTTCTGTTTTTCTGCTCCCTTTCTCTTCTGGCAAAATGCAAGAAAAATTGGTTGTGCCCATTTTCCATTCTTCAGGCCTCTTTTCACTTCTCTGGACTCACTTTACCCCTCCAGCTTTCTATAACCAATTTGCATGCCTCCTTCAACCGAGCATTGTTGACTTATCGTGCTCACTCCCTTCCCCCTCTTTCATGCGTCCTATGTGCACGCATTTTGGCCAAAAACGTATCCGAATAGACCCATACAAACAATAGAATTTTAAATGTGACAAAACAGGTACACTTGTCTGGTTCCCGGTTGCCTACCGGATGATCACGGTGAATTGACAACCGAATTTCACTCATCCAATCAATCAAAAAAGTTCCAAGACATCGAAAATCATCGAAATAAACAATTATACCAAAAAGCAGCCTTAAGTGGTTTGTAAAATTTACGACTTTTAATCACATTTTGCACTAAACAAATTCTGACGATAGAACAACAAGTTAGGCATTAAGAGTTCTTCTCAATATGTTACAAAATAAACAAATATCTTATTTTACATGTTATAAGACTAGAGCATACTGGAGTAGAGTATTATAATAAAGTTTGTTGCCCTACTTCATGCTGATCAATGAATTGGGCACAGTTACGTATTAAAAGAAATAAACTTTACTTCCAAAGTTTCACAATAATCCGATTAAAATTGTAGGAGACAAGACGTTTGTAAGTTTTGTTCAACGGAGCAGGTAGAAATGACACGTCACAGAATTTTATATGCATCTTCTAACAGAAAAATGTTGGTGTTTAAAAGGGACCTTTTTAAGGGCCTCAGAAATTCAGCTCCTGGATGTTCAATGATATTTATGAAAACTTAGTTTTCTACATTATTAGCTGTTACAATCGAATACTTAAATCATACATATAAAGAAATAAAGTAAGGAAGTCGCCTCATCGACTGGGATATACTCTGAACCAATGCGTCCTTTATTCACAATAATTTCTCTCTTTCGCGTGCGAAGACCAAATATCAGTCGCGCACCCAACTGCCGCCCCCTTGACATTGCCTGTAAAAATTATGAAATTAAGTAAGCTGACACATATTTTTGCATATATGTGTTTAATAAATTTCATTACGATAATTTAAAAATTGCTGGAGAAAATCACCTTTTTCTGAATTGCAGGGGCCCCCCTTCCGCCCGTGACAAAAATTGAAATAAACTTGATCTGCATACACAATATACAATATAGCTCCCATAGTCTCCGAGATCTAGATGTTCCTACAGACGGACAGACAGACCCTTTTACCCTATGTGTACAGGGTATAAAAATTTAATAAAATTGCACAAATTTGTAGCCTTTGAAACTCGCCTAACCTTTGTTTTTAGGACGGATTATTTCAATGGAAGCTCTATGATGTATTAGCCCTATTATGAAAAGAATTTAGCAATTGCTTCTATCAAATTATACGAGTCAGAGTGTAGAAGCACTAGAACTGTAAAAATCTAGAAGGAGATTTCTTGATCGAGAAGAGGGTCAATGTTAAACTTGGAAAAGCTCAAAGGTTCGTCCCTTTGTGCATTCCATACTTTCGCAAAGGTATACAAATTTTCAAATAAATTTCTATTATGGCGTATAGCTCATGGCTACAATATAATAAGCTTATTTTTCTTAGAACTGCTCTAGCTCACAGTTTACGTCTGATGTTTCAGGTCGGACGCTAGTACAGATGGTTTTTGGTTATGCCACTTCACTTCAGGGAAATCGATAAAATAAAGAGAAATGAGCATTTTGAATCTTTTAAGTCGCAAAACTCTCCTTCCACTGCCACACAAAGTAAAATATTTTCCATATAATTTATCCTAATTCCATAAATACTTCAGCCGCATAATGAAAAATATTTGCAGAAAAAGAAAGTACAAAGCTTGTTCGCTCGCAGCTCAAGATCAAAAGTTTGCCATACACACAGAGAGCCGAAATAGTTTTGTGATACAAGACAGCAGCATCAGAAGCAGCAGCAACAGCAGCAGCAGCAAAAAGCAAACTTTTTGACTCTGGCCTGGCGATTAAGTTGCCAGCAGACTCAAAACTTTTGTTTGCACAACAATTTTCCAGCGTGTTCAATTTAAAATTTTTTCCAAAATATCTTAGAGTTTCGAAGGCAAATGCATGCAAGTTTAGTGTGTCGAGCTTAATTACAAAACCAAAAGGAGTTAAGTCCGAAAGTAATCAGTGACAAGGACACACACACAGACAATTCAAGTCCTTTGTTGGTTGGTTTGGTATCTGTTGGGATACACGCACCGACCAAAAAAAAAGCACACCCAAAAACGACAAAGTACAAGGAAACTTTGCAAAAAGAATTTCGTAGTATCAAAGCAAAAATTTTTAATGAATTTCTTGCCAGCAAACGTAAGCCTCCAAAAACGCACTGCACGCAAATGCAAAAAGGGACCCGGAGCACCAGCAGCAGCAGCAATGGGCATGAGGTCGGGGTCAAAGGTCCAGGTTGAGGTTCCGGCCCAAGCCCAGATATACCAACAACTCACTTTCCCCTTTGGCCGATGGCTCGGAGGAAAGCGTGTTGCTCGTTGGTGGCCTTAATTAAATTTAAATATTTTATCACTGAAAAATTGCCAGGCGGCAACAACTGCACGGCAACGGCAGCGGCAACAACACCAACACCAACAACAGCACCAGTGAAAAGGGTGCAGAAATGTTGGCACTCCGTGTATGTGTACGTGTGTGTGTGTGTGTGTGTGTGTGTGTGTTTGAGTGGTCCATGTTTGTGTATGCGAGTGCAGACAGCCGAAAAATACTGATGTGGGTGTATTTTTCATTATTTGCCCAGCGTTGCAACTTTTTTGTGCCCTATTGCCAGCAGTGCGCCTCTGCTCCTGGCCGGGCCTGTGCGCCATGCTTCCTCTCCTCCTGCCTTGTCCCTCATTCGCTGCCGTAGCCACACTTCATATTCAATTGTGTTGAATAATTGCCATACGGTTTTTTGACCAACGGTTTTTGACACTTTCCTAAAAGGACACACGCGCTCTCTCTCAAGTGCCGTAGCCAAACCCCGCCACGCCCTGCCTTCCCTGCCCGGCCCTATCCCTGTCTGCCCTGCTTTGCCACCCTTTTGCCGCATTTGAAGTTGAATTTCCTTTTTGTGTTGTTGTTGTTTTTGTTGTTGCTGCTGTTGTTGTTGGGTTTTCAACCAAAAAATGAGCAAGCACTCTAGAAACTGATGGAGGGGTGGGGTCAACTGCGAGGTAGGGGTAGGGCAACTGCGGACCTCTGGACACAGCAAAAAAACAAAAAAAAAAATAAAAAAGCAAAACAAAAACATGCCAAAAGCGTTTTTTGAAATATCTTTGTAAATATTTAAAATGTTCTGTACATGCGGGTGCTTCAATCAAACCGAGTAGTCTCCAACGGGCAGCAGCTGAGGGGGCAACACATAAGGGGGGGTGTGGACAGGACTGGTGAGTTCGGTCAGCCAAGAGATGGGGCAATCAACCCTTGTAGTTAGTTGGGTGTAAGTTTTAAATAGTTTTTGTTGGCAAATGTCAAAATGCAATTTCGTATTCATAAATTAATGAAGTGCCCTTGCCAAACAAATGGAAAAACAAGACCAACAAAAAACGAAATCTGTTCAGATTAAAAACTTTCTACATAAATTATGTGGGTGTGTTTCGGATGCTTCCACTAATGCTGAACCGTTGGCATCCGATTTAAATCAGATTGGTATTTATATATGTAATCCAAAAGTGATGAGCAAAATGACTGTAGCAAGCGCTATAACAATGTAATTTTGGTCATCAAAAGGCTTGGCCAAAGAACAAGATGCTTTAAGTCACCTTCGTTGCCCTTAAGATACCTGGTAATCAACAGGTATTAATGGATATATATGGATGGTTATCGGTTCACTTTCAAGTAGCAAGAGGTCATGAAATTTGCCATTGGTCGCATATTTTCTTATAAGTAAATCACTTGAGAACGTCTCAATGAGATCAATAATTTTGGCGTTCTTATAGACGGTAAATTAACTTTAAACTCTGATAACTCAACCACTATTTCCACCCCAATTTTTTTTTCAACTTTTATGTTCTAATTACTAATTTGTTTGCTGTGTAATTAGTTTAGAGTTCCCTGTATCAAATTTAATAAAGTTTCAGAGGCATCCTTTTCTTCCTTTTCGTTATATTGTATTAGATTTCTACCTCTATTTCTCTCTCTTTCTTGCATGCACACAAATATCAACCGCGGAAGGGGGCGTGGAAAAAAAACTAATCAACGTACACATTTAACGAGTCTACATACCAAATTTGGTGACTCTAACTCTTATGGTCTCCGGGTTCTAGGACGGAAGGAGACGGCTAGGTCGACTCGGCTGTTAATGGTGATCAGGAATATATATACTTTATAGGGTCGGAAACGCTTCCCAGGGTATAACAATACTAACAAGAGGGCCGTGCTTACTTCGGCCTTGCCGAGTGAAAAAAGCTTTTTATGTAAAAATTCGACAATTGAATTGATTATTTTTCAATTTCCTCGACCAAAATTGGTATTCGGGCCGATCACTCCTATTTGACCTAAATGATATAGTTGCCCGATCTCGAGAAAATTTACCACTGATATTAAACTAACAAATATTAATTTTTATAACAATCGCTTAAAAAAAAGAAGAAAATTATGGACTTGAAACTGAATTTTCGACCAATCGTTCCTTTGGAAGGTATATTATATAGTAGTCCGATCATGATAAAATTTGTCACATGTGTTCGGATATAAAACAAACTAAGATATGAACATTTTTTTTAATTTCCCATGGAAAACAACAGAGTTATTGATTCAAAACTTTATTTTCGACCGATTGTTTCTATGGGAGCTATATGATATAGTGATCCG
Source organism: Drosophila nebulosa (assembly GCA_024703675.1). Classification (NCBI taxonomy): domain Eukaryota; kingdom Metazoa; phylum Arthropoda; class Insecta; order Diptera; family Drosophilidae; genus Drosophila; species Drosophila nebulosa. The sequence goes on along the minus strand of JANFPS010000004.1, from coordinate 5,016,401 downwards.
AGCCTGCTGAATCCGAGATAGAAAATGCCTGCAGTATATACTGTATAGAAGACTACATGTACAATTTCAGCGCTGTAGCTCCAGTGGTCTAGGAGGAGTTTGCGTTGATCCAGGCGGATGGACATGGCTATATAAACTCGTCTCATCGTGCTGATCAAAATATATATATAATATGTGGTCGGATATGCCTCCTTCTACGCGTTACGCACTTCTGACCAAAATGAATATACCCTTTTTGCAAGAGTATACAAATGTATCACATATTATTATATCCAGTGGGACTCATTAAGTAGCATCTTTCTGCTTAAACATACAAACACGACAATACAAACACTACAATTTATTATTTTAACAAAAAAAACCAATTACGTAATTTTAAATGCAGTTATTTTACAAATGTTTGTTTTTTATTAGGAACATCTTATATAATTTTACGCTTGAACTACAAATATTCTACAGAAAGCGAAACCTTAAAAAAATTTTGTAACTGCAATGGCTAAAGAAACTTTTTAATCCAATCTATACTGATTATATCTTTAAAATTATAATAGCTTAATAAAATTATACGAATAGTAGATAGAAAATTGGAAAATTTGAACAATTAGTTAAAGTATTTCTGTCGCACTTCTGGATCTGGTCTCGTCTTATAACAGCTTCCCTTTAAACGGAAAACGCTGATTGTAGAATTTGAGACATTTAAAAGAATCGGTTTTAAATTAACATGATTTCAGAATGAAATCCATTGCAATGATTAAAACCCAATGGAAAAGATTGATACAAACAAACTATATAGACATGCGCACGTCATGAGTTGGAACCGATTTCCTTCCACCGTATTGTTGTGGCCACAACAAACCATAAACAAGGTTAAAGCCATTGGGAAAAAAGACCGAACTGGCAATACACCGTGAAGAGAGTCAACCGCTGCATCTGCATTGTTACTCACACTCTCAGTTGCAGAGGCCAAGGCGTCGCTCAGTTGCCTATTGCAGCACACACACACACCCGGCTGGTTTGGCACACTTTCGAGTTGTATCGAATTTTTTTTTGTTTCGTGCTTCCGCGCTTTTCGAATATGCAACAATACTGACACAGGCAAACAATAGCAAAAACAACAATTATTCACTCACTGGAGAGCACGTGGTGAACGAAGAATTACGCACTGGGACACTGTCTAGGAGGGCAATTGCTTGAGATGTTAACGATGACTTTTTAGGGAAACACAGCGCCTCGTGTCGACGAATTAACACTGAAGAGCCAAGTCGGCGATAGTCGGCACTAGCTGGCACAGCTGGCGTCGTCCAGCGGCAGAGGCAGAGGCAAAGGCAGAGCTGCACTACCACCAAAAATAAAAAAGAGACTAAAAAACACAAACGCACACACATACACACTAATACTTGTATATACATACATATATATAAAGGGGACACCAATGCAGGCCACGCAAAGCGAACCAACCCAAGCAAAGGAAAAATCCCATTTCAAGTCAGTCCATCGGGCGGCTCCAAAAGGCGCGCTCTGTGGTTGACATTATCATGTGCAACTAAATCGCACACAAATGCACAGACATATTCGCACGCACACACACACACAGATGCAAACGCCGAGTTGTCTCCCATCCCGCTGCGGTTCGTCGCACCGCCCTTTCATACGCTCATTCGCCTGTACAATGCGGCGTATGAGTAACAATGCGCACGTATGTAAGAGTAGGTGTGTTTGTGTGTGTGTGTGTGTGTGTGTGTCACGCCCCCCGCTTGCCTGTCGTTAACGCCAGTTATGGCATTTGATATGCTAATTTACACATATTCACAGAAGATTGCTTTCTCTGAGAGCAAAGTCAAAAGCAAAGCCACCACCGGCCCAGGGACAGGCGGCATTAATGCCATCTTCGTCCAGTCGCCAGTTACCAGCTGCCAGTTGCAGTACAAAAGTGTCGCCTGAGAGTCTCTCACTCAGCGAAATGAGTTATGTGCGCTCAATTCTGATGGCTCTCCATTTGGCTTACTTGGCAAGCGGCCTTTTGATATGAAATATGCACTACACGCAGAAACCTTAGCCTAAAAATGAATACAGTAAAAATTCACATACTGAACTATCTGGGCTAAGTGGAATTCTAAAATTAAGGTACATGAATTATTATTAAATTAAAAAGTTTTACCAGTTTTTATTTTCCAATTAACCAAAATAATTATTTTTAGGTAATGAATTAATTATGTTAAAATGAAGATTGTGTATTTTCCACCAATAGGTAAAAAAAAAATAATATAATTTTAGGAAAAAAAACCCAATTCATATAAACAGATTCATATAAAGCAGATTTGTGGTTAAATTGTTTTAACTGTCAACTTAAACGAAACTCATATTTTTGGAATCCAAAATCTATACATTTACCAATATTCTCTCCTCAAATTCCTTTTTCAAATACAAATTCAATTCATTACCGAATCGTTTTGGAATTCAAATGAAGTAAACACAAAATTTTGTAGAATTCTTGAAGTATTGAAATCATTTTAGTAAAGTCTGAAATTTACATTTGAAGGCCTTGTTAATATATATTATCTCGGTGAGGTGTAGGGCATTGCTGTCATTCGTTTATGCACAGTCTGAATGCCGCATACAGAGAATCCACCACCGACTTGTAGCCGAGCACAAATTTTCGCTCTCTCTCTCTCTCTCTGTCTCTCTGTGGCAATGTTCTGCAAGCTGCAGAAGCACTCACCAATACATGTGCAACAGGAGCCCAGTAGAATAGCAGCAGCAATCGCCACGTGGAACGCATATACGACACAGAGGCGGAGTCTGAATGCTGGATATGTAAAAGCACTTTTGGTATATAGAAAATGGGAGGTGCCTTCAATTCACTATATATACACAACATTTTAATTCAATAGCCCAGACAAAATGGCGGACAGTTTTCGATTAATTTTTTTTTTTATTAAATACAAATTATTATGGATTAAAGGCAAACCCATTTATAGCGACGCCTCTGGTTTTTGTTTACGACTTGTTTAGGAGGGAAATCCAATACAACAGCAACAAGAGGCGGCTGAAAAGCATAAACACGATACAACTCACGAGGCTCTGGGCCCGCCGCTCACCGAGAGCGAAAGTTGTTTCGGCATTGTATCGCAGTTTTCCAGAGATGTCTCCGTGTGCGCTCTCGGCTGCAAAAATGTCGATACAATGCAACAAAAGCAACAGCTCCAGCTCGAGCGACGCTCCGAGCTGTGAGAGCTCCCTTCATCCTGTTGAGTGTTAAACAACTGGAACAGCTGACAAAGCCTGTCTTGACACCTGCTCAATGGCGGCTTGCAAGCTGCCGGCGTCCATTTTGACAGCTTTCGGACATTATCGCACGCCCTGGTCCGCCTTGGTCAGGAGGAGGATATGTGACATTATCTGAATGGCAAAACTTTGTCCGGCAAAAATGAAACAACAAAAAGTAAAAAAGGAATAAACTGGAAAAAAACCTATGAATAATATTTTGACTTTATCGGGGCAGACAGTCAACGCTTTTCTTTTGCACCCCGCCAATAGCCAAAGAACTTCTCTCTGGGGCTCCTTTGGCAAATTATGCAAATTTCAGATTTCCAAAGTAAACATTTACTTTACTTTTCAGCACAGACATGACCGGGGGGCTATCCCATCCACGCCAGCATCCCATTTGACATTCGTTAAGTTTTCTTATCGCGCTCTTTCATTAACGGACCAGCCGGAGACCTTCTAATTGTCTTGCAAATTAGTCGCTAGCGAATACCAACGGACAAAAAAAAACCAAAACAAAAACGCGACCCTAAAAAAATGTGAATGACGGAGATTCTCCGAAGTTGTTGTTGCCCATTGATATACACACACAGGATGAGGATGAGGATGAGGATGAGGATGAGGATGAGGAGCATATGGCAGCTACTGAAGGAAATGAAAAATAAACAAAGTTGCCCAACAACAACATTGGACGGCATGTGTGCCGCGCGTCCTGTCCCCCAACTCTTAGCAGCAACGCCGTCTGAACAACGTAATTTCTGAACGGCGACTTCCGTTGACTACGAGAACGTGCCAGTTGAGGATTATCCCCAGACATAGACCAGACACTCCGCTTGGGCATAAAGTAGGCAGCTGTTTGGTGTCACTCGCTACACCGTAAACGCACAACAGACAGGTCCCCGATACACCGCACCCCGATACACATTTTTGTTGCTTCCTTTAAAGATTTTTTCCACTCAATTCAAAATCGATTAGCTGCCATGACCAAGCAATGTGGGAAAGAGTCTTTAAACTGGCAATATTCTATAAAAGTGATAGATAGTGGCATAAGCTAGTAAAGGAGTCAATCAAAATAAAGGGTACAATAAAAACATCAAATCAATATATCAATAATTTAAATGAACATTACTTTGGTATTGTTGTAATGTTCAAAAGTAGTTAAAGTCCAGTCTAGCAATTTACTTCGTTAGTCACTTACTACATAAGCGTTGCAAACTGTTTTTGCTAGACAGGATTTTTACTTCTAGGACAATTGTCAATTTCCACTATCATGTTCGGGCACAAATTTTGTTGATTTCTTTCTAACTTTTGATGATTTTTGGTTCTACGTGGAATTTTAGTTTTGCGAGAGTACCTACATTTTTATAATGTAAGTTAACTCAGTAGTGCAATTCGTAGAATATAAGTCCAATTATTGTAATAGTGCATAATTTTTGTCGGCCGATTTTCAGCAATGATATGTCCATTTAGAGGGAAATTTGATCTAGTTCTAACTTTTTTCAAGAAAAACAATGGTTTATTAGTTTAGTGTAGTTAAATGAACACCACACCAGAACACAAAAAACCCGATACTCCTTATTGGACCTCATACTAAAAAGTGTGCCATGTGGCATTTTCGACTGGAAAAAAAACGAGTAAGGCTAAGTTGACGCCATATCAATACTATGACTAACACATAACAACAAAAATTTCTCAATACTACTAACACTAACACTAACACTAAAAATTATTTGTAAAAATTGTTCAAAAGTAGAAAAAACGGGCCAAATATGCTGCAGTTAACCGATCGCGGCAGTGTTCAAGACATGAAAAAAGTGAAGACTGACGGTTATGTTTAGATATCCTAAGCTCTATCGATCGTCTAGATCAGGAACGGCACGAAGAGAGCCAAAACAAAAAGGTATCAATGTACATACATATTTGTGCGTTTGAATGTAAAAGTAAATTGCTTTACACTGCCCAATATAAATACTGAACAATTTTTGCCGAAGAGAGAACTCTCCAAGATGTTCGGTCTAGATTGTATCTGCAAAGACTAAAATTTACAGTACCAACAAATCATGTAAAAAGTCTCTTGAAGTCAAATTTCAAATATCTCTATTTTCGAAGATTTGATCGTACAAACAAAAAATCATTAGCAACATCCTCAAGAAGAGTATCTGAGACTAATTTCAGTTTACTGCGATAATCGAATAGATTCCTCCTAAAAACTGTTTATTCCGGTTTTTTAGTCATAAACTAAAGATAAGGCTCAATTATATTGGTGAAAGTAATTTTGATATTGCTTTTGGTAAGCTTTAATCTTTGATCAGGCACTGCTTTCTCCCCGAAATTTTCCTTAATTTACTTGAGCCACCCAATCCCATCTCATCTCAGTCTTAGCTAATTTCTTTGCCTGATGTCCGTAATAAAGTCAATGTGCTGTCATTAACATAATTTACAAATACTTGAAAGCTTGGCCTTCTCACCCGCACCATGCAGCTATTCTAGCTTCCATTCAGGCCACCATCCCACAGGAGGCCCACTAAATGTCTGTTAATTTTGAGAGCCATCAAAAGTCTTTGCCTGGTCATAGCAACATTTCATTTATTACTGCAAGGAGAAGACAAAATGCTGGTTCGTTTAATTGAAAAATTATTGTGCCATAAAATATGTAAACCCCATAAAGAATATGTCTGTTGCCATCTACAAAAAGAGAACCAAGTTTTGCGGCGTTTCAGCACTTCGATGGGAGGAGGCGAGAAGTAAAAAAACGCCAACGCGAGTTTAATTAGCTGCAAAAGTTTTAAGTACTTGCCGCTTTTAAAATAGTTGTGCGAATTATATAAAATATTCACGTATTTCGAATGACATTTGATGGCTGCGTTGTAAATCTCCCGGAAAGTCCAAGTTAAAGAGGCGACCCAGAAATCTAGTATAATTCGAAATAAAAATATATATAAACAAAACTTCTTTATGGCACTTCCATTTTTATAATGAAATTCCCAAAAGTCTGATGGGGATACGCAGCAAAAGCTGCTCTCTCCTATTGCCGAAGGGTGGAGGGTCGAAGGCGAAAGGGGAGAAGCATTTTGCAAAATTACCCTTAAAACAAAAATGCATTATTGTCATCTAAAATGCAAGCATGCATTATCCTGTCACAGGTCCTTTGAGAATTGGCTCTTTTTCTTGTTTCTGTTTTTGTTGCCGTAGCTCCGGCTGCTGCTGATGCTTGCCTCAAATGCGGCAACGGCTTCGACTGCGACTTGGGGTTGTCTCTTTGTGCTGCAACGTTTATTATCTGGGCGACATCTTCTCCTCCTTCTCTTTCTTACGCGCCAAACATGGCTCTGACTCTGGCCAGAGTTGTGTCCGTGTCCTTCATAAGCCAGTGAACTGGGATCAATTTGCCAGCAGCCAGAAACCTTTTTAGTTGCGCATGCAAATATGACAAACACACACACACACACACACACACACACACACACAACCACACATAGGCAGCTAGCCACTCTTCTCTTGGAATACTCTGGCCCTTTGGCCAACTGCGTCTCGTGCTAATGCCACATTCTTGGGGGAAATTATCACTGTCGGAGAGTTGCCGTTGCCGTTGTCGTTGCCCAATTGTAGTTCTGCATTTGGCAAAAATTCGAATTTTGCCAAATTACATATTGAAATATTATTGCAGTGCGCCCAAAAATTGTATTGTGTCCCAGGCAAAGTGCGAATTTGACAGTTTTCTTTTTTCCAATAGCTAGACAGATAGATGAGAGAGAAGGCGGGAGAGAGAAATGGGAAAAATGGTTAGAGCAAGAGATATTTGGCGTTAGAAATTGCTTTCAAATTATTTTGTCAGATGCGGCAACGTGACGCTTCTCACTTGTGTGCGATTTGTGGCCAATGCAAAAGTGGATATTGCAAAAAATAGAGAAATAAACGTAACAATTGCCTATTTTTGCATTCGTTGCGAGTTCGCCATGGCATCAGATTACAGTCATAAACGCTGGTCGAGGGAAATCACTGGGCATGAGCACTGGGCCTGGTCTAATACTAATGAAAGCCTGTGCTCCAAAGGCAAACCAAAATCATAACCCAGCAGATGACGGTGGCTAGGTAAACCATAATAGCCCTGCATTCTTTGCAGCGACCAATCACATATCCTGTATTTATAAAACTCGGCTTACTTTATAGTAACCTGATACTTATAACTTCTATCTACCAAACCAATTCATTGCCCATTTATGTGCAACTAAAACAACTTTCAGTTTTTCGCATCAGTTGTCGATTTGGCCACATATTAATTTAATACCATGTGACATCAGCATCAGTAACCTGAATTTAAGTAAGGTTCATTTCGTTTAGATTGGCAAAATATTTATTTATTACATTTTCAAAAAAATTTGCGTTTCAATATGGAATTCCCTATAAACATTATTCGAGGGTATTTCAATGAATGAGCAAAGCATAAAATTGTCTAAAACCACAGCCGCAAATTGAAAGACAATAAATGTGCGCAGCCATATGGAAAATTGTGATATTCACACAATTTAATTAACATGAATAAATATTGTTACAAGCAGACGGGTGGCGGGTTAGCCGTGCGGTTGGTCCAACGTTGAATATCTAGAGTCAGACTTGGTAAAACAATGGCAAAGCCAGCTAACGAGCGGGCCAACATGGTGTATGAGCAGCAGCGAACATTTGATTGTCTGTGAATGCCGAAGCACAAACAACAGAATGAACAACAAACAAATCGAAAGACATGCCAAGTTGAGAGACAAAAGGCCTGACAGAAAACCCAGTTACATACCCAAACCCAACTTGCAACATCATAAATCCCTAAAACCTTGCTTGTTATTGTTTGAAACTCGAGCTCATCAGCGGCAGCTGGCAAGGATTGTCGCACACACACACACACACACACAGCCACTCACCCATTGGCATTGCCTTCAATTGCGAGACAGAATTCAGTTGGGGCTAATCACAACATTTTGCAGGAGTTAAGCGCCAAATGTCGCGGCATTTGCAACGTTGCGTCGTTCTCATTGTCAGATTCTTTGCTTGGGTTCTTCATTTGTCGCTTTATGCCGAGATTTGGCAACTGAATTGGCTTTGACATTGAAATGGAACAACGTGTCAGAATGTGAACAAATCTGTGCTTGTTAAAAGGCTCTTTACAAGGGATTTGTTCCATTTGCATGGCACACCTTTCTAAAGACACAATGAAAAAGAGAGTTGTTATCCCAGAAAGGTCGATAGGATAAATATAAACAAATTTGATAACTTTTAATCAACATGAACTAAATAGAGCGAAAATTAATACTAATTTGCTCACAACAATTTCATCAAGAAATTTTCAATTAGTTGCACGATTGATTCGACAAGAGTTGTTTACAACTTTTCCACCCGCTGACCCTGAAGCCCACCCGCCTAAGCCATCCTTTCTTTGCTGTTTATGGGAGGGAGGTGGGAAGAGTATTAAAATCAATTGTTAAATCAGTAAAATGAAAGAAAATGAAAAAATGAAAGTCTAGTTTTCACGATTCACGATTGAAATCTTTTACAGCCAACAAAATTATGAGGATATTCAATTTGAGTCTTCGCCAAGCGAAAAGCAACAGAGCGTGACACAAAAGTAAAACAAACTTTGCGCTTACAGTTTCAGGAGCAGGCAACTCCAAAGTATCTCTCCTTCTGGCTGGCGTTGGTGTTGGAAGACATCGACGATTTGCCCTGCCAACAATAAAGCGCATAACAATAACAATAACTTGACTGCAAACATTTCAATATGAAGCAAACGCAGCCACGTTTCAATTGTTGCCAAGCATTGAAGAGGCCAACCAATTCTCGTACTTATTCTTGCGAGAGCTATAGCAAAAGTTTCCAAAATATCACAAAGCAAATGAAGAAAAAACAATTCTATTTAAAAATCTAAAGGATTTATTTTTTATTTATTAATTATCCCCTCTATAATAACTCAGGCGGAGAATTGGTTTCAGAATACAGTGCAAATGGGCTAAGGCAAATATATAGTAACCATAGTTCTTCTCGTTAGTGGAACCAAATAGGGCCTGGCGAACAAGGCAATTCTATTATTTGTGTATATTTATGTATATTTACATTTTCGCAAAGAAGCAAATTTGCGTGGAAATTTTAGTTGGCTATCATTTCCTTAAGCGGTTTGAAAGAGAAACCAAATCTGAGTTACTTCTCTTGACCAGGACTATGTGACTTTTAATTGTCTAACAAGGGATTTAATAAGTTTATGGCTGTTCTAATTATGTGAAAGAAATATTTAATATTTAGATAACCCCAATCAACATAAAATCAATGGTAAAACCTTTAAGCCTTCATTTTAAGTATGTTCTTACGAATAAATTAATTATTTATGTAAAAGAAAGTGTACAAATACTCAATTACTCTCCAAAATTCTGTTAACAATAAAAAAGTCTTGAAATATAAATAGAAATACAACAAGTGGCTACAGTTGTCCTTTCTGTATATTTGTTTTTCGAAAAACTTTCACGTCAGACCTCTTTGTACAGACAGATGGCTAGATGGCAAGAAAACCGGTTCACAAGTCAAGTATCCAGGACGACTTTGGCAGGAGAAAGACGAGAAAAAAAAGTCAATTGTTCAAGTTAAAGTGAAACTTTTTCAAGAAGTTTCCCCGAGACATTTGCGGGGGGCCACCAACCAATGGTTTCGCCTTCTCATCGCGTCTTTATCGCGGGCTCTTCTTGGCCCCAATCTCCGTCGCTGTCTTTGTGTCTGCTACTGGTTGATTCGCCGCCTCCCACATTGGCAACAAATTGCCATTGACACGTTAACTTTGCAATTGCAAAGGCCTGTCTTCCCGTAAAGCTCGCCGTTCCAACAGCCCCATTTAAGCGATGTCTGCTGCTAAACGCAGTTTTTCCGCTTTGTTTCCCTCAACCGTGCGTCCTGTGTAGACAACGCCTGTCGTTGCGTGCCTTATCTGTAAATTCCCGTGTTCCGCAACTTTTATTTTTTACTGACCAAATTATCGTTGAAAATTAAAGCCACGGAAATTTGTACTACATGCATAATACATATATCAAATTTAAAGTTTATGTTTATATTTTGGCTAATGTTTTCTATTTTCTAAAGCTGGGTTATCCGACAACAACAATGACCGCACAAAAAATAAATAAAAAAATGAAAGATGGGAGAAAAATGAGAGCAAACCACTTTTGAGTTTGACACCAGCTGGTTCCTGCCTGTGGTCGGGCCCCCCGATCCTGCTGCTATCCTTATGGCAGCCTCAGTTTCCCTCCTCTGTTCCCTATCCCTTAGCCCGCCGCTTACCCCTATTGCCGTCTACTGCCTGAAGTGGCCGTAAAAGCTTTCAGCATTAATAGCTTGAGTGAGTTTCAATACATATTGTCAATATGGCCATGGGCCAAACGCACTCCACACACAAACACACAGAGGCTAGTGCACACATGGTAGCTCTGTTGGGGCGACAGAGTCGCCAAATTGATGACAGTTTGCCAGTTGCAAAAGCCGCAGTAGCATCCATGTTCTCCATATGGGATGATATGCATATGTATGCGTGTGTGTGTGTGTGTGTGTGTGTATGTGTGGCGACTCTGACTAAATACATTGAAATAGCTTTGGCTATTTGTTTTTTGGGTTTAGGGTTCGGGTTTTTGGCCATAGGGTTAAAAGCTAGATGGAAATGGTACGTTGGTGGTAGGGAGATTGTTATAGCTTGTGCCATTTTGGCACTTTGTAATTGCCTTGTTTGCCCCGTTGTTTTTTGGCCTATTATTGTTGTTGTTGTTGTTGTTGTTGTTCGTCGTGCCGTTGATACTGCCATTCATTTATGTATCTTTTTTTGCGGTAAGTTTTTGGTTTGCTTTTTTGCTAAATCTATGCCATGAGCCATGTTTTTATATTTCAATATTTGCACAACTTGGGCTGCGACATATGAAAATCGACAATATGTACGTAAGCAATGAATGGATTTTACACACATTCATTCCCATTTTAATCTCAGTAGTTGGACAAACATTACTCGTTTATGGTCATAATAAATACCATTTTTAAATTCGATACTGTAAATGTTTGAATGTTCGCTTGATAAATAACATTTCTCAAATGTCATTTACTTAGTACTATCCAGACAGGTAGTTTAAAATATCCTCTCTTTCATAACCAAAGCAGAGAAATTTAAAGATTTCATGTTTGCCAACAGGTTTTTGACCTTTACTATGTATTTAGTCGACTTCCCCTTATGACTACTCGTGCTGAAGTTCAACTGCCCAGTTCATGAATATTGGAAATCTAACGAATCTGCTTTAATATTTCGTATGTTAGACACTTTCTCCAGATTTTCTATTTCCTTAACTTTTCGTGGAAACTTTTGTTAAAATTGTAGCAAGAAATTATCTATTGTTTTAGTACTCAATGGAAAAGAATAAAAGACATTTTAGAAGTAGTTCAAGTAATGTAAAATTTAAGAGAAAAGTGTCAACAGGAATACAAGTAGGTTGGCAAGCAATATAGACTTTTTTTGATTGCCACAATAGAAAGAAAAAACTAATATTTAGTAATTGTCTTATAACAACAATTCACCCCATTGAAAATGCATTTATTGCCAGTTTCACCACTCCTAGTAATGAAATACCAAGCCCTTTGGATGCCTCCATTCGATGGCTTACCCCCAAATACTTTGGCGGCAAAATGCATTTTAGAATTTATGTGGCACTTGTCGTCCAAAAAACGCCATGAATTTATTTCTTGCATACTGTGACCGCTGACCATTGGCCACCGGCAGCGGCCCAACGAACCTCAGCCCTACAGTCCCTCGCCACAAATTGGTGGCCTTTGGCAATGGTAAGCGAGCTTAAGAATATTTTTCGATATGCATGTGTGTGAATGTGTGTGTGTGTGTGTATGTGTGTGTGGGCATCGTTTGCTTTATTGTTATTGTGCAGTCATGACTTAAAAATTTGTCGCGCGCTTTATACTACAGGCCCAGGAACAGCAACAGCAACACCAACACCAACAACAGCAACGACAACAACAGGGCAAAAGCAATTTCCGTTGGTGAAACGATGCTTTTATTTGGCCATTTGTTTGGTTGGAGCTGTCTTTTCGCTTGTCGCGTTTATTTGTCAGCATTGCCCTGGGCTCGGCTTCAAGCTGCCGTCTGATATACACGGATTTGTCTATAGCCGCTCCTGGGATCTAGGGACCTGAGAGCTCACAGCTTTGAGCTGGGTGAGATGCACTCTTCACATATGCGCAAGGCAAATTTATCGTTTTTAATTTAGCCGCAAAGAAACAAAAAAGGGCGATAGTCAACGCTAAAAAGTGGGCACAATCAGTTGTTTCCAGTGGTGGGGGATAGTTGGATTGAGCATCCGGGGTCGGAGAGAAAAAATGGCAGCCGCGTAATGCCCTTAATCGTTTTTTGCATACCCCTATCCACATACTCGAGCATTGTTCGCTTTGCGGCAACTTATTGAAACCGATAAATAAAGATTTCGCGTGACAAGTTGCGCGAGTACGGCGGATGGGAGTCACTCCAGTGAAAAGAGACAACTGCAACTGCAGAAGAGGCGCAATGATTATGCGGTTAACATAAATTTGTTTGCAAATTTGATTAACTTTTGCTCCTTTTTTCACAGTTTGAGCTAATAAGCAAACGGCCGCATAAATTTCTGTACCGGCCGCGCGGATATCCTTCCCTTCGGTGGGAGAACGACTTTAAACTTTACAGGAACAAATGTATGGGCCTGTAGGGGCAATCAAATGCTCTTGAATGACTGCAGTTGCAGTTTAGTTTAACTACTCCTGGGGAGAATGCAATTTATATAGAACGACGGCGTAGCGAATAAATTTTAGGGGTCACAAAAATAGGTGCTCGGAATCTAGGCGAATGCCACAATACGCTATTTAGAAACTAACTCATCAGTAAAAAAATTAAACTTCAGGTTGTTCTTTTTGCGATAGACACTTTTCGCGTCCTTACATTTTAGGATCGTACGATTCATTTATATTTTACCTAGTTGGTTATTCTAGTTTGCTGGAGTCTGCTGGATACGTAAGAACTAATAACGGTTATCAAAAAAATTTTATTTCAGGTATTTAAGGTCAGACATACATATGACTTCTCTTGTGGTTTAGCAAAATTTTAAAAGAAATTTAGATAAGAATTGATTTCTCTCTAAGGAAACTTTACAGACTTGTTCTGGAATTCAGTTGCAAAATGTATAAGTAATTCTGCATGCCCAGGAAGCTTTAGTGTGCAGTTGCTGTGAAATTTATGTTATAGCCAAAACTTTACAAAACTCAATTAATTAACTTTTGTTCTACAACTGCGAACACAACAACAACAGCAATCCAAACATGAAACTCGCGCACCAAAACAATAACAATAACTAATACAAATATTTCGGTTGCACAGCTAACAAAAAAAAAAAACAACAGCAACAGAACGAAATAAAAGTAAAACAAAAATTTCAAAAAACAAGACAAACATGCAGAGAAATAAGGCAACACAACTAACCAAAACATAACACTAAAAAAAAAACCAAAACAGAATAACAACAAAATAATAACAAAATTGTCCAAAACTAAGATTGTTTGCGTTAAAAGTCCTCTGAAAATCTGTGCAGTGAGTGGTAATTTTTTCATTTTCTGCTTTTCCATTTCCCTTTTTCGGTTTTTGGGTTGGGCCAAACGCCCCGTGGACAAATGCTCGGCCATCGCTCATACGCGGCTCTGGTGTGGGCTGGCCGCCGTTCATCATTCGACTGCTTTAGCGAGTTTCCCTTAGTTTCGGTTAAAACGCATGTTTTTCAGCTGCTATTGCATGTTTTCACAAAATTACTGCAGTTTGGTAATTGTAGTAATTGCAGTTTCAATAAAACATGAAAAAATAAAACAGGCAACTTGCAAGCTAATCTACAGGATGTTTGTAAGTGATTTTTGTCTTGTGGTGAAAAGGAATTGGATAAAGACAATATTAAAACCCTACAAGTACTCCGTACCCAAATAATATATATACAGAGTTGTCAATATGTTCAAATATTATCCGAATTTAATCAAAAATAGTTTTTTCCACGGTGAATTTAATCTTCTTTCCTTAGTAGTTAAACAGAAAATTGCATTTCAAATTTCAAATTTCAAAAGCTGAAGTAGTGAAACTCAATAAGACGGCCAACGCAAAAATAATCCTTAAAAATTGCGGATTCGAGAATATGAAATAAGAAACGCATAAAAATAGTGTCTTAAATAAGTGGCTTAATCCAATTTATGGACTCATACTTTACTTCTAATTGGATTCTGTTCTGATATATGGCAAATCGGGTCATACTTAAACTTATATATAAAATTCTAATTTGACTCTTGTCTGAAGTAATGCAGATCTGGTCACACCAAATCATAATACTTAAACTTACATATAAATTTCTAATTTGACTCTTGTCTGAAGTAATGCAGATCTGGTCACACCAAATTCAAATACGCATGGCCTTGACACTACACTTGTGTATTTGTTATCATTTTATTCATAAGCAAATGTGTATGTCTAAAGGATTTAGAAATGGCAATCTACTGAGCTTACTTTTGGGTCGTCCTGGCGACGAGTTCTTAAAAGTAGTTGGAGTGCATTCGCCACATTGTGGGGTTTATGTGCCTTAATTGTTTATAGCAGGCTTTTTATGCTCTCTTGTGGAATTGATGACTTGTAGCTTCTCCAATACTTTATTTGAATTTGGCGTTTGGTTAATAAAAGTTTGTATCAATTTTTGAAATATGCACTATTTTGTCAACGTAATTTTTAACTAAAACGTAACTCTTGTGAACTTGAAAACTAGTTCACAATAAGTGTGGTATTTTTGGTATTAAGTGTTGAAAAAGTAAATATTCATTTGGAGTGTTGGTAGAAACTGAACAAAACTAAAACGAGAAAAAATGTCTATAAATGGTTTTTATGCTTTAAAGCTAGAGCAAGCTTGTCTCTTCATTTACAAAACACGTTATTGGCTATCATGAGAATAAGTACGCATTTTCCAATACTTCATTATCGAACTTGTTTTCTATCGTTATCAATTTCAGAGATATCGATAAAAATTATTCAAGATGGCAGCTTGCATTCCAGCTTTTAAATAAAGCGCAGTTTCTCTGTGATTTTAAGAAAATTTTCTATTGTTATCCTAAGAAATGGACTCAACAGTTTCTTCGGAAGGCTTTGCGGCCCATATTGAGAATACCGATGCTTCGACCCCAGTTCAAAACAACTTGTTGCGCCTACACAGGGCCCTTATTAACCATGTCTTGGTGTCAACTCGCGTCTTCTACGCCCATGACGCTTCCGCCTGGAATGAATTCGTCACAGATATTCCGTCTTATAAAGATCTTAGCACTGAAGAGTATCGCAATATATTTCTGAACGACGTGCTGCCAAATGTATTTATCCATCCACTGCCGAATGCGATCAAAGTGCGCCTAAAAATATTCGATTTACATCCGTGCTACCGTCGTTTGGCCCAGGGATATCAGTATGTGCCAATAATGAGAGTGCAATGGAAACTAAAGCCAAATGTAGACTACAGTCTACCCAGCGAGGTCTCTCGGGTAAGTTGTTAAGTTACTCAGTGTTTACAATTACATACACTTTTATTTTTTAAGGCTAAAACTTGTCACACCTTTCTTGTGGACGCCGATGAAGTCCCCAAGAATCCAGCCGGTTATCTAGTTCAACTGAGCCCACAAACTTTAGCTTTGTTTTCGTCCATAATGTCCACCGATCAGGAGTTACTGCTATGTCAGTTGCACCCTCTTGCCGAGATACTTCGTCGGATGCGTGCGGACAAGGAATCCTTCGAGAATACCGGAAAAATAATACATTATCGAAAAGATATCAAAGACTTATCCAAATGTTTGGAAACATTTGTAAAGCTTAAAACAAAATTTTGCCAAATCCTATCGGATTTTTAAAGTTATCAATTGTTTTATCTATTACCGTTAAGACAGAACTATTATTGTTAAGCAAATTCAATTATTTTATTATTAAACTTTTATCATTACAATTATTGTCACTTATACGTAAATTCACGATTTATACTTGGTTCGATTGAACAATTTGGACAACGAAAAGATTTGCGAAAAATTTCGAAAAATTAATCAGTATTTAATTTCATTTATATTTCAAATTTCTTTGGCCTTTTATTACACGTTTTAAGATAAAAAATATATATATATAATTCGAAGACATGAGAGCAACAACTTAAAAAATTTTACCACGCAAGAATATGTATACAATATTTGGAAGAAGATAGTGACATAAATACAATCGATTGACTTTTAAATCAATAAGTTTGTAATCAGACAAGTCGCAGAAGTTGTAATCCTTATTTAAATATAGATTCCTTATATGTAAGGAAATAAATCGATAGAATTGTTAATTTTCAAGGAAATTAGTTTAAAGTTGGAAGTAAGGTCGACGGCTCCGTTGCCAATATTTCTTCTTGATAACAATACATTTCTTCAAAGTGACCTCTGTATGTATATCACTTTTCACAATGTCAAATTTAAATTTAGGTATATGACATTTCGCCTTTGACCTATCATCACATGCAGGCAAATTAGAAATATTGCAGAATATTTTGTTCTTGTCTTAACTTAATTTGTATTTCAGTTGTTATTGCCGGACAATATGGAATATAAAGATAATTAAACGTACATACATATAAGAAATATTATTTAATATTTTCTTTTTTTGGTTGTGCAGTCAACGTGGAAGGCATAAAATTGAAAATTCTTTAGTCAATTAATTGATGAAATTGGAGCAGTGTGTGTGGCTTTGCCAGCTTTTAGATAACATTCTGGGAATTTTATTCACCATTTGCCCAGCTGCTCAATGAACTGTAATGGGGACTGAAGGGAAAATTCAATTTGGACTTTTTGTATTTCTAAGGCTGAAACCACAAGATGCGCTTCAAGTGCAAAATTTTGTTTCACTTACCATGTAGTCCGGGTGATGGTTGATGATGGCTTTTGGCCTCTCGATATGTGGGCGGAGACGGGCGTGTTAAACCAAGTAACCAGCAAGTTTCACACGCGCACAAACACATGGAAATGTTTGTGTTTGCCTCGGTATGCGAATATGGAGAGGGGCGTTAATTTTCACAATATGTTGTATCCTGCAGCCAAAAGTTAATTAAAAACCAACAAAAGTCGAAGCTCCACTCACACTTACACACAGCCGTACACATGCCCAGAAACAAGTGAAGCATTCACATGGCAAAATAGTTGCCAGGCAACAGCAGAAGCAACAGTCAGTCATTTTTCCCCTGTTCGCTTCTTCGAGGCAAATTTTGGGTGGCTTTTGGGTGGTCTTGCCGCGATCCCAGCATTTGTTTATGCCTTTTGGAAATGCCACGTAAGATATGTACCACAAACTCTTCATCTGTTGGCTGCCCAACCTTCTCTTTTGTTTGTCTCCCCCACATTTAAAAACGCAATTTGCACATTTTGATTAGCAGCCGCAAAACAACGCGAAATTTGATTTTGCCAAGCTGTTGGGTCAGCACGTAGCAAGCAATATGGCTATTTCAAGGGTGCTCCAGGGTATCCAATGGAACACCAATTTGCGCAAACATTTTTACGCATATGGCGCTAACGAACAAACGGACAAGCAAACAAACAAACAAACAAGCATGTTCGCATTTGCTTTTTCAAGAAAATGGAATTTTTAATCCAATTAAATTGCCAAGCAAACGCAAAAAACACGAATGCCATGACCAACAAAAAAGAGTGTCAGCGCAGCTAGTTTTATTTTTGTTGGTTTTTTTTTTTTTTTAATAAATAAATTGGCTGCTTACACATAGTTGTTGGTCCATATTAGTTGTTGAGGTTGTTATTGTTGTTGTTGTTGCTGCTGCTGCCTTTATTTTGAGTATGTTTTTTAACTTGGCAAACTTCTTTAGCGGCATTAGAACAAAGCAGCAAGCAGGCGTCACATATTTTAAGGTTCCTTGCCACAACAAAACACAATGGCCAAACACAATTTTCTAAGGAAAAATAGAATGGAAGGAGACGCGTTGCACTTTGTTGATTAAATTTCATGCTTGGCTCCACCTTTTGGGGCAACGAGCGAGTGCGTCTAGTGCCAGACGAACACCGAGAGTCCCCCAAAAGAACCAAAAATTGTACTGCTTAGTTGCAGGCTATTAAATCTAAATTTAATTTTTGCTCCAACGCTGTCAGCTGAATGGAGAACAGCAACAAACATAGCCAAGGACAAAGCCTTGATGGCTTGAGGAAAAAACGCCGGCGAAAGGAGAAAAAGATGATGCAAAGAAATGGAAGAAACGAGCAAAACTCGTTGACATTGCTGGGTAACTTTGTTTCATCTGGCTTTGCGAAACCTTTCAGCTGGAATAGCACAAAAGTCAAGCAAGGAGCGCAACAAGAATCAAGGATTTTGTCTACTACGACAAGAGGGTCGAGCAACACAGAAGCAAATGAACTTTTTCTTAACGTTAATATACCCTGTACCCTGTAGGGTATATAAAAGTCGCCAAAACGAAGCGTTTCCGAGAATATAAAGTATATATATTCTTGATCGGCATAAAAAACCAATTCGATCTAGCGATGTCTGTCCGTTTGCATGAACATCTACAGATCTCAGTAAATGAGATGGAATGCGGGATGTGTGGGAGGTGTTCGATCTTTGTAATGTATGTGAGAGAGAGAAACAAAAAGATAGGGATAGAAATCTAATCCAACATAATAAAAAGCGATTACACGGCGCATATCAAACAGGCACAAGGTATTTCCGAGTCGGTACGGCGACTTGGTTAGTTTATTTAATAACATACATATATAAAGGTATAACCCTCTAGTAGTCACAGTTATGATAAAAGTGGAACAAGAGTATTCATTTGGCTTATCAAATCCATCCAGGCAGAGAGTATTACAAATTTGATCACTTTCACGAAAGAAAGGATGTTCGAAAACCAGAGTAGAATGTATATACATATATTTTCAATTATCTCTTCGTTCTTATGCAAAGTAGAGTTCGTTCTTTAAACCCCGGTGTAAAAATCTTAGAACAAGGTAAGACAAGGCATAATGATAAATCAAACATATGTAGTTTGATGCATTTTTCAGTTAAACAAAATTTTGTTTTTTAAGATTTATAAGTGAAGAAATCTCTTTGCATTGACTTCCAAGAATTTGTTTTCCTTAAAAGAAGCTCTAAGAAGATCTGAACATGTAATAGGACTTCTAACGTAAATGATGTACTTAATCGTCTGCTAGTTAATAGGTTTATGGACGAATTCGAACTTTAATTGAAGTATAAGTAACTTAAACTCGTTTAAAACCAGCCGTACAACACTTTCCCCACTCATTTTGAGGTTCGTTGAACGGTCTGTGCCTTCTTTTGAGCGTCTCCCAGGATTTGGTCTGCCTCGTTTGCCATATGCAAAGGAGTGAATCTCGTAAATCAGTGCAAATATATCCCAGCTCAGGCTTATTGCGGCAGCTTATCTGCTTATGACAGCTTTCCGCCTGGTAACAAAAAAAAACACAAAGAACCAAAAGCGAAAAATCAGGCACACACAGACATTGAGACAGACAGAAACCCATCTCGCTGGGTTGAAGTAAAAATTCTAACCAAAATGAAAGAGACTAGACACAGACAGACAGGACATATATAAAACAAACGTCCAGAGACTCCGCGACAAAGCCAAAAGGACAGAAAAGAAAAAAACCAAAAGAACCAACCGCAACACAGCAATAAAAAATACTTGTCCCAGGTTTTCTTTTTTGTCCCACAGACATATAGGTTGAAACCCCACCTAAAAGGGGCCGGGAGAGACGTAGAGTGAATAGAATAAAGTTTTGGAGCTGCGGTTGGAGCCTTCATCACGTTGGATAAACACAACAACGCGTGAAAATTTCATTGTCAGCTGCTTGGCATGAGCCTGGGCTTGTCTTGGGCTGTCTTGTCCCTGGCCACGTGCACGGGTTAACTGTCAACGACATCTTATTATGAATTAGTGTTAAATGCCACGCTGATAGCGTTGATGGCACTTTACAGCCATTTCGCATTAAACTCTGGCAGGCGAAAGAAACTTCATAAATATTTGAGACTTCATCCATTTCTCCATTACTCTGTTTCTTGGTTTCTTCTGGCGCTGCTGCTTTCGCTGGAATGTTGTAGTAGATTTATTTTTATGATTCTCCCATTTATTTTCTGCTTTTTTTTTGGCTTGTTATTCTTCTTCATTTCTGTGAAATCAGAGCCAAGGCACAAACTTGTTAATAATGTTGAAAAGTGGCCAGGGGGAATCCCGGTGTGCCGCATTTTCGACACTTTCCAAAACAGTCACGTAACCACGTCAGTAATAATCACTAAAGTTTCAGTTACTCCATCCCAACTTAACTCCAGATCTCAACCTCTAGGCTTCATGAGGCTGCTGCTGCTGTTGTTGTTGTTGTTAAGGCGGAACTCATAAATATTTGATGTGCGGCTGGACCCCAAGAAGGCACCAACGAAAAAGGTGTGCATAGAAGAGAGGCCATCTCATTGTGGTTCTTGCAGTGTTTTTTGCTCTAAATTATTGAACATCAAAACATGATGATCACATCACCCTCCCTCAATGCTCTGCTGCCCAGGCTTCAGGCATTCTATAGTCTAGTTAGTCTCTATGCCACTTATTTACATTTCGTGCGCATCGCGAACCTTGATTTACATTTGCGGCTTAATTTCATCTCCAGACATTATTTGTGCCCCATGCGTCGTCGTTTATCTTGGCCGTTAAGCACTCGACGCCCGTTGACTTAGACATAGCTGAGTTCTCTTTGCTCCATCTTCTTCTTGTTGTTCCGCTTTTGATAAAGAAACTTATGCAATTGCACGTGCCTCTTCTAAGCAAGGCGTGAGGTGGCTCTTTATGGCCCTAGATTCATGTTTGCTCTGCCAGCGCTAAATTAACGTAAATTTATAGTTAATGCGTCTGCCTGTCTCTGTTTCTTTTGGCAAATACACAGACGAGGGCAGACGACCACGTCAAAGCGAAAGTCATTGCTCTAGCCAGGTCTGTGCTAATTGATTATGGACCCGCTCCTCGCAAGAGCTCCATTGAAGCATCATCAACTGCTGCATAAATCAAGCAAATGTCTACAGGGTTACGTATAAATTTACATTTTTTTAACCAATCCATGAAGCAATGTAGCAACCGAGTTTGCGCTTTTTTTTTTCTACCCATAGACTTGGCAATAAAATTGATTAAGCGCTTCAATTGCTTAGTATTTTTTAATGCATAAATTACGATTTCTGTCGGATGGCTCCAAAAGTAAATGCACGTCACAGACTCATAACTATAGACAACTTGGCGTATACTTAATATACTTAAGAATCTTTGTGATGGTTTAACCCAATATCTTTTTCCAACTGCAAGCATCCATTTAAATGGGGTAGAAAATGTCAGAGCCACTGCAAATGCTAAAAGACAAGAGAACAAAGTTCAAAAACCAAGAAACCATGAGACAACAGTGGGAAAAAAGCCTCCATTGTCATTCCATTGGTCAATTGGACAGATAGAGCAGCTATGTACACTACTTGTTGTGTAGCTCATAGAAACAAAAAGCGACACATGGAAAAAGCTGGGAAATGCTCTTATTTCTAAGTGCAACAACGTTCCGTTATGTCCATTATGAGCTTCTATCTTCCTTGGACAATGCAAACGGCAGTGAACAAAACACAGAAATAAAAGGGGCAAAAAAAAAAACAAAACAAAATGGGCAAAGAAAGGCGAAAAAAATTGCACGCCAATGTAGGGAAAAGTTGCAAAAATCTGAAAGGCCGTCAGCGCGGCACAAAACAAGACAACCGGCAACAACCAAAAACCACGAAAAGAAGCAACTGCCGGAATGGTTATGTGGGAGATAGGTTTGTGGCGGGGGAGGGGGGTTGGGGAAAAACTAAAACGGATGTGCGCACAGTTGTTGAAGAAAACAAAGATTCGCGGCGCTAAGCAGTCGTGCGTGAAGTGCGTGGATGTGCGTGTGTGTGTGTGTATGTGTGTGTGCGAGTATGCGGGCTGGCCGGAAGCCATTAGACAAAAACGTACAGCTGCAACGGCAATGGCAGCGGCAACAACCAGCGCAGGATTTGCGCATTGTTGGCACTGCCCAAAAGTGGACACAATGTGGGCTGTTCCATGAGTCTCAATTGTGTTTCTATCGCAAACTGCTTGCAGCGAGAAATCTCATTCTATTATTCTTTCTTATGCGATATTTATCTATCAATTTGTTTGAAAATTGTTAGTTCTTGGCAGGTACTTTACGATTGTATCCCATTAGGGCAAACCGATTTGAATCTTCGTTTTTGAGGCATTGAAACTATTTGTCAGCAGCTTCTCTATTAGCAACTGAAAATTTTGTGGGCCAATTCTCATGACAGAGATACAGTTTGGTCAGTGTTCCCCTTTTTTGTTTGGTTGGCCATTATCGAGTGGGCCTAGAAATTAGGACTTGCCCTTACTCTGTTCATTTTATGCTAATGATTTACCTATCAGCCATTTGTAAAGTTAGATAAGACGAGATGACAAAGTTTATTTTCGCTTTTGGTGAGCTTTATGACCTTTCCTCCTAGCTGCCGCTGTTGTTGGTGTAGTTGATGATGGTTGATAGCTGCTTCTTTTGGTTTTTTCGATGGCATAAATTTTAATTAACTCGTATTTTTATGGGACTTTTTAATTTTTAATGTTATTTGTCGTTGGATAATTAAAAACATTTAGCATTTTAATTGTTGTATTTTTAATCAAAAATAAACCTAATGAGCTAATCAATGCAGCCTAAAAAAAAAAAAAAACAAAAATACCAAAAAAGTAATTTCCGCCTAGAACTGAACGAGCGAAAAAACGAAACGAAATAAATAAATAAAAATAAAGCATTTTAATTAAAATTGTTTCGCTTTTGGAGCTGATAATTGCAGAACAAATGTTTCCATTAATAATCTAATTGCGCATAATGCGCACAAAATTAGCACTAAATTAGTTATGGCCAATGCATTGTTATATGAAGTGCCTGCCTGGCTGAGTGCCCGCCTGTATCCCTGCCTGTCTCCCCGCCTGCCTGCTGCTCGATCAAAAATTCAATTTGCAAACAACAAACACGACCAACAAACAACAATGTGGCTGGAGAACTGTACATAATTTACGAAAGTTAAATTAACCAAAATACACGTTCAACAAGAAGCCAGGCCAACCGGAAACGCATGCAGCAGCGGCAAAAGCAACAGCAACAGCAACAGCAGCAACAACAACGATAAGCCCATCAACTGAGGAGCAAACGAAATGCAATTACATGCACTGCATACTTTTAGGCAACTCGAGTTGTTGCCGCAAAAAAGCTCAAAGGTTTATTAGATTTGCGCTTTTATTAAGCGTTAAATTATTTCGTAAAATTGTTTGCAGTCGAAAGAGCAAAGCAAATAAACATGGAGATGCATTTTTCCCTTGCCCTTGTTCCTGTCTCTTCTGTTTCGCTCTGTCTCTGCTGCTGTTACTAGATGTGCCATCTCAGAACTGACTACTCCATGCTACTCCTCGATAAATGAACTAGGAAAACGAACTGGTTCTTAAAAGAATAAAAATAAATTATATTAACCATATAATTCCTCGCTGGTCATCTTTGTGTTTATATTATTATATTTATAGATATTTCACAGTCCTTCGACGGCTTTTTTTTTGTTTGTCTCTAAAAAGCCATTTTGATATCTAAGTAGAAGTCTTTATACCAGCACACTTCGGTAAACACTCTTTGTAATTTATTTAATTAAACGACCTAAAATTGTTAACTTAATTTTTCTACTGCCACTATGAACACTAGAGAGATCAAAGTTTTCTCATTTTACCTTTGCAAATACTTCGCGAAAAATTTTTAACAAGTATATCTGCTTTTTACATTGAGTTCCTTATTTCTCTTAATAATTTCGTTGATTTTTAAATTGATTTTATGATTTCAGAGTATTATAACTTTGTTAAAGTTTTGGTATTAACATCTTGGATAACATTTTTGTATCTCTTCAGATCTATCAAGGTTATATAGCATTACAATCATCATTGTTAGAACACATTGAACACAGAAAAGAACTAAATACACTCAGCTCTTGGTGGGTTCTCTGCACTGACTTCATTTTAGTTATCATTTGCATAGTCAGGACCAAGAAGGGCAGCGCCCTGCGGTGCTTTAATTAATTATTTCACTGGACTGATGGAGGTCGGTGGTGGCAAGGGGTGGTCTCTTGTTTCTAGGTTCTGGTCGCTGATCCCTTTTTGCCTCATTGTGAAACTACTTACACAAAAAGCCTGGCAAATGGTATATGGTAAATGGCAAGCAATGTACAACAAAAAGGCGATTAGCTGGACCGCTCATCCTCAACTGCCACGCCCAGGCGGCAAAGGAGACGGTGTTGGCTTTGTTGATGTTGGGCTTTGTTGTGTTTTGAACAACTTTGAGCCAGGCCTCGCAGATAAATAACTAAATGAATAAAATGCATAAATGTATAAGCAAATACATGCACACAGACAGAAACACAGATACACAAACGCATGGACAAGGACATGCAAAAGGACATGGACAATAGTTGCCTTTGACGTTGGTGTTGGTGTTGGTTTTGATGTTGGTGTTGCTGTTGCTGTGCACTTTGCTGCGCCTATTTGCATAGAAAACAAAGGGGCAAAGTTAGAAAATGGAACCCGACAGAGAACAGAGAAATGAAAACTAAGAACTGAGAGCACGACAAACAGTTGAAAATGCCTTTCAGTTGTCTGTCCCGCCATATTTTGTCCTGTCCCTGTCATATTCATAAGCTCGAGAGTAAAACTTTAAAAGTGTCATAAATTTAAATTTTGGAACACAATTCCAATTCGAGTGAGTCCGCTACTCAGAGTGAGAGAGAGGTTCAAACATTAATGGCAAACTGACAAGCTAAAAATTATTTCCTGGCCCCAAACACACAAGAAAAAAATAATAATGGAGTGAACGCTACCCCAAAAATAAGCACAAAAATAACAACTACCGGATGTTCATCCATCGCCGTGTGTACATGGCGTCTATTTTATAAGCTTTGCCAAATCTTTTCGAGTTGATTAAAAACAATAAAAACAGCGTGTTTCTTATGGCCAAAAGCTGAGCCATAAATAAGCAATTTATTGTGCGCTTCCGCCGTGTTTTCCCATTGTGTGCCGGGCCACAACCGGAGTCAGTGGCGCAGCGTGCGGCCACTCTTCGACTCTTCCACTCTGCCATTCCCTTACTCTGCTCCCCACTGGCTGCGCTTGACTGGGCTGCCATTCGGCCTGGCCACTGGACGGAACTGCTAGCTGAAGCTTGGGAACTGACACTGCTACTCTCTGACCAGTTTGGCATTCGGATGGCTTTCGATGTTTATTGCAGCATTTGGAGTGAAAGGCACGAAGCAATTTCCGCTGCCGTGAGAGCTTAGCAATATTAACAAACTCACAAATACAAGTGAAAAACTTCTCCACCATCCCATCTCTTTACCCCTCTCTTTCTATTTAGTTTGTTTGGTTCATATTTGTAGCACTTTGCCACCGCCCTTGGACTAAGCTGGAGCATTAGTTGATGATATATATGGACACTCTGACTCTCACACCTTTACATTCGTGTGATTTAAAGTTGATTAAGATAAAGGTAAAATATCCTTGTGTATGGTGAAACGAGGATCGTTTAATAAAAATTTGTTTCAACGAGAATTGAATGAAAAATAAATAATAAATTTACGAGGAGACGAAAAAGACGTTCATTTATTATTCAAAGTCCCCTAAAAAACACAAAATCAACAATTATTTTCATCAGTAACTGAAAACATTTAGTTGGAAGTCAAAATTATTTTGAGGAAAAAGAATTTCATAAGCATTCTAATCATGATTTCAAATTAAAAAGACCATTTCATAATTATAATTGCAATTTCAAGTTCAGGGCAACCTTTTCAAACTGAAGCCTTTTGGCTTGACCATGGCTAAGTTCAACATTGGCGAGCAATGTATCTTTGCCTCACTTCCGCTTACCCCTTCCGTAGCAATTGAAAATTCGGAAACATATTTCGCTCAGCTCTACTTATGATTACTTTTCGCTAATCGCTGTGCATTATTTCCTTTCAATTTGTGGTTTTTTATTTACGTGCAGTTCAGCGAAATGCTGACCACACACACACACACACACACACACACAGAGATACACACACTCACACACACACACATAAGCATCACGTCCCTGGCTGGTCACGTAGCAAAATTATTTGGGTGTTACGAATCGCATTGGTTGAAAATCTTTCCAAGCTTCTCCTAGCACGTGACATCACAAATAGTTTTCCAATAGTTTGGGTTATTTTTTGTTTTTTGATTTTGCCAATTTTGTTGAATTTTAGAAATTTTCAATAGTTGAAAGTTATTGTTGTTGTTGTTGTTGTTCTCAAAGCATTTTTGACATTTTCCTTTTGGCCACTAAATCCATTAAAATTATATTTTATATATATTTCGGCGTATGCTTTTGATGTGTTTCTCTAATTTCATTGTATTTACTTGCAGTTTTTTGCTTTTGTCTCTTTTTCTCCGTATGTCAAAATAAATTGAAGTTATTTTTTTCCAGTAACCGTTTTTCGGGCAGTGTGTAGAGAGACAGGCGGCGTTGGTAGGGTGAGAATCGGAAGAGGTATCCACAAATTGGAAATATCTGGCATATCCTGTGATACGTGCATATCCTGCTCAATTGTAAACCGAATTTTTGGCCACAACAATTTTCTAATTAAATTCGATTTTCGCCATGCATGTGGCATAAATTGTTTTGTCATTTCATGTCCATTGTATGAGTCGAATGGTGTGTCTCTGTGTGTGTGTGAGTGTGTGAGTGGGTGTGCACACACATCTTATGTAGATGCTTTAGCCTGTTTCCTTATCAATGGCATTGGCAGTTTTTGGTTTACTCTCATCTCCAGGCAACGAACTTGTATATACATTTGAGATTAGCAAAAATTGAAAATCTTTTGCCCGGGGTTAAAAAAATGTTCTACATTCACATGTGTGTGTGCATGTGTGTGTGTGTGTGGATGTATAAGAAAAATAATAACCTTTATAATTGGTGTACATGCCCAACATTCGCCCAGGCAGATGGAAAGACCTCCACCCCTGACCAAGAAGTCGTGTTTCTGGTTCTACCCCTCCCAACCAATTGCTCAATTGTCCTCTGGCATTCCATTTTTCTTTGTGTGCATGTGTAGTATGTCTGTGTCTGTGTGTATGTGTGTGTGTGTGTGTGTGTACTTTCTTTTTGTTTCATGTTTTTGATTCACATATCGTTGGCATGTTTTATTTAAAGGTAAGGCATTTTTCCGACCACAAACCGTTCAACCATCTTCAGTCAACCAGTCAGTCAGTCAGTCGGACTGTCGAACATTACCAGCTACAATTACCAATTTTATTTGGCCAGGTTGCTGCCTTGTTATTTTCTCTTGTTTATTGTTTTTCCTTTCACCACCACCACCACCACCACCCATTCCTTCCCTCCAGCATGTTCCAGCACTTGTTAGTGCAGCTGCTGTACTCAAAAACTTAAAGATATGAAACACAGATCTTTAAGCACTTTCCAAGTGTTCTGTCGAAGCAATTTGAACTAATCTCAGATGGGCCCATCTTCAGTTCACCCATCTTCGTCCTTGGGCAACGATGATCCGCATACAAAGTAAGCACAAATCTCCACTTTTTTGCTCATGGCACCTGAAGAAAATTAAATTGAATATTGTAAAAATATGTTGGACATAATGCCACTGCTCCTGTTGCTCTTGCCCTTGCTGTTGCATCTTTACGAGAGCTATTAAATATTTGCCCTTGTTGTTGGCAACGAGACGATGCCAGGCGATGTCCTCGCCGATATGGTCTTCTAAATATCCATCGTCTCATCGACGGCAGCGACAACATTTCACTCAATTCAATTACCTTAAGAGTGTCGCCATCAAGTGTCTGCTTTGGAGCAGTCATCGACGGCGACGGCGACGGCGGCAACGACGAGGATGAGAAGCAGGATGAACAGAACGAGGACTAGGAGACTATTGCCAGCCAATAGATGGTTGCATTTAACGTTGTTGTTGTTGTTGTTGCTGTTGTCTTTGGCATTTTAAATCCCACATTTGATGTGCTTAGAGCTGGCAACATTTCGTTGACTGTCTGCGAGAGAGAGAGAGAGAGAGAGAGAGAGAGTATCTTCGTCTCCTTCTCCTCTACCTGATGTTCCGATGTGACATTGCTGGTTGCCGGTTGCTATTGCCGTTGCCATTGCCGTTGCCGGTTACCTCTGCAAGCTGACAATTTTCTTTGGCTTTACCTGTAAACTCAACTTGATTTATTGCCCTGCCAAGGCATGGCCCCCGCCGCCATTTGGGGACACGGCGTGTAATAAAATTTTAATCGATGTCGTACATTTACATGCCAATTGCAGACAGTTTCCAGTCACATGCATATAAAACACCGAGCAAGGAGCAGCGAAAGAAATAGGCAATGGAACTCCTCCTCGAGGAGTTCTAAACTGTAATTTGCTTCGCATTTGCATAAATAATGCAACTACACAAATGCAACTAAGTAAATGCTACAACTGCACCAAAGCAACATAATTATTATGTGACTATGATCAACGGACAACCTTCAAGTGAAAACCCCAAGCAAGACGCAGGTCCATTTCCACTCCTAGCAGAATGAAAACTTTTTCTGCCGTCGCAAAAATATGAATATAAATTTGTATTATTCTTAAATTAACAACGGAAATGAAAACGAAAATTGAAAATTGTTTTGCCGCCATTCTTTTAGCTAGCTGGCGAATGTTGCTTGGCTGCAGATAGGCGGCGGCACATTGGGGGCGGGCCAGTAAACTGAATGCAAAAAATGTTATGGAGGTAACTCCTTTTGCGGTGACTGTCGCAGAATGAAAAAACTTAAATGGAATATAAATATGCAGTAACTCGCACAAGGTGAGTCTGAATAAGAGCCAAAGGGAAAAGAAAGAAACATCTACTTAATAAATGAAATATGTAGACAGATTCTGAAGCTAACAAATAAGAGAAATTACAACCATAAACTCGCATTGTTTGAGTTAATATAAAACAAGAGGATTTACGAAATGTATGTACCCTTAAGTTTTTCCATTTTAAGCTCTAAGAGCAAATAGTTCACAAAATCGTTAACTTAAACTTCGTCATTCGATTTCTTTACAATATTCAAATTACGGACTTTTTCTTAGACAAGATTCCACTGGCGAATCACGTTGTTCGGAAAAGACAAAGGACGGACTTATTGTACATTATCAGTATGCTAAAATAAACATAAAGAAGCTATCTTTAATTTTTTTTATTTATTACAATTTGATATGTATAATGCTCAGATCCAATACTTTTTTTAATTTTATGTCTACCACTTAGAGAAGATATCCAAAAGCTAGAAGCACACCCCATTGCATCGCCCAAGACAGTTGAATTTTTCACTAATCGACATCAACTTTGTTTCACGGCAAAAGTTTATAATGTTTGGATAATAATAATTTATGACTGAACCTTTTTTTATGAGTCATACATATAAACTGCGTTTTAAATTTAAATTGCAAAAATATTTTCAATTGGTTCTCACTAATTGCTTATATGGAATAAGCCATTAACTTGCCATTTGCTGACCATAAAATACATTAATGCCTAGCTTTGGTCACTCCCCCATGCTTTGCTGTCACAGCAATTATGGGTAAGCTCCGTCAAGTGTCAAACATAATGCGGCGATTGCAACAAACAAACAAACAAACAAAGCAGCAAACAAATAACAACAATAAACAGTTGTCACAGAGCCCATTAAGACTCTGTCCAAATTGCTGACAATGGCCGAAAAGTCAAAGGGACAAATCTTTTTAATAACCCCCATCCCCATCCCCTCCATCCGAATAGGTAACATGTGTGCGGAATAGTTGACACGAGGCGAGGACTCTGAAATGCGCCAGTTAATAAAGACATAATGGCATAGATTTATTTTTTATGTGCCTCCATTTGCGGTTGATATTATTATCGTTTGTGTTGCGCCACCAATTCACATAAGATCCAGGCCCATTTATGTATGCTATAATTTGCCAAACAACAGAGTGGGGAGTGCGCCATGTCGCAAGATGTGTGTGAAGCGAGTACGAGAAGTTTGGAGGGGAAGGTTATTTGGCAAATCACCTGCGCTTCCTGACAGGCTTCCTGTTTAGGCAAACTTAATACTTCCTTGGGCAAAATGTAAAACAAGAAGGTGGCCCAAGCAGACCTACTGACAACAAAGTGGAGTATTCTCCTCTGAAGAGGTGAATGTTTATAAGTAGAATAAAGTTCCCATACACACACAGACAGATACACACATCCATGGAGAAGGCATATTACACACAATTCTGTACAAGGCTGCCTCTCCATTTGATAAACATACCTGGCAGAACTGCATACCTGAATGGTTGTCTACATGACTGGATGGCTGAATGGCTGGATGATGGCTGGCGGACTAACAGGTTACCCAGTGCTACCCGGCCCGCCTGTGACCTGTCCTCAGGTACTCTTATTATACATACTTACTTTCTTTTCATTCTTGCCCCCACCTATTTGTGCCGACACCGGCACTGAAGTGCCTTTTTCAATTTCCCCAGAGGCGCTTCCGATCAAACAGGAAGTGCTTAAGTTCAAACTGAAGTAAAAGTGCGCACAAACCCATCCACCACTACACTATCTTCATCATCAGAGAACGGCAGCACTTGTGATTTTCATGATTCTCTGTGTGCCGATACTTAGGGATTTGATCTGCTCTTGGCTGGATCACTACAAATTGACCTTTGAGGTAAGATATTTGTAGATGAATCTATAGCCACTATCTCTCTCTCTCTCTCTCTTTCTCTAGTACCTCGAAGTGAACACATACCAAAATTATCTTTTACCGAGTGCAAATTTGAGGCAATTGCCATTTAGCAGCTTTAATTGTATTAAATAAAATTGGACAGAGATCAAATGAAAGGTAAATAGAAATTTTGTATTCTGAAATTTAATTGAATAGATCAAAAATAAATGCCTGAAAATGAGCAAAAATTAGTTAATAACTATTAGCTATCTCAGGGTTCATGCTTACAATAATTTTTACTTATTTTAGAAAATGGAGTTTACATAATCAGTTGCCATTTTTTTATAACCTTCATTTTGCCTTGGACAGCTTTTGAAAAATTACGAATTTCAAGTTGCTTTATTATTATTATTATCGTTTCTCTTTAAAATTGTGTTGGCTTTGTAAAAATTTAAGAACTTATACTCCGCTCATCTAACAAGTGTCAACTTTTTTGTTATTTGATTAGTATCGAACCTAACTGTGCCCTAATATTTTGCTTTAACTCAACTAAGCATCGCCACCGATTCGAACCACCCACCCACCTGTAGCTTTTTTACGGGCGTGTGGTGGGCCAAAAGATATGCAATGTATAAACTCAAAAAAAAAAAAGCCAACAGAAACCAAAAAGAATAAAAACCACCGCAGGGTGCAAAAGCGATGTAAGTTGCCCTGTGGGGTAAATGCAAAGCATAATATTTCATATGGCTAATAAACCAGGCGGTGGAGTCCACAACAACAAAAACAAGGACTTCGTCGACATCGTCGTCGTTGGCAGCCACATAAATTTATTAATGAGTGGCAAATGAAGTTTTTCAATGTGGCCTATGTTCCTTTACCCTTAAGCTCGCCTCCCTGCATCCTTCTCCGCAGTAGCGGTGGCTTAGTCAAGGCCACAGCGCTGACAACTAAGCCGCCCGCACAAAAACACAGAACGAGGACCATGCCGCACATGCCGCATAACAACGGAAGGACCAAACCAAACCGAAAAGTAAGGAGAGGCAAAAATAAGCTCAGTATTTTCAACATACCTCCAAAAAGTTGGCAACGCCAACGCGTAGATAGGCTGATTTAGTGTACACATTGCGGATACATACAGACATAACTTACTGGAGAATGGTGGGAAGGTGGCTGGCAAGGATCACGCACGCAGCCATGAACGCAAATTGGAAGCACAAGCTGCAATTTTTAGGTAAAACATGAAAACAGGAAATGAATGGGGCTCACTGGGTGAGTCCTTTCAGCTGCCAGCAGGAGAGCAGCAGCCAGTCTGCTGGGCCTGGGGAAAAGTTAACAAACTTTCTTTGATTGATAAATATTTAAAGCACAGCAACAAAGCAAAATAATTGAAATAAGTGAAGAAGCAACGCAGGTCGCCATCCAACCCTCGACATTTTGCTGTTTGGGGTGGCGTTGCGTCCTCCAGTTCGCTAACCCAGTCCCAGTCGAAGACCAAATGCTTGTTAGCCCTCCAACCCCGATGTTTCTAGTGCTGCTGGTGCACCTTTATTCAATCTAATTTCGCTGCTTATCACTGAAGCTGAAGCTTAGTTTCTTTAAAATGCGAATGACATGCCAAAGTACTCCAGATTCAAGAGATTGTCGTGACGTCTCCGATGCGATGCGCCAACAGGATGAGATGGGAAGACGAGAAGAGGACAGGGATGCGAATGGTTACGGAGCAGAGTGCGGGCTAAGAGGTGGGAGACACGGAAGGGGCAGCCAAATGGAATGAGAAGAAGTGCGCTCTGAGCTGAGCTGAGCATGCTTTGTTTGCCGGATGAGCAGCCTCGGCAGCGGCATCGTCATACCGCCTCAATGTCCTTGCCTTGATTGTTGATGTCACTTTCATTGTATTTCCCCATACTCCCTTCCACCATTCCCTCGCTCTCACTCACTCTTTATATTTTCTACTACCCTCTGTTGTGGTATCTTCACTATTTGAAATCAACTCTCAAAGAACTCAGTGGAAGACCACAAATAATGGTTGCCCAAATCGGAAAAATAAAAAACTACTCCTTCGAAACAAATACCAACCTGGAAAACGAAAAAGACTTTTGTTGTAGGAATTGAAATGTTTCTTTAAAGAATCAGAAACTCAAAGAGTATTCAATTTTCAGTTTCCATTCACAGGCAACCTGCTTTTCTCCATTGGCTTTCACTTCGCGGCTTTAATTTGTGCGTTGCGAGTTCAGACTCCTGTTCATTCCTTCTGTTTGACTATTTGTCTGCTTCCTCTTGCTGCCTGTGCCCACATAATGTCGCCATTTTTCTTATTTTTTTTTTTTTGTTTGGGCGGAGAAGGCTGTAGAGGAG
Organism: Drosophila nebulosa; assembly: GCA_024703675.1. Taxonomy (NCBI): domain Eukaryota; kingdom Metazoa; phylum Arthropoda; class Insecta; order Diptera; family Drosophilidae; genus Drosophila; species Drosophila nebulosa. The sequence goes on along the minus strand of JANFPS010000004.1, from coordinate 4,982,901 downwards.
ACATTGTTTGATTTGAATTCATTGTCGTGTAATTTCTGCAACACGCCTTTCTTTCTTTCACTGCACTCACAACTGTCGATTTGGCTGAGCTTGGCCATGCCATGTCGCTAATTACTCGGTAATTAAAATTGCCGTATTTACCTCCTGTGAGTGAGTGCGTGCAAAAATGTTTTAAATATTCATGTAGTTGGTACATATGTGTATCCTTACACTGGCCTCCATTTATCTTTGTACATAAATAAAATAAAATAAAATTTCATTCGTGTTTTCATAATAAGCATTGCGAATATACCACATCCTATCTAATCTATATACATTTTTCCTAAGTTTCTCTGCCGTTCACAAGAGCATTGTGCAATTTTGCTTTGGTCAAAATGCTGATGGCTTATCCTGGGGTATTTACAATTTTAATTAGATGAAATTAGGATAACCATTTCCAAATTGTGATCAATAGTTATCGAAAAAAAGTTGGTTTGCTTAATTTGAACTTATTGAATCAATCAATAAAAAGAATTGAATGAATTGCCTCCTGATCAAGAATCAGAAAAGAACCTGAAAGTCACACTAAGTAAGTTATGTAAGCTTTCTAACCAATTTACCATAAGCACTTTGTTTGGTTATACATTTTCGCATTATCGTGAAGTTTCGTTTCCCCCCCCCCCCCCCATAAGTATGCAATAGAATTATTACTTTGTTAGTCATTTCGGATTTTGATTTATTTCGCTTTTCTTTTGTGGGCAAGTGTAGGCTTAAGCTTAGGTACACTATTACATTGCGCATACGCCGCGTACTAACCATGCCATTTGGTGGGCGTGATAGGCGTTTAACACATTTCGTCCTCGTCGAAAACAACCTGTAAATGTTTGGCCAGCCATTAGTCGGCCACCTCACATTTTACTTATTTGCGAATGCAGCATTTTAATTGCTTTTTTCGCTGTTTGTCATGCAGACGCTGGAGTCTAAAAATAGGCAATGCCCCCCGCAGCCCAAGCCATATTACCATCGCCAGTCACTACCAGAGGCTAAGAGTGCTTTTGCGTGTTGCTATTTTCAACTTAATTAATCGCAAACACACGACCAACAAATGCAACAACAGCAGCAGCAGCAGCAGGAGCAGCAGCAGCGGCAGCATAAGCAATGGCAACACCAGCGGCAGCAACCGAAACGGCCAACAAATGGAAATACAACTTTTAACTTGTGCCCCGATACACACACTCACTTGATTTATGCCACATGTGGGCCATTGTTTATGCATAGTGTAACTCGTAATTAGTGCTGGACTAACCCAAGGCAGTGACTTGATTCTGATTCTGGATTTGCCTTGCGGCTGGCTCGAATCTAATATTTATTATTTGTAAATTACAATTGTCTTTTACATGCATGCGATTAATTTCATTGCTGGTGCTTTTGCTCTTGGCCATAAATATTTATTTACAACTCTTATGCAAAAAGATGCCATGCCCAATGGCAAATGTTTGTTTAATTTTCGGCTTTTTGTCCTTTCCTCTTTGCGTATCATTTCCTTCGCTCTCTCTCTCTCTCTCTCTCTCTCTCGCTCGCTCACTCGTTTACTATCTGTTTCTCATTCTCTATCTGTATCTCAAACATGACTTTCAAATTTACTGAAAGCCATAGATTTTGGCTTACGGCTAGGAAGTCGTTCCATGCATTTTTCAATGCCAACTGCAGTTTTAATTAAACAACAAATAATAATTTTTCCATGGCACAAGCCCGAATGTGGTGTCTGAGTATGTGTTTGTGTGTGTGTAAATCTTTATGTTTCTATTGATATATACTGCAAAATGTTCATTTCCCCCCAATGTCATTCAATCTGACATTCCATATAAATTTGGTTTTGCTTTTTGCATAAAGAATTTCATTTATAAAACTTTCTTATTTACTTTGTTAGCTTAAAAAGAATAAAGCAAAACCAATAAGAAAACAAAAAGACAGTAAAATAAATTTTAAAATTAAAAGCAGAGGCTCACTTATAATGTGTTTAACAAGGGGTTCATCTCCTAAGATAAAAAATAGATAAAACAGTTTTTTGCAATAATTTTAAGTGTGTTTTCTAGTTAAAGGTAAAACAATATTTCGACAAAAGTTCTTCTTAAAATAGTTAATTAGTCCTTAGTGCTTCTCGAATTGATTTGCAACATCTTAATAGTCTTTCATTGCAACTTCAGTGTTGTCGCTTACATTTAATTAATTAATTTATGTCCTTTTCAGTCCTTTTTTATTCTACTAGCACAAGTTTTAGCCTAAGTGCATGATAAATGCCAAACAACTTAGGCCAAGTCCTTTTGAAGACTTTTTACGAACCTCTTTAAGCCCCTTTTGATGCTTCCCTGCATGCCGTACTGTCTGTGTGTGTGTGTGTGTGTGTGTGTGTGTGTGTGTGGGCTACCCTTATGTTTTTTCTTTCTCAAATATTAATCATAGATCGATTTAATTACTTTTATGCCAAAACAAATCACAAATTTTAGATTAAAAAAAAAAATAAATCAATTTAAATCGAGCTAAATGGAATTTTAGTTATTTTTTTCAGTCCAATGGTAAGAACAACAAACCAATTCATTTTGGCAGCAAATTAACTAGATTTTGTAGACTTCAGACTCTTGCTAATGAAGCTAAAAATTATCTGACTTCATGCAGCACCTTGGCTGAACTGGTCTGAAGCAGGTGTGCATTGGGCGATAATGTTTGTAATTAATTTAATTTCTTTTATATTTTCATCTAGACTTTGTTGTAGTGTGTTGGCCAGGCGCTCCGCAATGCGCTAAATACTTTTCGTTACGGTCTTGTGACTTGGCGGAGCCGAGAAAATGAGAATTTTTATTTTTTTGCCGCCTCATTACCTACGTTTCGTATCTGAGATGATGATGTTGTTGTTGTTGTTTGTTTGTTGTGTTGTGTTGTTCGTTGTGCTTCATTTGCAGTTACTGTTGTGCTGGCCTTTGTAAAATCAGTTAACTCCTTTCTGCTAATTACTAAAGTTTTATTTTGCCATCCTTTTTTGGTGTGGCAATCTTGATGTTCGTGCCGGTATCCATGTCCATATGTTATAGTTACAGATACAAGTATACATTTGTATATGTATGAAGTGAGTATGCCGTAAACGGAAGGTTAATTAAAAGTCGTAAAAACTGTTGTTGTTGTTGGCCTGCACTCATTTTACGTGCCACTCTTCCTACTTCAGGCGAATGCACTGTCTGATATCACTTTGACAGCTGCAGCTCAAATGTCAAGTGCCAATTGAGTAAGGACACACACGCACACCACCACACCAGCACAACAGGACACCAGGACACCCGCACACCTATCCGCCCACATGATATGGTCTTTGGTGATTGACGAAAACAATAACAAGCTGTGAAGCACTTTCAGCCCCGGCACTCGAAACTTACTCCACGCTCCTGACTCCCGTCGGTCGGCCTGTTTGGCCTGATGCAAGTGCCAGGTAAAGGAAAAGCTAAAGTGCATCATGCTCAAGTTCACAAAAGGTAAATATTTTTACTTTAGTTATGAAATTGCCCTCCTCTTTGCTGTCGTTTGCCTGCCATCAGAATCAGAATCAATCAAGCGCTCAAATTTTAATCAGTTGGCCAACCAAAAACTGAAACTGAGATGTGGAGTACACCAAGATGGAGATGCCTGCAAGTATAGAGTACTTTGTTCATCAACTTTTCAAGTTTGATGCCAACAGCAGTTGCTGTTGCCAAAGATGGCTGCCACTATCACAAGCCGTTTGCCAAAGAACCGCAAATTACATGATGCCCAGGCCAAGGATACGTAGCAATCGCCTTGTCCTAGCTACCTTTCAGCCCATTTACCTTTACCGAAACCACCCAGTTTCTTCCATCGGTTCGCAAGGACTTCGCAATCAAGTGCTGGCGAATTTTGATGTTCTCTTATGCCAGATTGATGAACATGGCATACCCGAAGCAAAAGAGGGTATATAACAAGGACAAGGCGTCGCAACGTAAGCTCCTTGTTGCTGTTGTTGTTGCTTTATTTGTGCCTCTGTTGAAAAACAAATAACAATAATTATCTTGACAACAATTTCCGGTATTTGTGCTCAAGTCGAGCGCAACAAAAGGCAAAATGAAACTCAACTCAACTTCAGAGACGTGCCGTGCCCAAAGGAGAAACCAGTAGGTATCCTGCCCAAGCCAGTCCCGCTGGTTCGTGCCCATTGGGGGAGCATTCAGGCGGCACAGGTTTGAATATTTTCCAGCTCTTTCCTATCCCTCACCCTCCAAACGAATTGGGGTCCGCTCTGTGAGTTTGTGGTTGGGGCCGGCTTGTAATCATTGTCTGAGAATGTGTTTTTGTGGCCATTTATGGCCTGTACAATTTCTCATTATGTAGTTTCTCATTGGCAGCTCGTCGCAAAATCATCATGTCAGGAGTTGTTAAACTTTTGTAAATTTGATAAGCGACAACGATTGGGTCCAGGAATGGAATGGATTTGATAAGTCAAGTCAAAATGTCATTTTGTTCTCCTCAATCAGTTGAAATGCAAAAACCCTCCCAAAATCCCGTACAAGAGTATTAAATGTTAACTTAAGCGTGAAATTAAAACGTTAATTTCAACTTTTTCATATTGGTTTTGTGGCATATTTGATGGATATCGAAAAACGTTAATCGCATGAATGATGCATAAAAAGGGATTTACCTTTCGTCGATACAAATGTGACATTGTAGGCACATATTTTTCATTGGCTTAATTTTCTTTAATTATTAAACGCAATTAAAAAAGGTATAAAACAGTAGTTGCTCAAAGAAAAAAAAAGTCGCAATCCATAAAAACTCTCTTTAAGATAATAAACATATTATACAAAGTTGAAATTATCATTATTCTGATGAATTATAACGTCAATATAAAAGACTCTGTTATTTTTTTGATTTTTCAGTTTAAATTTTAGATTATTATTGAAACAAATTTTTAACACCATATACATTTTAACAACTCTTTTAGAACCCAATTTCAACGCATTGTTTTGGAAACCGAGAGGCAAATCTCAGTTGTTCAAACGCTTGCTTTTAGGATTTATGTAGCTAAAAGCCTTTCTGCATTAAAAAGTATTACTTTTTGTTTGGCATCAAAGCAGGCAACGTTTTAAATGCTATTAGGACTATCGACATCGACATCGACATAACTATCGATAGTTTTAGATCGATCTATCAGAGAATAAGAAGATTAAACTGATTTCACAAAGCTCTTCATTTGGCAATGCTTACAAATTTTAGACACTTGAAAAGAAACATTAAAATAAAGTAAGCCGTTGCATCATCTTTGGTTTACCAAGCAACAGGTAAATAAACTATTTCGAATTCGATAGACCATATTTTCCCATGGCACATGAGCACCTTGTTTCTCCTATTAAAAATATAGAAACATACACACACATAATCAATTACACACTTTGGTCCTGGTTTTAATACCATTCACTAGAAAGCTGTAGCGCTTTTCGGCTAAAACGCAAAATCGCCACTAACAAAAAATTAAGTCTCTTGAAGCTAGGTCAGGCGACTCAATTGGCTAAGATAATGATCTATGAAGCGACTCAAGTCAGCTGCCCCGATCCTGGGCCCACTTAATTAAAAATCTTTATTTTCTGGGCCAGCATTGAACTGTAAAAGTTCGCTGGTGAACCAATTTTGGGCTGTGAGGAACATTTTTTTTCATTCGTTTTATTCTTGTGAAATGCTAGTAAAGTGCTTGGGACTAACAAGCTGATCAAACAATTGTCCATTTCCTATGAAGAAATTTAGATACATCTTTGGCAGTTAATGAGAATTATACAAATATTTACCTTTTTGCATATAAAGTTTTAATTATATCCTCATACCAAAGAATACATTTCCAAGCAATTTCACTCAAACAATTTATGGTCTAAGAACTTCCTTTTGAGCTCACACACTAACATACAGGGATACCCGCACAGACACACACACACACACACATATATATATATACAGACAGACATTGGGCCAAATATTTTAATTTGTATTTATTTTAATGGTCCAACGCCCTTTGTTGTGCCATGTGCAAAAACCCACTTCAAAAGCGGCCATGACCAACACAGAAGAGGACCCTGTTCCTTCCCCCCCGCCAAAATGCCTACAGGGTGCAAAGGGATGCTGCTGCTGGAAATTCCTTTGAGCGGCATGGTCAAATGATTCTCGACTATTCTTTTAATGCTCGCCCCGATTCAACGCCTTAAGCTATGCACTAACTTTTGGCGGTTAACCTGAAACAAATACGAGAGCGAGAACGATTTTGCCCCAAAACAAATAGCCATAAGGATTTTCAACAAAACGCGCTACATACGGTTATATAATAAACTTTAATGGGCATGTTCATAATAATAAAATTTCATTAAATTGCCATGGCCAAAAAAAGGAGCTCGACGTTGGAGAGGAGGGATGGGACATAGGCAAATTTTTTGGTTAAAGGCGAAATGAAGACAAGTGGTCCACTTTAGAGTGTGCGGCATGTGTGAAGGACTTTGAAAGAGTCTCTCTACCCCTCTTCACCCCTTTTACATTTCTGTTTGCCGGAAGGAAGCTTGAAACAATTCAATTACATTGCATAATGGTTGCGTCCCCATGTCTGTATATAATAAAGTTTCATTTTATAGACCTGCCACCACGTCTGGGGAAGCTTTTGGCGTCGCCCAGTGCAGTCGTAGTCAGAGTCGGAGTCGCAACCGCAGCCACAGAAGCATAACTCCTTGTGTCTACTGTCCAACTGACCCTCGAATGTTGTTGCTATTACAATATTTTTTGAGAGATATTTTCACAAGTTTACAAGAGAATTTTGTGGCCAAAGCTTGCCCCTTGCTTGCCGCACACACAAAAATTCTTGCCCAGAACTTTTCCAATTGTTGTTGCTGTTGCTGTTGCTGCTGCGGCTGCTGCTGCTGTTGCTGCCATTGCTGCATTTGCAGCTGTCAAAAGAGGCGCACTAAACACTAAATAAAATTTTAGTTTTCAACTGCGTACGCACTCACATGGGAGCTTCGCATGTCCTTGGCCATTTGTACATACACACACACACACACACACACACCCATACATATGTTGGCCTTTTTTCTCTTTTCCGTCTCCCCTATCTGCTATCAGGCCTCCTTTTCGCCTCCTCGTTCTTGTCTTCCGCCATCTCCATCTCCTATCTCTCGTCTCCTCGTCCCTGTCCTCATCTTTATGTGTCCTGCTGTGCGACTCTGGCATATTGAACGAAGATTTATTGCAATGCCAGTGTGTCCAAGTGGAAATAAATCAAATAATTTTTCATGTGGAAAAATTTCAAGCAGAAAAAAAAACTGAAAATTAACACACCAAAAAAAAACGCTTGCAAGTTAACATTGTCATGTCAAAGTTTATATACTCTTACCAAAGATAGTTTTTTTTTCCAAGCAATCATTGCATTGACAAAATAAGAAATTCACATAGCTGGATTACGATCAATCGATGGCAATTCCATAGGATAGACAATCATGATCTGTATTATTATGTGCAAGCGATCTGAACAAACTAAACAACTAGATATAGTCCTGAGAGACTTGTTTCCCCAACATCATTTCATTGTCAATTCCAAAGACAATGACACATTTGTTGTGTCTAAAAGAAAGAGTATTTAAGATGTCGAAACGGCTCTAAGTTCTGGCCCAAAATGAGTAAAAATGTTTCGTGTAATTTACACGGACCTTATGTTGATTACGTAAATGTAGGTATAGGAGTGTGTGTGTATATATGTATGACTCTGTGGCAGGGATGTATGTATGCATGTGACTCTCTACTCGGACAACAGCAAGGAAGAGCAACAACAACTGCAAACGCTGCATATGCATGAGGCGAAGGGCCGCAGGATTCTGAACTTTAGATGGTGGGCCCAATGTATTTTTTTATATTAGGGCGTCCTCCGGCCGCAATGCCCAACTGTCATTGTCCAGAAATTAACAAATACATACATACACGAAAGAAGAGGCGGACTTTGGGTGAGCCTTGCAAGGTAAAAAATGAAAAAAAAGAAGGAAATTGGAAAGAAAAATTTTGCATTTCCTCGTGCTAATGTATGTTAATTACAGGGGGATTTTCCATGCGGAGGATTTGCATTTTAATTTATGCACCGAAAAATTTTGCAAAAAGAAAGAGAACGAAGAAAAGCGAATGAGGCAGCAGCAATGGCGGCTCGGGTAAAGTAGTTAAAAGAGGAAAACAAAAGGAAAGACCAAAAGTAAAACGTAAATAGCGAAAAACGAGCAGCAAAATAAATGGCCCAAATGAGAAGTTACACTGACGCAATTTGTATACGTCATAGGTGAGTGTGCATGTGTGTGTGAGAGTAAGTATGAGTGTGTGTGAGCGCCATGAGGCGGTGCAGCGGAAACTACCGAAATCCTATTTTTGGAGGCAGAAAACTTCACTTTGGAACTTAACTTTTACCTTTTAAATAGAACAGAAAACTTTAGGCTAAAAAATGTCCAAATTTTATTTTTACGATACGTTTATTTTAATATAAGACGAATTTTAGAAAACCTCAACTTCACTAAAGGAACAGATTTCCAGCGTCCTTCACTCGTGTAAATCCTGAAATATTTCACAGGATAACATCATGTCATCCTGATGAAGTTTATTGAAATAGGTGAATAATTTAAACTATTTGTTTAGGGTTAAATAGGAAAACATCGTTCTATCTATGCATGATTGTATTAATCTTTTTCCTAAAACTATAACTGGGGAAACGACAGCTAAAAGAACTTAAAAAGTCAGTTTTTATTTGAAAACTTTTAACTTTGAAGCCGTTTTACACCGCAAATATATATTTAGTTTACTATTATAACATAAGAAACTTGTTGATATTTGATTGCCCGTCAAATGGAATATTTTATGTTCATATCAGACTGAGCCAAGTTTAACGGTTTTGACCATTTTTAATGTTTAGAAACATTAAAATCAGGGGTATATTTTCTATGGAAGCTAACCAATCATAGTTTATAAGGATCAGCAATTAACAAGTATCACAAATACTTCAAAAGTGATTTTAGTATTTCAGTTTGGAAATTCATTGCATAAAGGAAATGTCAGAGTTAAAGCTATTTGGGACAACTTTTAACTAAGAGAATTTACCTGGACAGAGAGCAAGATAATTTAATGTAAAACAATTAACAGTTAACAAATAGTTTCACTTACGCTTAAGTTGTAAACCTTTTTATAGCCTTAAGTTTGTTAGCATTTTCGGTTCAATTCGAACAATAACGAAACTTCTACACTAACTTATAAAGCATGTGAAATTAAATCATCTGGCCGTTTGGAAATTCTCATTTGTTGGTTAGTGTAGTAATTATACTTTCTAGTAGTTATGTGAATATTTAATTGTTGGCATTAATTTTTGAGCTAACGCAATCATTTTGAAGCGATGCTTAAGTTTAATCAATACGAAACCCAAAACCCACACACAAATAGGCAAACTCCTTGACTAGCTTGAATTTAATTATTGTCTAATGTGTGTTGGTTGCCCTCAATGAGCTCAAAGTTTCACTCACCTACTTAACGCTGCAGCGAACAGAACAGAACAGAACGGAGCGACAAGGGGCAGGGCTCGGGCTTGGGGGATTGGGTAGAGGTAGGACTAAAACCAAGGAATCTCCATGGCTGTTCAGTTAAATTAATACAAAGCCCGTGTACACGGACTAATGCTAAGTAGATACGAATACAAACAACTATGGTACGATTGGCGAGAGAGAGAGAGAGAGAAGAGTGTCAGAGGTGGAAGGGAGTTTTAGTAGGCAGAGAGGGCTTAAGCTAAGCGGGGGAGATGGAAATATAAAGGCAAAAGCAACGGCATCCCAGTGAATGAGTGAGTCTTGGAAAGCGAGTGTGAGTACAAGTGCGTATGTGTTGGTTAAGCGTCTTACTTAAGTATTTATGTATTTACATTGCGAATATTTAATGGAGATATGCGACGGATTACAACAACTTGTAGGCGCCTACCACACAGGGGAGGCAATGTCTAAGCCCAACGCGTGTGTGTGTCCCCCTGCCTTCACCTGCCTCTCACTCTGTGTGTGTGAGTGTGTTTCAGAAAAAAAATTCCTCAGGTAGGTGAAAGAGAATATTTAAGCATTGTAAGTAACAAGTTTTATTTTCACTTTAATAAGTATTGCATTATCAAAGGAACGCTCTGTGAGGGATAGTTGCAGAGAGACAACATCTCATCTAATAAGCTAAAAGCCCTGTCTGGATGTCTCAGTCTTAGGCTTAAGAATATTCAAACGTCACCAACAGTCAGCAAAGGGATAGGGAATATTTAGGAGCATATATATTTATCTACATTCAAGAAAAAAAAGCAATTCTTCACTTTATTGAGCGACAAAACGAGAATTGAAGTCAAACAATCCGTCCAGGAAACATCCAAGGTGGCCCATAGCTGATTCCGAAACCGAAATGGACCTTTATATGCGGCAACACAGAGCATTTGAGCATTACTTCCCATTTGCCGATCCAACTCCTGGCCCATTATGAGTGTCCCTGCTGTGATCGTTTCTTTTTTAAGGCAACAATGTTATCGTCTTGGCCCACTAATAAATGTTAATGAATTTTAATGACTGCACTAAAACATAGAAAAAACAAAGAGTAAGAAACCAAAGGCCAGTCTCACTGCGGTTAGTACGAAATGTGGATACACTTACAAAATTCGATATTTAACAATTCCAGCGAAAAGGCAAGCCGAAATATTGCCCTTTAACTAATTACTCTTGAAGTAAATTCATAAATTTTACTAAACTTTCTCTGGGTAAATAGTTTACCAGGGCCGAAAGCATCAAAAAGATGTTTGAATCTTGTAAAGCAAAACTTGCAAGCAAAATGTATTAACGCGTTTGTGTGGAAGGGTATAAAAAAACAAACTGCAATCAAGTTTTATCTACTCGACCACATTGAAACTCAGCGCTAATGATGCCAAACAACCGCTGGGGAAATGCAAATACCAACACACACTCTCTCACACACACACACATACACACATATATATATATATATACAGAGAAGTTTTCACACAAATTACTGGCCACATAAAAATGCGCAAGTTTGTAAGCCATTTTGCCCATTTTCGCCAACCATTTGTCGCATTTCGTTTAGCCTTTTATTTATTTGCACTAATTTTAAGTGTCAACTGCATTGTTTCTGCTTTTTTTCCCCCCATCTTTGTTATTAACAACAGCATAATCATAGCTGCAAGTTGGTTTTTCTTTCCCCACGCAATCCTCCAAGGGTTCTAATTAAGTGCATTTACTCTAATGAGCAAAAATGGCAGAAGCAGCAGGCGGAACCAGTACCAGGACCAAAACCAGCATCAGCAGTTGCAGGAGTGGCGACAAAAACTGTCACAGTTCCGTGAACGAAGCGACCGTGCGTGAAAACTGACCTCCAGCACTTTACAGTGAGGCGAGTTTGCGGTTTATTTTCTTTATTTCTTTTTTTTTCTTGGTTCTCTGTGACCTCATTTTGGGGGATTCCGTTTTTTCTGTTCACCAAAAATGTCATAAATGGACAACAAGAACGAGGGGCTTGTTTCTGTCCCTCTCTCTCTCTCTCTCTCTCTCTCTCTCTCTCTCTCTCTCTCTCTGTCACACACATCTGTGTCTTCATCTGAGTTGGTCATCCATTTGTCTATGCAAAATTTGTCCCGCTCATTAGTGCAATTTGCATGCATGATGGCAAATATAGCTTTAGCCTGACCATCAACCATTCATCTGTGTGTATCTCTTCTATCCAGTTGGATACAGATACAGACACGAGTGCAGTTGCAGTTTCACTTACTACGTTCATCAAAAATTTCCAGAGCCGCAAAGAGCCGGAGGAGAAGTGGCGCAGACACAACAAAGACAAATTCAAATATGTATACTTGAATTTTTGGAATTGCCGCACAATAAGCGAGGATTGGGGTGGGTGGGGTTCGGGTTGGCCATCTCATTCCATCATAGTCAGATTCGGCGACACTAAGTAAACAAAATGCTGCTGCAGCTGTGCCAAAAAGGATAACAGTACGACACTTGAAGCCCATTTGTAGGTAGGGGAAAGGGGGTAAATATGCAAATGTCGGCCTGTGGCCAAAACTCACATGTCCTCTACCCCACCCCCTGCTCACACCATACATGCAGATAAAACACAAAACTTTCCGAATTAGTGGCTGGAAAAAAAGTAGATAGAGAGAATTGGAACTAGCAGCAACAATAAAATGTTTAGGACCCCACCCCACCACACACAGACATACATACACATTTTTCTAAAAAAAAAATAAAAACCAAATTCATTTTCAATTAAGGATTTTTCTGCATATATCGACAGAAATGTCCTGTGCCTAATGCTTTCCTCTCATTCAATCGAAAAACATTTGAAATGCTAAATAAATTACGCAGACCATATCGATTTATACATATGTATATATAAAATGTATATAGTATATGTGTGTGTGTGTGTGTGTGCATATAGTTTTTTGCCAATTTACAGTGGCTGCTGTTGACACTCGCTGGCCGTATTGGTATTGCCATTGGCCGGGTGTCAGAATGTGGTCAAAATGCCAATTGCAAAACAATTGCATTTTGGTTACTTTGCTGTTAAATCCGGAATTTCGATGGCAGGCAACTAACCAACATGGCAACGGCTTCCGTTGACATTATTGGTTGGTTTAGCTGGGTATGAGTTTGGTCTAAGCAATTGCATGGGGGATGAGAAAGGAGACATTGGTGCCCATGCTAAAGGGGATGATTCAAAGACAATAAAACGCTGCTGGCTTTCGGTTAAAAGCAAAATATTGTTCCAAATGGAAAACGAGGCTCTTCTCAATATATCTCTACATACATACATAAATCCTATCCAACTTGATTTTCTGTAGTTACGATGCCAGGCGACAACTAGTTTAGCCATATACACATACATAAAATATGTCGATGTATGCCTTATGCATGTGTGTGTGTGTGTGTGTGTGTACATATCTACGCCCCGTAGAATAACCGAAAAAGCAATTAAATTGTACACTTTGCAAATGCAGCAGCTAAAAGCAATAGCAACAGCAACAAAAGGACACCAAAGGCATCAAGCAACAATATTATAACATTTGCAAACTCCTACAAAAATACAGAGAGAGCCCAAGTCTAAATGTCCTCACCACGAATTCCCCATGCCCTGACAATCGATTGGTGTTCCATCGATTTTAATAAATCTAATCGTCAAAGGAGTCCCTTAATTTTCATCACAGCCTTGTAAATTTAATACTTAAATTACTTTTTTCCTTATTAACCCTTTTATGACAGAAATACGAAAAATATTTACAATTTTCATGAAAACCGTTTAAAACCATTTCAAGTTGTTTGTCATCGTGTGTTGTATGGACTTGTGTTTTGTGGCAAAATTTCTAACCAAAATGAATATAGCCTTCTGCAGGGATACTGCAAAAAACTGCACACACATACACACATTCCCATGCAGGACTTTTTTGGACAACATTCATGTGAGTGACAGTCTGACATGCAAATACGTTTAATTTCAAAAACTAAACTAATAAAAGCATCGCTGTCACTGCACTTCTGCTGTTCCGATTCTCTCCTCGTCGTTTCTTTTTTATTTTGTTTTTGTTTTTTTGTGTTAAAAGCAGAATAAGCAATCAAAATGAATATTGCGAAATTCGAAAAACTAATGCAAATATGTGTAGAGCAACAAAAAAATAAATTATGACCAGTCTGAACACACACCCATACTCAATTAATATTGATGTTATATGCAATATAAAGAAACTTTTTAAACATTCTAAGCATTTACACCGTCTCAATTGTTAAGGTTCTTACTTAAGATAATGAAAATTGAAAGCAACAAGATTCAAAATATCTAATAACTTAATCTAATAGAAACAGAATCAAAATGGATGATATCAGCATGCAAAAACCTTTTAAAATACCGTATTACTAAATTTAAATGCTGATTTTGTTCATTTTTGAAGAAGCAATTTAGTAAACAAAAACTTAAGAAACAAATTTAGGATATACGAAACAATAGAAAAAGCAAAAATAAATAAATAAATGAGGAGATAAAAAATAAATCCTATGATATTTGCTATACATCGATCAGATGAGACCGAAACCCTGAGTATGTTGTATGGCCTGTTGTAGTTTGTGTTTAAGAATCGCTTTAGTCTTATAGCGAGGCAGATCCAACAGATGAAAGCAGGTGTGAGCCACAGGCAAGAATTGATCGTCGTAGGTGGGTTGGATTCTAATCTACAAAGAAATCCGTAATCGATTATTCGATCGATATTATCGATTCACCAACCTTAATGGCCCTCATGCCCTCAATAGGTATGCGATCGCTACTAGTCAAAAAGATTAGGAAATTTCTCTTCTCCTCTTCGGACAGTTCGTGGAAAACGCTCCAAAACCATTTGATCTAAAATTAAATATATTACGAACTGATTAAGACTCGGACTAAATGCTTACCGTTTTATCGGCAGGTGAATAGTCTCCAGCGTATTTGCAATTATTCTGGAATTCTTGCCAATCGTAATCATCCGTTCCCACCACCACAGCCATTAGCTCCTCGGGCTGGAAGCTCTGTATAGCACGACCCGAACATACTTTCATGAAACCCTCGTGGAAGGCCTCGTATTGCCGTTTCACGCTTTTGTTAAACACAAAATCCACATAGAGATCCACAAACTCATCTCTATTTTCCAATGTGACTGAAATCTGGTTACCATTTGGTAGAAGGTTTATTGTCTCCAGCTGTCCAAAGACATTTTTGGACTTTTCAAACGTTAAACCAAAAGTATCTTCAAAGCCATCTCCATTGTAGTCCAACAGAGCCTGCATCGAGTTGCCTTCTGTCGGCAACAACTCCCGCAAATCACTCAGATCCACATTTCTGCCAAGAAGCTTCTTATACATAGCCAATGGAAATGCCAGATTGATGATGGTAGAATTATAAACGGCCAGACCATAGATCACTCCCAGCAGATAGAACTCATTCTCGTTCTCAAAAGTCAAGTCGGCAAACCATAGCAGGCGAGATTCTTCCAATAACTTAAACATGCCGAACTTCGGATGAAATATTTCCTTTAGCAGCAGCATAAAAAACTCTCTGCGCACCCCACCGCCATCGTCAGCCTCCTCACCACGAAATCCGATAGAAAGCGGCTTCTTGAGATCGTTGGCTCTAATTTTGCATTTTTTTCGCAATTCTTTTAGCGAATCCTGTACAAGGTTCTCCCGTCTCACATGTAACGAAAGTTCATATTCAAAAGATGCAAAAGTTGTAAAATTTAAAGACGCGCTATTAATCGCACATTGCAACTGCCAAGATTGATCAGCCTCGAGCATTTTGGATTTGGCCGATGTATCCATTAGGAATGGAAAATTGCATATATTAAAGAGATTTTCGTCCAACATGGTACAGCATTCAAAATATTCCAACTTGATATCTACATAATCTGTAAGTCCATTCCAATAGAAAACCTCATTGTCCAATCGAACCATTCGTTCTGCGTTAATGATGAATAAATACTCAAGCAGCTTTAAAACTACTTTCAATTCGTAATTATATGGCAACAACTGGCAGCAGGGGAATGAGTGGCAGTGAAATTGAATGTCTAGAAGTCAGAGGTTTGGCCTTACCATTTGAGACCTTAAGAAGTTAATTCCCATCTTCTCGCCTACTATATGCATGACCACATGAAGGAAATTGGTCACCAGGTTTTCATAGTAATCCTTTGGCATTTGGCTCCACCATTTCTTTAGAACTTTGCTGGGATACTCAGACAATTCGATAATGGCTTTGGCAAAGGGCACGTGGAGGGTCTTATAGCGGGCGAAATCGACGAATTCGTGATACAGTGGCAGAATTAAATACACTCTCATACTTTCGACATCCGGCGGCGTCTTCACCAGGGAAGGAATCAGCTCTTTGGTTAAGCACTGCCAGATCTAAAATACACAGAGATTGCTCACTATCGGATAATTTGTGCTCTTCGAATAACTTACTAGTGTCCGCTTGTGTTCGTCGCTGTCTAAATCTTGGAGATTACCAAAAGCCACCTGAGCTTCCTTTATATTCAATCCATTATTTTCTATTGAACAATTAAAATGCTGCGTCAATAGAAAGGACCCGCTAAGACAACATTGGCTTTCTAACACATCGAGCAAGTCCTCGAAAAAACGACTGGATATCTCTGCCGTCAAAGTGAGAATCTGGGTTTCTGGGGTTCTGTGAATACAACAAATGGTTATTAATAGGATCTCATGTCGAGAACGAAGAATTCGCGACACTTACATATGGTTACGCAAATCCACAGATGGAACGTTATCCGCAAACAATGTCGTCGACACTATGGAGAGTAGGGCTCCGGCAAATAGCTGGTGTATAACCACACCATCGCTATCCGGGGCCATTTCGGGTAACCAGGGGCCAATGATTACCTGGGCGAGTGTCCCCCCGCTATCTGAATGACCAAAACTATACACCAGACCGGAGGAAGCTACATAGGCCAAAGTTTGATGTTTGCCGCAAGCCACTTGGGTAACCGTACTGTTCACCAGTTCCATTACTTTTCGTGGCACCAACTCATTCGAACGAGAATTGTGCCCCAACTGGCCATTGGCAGCAGAGCCACAAGTAAACACGCCACCTTCGTTGGTCAGGAAGACAGAAAACTCATCACCACAGGCCACAAATCGGACGCCGTGTGCACGAAGTATTTCAAGCTGAGTGGGATACGCACGATTTGACTCATCAGCGAGTCCCAGTTGACCGCAATTGTTGCGTCCCCAGCCAAATACAGCGCTGGATTTGGAGATCAGGAAGGAATGATTGCCGCCACACGCAATCGCTGAGATGGGAATGCCGAGAATCGAAGTCAAAAGCGTCGGATACGTGCAGTGGGTTAACTCGTCCGGTTCGCTCACACCCAGCTGGCCATAGCAATTGGAACCCCAAGAGTATAGCTTACCACATCTAGTGAGAGCCAAACTATGTTGGTTACCACATGCAATCTGTACCACGATCTCACGTTCAAGAGTACGCAGAATTTTGGGCGTGTGAATAAATTGCTTATCCATGGAATGACCAAGTTGGCCGCAATCGTTTTCACCCCAGCTCAGCACCTTTCCCTGGTGAGTTAGAACCATTGAGTGCCGGCTGCCGCAAGCTATGCCAACGACATACTCCCGAAGATTGGGTAGTAAGCCAAATGGAGACATACGTAACCTCTTACGCGTGTTATACGTATGCGAGTGATCGTTGTTGCCGCACTCGTATACCTTGCCATCGGCGGTGAGAAATAATGTGTGCTGTTCTCCAAATGCAATTTGTCGCACTGGTTCATCCGGCCTCCAAGGTATTTGTCTCGGTGCATCCGTCATACCATCCCCGTTCATGCCCAGGTGGTCACTTGAGTCATGGCCCCAACAATATAAATCCATTTTATTTTTTTTAACGATATGATTCCTGTTTCTCCGTATAGCATGAAGTAATCGAATCTCTGAGAAAACCGTTGTCCCTTATTTATCGGCCTACTTTTCTTTTTGTCAAAGTGCAAATTTGCAAAGACAATTAATCTGAGCAACCGATAACCATAATAGAACGATTGATTATACCCAGCGTAATTACACCCGTTATATTCTTGTTGTTGCGTTGTTTTGAGTTCGAGTGTTTAACTTTTTTTTTCTAAATCAGCCATTGTGGCAACGCCAATATCATCTTTTACCAACATTGGCCTTGAATTTTTGGCATTTTTACGTTTTTCAACATTGACATCTACAGTACCTACATATGTACTTCTGTTTAAATTTGCGTCTTGCTATCAAAAGTCAGCGGTTCCCTTTTGTGCGTTTTTTAAAAGATAATAATACATGTTTATAAATTGTTAGGGGGTTACCTTATAAATAAGGTAAATAAATTAATTAATTAATTAATAAATTTTCCATTTTATAAATATATTGGCAGAGTTACAAAAGTACATTATTTATGTGTACATAAACTTGTAATTTTGTTTAGCAAAATGAGTGGAAAAGGCTCTGCGGATATAAGTACCAAAAAGAAAACTATCAGCTTGGAGACAAAATTAGATATTCTGCGTCGGCTTAATAAGGAAGAAAAGGCCATTAGAAGCTCAAACAATAACCCGTGCTTTGATGATCAAAATGGAGTCATTGCTTTCCATTTGGATTGAAAATCAAGTTGCGCAGAAAATACCATTAGGTAAAATGGTAAATCAGACAAAAGCAAAAAGCTTATTTGATGACATCAAAAGTAAAGCTAGCGCTGATATAACTGCTGCAGAACAATACCCGACAGAGGTAAAAGAATTAATTCATAAAGGTGGCTATGAGCTGAAACAAGTCTTTAATGTTGACGAGACTGGTTTATTTTGGAAACGACTACCTAACAGAACTTTTGTATCTAAGACAGAAAAATCTGCGTCAGGATATAAAGCTAGCAAGGATAGACTGACCTTTCTTCTTGGTGGTAATGCAAATGGTGATTTCAAATCCAAACCTTTATTCATTTACCAGTCAGAAAATCTAAGAAAGGTTGTTCTAAGAATCTGCTTCCTGTCCACTGGCGAGCAAACAAAAAAGCATGGATGAGAGCAGCACTATTTCAAACTGGGTTTCGACATGTGCTATTCCAGAAATTAAAGCTTATTGCGAAAAGGAAAACCTAAACTTCAAGGCTTTTGTTCTAATAGACAACGCTCCTGGCCACCCATGTTCTTGATGAGTTGTCAGAAAATGTGAAATTTGTATTTTTGTAATACGACAGCAGGTATTCAGCCAATGGATCAGGGAGTAATATCGACATTTAAAAGCTGTTACCTTCCACGAACATTTAATCTTCTTTTAAGTGAGACTAATGGGCAAGATAAGCCAACCATGCTAGAGTTTTGGAAAAAGTTTAACATTTTAAAAGCCATAAAAATTATTTCCGATTCGTGGGAGGAGGTTAAAGCCTCTTGTATCAATGGTGTTTTGCGTAAAATATGGCCTAAATGTGTTTACCGAAATACGCTGCAGAAGTTGATGGTACACCAGCTGTTTGCCGTGAAATTTCTAATTTGGCTCGAGAGACTAGTTTTAAAGGTATGCAGGATACTGACATAAAAGAATTGCCAACCTCGCACAATCAAGAATTCTCGAATAAAGAACTTTTGGAACTGGATCGTGGATAGTGACGGTTTAGTAGAAATTTTCGAAAAACAGTGTTTAACCTCTAAACAAATTTTAAAAGCGATGGGCTTGATTGACAAAACAATGGAGATTTTTATAAAACACGATCCTGACAATGACAGAAGTTTTAAGGGTTAATCCCAGGCGGTAGCTACAAACATCAACTGCTACCAAGAAATTTATTTAAATTTAAAAAAAAAAACGGTTCAGCAAACAAATGGACAAGTTTTTGAACAAAGCCACTAAAATCTCATAGAGATAAACTTGTTGAATAGGTTATTTTAATTTAATGGAAACAATTTTGTTTTGTTCAATGAATGAATGCAATAAAATTTTTAAATGTTTACTTTGTTCAATTTTCTTTTTAGAAATTAGTATTTTCATGGCCCCATGGAACCTATCTTTGATCTTTCCATGGTTGGCTATAGAAAATCTTAATTCACTTTGCGTCGTTTCAGCTTGCGTCGTGTTTTTTTGGAACGTAACCCCGACGCAAAGCGGGGTTTTGGTTTATAAGATTTTTTCAATTCAAATTTTGTGGATCATGAATACAGAATTATTTTGCAACTTGCAGAAGGCACACCAATTTAACGCAATAAATACCTATAACAAGTAATTGGCAATCCCTCATCAGATGGGTATTTAATTCAATATAGCCATCATCATCGATAAGCGATGAGTGACAGTCACTTGAGCCCATTTGTTAGAGGTGACAAAAAAGGCCACTTAAAACTCCAAGTCGGAAAATTGCTGGACATTCTCCAAAAAGTTGCAAATGCTGGAATCACTTTATTTAAAATTGACCCTACGTAAGTCCATTAGGCATAGTAGACTTCTTAGGCAATCTCCTTTTGCATATGTGAAAATAGAAATAACTAAACTACAAACATGTAGATACACATGTAGATGTAAAACCTGCGGAAAAGCCCCTTCCCCGTAAAAAAGCGAACGTGATTTTCCGACAACAATACTCGCGGGTCATATGAGCTAACAAGCATACACAGATATGTAGATATGTATATTTGTGTATAGTATATGCCATTAAAATCGGCAACAAAAGAAATCGCACATTTCAGCGTTTTGAATTTGTAAAAGGATATTTTTCACATTATAATAAGAAATGAGGCTGAAGACGCGCAGCGCATGTTTTGGCCAGAAATTCGCCATATTCTGCTAACCACCCAATTTTTGGCAGCCACTTGAACATGCAGAACAGCTGAATAACCATATAAACACAAATAATAAAATCGACAATTCGGCAAGAGGCGCACACAGCCATAGATATCATGTGTGTGCGTGTGTGTGTGTGTGTGTGTGTAACTGGGTGTGCGTGTGTGCATAACCGCAAATGTACTGGCAACAAAACGTGCGGCGATTTCATAAAAAGTCCAATGAAAACTCTCAAAGGAAAAGGAGTTAATTTTCTTTTGCACAGACAGACCGAGAAATTGAGGCACAGACTGTATGCGGCCTTTAAAGAAGACTACACGACGCCACTAGCATGATCTCAGCACCGAAAAAAATGTGCCATAAAAAAAATTCTTTGCCAAAGGACTCTCAGCAGTTGCCACAGTTAAAAGAAAAGCTGCAAATATGTATGATGGCACAGGCAAAACGACAAGTTAATAGTGAAACAAGTAAAAGCCGAGAATAACAATGAAAAAAGTTACGATTATGTAAGCTTTGCCAGAGTAACGAATCAATTTTCCAAATCTTCAATGGAATAGCTTAACCTAAAACAGACTTTCCATTAGTCTTTTTTACTCTCTTTGATGGCAAGCACATCAAATGCGGCAAATAGCAGCAACTATATTTATATTCTCAATTCTAATAGTTGTGGTGAGAACTGGCAAACAGCTGAGATACGAAACAAGAATCGAAAGATCATCCGGGCAGCCGCTAAGAATACAGCCAAGAGTTTGGCATGGCAAAGTTACTCCAAATGGAATTCTTGGTGGATTTGCCGTACAGATATTTTATGTGGAAAAACTCATTTGTACGGGCACTCTATTGAGTCGGCGGCATTTTATATCAGCTGCCCATTGTTTTGAGAACTTGGAACTTGGCAATCTTCATGTGGTTGCCGGTGAGACGTTGCAACGAGAAGAATTTCCACCCTCGCGGAGAAAGAATTTCCTTGTGAAACTGAAAATTCATCCCGATTTCAGTAAGTTCAAATTCATTGCTGACATTGCAGTAGCCAAGACCAAGCTGGTAATGAAGAGTAAATACATTGGCTATGCTGGCATCTGCTCGGTGCGACTTTTTCCCACAGATAAAGTCACTGTGGCCGGTTGGGGAGTTAGCGACCATAAAAATCAAACTGCACGAAATCCTCTAAGAACCATGAGAATTTCGATTGTTTCAAAAGTGGAATGCGAGAAAAAGCTCAACAAAATAATGCCTGCAAATGTACTGTGCGCCTCCGCCTATAATGGGCAAACGCTTTGCTCAGGAGACTCTGGCGGGCCATTGATCTTCCGGGACCAGGTGTGCGGTGTCAGCACATGGACCTGGAAGTGCGGCGAAGACAAAAAGCCAGACGTCTACATGAGTGTCTTGTACTATGCAAAGTTTATCAAAGCAACCATCAGGGAATTTGGGGATTAACTGAGCTGTAACAATTTGTACAAATAAATTTGTAGACTCGTCTAAGTGCCTGTTTTAGAATATCGTAAAGTGTCGTTCGACAAGTGCCCATGTAGATAGCGAATATCGTAGGTTTCTGTTCTACAATACGACAAACTCGTAGTTTGAGTTTGCTCTTCACGCTTATCACATCACGTGCTTGGGGCGAAGACGCTCTCTCTGTAATTTCTCTCATTGCAGCTCAGGAAAGCAAAAAAAAAAAAAAAAACAGTGAAAATACAAATACGTATCTCATTAGCTCATGGCTTTGCTCCACTGGCTGCACTACAATTTTCACACAGACAACATTTTATGTCGTTTATCAGTCTCTGGGCTCTCTCTTTGGGCTGTTTCTCTGCTTATTGCGCTTTGTCACCAGCGCTACTAATGCTGACGCTAACAACCAACGCCCCCCGACACCGATTCCCTCCCCGTTCTACCAACCCACCCATTTACCGCTCTCCACAAAGTGATTCCCATTGTGGTTGGTGCTCTTAAAAGATACAAACATAGTTCCCGGCAACAATTGTGATGTGGCTGGGCACTTTCAGTGCACGTTTGATTCTCAACGCGAGTGTGACGATCGCTCATAGCAGAAACTTAGCTTCTTTGCAGCTCCTAAAGGCCCTATCAGACGGTATCCGCGTGCGTATTGCGGTTTGTGTATCGCTGAATCTGTGAATCTGTGTCAGTGCGAGTGCGTGAAAAATCAATTTAGTTTGCATAAACCTTTCACAGTCTCAATATGAGGGAAATTGTGCATTTACAGGCTGGCCAGTGTGGCAATCAAATCGGTTCAAAGGTGCGTATAATTGATATGCAATTAGTGTCCCATATTCAAGAGCTCTGTGCAAATTATTTCCTTGTAGATGCGAGTACTCGTTTCTCAATCGCTTTCCTAACCTCACATGTTTAATTATAAAACAGAATGAGAAAATAGAATGAAATTTTCTTGGCACACTCTCTACCCATCCACCTACCTATCTCTCTCTCTCTCTCTCTCTCTCTCTCTCTCTCTGTCTGTTAACTATCTGATTTGTTCTCTCTCATTCTTTTCCTCGCTCTCTCTCTCTTTCGTCACTCGCTCCCTCTCTGTGTTTGCTTTTGCTGTTTC
Source organism: Drosophila nebulosa (assembly GCA_024703675.1). NCBI lineage: Eukaryota > Metazoa > Arthropoda > Insecta > Diptera > Drosophilidae > Drosophila > Drosophila nebulosa. Next base: position 4,959,939 of record JANFPS010000004.1, on the reverse strand, counting down.
TCTCTTTTCCACTTGATTTATTTTGCTGTTGTGATAAACAATTTCAAATGGGGGCGGCCTTAACTTTCTTCCCTCCAAAACTATAAAACTACAAATGGACCCGATGACTTAGAACAAGAAAGAAAAAAAAGCACATCAGCGAAATTTTATCTTATCAGCCTTTTATGTTTATCAGCAAGCACGCAAATATTTCACAAATTTGTAGCTTTAGTCTGTCATGAAAGGTTTCAGTGCCACAAAATGGAATCATAGCCAAATTCGGACTTCATGTGTAGGCATATCGATTTCAAAGTCAGGTGTAAACAATTAGCTAGATATCACCTCTATATGTAGTATAGTTATATGTATATCCAACTCTCATAGCAACAAACCCCTTATGGCTCAGGGTAGCACTAAGTAATCTTATCAGTCCAACATGGTCATACAGTTCCCCTAATCCGAGAAAATAGAATCTGTGTACAGATTTAGTAGCGGAAGTAGTCGGAGACTTTTAATGAAGGTGACTAACATTCTTCTGGGAACCAGTTTTCCCTCTCGTGTGCCCTTTACAGTTGACTAAATTAACAACTCTCAAGGCATCATCAAAAGTCTATTTACCTCCTACTTCATGAGTAAATGCTATATCTGGCAGATTTTAATGTGGAGCAATAAAAAAAGAAAGAAAAGAAGCAACGCAAACGGGGTAAAACCTGTTCGGCTGTGCTCAACTTTATAATGAGTTTGCTTCATTTTTTGAGGAAAGACCTTGCCGCTACACGTACTTAGCAATTATCTGTATCTTGTAGCTATTGTATCTGACTTCTCGATTTCCTCATAAACTATGACATAGGCACAAAAAGAGATCGAACTTGGTTAGCTTTGTGCAAAAGCTATGAATTGATGCCGCCTGCCCTTATCAGCAGCAAATTTCTTGACTCTAATCAGTGAACTTGTTTACAACACCTTCAGCATAAGTGACAAAAGATAGCTAATAGTCCCAAAATAGAAATTACATAACGTTGTTTAGTTATTTTTTCAGTGGGACATTGATTAATATAGAGCCCATTCGCTATGAAAGAATAAATGGTCGAATCAACACAAATGCCCCTTAATGCTCAACGCTCGACTCTAAGTTAATTTAACCCATTTAAATTAACTCGCACAATTTGCCACGCCATGGAAAATTCAGTCATTGACATTTGACACAATTCGTACGATACCCTCTAGATAAATTATGAATGGGTATATTAAAATGGCGCTATCCATTAATCTGCTACCCTGTAGACTTAGACTATATTCACTTTGAAACACTTCACTTCACTTGTTCAGGTAAAGATATAAACATTTAAATGTAGCATCCTGAACTAGCATTCCACATTAATTAATGCATATTAATTAATAATCAGAGATTACAATTTTTCGGCAGGAAGTTTTTAAAAAGAGCAGATTTGTATCTTTGCCCTTTCATCAACTATTTCTGTATTCTCACTTATGTAAAGTACATCAGATAAGTAAACTGTAAAGCGAGATTAGAGCTTTATTTTAGATTTAATAACTATTGTATGCTTGAAAAAGTAATTTACTTTATAAAGGGTATCTTTAAGTCGAATATCGCCCACTAAATATATATTTGCCGTAAAGACTAAACTTTAATTACAATTCTTATTTTTATATGAATATCAACTACAAATAAAACAAATTACTAACTATTGCTTATCTTGCCTCTGTTGCCAATAAAGTTGGTCCTCTATATGAATTAGTTATGAAATAAGTTGAAATATGTGTGGAAAAAGAATTAATTTTCAGAGCTCTGGTTGTTTGTCACTTATTAAAAATAATGCTAATAATATCTTAAAAATAAATCGGATTACATTTTAAAGTAAATGCTTCATTATCTTGTTAGTTATATATGAAATATAAAATCAAGTTAATTGAATTAAATTGTTCTAATGCAAAATACGTTTTATAGGGTAGCTTTATGTCGACAGCCTGATCGGATATTTGTAATACTTTTCGCTCTTTCTTTTTGGTTTGCAATTCGGTTTTCTTACTGTTCAGATACTTTCCACATTCGTTTCCCAGGGCGATTTCCCCTACACGCTTCGCCACTTCATATTAATGCAAATCATAAACATATTTCAATGCTCTCATATTTTCAGCCTCGCCCCAATTCGTGGGCGCAATCTGCCGTTAATTAGCTGGCCCTCTGACAAAACAAAAGCCTCGCTTTTTATGCTACCCATTGTTCCCATCAATACAATCAAATAGTCGAGCTTGCATATTGGCGCAGAGTCGTATATCACATGGAATATATGGAGATACATACGTATAGAATTTGCCAGCATTGTTGGAGTCCTTTGTTAATTTAAACTTTATCTAAAAAAAAAGATGTATTATTTATGCAATTTGGTCAACATGGACGAACTTATCGAAGTCTATAGATTACAGAAACAAAATGCATTCATATAAGAAAAAAAATCTGTTTGTTGTTGCATTAATTTTTATAATAACATATTTTGTTGCCGACCATATTTATTTATTTGTGCAAGTTTTTTCCGTTGAAAAACATTTTGTACTTTAATTGAATGTCCTTTTCTGATTAATTGGCTGTCAGTGTAAATTATTGTTGCCAGCTAAAGCAAATAAATAAATAATAAATATGCAAAAGTAGCATAAAACTAAAAAAAACAATGCAAATCCAAAAAAGACTGGATATATTTAGAAAACACCGAAATCCGTATACCCTATCAAATGAGCTTATTTAATTTTGATTCAATTTTCAAAGTATTAAATTGAGTAAAGATACAAAACTTAATTTGACAATAAAGTTACGTTTTCAAAATACAGAATGGAAAAAGGTTAAAGTTAAGAATTCATTTTTTCTCCTAAACATACTCCCTTTTTCCTTCACGTGGATGTAGTCCTTTCACATTGTAATTAGTCACTTACTCTATTGCCAACTTTTCCTCAACACGAATAGACCCTTTTGCAAAAATATGTAGTTCGACAAAAAAGCTTGCAAAACAAATGCAGTAAACACTGAAATTTATGCACAGCATAAATGGATTTTTTATTATTTTCCTATGCGAAATTTTCGGAACTAATTGCTTTGCTGATAAACGAGAAACTGCGGGATATGGGCATAGATTAGCGAATTGTTGAAATATTTACTGCTAGTACACATAAATAAAAAGCTTTTAATTTGAATAAAATAAAAAATTAAACATAGTTACACATGTAAATTAAAAGACTTCAATGTCGCATTAAAGTAGATAGGTAATTTTTTTTTTTCACTCATTTTTATTCAATCAAATTGAATTTTCAATATGCTTGGCTTTTCCCGCTTTTAGCCTGGCTAAAATTGTTCACACATGGGGCAGGCATGAAATGCATGGATATGTTGCCTCTTTTATAGCCTGCAGCGAACGCTTTTTCATTATTTACATAAACCTAATTTTCCTTAAATCATTTTCTCTTTTTTTTTTCTGTGAACAATAACAAAGAAAACCTATTTACGACCTTAAAAAGGACAAGACATGAAGCAGAAAATACAAGAACAAAACAGAAAAGTGGAAAAAGTAAGACTGAAATTTATAGACGGAGCAGAGCGAGCATACCAAGCAAGCCACCAAGCAACAGACAATAAAATTAAAGACTAGGAAATACTATACACTCAGAAAAAATTGTGTCATTTTGACTAAAGGATGCTCTCGCATCTGAAAAAGTAAATAACTAAAGTTTTTATATGACAAAAATTAAATCCCAAAGATAGGGCTGGTAAATTCTCAAAATTTTTTCAAAATTCAAAATTTTTGGAATTGAAACACATTAATTGAAAAGGAGGAAATAAATTGGCCGCATATAATAAAAGAAAGCTCATATTCGTTGATCGGTCCATCTATAAGTTAGTGTTATTCTTTCATATGTGCTATTTGTCCGTTTGTTTTAGAAATGTCTTCGAAGCCTTCAAAGTCTTCCGCATTAAGAGCACATTCTATTCGTTTTCTATTTCTATTCTATTATATTCTATTTTGTTTGCAATTTTTTCGAGTGTTCAGTCGTTTAAGCCAGAGTCAGGAAAAAGAACAAACATGTCTTTTATAGCATGGCATGGCATGCAAATTTGCCCGCCTTTCGTTGGTTGGCCGCCTCAGGATACATTTATTTAGCTTATAATGGCGGAGCATCATCATTGCAGCGCCAAAAATAATGCAGAAAATTGAATTATCGATAGCGTTGGCTTTCGTTTGGCAACTATCGAGCCATAATTTCTTTACGCTTACACGATAGACGGGGAATTGCTTAGGTGTGTGTGTGTGTATTAATGTGTATGTGTAAGTGTGTGGGTGTGTGTATGTGTATGAACCTCGTGCTGTGCTGTATTCATAGGTAATGCGCCTGGTCGTATGCAAATGCAATTTTCATGTGGCTTTTAACAGTGTGGTGTCAGTGGTGATGGTTGCTTGTCGGTTGGATAAAGTAAAAACAAGCAATTGATAATTTAATTGGCATATTCACCATTCTGATATCCAGTTACGTATATTTCTCATAAGTGGAGATGCCTTCGTTGGGCGACCTACATGTTTATCTGTAAAATGTCTACTAAGACGTCATAAGCTAGAAATAATAAAGAAATGGTATCCATTTGCTTTAACCTTGGTTTTCATTATGCAAATGGCGTGTCTTTTGTCAATCGTAATTCGAATATAATTCGTCTTCTTTATGACAAAGTGTTCCCTACTAGACACTTTCTAGCTGGCTAGGTCGGGTCATTTTTATAAGGATATTTTGATTATTATATATTGTTTACTAATATCTTGGATAAGAAATATTTGGCTAGTCAATGTCTTATAAGTTAATCGAGTCGTAATACCAGGATAAGATACTGCATTTTGTATATCTCTAAGTCGTCTTCTTTCTGAAAGGTCCCCTTGCTGGAACCATTTTTTTTCGTTTTCCTATTTCGATTTTTTCCATTTCCAAATTGTTTTTAGCGGGGTGGATAACTTCCAATTGGCAGAACTATTGCTTCTGATTGGTCCAGGGGGGGAGCACGCGTATTACTCGTTTAAACCAAAATGTATTGATTCACAAGATTGATGTTGGAGACTTTGAAGGTGCAGAAACAGCAGAAATAGCTTAAGGAAGATATCAAAATCGAAAAACGCGTCCGATGGATATGCTAGAAAACACAAATACTGCCGGTCACTTTTCTCAGTGTGACTGTATGTGAACGTAAACCAATTCAATTTTGGATCCAATAAATTTCGGAATAGAATAGTCACTTATTAAAAGAACACCAGAGACACATTTTAAGCTAAGTTACCGGACTCTATCAAGCTTTGAGTCTAAAACAAATGTTAATTATAGTGGTTCTACCAAAAGAACAATTAAGACAAACACAAAAACAATCGAAAACTGGCAATTTTCTAGTTTCTAATACTAAATCATAAAATTAATAACCTTTAAATGATCATATAAGGAAATACATCCTAGATTAGCTATGTTTTAACTTAATGATTTGATCTTGAGAATGGCGTTCTTAGATTTATTTATTGGTCTCGCAATCAATTGCATATACAAATATTGGCAAACCAAAAGAGTTTATTGTTTCAAATAGTTGGCAGCATGTATTATCCTGGGCAAGGACTTGCTCAATAGAGATGCCCTCGAAACAATTACCGTGGCATGCACCAAGCCACAAATAATAAAAACAACACAAGCGTGGAAAAAAATCCATGGAAATGCCAAATTTTACGAAATATTTTTCAATTTACATAAAAATGCGTTTATGCATACCAAATAAGGTTTACACAAAAGCCACTCACACTGGCATATTCCCACACACACATACACACACATAGACAAAGAGAAAGAATCGCACATACTACATGCGGTCCATGGCCACCTTGCGCCTAGCGCTATGCAATACTCTATGAGTGGGAAAAAGGGTGAAGTTGATGATATGAAGAAGGAGACAGAGGTGGGGAACGCATAACCCCTACGGCCCGAAATGCTGCTTCGTTGCACAAACTGATTATGAATAAACAAAAGGGAATTTTTATAAATATTTTTCGCATACTCCGCTAGCATTTTGTTGAGCTTGATGGAATATAAAAATTACTTATTTATGTATATCTTTGTGCTTCGTTACGCTCTGCTTTGAGCTTGAACACCGCGCATGCAAATTGATGAAAAATGAAAAAGGAAAATGCGCATAAATATTAGAAAAACAGACACACGTTCATATATGTATGTACATATGAATGTAAATAGTATAACCATGTATGTATGTATGTATGTACATACATATATGTATTGTGTATTATTGTGTGAAAGGCTTTCTCGGCAGAGACAAAGACTCTTCGAGGTGTCCAATTTGGCCCGCATGCTACAGTTGTGGCCATGCATAAGCCGCTCGGAGCGGCTGAGGCGACAGGTTGGCCAGATGTGCAACGCCAGCAAATGGCTATTTGTTATTTATTTAACACTTTTAAAAAGCATTCCGCTCTTTTGCCCATTAATTTCTCATGTTGCTCTTAATGCCTCTGTCCTTTGTTCACTTCCTCTGCAGTCTGCCTTTTGGCCGCCTGCCCATGCCCTGACGAATCCTGGCCCATCGTTTTGTTTTTCGTTGTTTTATCTACTTTGGTAATTTTATATAATTGAAATAATATGCCAGAAATTTGTAATTGTTTTCCACTCCACTCCTCTTTTTTCTTTTGCACATTTCGAGCAGTTGTAATATGTTGCAATTTTGTAATCTCGTATTTACACAATAATATTTTAAATGTCCCAAGCTTAATAAATACCAGAACAAACCGCATTTTAATTCGCAATTCACTATATATCTATACTCTTTACGAAGTTGAATCAGAGATAAAGAGTACAGTCATTACAGGGAAAGATGAAAGAATTTAAATAAATATATATATTTTCATGTCTATCTTTTTCTATTTTTTGATAACCACTTTAAGCCTTGCATAATTAAAATTTATAAAGGCTACAACACACAAAGTTCCCTTAGTAATAATTCCAAGAAGACTCAAACTTTCGGAGACAGTGAATGTACTTTCATTGTCTTCTAAGGGTATTAAAGCAGATTTTGCTTGGCAACGCGTAAATTATTCATGCCGTTGGATTTACAATTTGTAATTTGTTGTCTTATGCGGTGCAACGCCGATAAGCATGCAACAGAAAAGTGCATTTAACCAAAATTAACCACAAAATAGCAGGCGAGGCGACAAGTGCGCAGAAATACGAAACATAATTAACAAAAGCAATTCGCCAAAATATTAAATAATCAGTATGTATGTGGAATTATTGCGTTTTTGTTTGTGCAAATTGCATTGACAAATTTTGCAACCAAATAATCACGAAATGCCAGTGCAAATTAAACAAACAAACATACAGAAAAGCCAAAAAAAAAAAGAATAAAACAAAAAAAAGACGAGTGCACAACGAATGCGCCAAACCTCATTAAAAACCAATATGGTCAAAATATTTATCATTCATATACGTTTGACTTTGTGTGTGTGTGTGTGTGTGTGTGTGTGTGTGTGTGGGCATACGTATGCTTCATGTCCTTAAAACATTAGCATTCGGTTTTATTATTTATGGCAGGTGCTGGCTCAATTCGGTAGAAAGAAACTTAAAACCACAAATTACCGAATAACTGAACCAAATAAATGGAAAGCGAATAAAAATTTTGCCAAATTTGGCAAAATGGAATGTCGGTTCATGTACGAAAATCTAAATCAACAATAAATTTTCTGCATAGCGATCGCAGCTGCTTAAATAATAATTGAAATCTATGCTCTACCAGGTTTTCTGAATCCTTTGATATTTAATTTAAACAAAATTTGCTTTATAAAACTCTTAAATAAAAAACGTGTGTAATAAAAAAGATACGAAAAGATAATTAAACTCGAACTTACTTGAATTTTTGAGAATCGCAAAAGATACTAACCAGTTTTTTATTACCCTCAACATTTAAATGAACTCAGTATGATTACGATATCCGGATCGGGCTACTATATCATATAGCTACCATAGGAACGAACAATCAAAAATGCTGTCTTCTTTCCTGAGAAAATTTTTTTTGTTTCTTAACTTTTCTAGGCCAAACTCGCTTTTAGTGTGTATTCTTGTAGTCTGTACCTTTTCGCTATATTATATACCATTCCCATGAATAAAACTTTTTTGTTTTCAAAAGAAGTTTCAAGAAAATTGGTACTCAGATAATTCTGATAGTTATACATCAAATTTAATCCAAATCGGATAAATAAACCTCTAAATTTATGTATGTAGATCCGGCACTTTGCTATGCAGCGCTGCGGCTTCTACTTGTACGGCGTAAATGCTGTTGACAGAGACTGAAAGGGTATATATAAACTTCGGCAAAGTTGAAGTTAGTTTCTTTTTTTTCATTTGATTCGTCAACAAAATATCAACTCGTTTGTTCATGTCTATCAAAAATATCAAACTTTATTTTACTATAAATTTAACGAATAGTTTTTTGTTACACTCTTGAAAAAAAATTCAATTATTTTGTGTAATTTGGCCATTTACAAAAAAGCACAAATCAATAAACGTATAGCATTTCATTGAGGGTTTATTTAGCAAACAATATTAATTGGTTTTTTCCATGTACATGTAAAATTGTACACATTTGGCCGCCAAATGGCAAATAACATATTTAAAATGCAAAAAAAAGAAAAGAGACAATGGCCCAACATATTTTGTAAACAATCGGCCGATCAAATGGGCAAAACAAAAATTCACGCATCAATGTAATAAAAATTAATTCAAAATGTTGTGCCACAAAAATATTGTAATGGGATATTACATCGAAGTTTTATCAGCGCGAGTGCAGTCGAAGCGAAAGTTTGTTTAATAAATAAATCTACATAAATAGAATATATGCTTGTGATGGTTTTTTTTTTCGCTGATTTTCGATTAAACCGTATTCATAATTTTGATGGTAAAGTGGCACTTGAGAAAAAACCATAACTTTTGCTGTCATTAATAAAATGCTGTGATTCATTTGACTCGCACTTAATAAAGGCTTCATGAATGTAGCAGGCATTCTATCCAGCAAAAAATATTCCACACATGTTGCATGGAAATATTTTTACATGACATTTACAAAACCGCTCCCGATGTTATGGCAGAAGCTACAACAAAAACCGTAAATGATATATGAGAAATGCCATTGCGGTTGGCAAACTGTTGATAAGCAAAAAATGTATTAAATAACTACAAAAAAGTTTTCAAATTAAATTAATTTTGTATATATGCCAATATTAATACGAGTAGGCCATACACAATTCAGACTAAGGTAACACAAATTGTAATTCAATCGGCCAACAATTGCATTTGCAATGAAAAAACGAAACATCCTCGAAATTAATTAACCATTAAAGTATCAAATATATTCAAAATAGAAAGTGTTGTTAAGGTTTTAATAATTATTTCGTATTAAATTGTAAGTAAAATTTAATGTTTATGAATTAAAATTTATTTTAATAAATCTTGCTCATTATTATTAGTATTTCATCTGTTTGGGATGGGCTCAGTTGGAGGAACCATAAGCACATTGGTGGGGGTTGGCTCTTGCCACTTGAGGCCATATGAGCTCATACCAACAACACTTATGTGTGTGTGTGTGTGTGTGTGTGAGTGTGAGTGTGTGTACCTATCACCAAACGGGAGCGTCTTTTCAAAATGTTTGCTCACATCCTGTTCTGGCCTGACACTGTTTATTTATTTAGCTTTTCATGGCATCAACTTCATATCGCTGCCATATAAATATTATTATTATTACCCTCTCTGCCCCCAAGGCAGGAAAGCAAAATGTATGTATATATATACACACATATATACTATATGATAAAGTGCAAGTTGTAGTCATTTATATGCATACAAAGATCATAAAACATATTGCGGCGGCATGCAAAACGATTGCAGAGGATGCCAAGGATGCTTGAGAATGGGCCGCACTCAAATTGTGGCCATTAGCAAATATTATTGCTGCCTACCCATCCAAGCACATCCAGTTGAGGTCGAGTCAGGAAGCCGGAGAGCCGGGCAGTCAGCCTGCCCGACAGTCTGCCAGGCAGCCAGCGAGTCCGTCATTCGGGCCAACAAACACGACTTAGACACGCACCAACACTTTAGAAATGGCAGCCATATTTTGCCTCCCCTGCTTAAAGCTATTTTATCTGCATATATTTTAAGCATTTATGAAGTACAACAAAACAAATTCAAAACATATAAATCCAGGCAAACAGATGCATAGATCATCCTGAATAGCATTTCGACACCTGGGCACAAATCAATTTTGGGCCACAGCCAACGTTGATATTGATATTTACCTCAGAGCCAGCCACACACAATACCAATACGTACATACGCTGGGTACTATTTGTATATACTTATACACACACACACACACACATGCATACCTACATACATATATGTATGGAACAACTATATAGCAACGTTCACATTAGTTAAGTCAATAATTGCAGGTCAACCAGAGCAAATACACAATAAATATTTACATATCTAAATCGACAATTATTGAAATCTCAATTGAAATTGTTTGTCAGACGCATGTGTATGTAAATGAAGCTGTACGCACAATTGGACTATGACTATAATAATATGGTTATATGTTAGAAAAACCAAGCAATTGTATTCCGAATTGAAACACCAACAACGCATTCAACACCTTCCCCTCGTTTCGTTTCGGGATGGCCCAACTGGCAGCTGACAGTCTATGGTTAACCTGTGAAATGCAATTTCTATTCCTCTGGCATTTAGCATTAACGAGGAGAGTTCGGCTTGTTGTGATATGCTAAAATTGGTTAAACAATTAAGGCATATTTAATAAACTCTCATCTTTTAGTCACATTCTTTGGGTTTTTAATGTTTGAAAACTTATTTCGTATTTTAGCTTATATTAAATATAATTATATTAAATTAACAATTTTTGTTTTAGTTTTACTTGTTAAAGTTAGTATGACTCTAGTTTTTTCTGAATTTCAATTCATTCACTTGGAAAGGTTTTACCTATTTTATTTCAAAATTAAATATTTGCTTCTTTAGAGCATATTTGCAAACTCTTGGAATAACCATCTGAAAAATTTTAATTATAAGCTATTTGATGTTACACTTAGACTGCTTCATCGTTATCCTTGTAGGCAACCACAGCATAGTCACACCACACACACACACACCTACTTTCTCATGCACAACAAATACATGCCAAAAGCCGCTGACCCTCACTAATGAACAAATATTTGACGAACCAGAACTGAATGTGGTCTGAAGAGAAAAGTCTTTTAATAAGATGATTTCAAAATTTACATGTCGTATTCCTGTAACAATGTGAAACAAACTTTATTAAGTTTCACAGTTTACACAGTTTCATGTAATGACAGTTACAATTTGCAAAGGCAACAAAAACAGAAAGAAGCAAAGCATAAAGAACAACAAATTAAAAAAAGGCCACGCACTGATAATGACAATTAGTGGCCACATTTAAATTGATGCACTTGACGATAAATGCAATTGCAAATGCAGTTGGCATGACACACACACACACAAAAGGTAAATTATACGTTGGGGCGAAAATTGCATTTTTCTGGCATACCAAACTTGCCTCGAAATTAACACGTGCCACCAAATTGATCCGCTGCAAAATACCCACATACATGGATATGTCTGTATGTTTGGGTGTGTGCGTGTATACATATATATAGAGTTATAAATTGCGGCAGCATTGCCAATTGCTTAATTTCCATGCCAACATGGGCTTAATTATGACCATATCCATGATAGTTCTGCATTCCATTGCAAGGCCTTAAAAAAAAAATCTGCGAATGCGTTGTAATTGTTGTTAAAGTGCGGTTATAATTTTAGCAAAACTGTCCATTTTAAAATGCTTTTACTCTTTTAGATACATTACATTACATTACATTTACATTACATTCATTTAATGCTAAATTTGAAAATACTTTAGCCATTGTCACATTGTTGCGGCTTTCTATATCACCATGGAATTGGCTGCCAAATTATTACTCAGTGCCTACTCTAAGTTTATAGGACAGTGAAGTAGATTGGTCAATCACATAATTTGAGTTAAGAAAATCTGGAAAATCTTTCAAAGATGTTCAAAGAGAAGAAAAAGCCTTAAATCTAGAACATAATTATTAACACATTGATTTCTTATACTATATATTTTTATACCCTGTACCCATATGGTAAAAGAGTATATTAAAGTCGCCACAATGTATGTTACAGGCAGTAGGAAGCGTTTCCGACCCTATAAAGTATAGTGAGTTCGATGTCCGCCCGTCATCCCATAGGAATAATCGTTCGAAAATTCAATCTTAGTCTAATAATTTCCTTGTTTTGTAATAAAAATTTGTACCTATTAGTTAAACAAATATATGTGTCAAATTTAATCATATTTAGTCGACTGACTATATCGAATTGATCCCATAGAAACGATCAGAACGAAAACCAATTTGGTCAGAAACACAAAAAAGAAGGAACACACAAAATTGGCAATAGTATACACACTCTAGCCCGGCCTTCTGGTTTACAATTCTTGCAATATTTAGTATTTCATATCGGTTGAGAGACGATAAATATCAGCAAGTGTTTCAACTTTTAATTCAACCCTATCTGTCTGTCATTTATTCAGTGGGAACTGTTTTTCTAAAAGTTTTGAAAACTAATTTAAGTCTTACCACATTATTTGGTAAGCTGTACAATTTTTCTCTTTAAAAAAAAACTCTTTTCTTTAGTAATTCATGTTTAGTATTTTTGTTTGAGAAGCTATTGGCTCATATATATTGCATATGGCTGTTTACTTGATTGATTTTTAATGCCAGAATTTATGGTCGCTCGTTTTTTCTTTTACATTTTTGTTGTGCGAACCCTTTATATTCTAACCGCCCTGAAATGGCTGTCAACGGCCGACAAGTGACAAGATCCTTTTAGTGTTATTACAGAGTAAGTCTACACACTCGCTCGTTCAATTCATTCTCATTCTCTTCCCCTCTCTCTCTTTCTCTCCTGGCATGGAACGTAGTTTAGGGTACAATTCGTTATTTGCGTTGCGCGCATATAAATTGCATTTTTGAGCAGTTCAAGTTTAGGCCAGCTGAGCTGCAGCCCGATAGCAGGATATTTGCGTTCGTTAGGGGCTTTTACTTTTTATATACTCTTTCGAAAAAGGTGTATAGACTTTGGCGACTGCTTAACGCCAGACATGAGGATACATTTTTTGTATATATTCATTATTCATTTGTTCATTCTATGACACATAGCATTTTATTATTATACTATCAAATCGAAGGGTACAGAAAGTTCAATACCTCCAAAATTGGCAGAGCCCTTTAGTTTTATATTTTTTTTTTTTTGCCCGTTTTGACTGCTCAAAATGGTTTATGACCATCGGCTGGAAAGTGTCATCCATCGATGGACGGCCGTTAAGTTTCAAGTGTGTGCTTTGGTATATTTATTTGATTGCACGTTACCCGGCCAGGAGTTTGATTTCGATTGGGTTTTCTAGTACCCCACTCACCCCCGACATGGGGCTAAAGCTCATTAGGCTAATGGATAACAGAAACAACACCCAGGCAATGTGTATGTACGAGTGTGGGTGTGTGTGGGAGGCGTTGAAAATTTACCAAAAAATATTTGGCGGAAAATTCAAATAAATTAACTTGGCATGTGAAATGCATTTTAAGCGGGCCACAAATCGCACGGATTTGTCGCACATTTGTAAATTGGCAAATGATCGAAATGCCGCTGAAATCCTGTTTATTATTTTATAATTAGTTTAATGCCAACGGCCGAAATTCAATTGGAATTCTATTTGCAGCGTTTCGACGCTGTTTCACATACATATAGAAATGTGGTGTGTCCGCTGTGTATGTGTGTGTGTGCGTGTGTGTGGGTGTGTGGGCAAGAAATTATCTAAGGGTACCCAGGCCTAACTCTATTAAAATAACTCAGTAATTGTAAAAATCCCATATGTGGTTTGTATTTTTAATGATTTTTACGCTTAATGCCTTGCAGTGCATTGAATGTTAATTAGAAATGCAGTTTCTGTTGTTGTTCTTGTTGTTGTTTATCTTCCACCTGCATGTGCATCTCTTATTTATTTAATTATTTATTTTAATTGAATTTTAATAACTTTTATCGGGCCATTATATTTAATTTTTTACTTGTTATTTAACGACAAGAAAAATGAATATATTAGATAAATTTATGAAAAGTGTTTAAACTTTATCGTAGTTGATAACTAATTATTTAAGGGCTCGCTTAAGTATTGCGTCATAGAAATGGTGGAGGTTAGAGAAGGGAATGGGCGTATTCCTGATAGAGCAATTATGAAAGTTGTTAAATTTGAAGCTATTATTTCGATATTGAATTTACGCAGGTAATTTAAACAACCTGGTTAATTTAAAGAAAGACAAAGAGCTATAGCAGAGCCCAATAACAATTTGCATTGTCACAATCTTACACCCAGCAGACAATCTTTGCCCAATCTTTGGCATTATTTAATATTTATAGCTGCAATTGTTTATTATTTATGCGAGCCGCGAGCTAAATCATCAAAAACAGGGAAGAAAAGGCAAAAAAAAAATTTAATATTCCAACGCAAGAAGCTACTTTCCGTTTGCCCCATCGTCCCTTTCCCCCTCTTCCCAGTGGCAAACGTTTGCTCTCTTTCACATCCGGAGCGACATGCATTTCCGTTGCTTTGCGTATCCTGGCTCCTTTGGCCCTAGATAAACTATATAGAAATGTCCCTCATTTTATTGTTCTGAGCAGAAACAAAGCAAAACTACATAGAAGCTAGAAGCCGCAATTAATTTATGCGACTTTTCTTCCTTCATTCGTATATTTAATTTTTTTTTCTTTAGCTATACGCGACTTTTGCCACTCGACTTTTGCTTGGTTTTACTCGATACACTTGCCAAAAAGAGTCACTTGACTTGGAAGGCAGCAACATATATTTTTAATTAAGTATGTATAATATTAACAGGATGTAATCTGTTGGCACAAGTTGAGTAGCAGTTGCTGAAAGTATGATATGAAAATATGAATTAAATGAATAGCAGTTATAATTGATTTACTTTCGACATAATTAAAAACTCTCTTAATGAAAACCTTTATTTGGCAGGCGCTCCTCTGTCATTGCACCCAAAAGATCGGATTAAACCGTCTTCTTTTGTTTGCATTTTGGATAACTTTTTCTATTTGAAATATACATAGATAATTCTTGCAATCCACATCCAGAAAGACGTGATTCTTATGTTATTTGGGTTGAAAGCTTCCCGATTGAGAACATCAAAGTAAATTTGGTTCACTCAACGATTCAAATTTTCTCCTTATCCTGTAGAATGCTGTAGAAAGTTAGAATTTTGAATAGTGCATTTGAATGTCGTTGAAGTAAGCTAAGGGGATCCTTTTCTTTTTGTTTCTTCAAACGCTTTGGGAATTTTAATTTTGGATTTCTTTTAAAACTGAGATGAGGCACATAAAAAGAGGGCGCCACAAAATGGCGCCGCTTTGGTCAACGCACGCCGTTCTTTGTTTACTTTTAATTTGATCATTTTGTCTTTTTTCTCTGTCTTTTCTTACTTTTTTTCTGAGTTTTGTTTTATTCCATTTTTCCTTTTCGGTTTTTGCCAGGTTGCCTGTTTCTGTTCTTTCTGCACTTTTAAGTTGAACGCAATTTTGTAATTAAGCAATTTGACCGCAGCCACCAAAAGTTTTAAGCAAATGAAGGCAGCGTAATTGTTTTTTTTTCTCTCTCTCTCTCTTTCTCTCTCTCGCTCTTTTTTTTCCTTTTTTTTTCTTTTTTGCAAGCTGGGTAGATGGGGGTCGGTAACTTTAAATTGGGGCTGCTAGTCTCAGACCATTTTACCCACTTTAAACTGGCAAACAGTGGGCCGGACGGCCGCACGGGCGACCATCCGCCCGGCTGTCTTGTCAAAAGCAAACAGAGGTCAAACCGGGGAACGTCAGAATTGAGATGGGCAAACGCCAAAAGTTTCCATAAATAAATTATGCTTCAAAAATGTTAAAAGTTATCCCTTTCGTTTTATCAAACAAAATGGTTCACCCAAAACAACAAACGCTTATCGCCAATTGGCTTTATAAAATACACCAAAGAGGCAAACTAATATGCGAGGGCAATTCCAAAAGTTATTCAAAGAAGCTGCTCTACTATCTGATTAATTAAAGATTGAAAGAATTTCTTAAAGTGTAAGTTAGTAAGCCATAAAAAAAGGTAACTTTCAGCATCGAGCCATAACTACAACTACTCTTAATGCCCTTAAAGATCCAGATATTAAAACACTAACACTTAAGCATGTGGACTTATCTTATTTAGTTTTTTCAAGTACATTCATAAATAGATTGTGGATAATTTTTAACTTTTCTTAAATCTAAATGGCGTGTTTTCCAAAATAGCAATTGTTTTGCAAAGTCAAGAAAAGTGAATATGAATGGTGATGATGAACTTTCAGCACTGACCTCGTCCTTAAGTCTCCCCAGGGGCAACAAGTGCCATAGTCTGACTGTTTGTCAAGTGGCTTGAGATTTTTTGTTGTTGTTGACTGCGTACTCAAATCAAAGGCAATGTATGCCCCAAAAGCGTCTACCGATGCGTACAATTGAGTGTCATATTTCCATGCAACAATTTTGCTCACATGGCCAAACTTTCTGGCTGAAACTGGAAAGTTTTTCTTTTTTGGCCAACGATTTTTCTTTTTGTCTCTTTTGTTAGACAACTTGTTATCATTGTTGCATGTCTAAAAGCCAATGAAGGAATAAAACTTTTACCCAACAAGCGCAACGGCAGCAACACAAATATTTATGCGACTCTAAGATTAGCATAGCAAAAAAAGTGGAAAAAGGCAAAAGAGTTTGCAGGGAGAGGCTTATGTGTGTATGTGTGTGTGCAATCAACCGTTATCATTTTTTTTTCCTTGGAAACTTTCACCTTACTCTTGCTACTTCAAGTTGTTTCTCTTGTCCTGTTGCCCTGATGGCAAGGCCGTCAACGGTTTAGCCAGGCTAATAAAGTATTTATGGCTGTAGGCAGGGCAGAGTTGATAAATAAGTACTTTAAGCGTATGAACAATATTATGCATATTTAAAGACATTTTAATGTTGCCATATGCATAAGCATTACAGGCTATATCCCTTTTGATGGCACAGTAATCCAAGATTGACAGCAGCAGAAGCACACATAAACTATGCAGATCAAAGTGTCCGAATGGGGGAAAATTGTGTACGGTTTGCAGCTGTTTGGCATTGCATTAATTAAAATCCACAACTTCAGAAGTCAATCCCTCCGGCCCTTGGTCGAAAGTCTCCTAAGTCTCCAGCTTCCACGGACAACTTGTAATGCCTGGCGCAAATAATAAAACAATAATAAAAATACAAATTAATTCATGCCCCTTCTGGCAGTTGCCGATGCCTTTTAGTCCATTAAAAATCATTTCGATCAATGTGGGCGGACGGCTGTGCACCTTGCGATTTTCTCACAATTAGCATTTCCCCTCACACACACACACACACCACACACACACCACACACACCACACAGGCACACTGGCGGAGAGGGAGATAGAAAGAGGAAGAGAGAAATAGAGAGAAAGAGAGTGAGTGGACGTAGCGACCCACCTGTGCACACACCTGCTGAACAAAAGAAAAGCGATTGAAACATTTTTAAAAATTTGAAATTCATATGCGCAACAAACGTGAAATGTTTCACGAAGCGTATTGTGCAATAAAAAAAAAAAAAACAAGACGAAAAAAAGAAGAAGAAAGCAACAAAAATACCATAAAAAAGGAAACACGCAAGAAAAATACTCGCACTCGTATAAATATATATATATTGGCAGAGTGTGAAGGGAAAGAGGAGGAAGTGAAGTCAGTGAGGGGAGAGGAAAGAAGTGGAAAAAATAAATATATGAAAGCACCTAAAAGGATTCAATTATTCCCCCTCGTTACACAACAAAAAATAACACGGCACCGGGAAAAAATTGCATGCCCACGAAAGTATGCAACAGAAATTGCTCACGGCATGTAAAGTGCTGGGCGGTATAGTACGCTGTGTGCGAATGTGAGTGTGAGTGTGAGTGGGTGAGCATATGCACGCGCATAAATCGACAACAGATAGCAGCGGCAGCACAAGCAAGGACAACGGGTACCGCGATGCTGATGGCATTGGCAATAAAAGCAAGCACCATGTAAAAAGGACACTCATATTTATATGCATTGATTGCCAAAGCAATGCAACACAAACACACGCACACGCACAAAAATATATGCACACACACACACACACACACACATACACACATGCAGATGCACATACAGATACCGATACATTTGCAGACACCTCAGACAAACGAATACAATGATTGAAAAATAATATTTTTTACGTTGAGAAAAAGTCGCTTGCGCAATTTCACAAATTTCATAGCACACAAACGGGCGCTGCTATCTGTTATATAAAGAAATGAAAGCCCAAACCAGGGCTGACATGGCATATTTGCATATTTAAGCACTCCCTCTCGCCCCTCGCACGTTCCTCTCCCTTCCCTTTCTCTGTGCAATTGCCTTTTGCTTGAATAATAATTGAAATTTTACTTATAAATATGTATGAAATTAATGAAGCTTATTTCTTTTTTCAGTTCTGGGAAATCATTTCCGATGAACATGGCATCGATCCCAATGGCTATTATCACGGTGAATCGGATCTGCAGCATGAGCGGATCGATGTCTATTATAATGAGGCAACCAGCGGCAAATATGTGCCACGCGCAGTTCTCATCGATTTGGAGCCGGGCACCATGGATTCGGTGCGGCAATCACCAATGGGCCAACTCTTTAGGCCCGATAATTTTGTATATGGACAGTCAGGAGCGGGTAAGTTCGGGCAAGAATAAGTATAAGCGATTTATTTATTCGCTAGACTGTTGGTCGTTCACTTGACTCGATAATCAGTTTTCCTTAAGCTCGTACACTTGATAGTTGTTACAGCTGGTCGACTGAAACAACGACCGGAATGACCACAAGAATCAGGGAGAACAACAAGCGATGTTTTCATTACTTTGATGCAGTTCAAACAAGACGAGGTAGCAGCAGCAGAAGGCGAACTCATGGTCTGCGGGTCCTTATTGTACCGCCGCACAACCGTCACAGCGGTCAAGCCACAGCACTAAAGTACTCTGTGCGCCGCCTTTGTCCTCTAGATTGTTTGTTGATATGCGCAGGACTTTGTGCCCTGGCCATAATTAACGCTGCCATTGACATGAGCCTGCTCCTGCTGCTGCTGCTGGTGGTGGTGCGTCTGCTGATGATGATGATTGCAATTATAAAATGGCCTGCGGATGACGATTAAAATTAATTTTGTATATGTCATCTGCCACTTGTGGGGCGAGTGGGTGTCTGTGTGTGTTTGTGTTTGTGTGTGTGTGTTGATTAGATTAGCAATTGTAAGCCAAGTCAAAATTTCAATATCTTTTTTACAGGCAACAACTGGGCCAAAGGACATTATACAGAGGGTGCCGAGTTAATCGACTCGGTTCTGGAGGTATTGCGCAAGGAATCGGAGGGCTGTGATTGCCTGCAAGGCTTTCAATTGGCCCATTCGTTGGGCGGCGGCACCGGCTCCGGCCTGGGCACATTGCTCATCTCCAAGATACGCGAGGAATATCCGGATCGCATCATGAATTCATTCTCTGTGGTGCCATCGCCCAAGGTAAGCCGTACGCCTAGCAACTATAGATCAACATCATCCTCATTATGGTCCATGGCCGAATGCAAGCCGCTTAAATCAAATCAGCTTAGTTCATACACAATCAATGACAAGTCTCACACAATGGTCAACAGTGTTTGCAACTAAACACATACTCTGAGAACTTAAGATTAACTAGAACTTTTGTCAAATATTTTGCTTAATACAACTCCAAAACTCAACATTGTCATCTTTGTTAAAGAACTAATTTTACAAAAATGTTGACTGAAATCGATGCCTGTTTCTGTCTATGACATACATTTGAGTTAAGAGAATTTCGAAGATCGCTTATATTAGTTAATTAAACCACTCAATATTCTTGTAAAAGGTAACTGTAGGTCTGTATGCCTTGAATTTTAGTCATTTGAATGGTTGAAATAATATTTTGATGCGAATCAGTGTTCACATTGATGGTGTCTATAAGCCGACCTCATGGCCCCAAAAATACATTTTACACTTGCACCTGCGTTTTTGCCAAATTAGCGAGATGGCCAACCAAACTGCTACGTGTACGTGTGCAAGTGTATGTGTGTGTGTTTTCCACAAATGTTGTTTTATTTATGCAATTCATACGCTAAATTCAATTGGCGGCTTTATGCGTTGTGGTACTCTCGGCTTTGTCCAGAATAATTCTAATTAATTTGCTGGCAAAATTAGCATGACCATCGACCAGCGGCCAAAGCCTAATTGGCAATGCAATTTTAATGCAATTTCGTGGTTCGCACTCATAAGGAAGATGCCATCTAAATTGTGTGGATATTTTTTGTGTCTTTTCTTTTTGCCGTTGTTGTTGTTGTTGTTGCTGGTCGTGTTGTTGGTGTTGTTGCTATCATACCAGCAACTTCTCTTTTTTGTGACACGCCTCAATTGCTGCTTAATTAACCCAGTTGCATATTTTACACGTACACAAACACACACAAACACACCCAAAAGCAGAATAGAATTTTGGGAAGGGAGAATGCTACGTGACACGCCTTCATTTGCATTATAAGCATTATTCGCATTTAATTACATTTTGACATTTAATTAAATTAATTCAGTGCAAAATTGATTGTCATTGGCAGGAGGTGTCCAATGGCGATACAAAAAAAAATGCATCATAACCATCCACACATACATATAGCTACATATGTATGTATAATGTTGATAGGCCTACACAGGTTGAGGGGCCATTGTTATAGGATTTGTGGTGGTCCATAATGTTTGATGTAGACATCGAACAACAAAAATAAAATTGCATAATTATATTGTTAAAACATTAAGCAAAATTAATGATAACCAATGTAAACTGAAACGTTAACATTTGCCTTAAATAGAACGATTTCTCTATAAATTAAATTGAAAATTTTACATAATCATTAAAGGAAGTCGACTTTCAGTTATCCTATCAAATCTTTAGATCTTGTGAAAATACAAGCCAGATAGATGCCTATCTAAGACTTTACTCTAGCGGACTTTAAATTCTCATAATCAATTGCCCAATCGGCGAATCAGTTTCAGCTGCATTGTAGAGCAATTGCCAGTTGGACTGAACTGCGCATTCTTCTATTAGCCATTTCTTCTCTGAGCACGTAATTCCGGTGAATTTGCCATGGGTTGGACATGAAAAATGCATTTCAGATACAGGAATGCAATTCAAACTGGCCGGCACTCTTCATTTTTAAATAGGAATGAGCTGTTGTTTCTGCTGTTGCTTCTGCTCCTGCTCTTGCTCCTTCTGCTGCTGCTGTTGCAGTGTTGCACCCGAAGCGATACTCAAACTCTCAGTTGTTCCATAAATGCAGTTGCATACTGCACAAATATCTAACAATAAGAACGCACACAAACACAACTATGCTGCTCAGTATGTGAGTGTGTGTGTCTGTGTGTGTGTATGAGAGAGTATGTGCAATTGAAAATTATGTATAATCTTTTGCATTGGCCCTCTGTATTTGCCCAGGCAAGATGCATTGCCCACACTTGAGTTTCAGTTTTGGGCCGAATGCAAAATTTGTGCACATAAATTGTGGCAATTATTTAATGGTCCGGGCCTAGAGCGATAACGCACACACTCACACCCCCGAAATTGGGATTGAAATTGGGGATTCGGTTACGGATTTGGGCAGGTACATATGCACACACACACACACACACACACTAAATATGTGAGAAGTTGGAGAGTGTGCGTGTGTGTGTGTGTGTGTGTGTACGCACACAATCGCAGTTAATACTAATGAGTTATGCCCAGACACATGCATTTTGCATTTTGGAATGTTATTGTTTTTGGGGGTGGTGGTCAGGTTGTTTTTGGTCTACTATTTGGACGCTGGTCAGGCACAATATTTGTCTCTCTAGATCTGTGATGGCAAATCAAAAGGATTTACGAGCAACGTTCCCTTTGGCCTTCAGGCAGGTGAAAATCTCTGAGTTGATATCAACATGGATTTTCTTTAATTTCTAGCAGATTTTCACTGATGCATTATCCAAAATGGGGCTCCGAGCATCGTTCATGTTTCAGTCATTTGTTAATTAATGAACATAATTGAAGTCTTTAATCGTATGCCAAAATGATGGACAATTCATTATATATATTTCTTCCTTTTTTTTTACATAATTTGCAGCTTATCAAAGCGTATGTGAGTGTGTGAGTGAGTGAAAAGGGCTTTAAATGAAAAACTATTAAATTATATAGAAACCTACATGCAGATAGAGAAAAAGCGTGTGTGTGTGTGTGTGTATTTAAAACTTTATAAAGTGACAGGCATATGTCAGGCCAGGCCACAACAAAATGGCCGCCAAAGCCAAAACATTGCGGTAAGCCACGCGGCAGCCTGACCACATATACATATACATACATATAAATAACATCAGAAATGATGGGAGGACTGTGCCGAGAGGTGGCTTAAGTGGGTGGGTGGGGATGATGGTGGTGCTTGGCTGCATATGGTGTATTTAAAGTTGAAAACAAGGCCGGCGCCAGGAATTGGTATTGAGCCAATACTAGTTGACCATTGGCTTTCCAAGCGTGACAGTAATAAATTTTACACAATACAAATGTAACTACTGGCGCGTGTGTGAGTGTGTGTCTCTGTGTGTGTGATATACTAAAAATTCCATAAAATTTATGGCTCCCCCACACACACACACACACACACTCACCGTGTAAGAATTTTGTCAAATGCTAATTTCACGGCTCAATGAACTATTTATTATTTCCCCCAAATTGCTCAAGTATACAGATATTTATCATAAATATCTTTGCCCAAGTATCATATTCGTTTCAAATATTTAGTTCTTTTTTTATTCTTTAAGAAAATTGAAGTAATCTTACCGCCTATTTATGTAATTCACGACTTTCTTATCGTATTTAATCGCACTAATTCAAGTGACAAATTCTCATGAGTGTTATAATTGCATTTGATACAAGCCACACTCGCTATGGAAATACCTTTAATTGAATAATTCAATTGATTAGCCTGCGGTTGCGAGAGCGGTTAACTAACGACAGCTAATTTGGACTTCTTGATATGTTGATACACCTGATACAGCTTCCTCAATTGCCCGAATAACATAAGCTAAGGTTGTTTCTTCCAAAAGAATTATGGAACACATTTTAATCGTAGTTGAAAAGTATCAAAAGGCTGTCAAATTTTCGATATTTCCAATATTTGGATATAAATATTATTAGGCAACTTAAACTATCACCACCTGTTATACAAGTAAAATTTAACTTTAATGTCAAATTTTTAGCCATTTTTTAGTCGGCAATCATACATTTGACATGGCACTACATCTACCACAAAAAGTGTTTTTGATTAAGTAGTGTTGTAAAATTCTATCAAAGTAGAAGAACATAAAAAACCAACGACTGACAAATATTTTGCTCTGCCATTTTCACATTTTCACCTCCCGATAGAATAATCTTCAATTCAAAATTAAACAATAAAAATCTGAAAAAAAATTATGAATGTTATGACCATTTGTTCACACGAACCTACCCAAATACTACGTTTTGTCTTTGAAAACACATTTTGGGAGCTAATTGGGAAGCTTTATGCTGTCTTAGCCTTAAGATATTTATGACTAGTGAAAAGTGTAAATAAAAGTGCCTGCAGTTTTCCTTGTTTCAGACAGTATTCGATATCCTTTTACTAATTCATTGGAAGAGTGGAAAAAGCAATCGTCATAATGTTTGCCATGCGTATAGCTGTAAGGCTGTTAGGTTATATGCCGAGCAGGCTTCTTCAAAACGTGATTTTCATACAGTTATTTATCTGCAAAAAGCAATGCGAGGTCTCAAAGTCAGAAGTAACGTTTGTACAAAACACTTATAGAGACAAGTGTGAATTACTTTAATTCTATATAGGTCAGGAAATAGCTATAGGATTTTCTTTTAATTAATTAATTAAGTGTTGTAAACGGCATAAAAGTTCACAAATTTGCACGTTCATCGTACATCGTTGGATTGGACAGTCTTTGCTCTATCCGCGTTAAAATATATTGAAAAAGACATTAAAGACTTACAAGTCATGTCTGACTACTCTCTTCAATTTAATACCATACAGGATACAGGATATTTTGGCGGTGTCTTGAAAATATGTTGTATACAATTCTTTCTTTCTTTAATAACAAAGGCATGAGCACTATTTGAGTTACACTTGAATTATTAATTTTGATAGAATTTTTGCTTTGTATTTTAGGTGAGACTCATTTGCATTGGTAAAACATGATTGCGTTAGCGTTAATCATTGTAGTAAACGTTTTTTATGTATAGAATTTGATAATATATTATAATCATTAATCCGTAATGAATGTGCTATATCTAAATAGGTTTATGTCACAATTGCCATTAGCCATTTTGATAGCCTTGCTTTGCCATGTGCCAGCTCCCTCCATTTGGATCATACATGTAGATTTAATGGATATACCTACTATATTTTTGATACTTATCAAGTGTGTGCATTGCTGATTAACAAATGTATTTGCTTTCATTTCTGCATGACGCCGCCAACGATTCTTACATTTGCTGCTGCTGCTGAATATCGAATTCGATTTAGGTATCCGATACCGTTGTGGAGCCATACAATGCCACGCTCTCCATACATCAGCTGGTGGAGAATACCGACGAGACCTTCTGCATTGACAACGAGGCTCTCTATGACATTTGCTTCCGCACGCTGAAACTGTCGTCGCCCACGTATGGCGATTTGAATCATCTCGTTTCTGTAAGTGTAACTCTTTGAATAATCCGTCTAATGTATGTTTTGTGTGTGCACCTTTGTCCTGCCCCCAAACCCCACTCAACCCAATCAACTGTCAATGTCAATGCCACATCCACACATCCTTGTGCAATCCTTCGCCCATCAATTGGGTGTCAGGTGTCCGAGGTGGTGGTTGAGCCGTACAATGCCACGTTGTCGGTGCATCAACTATGCGTGAACACGGACCAGACATTTTGCATTGACAATGAGGCCTTGTATGATATTTGCTATCAGACTTTGCGCCTCGGTTCGCCCACCTATGAGGATCTCAATCACTTGGTGTCCGTAAGTAGTCAAAAAAAAGAAGAAGAGTGAAATGGAAGCCCTGTTAACGAGTGCCTTTTTTGTAACTCCATATTCGTTTAATTCTATATTAAGCTATTCTTATTTTCCTCATCCATTTAGGTCACTATGTCTGGGGTGACCACTTGCCTGCGTTTCCCCGGCCAGTTGAATGCCGATTTGCGTAAATTGGCCGTCAATATGGTGCCCTTCCCCCGCCTGCACTTCTTCATGCCCGGCTTTGCCCCACTCACGGCCAAGGGATCGCAACAATATCGCGCCCTCACCGTGGCCGAATTGACCCAGCAGATGTTCGATGCCAAGAACATGATGACCGCCTGCGATCCTCGACACGGCCGCTATTTGACAGTGGCCTGCATCTTCCGTGGTAAGTGTAAACAGACAAAATTACTTGGGACTTGGGGACAGAAAAAGACAAATAGTTTTCTCATTTTTTTTTTTTGGCAATAAAACCGTAAACACCTCCATCCAATCATCCATTTAACCCTCCGGCTTAGCCAAACAACTTTGTCGCTTCGTCATGGCCACTGGCTAGCAGGTGGCACAGGCACACCTTGGTCACGTAGAGGCGGACAGGAAGAGCGACAATTTTATTAGCAAACGCAAAGCCTACTTATGGAGGCCACTGAAAATGATTAATGCCAGTTGGCTGGCAGCAAAAAGGCTGCAATCCGTCAACGCGCACGTAGCGTAAATTTGTTAGCCACCGCCGCCGCCGCCGCCGCCGCCGCCGCTGCCGAGACCAAGACCACCACCGAGCGTCTACCATTTCCATCACCTTTTCTATATATCCATTTTCAAGTCTAGGCGGCATTTTTTCGCGCTAATTTTTAAATTAATAAACTGCTATGAGATGCGGCGCCCAAAAGTATGCCGCATAATATTTCATTTGCTTTTGCTCTCTCGGCCGCCAGTTTTGCAGTTTGCCTTTGACTGATGACTCGCAAAACGCGCGTAATTAGAAATTTACTTTCAAGATCCATTGGGGAATTGTGTAAAGTCTGTCTGTATGTCTGTGTGTGTATGTATGTGGGTAGGTGTTTGCGTATCCACTACCCCACACAACCGAAACGACTTTGGGCTTAACTAATCATGCTGAACGTGACTTAAGGCTGCAGCGCCTGTCGCAGGACCCGCGTTCCGTCCGTCCGTCTCTCTGACTGACTGCCAGAAATACTTGCAAAATAATTAATCACAAAAATGTGTTTCAACAAATGCGAAGAAAAAGAAGAAGAAGAAGCAGGAAAAAACACGAAACGACAGGAATTTAAACAACTTTTTTAGTTGCCTCCTGGGACTGTTTGTCCGCCTAAAAGCCGACTCCAGGTGGCAAAGTGCGCTTGTTCAGGCTTAGAAGCCGTTTAGTATTTCATATTCAGGGATTTGGGGATTGGGATTTCTGTTTGGCTCATCAAAGCCAACTTGCCTTTTGATGTATATAAATACAATAGCGGTTGGATGGAGATGGATTCTAGGAGAGAATAAGCAAAACATTTTTGCGCTTCTTTAAAAATCTTTTTTTGCTTGTCGCCGACATAATTAACAGGCCCCATGTCCATGAAGGAAGTTGACACACAAATGCTGAATGTTCAGAGCAAGAACAGCAGTTACTTTGTCGAATGGATACCGAACAATGTAAAGGTGGCTGTCTGTGATATACCACCACGTGGCCTCAAGATGTCGGCCACTTTTATCGGCAACTCGACAGCCATTCAGGAGATCTTCAAACGCATCTCTGAGCAATTCACGGCCATGTTCCGTCGCAAGGCTTTCCTGCATTGGTACACTGGCGAAGGCATGGACGAAATGGAATTCACCGAGGCGGAGAGCAATATGAACGACTTGATTTCCGAATACCAACAGTATCAGGTAACTCTGCTGCTGTGTACTCTGTTTCTAAATTCGAAATACATTTTATTCTCTCTAATCTAGGAGGCAACTGCTGATGATGATGTCGAGTTTGATGATGAGCAAGGCGAACATGAAGCCTACGAATCGGAGGCTCTCCAAAACGGAGACGCCGAATAACAATCCGAATACAATTGTGTTCTTATTACTTGTTTTCTGTATACCTAGCTAAGTATATTTTGTAAATTATATGACAAGTTAAAGGCTTCAAATACAGATATATTAATTATCCCAGCTTCCCATTATTCCCCTTATTCGATGTATATAATCGGATATTTAAGGGACACCATTTTATTTATTCTATTATGGTTCCCTAACTAAATAAGTGGTATTTTTTTATTACAAAATGCCAACATTTCCAGAATTTCTTTTACCTTTGAGAGCCAAAATTATTAGCTATATCTCTGCCGTTAAGTCAACGAATGGTATTTAAAACCAGAACGCCGTGCTAAATTCGATCAAAGTCTATAGACCCTTGAAAGTTTTTTAATGTTTAACTTTCTTTACGTGTACTTTCAAACGTAAGAAACCCTTTTATGTATTATTTGGGAAACTTAATTGGCTGTTTTTCTTTTTCCGAAGATTGTTACGACGCCCATCAGCCCTTCGCCAGAGCAGAGAACGATGGATGTTTGGAAAAGTGCCAATTTCACGAAATATCTTATATTTCATTCTCGGATAAGAAAATAAGAAAATAACGTGGACATTTTTAACTATTTTCTAAGATTATTTACAACGATTAAAACTCATACCATAAGATACTTATAAGAGTATCTGTATATTAAATGTATAAATACAATTATATATAGTATATAAAAAAAAAAAAATGTAATGTAGTTAAGACTACTTACTTCAAATCCATTTATCCGAGGGGACCCCTCAGAAAAAAACTAAGATAACACGGAACGTGGCTAGTTATTTTGCCATTACAAAATCAATGTTAAATCCAAATGTCCAAAAATCGACAAAAGGCATAGACAGTTGCCAGATTGGAATTTTAAATGCAATTAATACTTTGTCCTTATATTTATTTATTCTTCATTAGTTTGTCAAATCCACATTGATTCTTTATCCTTAACCCTAATGGTGTTTAATTACAACGGATAATTGACTAGCACATCCTGGCGTGCCAACTCCAACAACATGGGATCGTCAAAGAATTTATTGATAGACACATCTTCCGACAAGCCCTTACGCCTTCTTGTCTTAATCATGAATTCTCGTGCCAAATGCGAAGCCTGCTGGGGTTCCAATGGCCTTATAATTATGCTCTTATCCAGCGGATCGCCGGGCACTATCTGCCAATGATGGAACACTGACAAACAAAAGGCTTGTCCTTGCGTATGGGTTCGTAAATCTGTCTCAAAACCAAATGAATCAATTGCGGGTATGAATGCTTTGATTGTATAGATGGGAGAACCAGAAACGGGGGCATCTTGGGTGACATGACCTCTGCAAGTAATCGAAAAAGATGATGAAAATGGCACACAATTTCTTTGTTTTTCCGACTCACCTCCGTCTGGCCAGTACAGTGTAGACAGCGGAAACACAATCAGCCGGCGCTTGAACCTCTACAAAAAGATAGGGCTCCATGAGGCGAGGTGTGGCCATCAAGAATGCCGAATAAGCTACTCGACGTGCCGTTGGAATGATTTGGCCTCCGCCGCGATGCAGTGCCTCATTGGCTATGACAGCATCTAGTATTTTGAACTTAACATTTCGTATGGGCTCCTCGCAAAGCGGACCTTCCCGCGCTCCCCATTGAAAACCTTGCACAATTGAGTCTTTGACAGCGGTAAGCAGATTCTTGTCGACTTCCGAGGGTAATGTATCATCCACAAGAATGTTGGGACCAGTTGTATCTGGACCAAAGGCCCAAATGGAACGTGCTGCCAACAAATCCCAGTCGTAGTTAACTTGAAAGAATTCACCAATCCGCTTCTTGTTCCAATTAATGCAGACCGTCTCGTTCTCAATATCCTCGGCTAGACCTTTTTCCAATGGTTCTGATATCATGGTGATTTTATTTTTCTTATTGGGCGTCTCGGCGAAGCATTTGAGGGAACTGGTCTCCACAACGGTTTCGCAGAAAGCAACTACAGGATCTGCCACCTTGATGTCAATCTCTGAATACATTTTCCGAAGGTCATGCATTACGCAATCTAGATACAGCTCGCCCGTGCCAAGAATCACATGCTCACCAGACTCCTCAACTCGGGTGGAGAGCAGAGGATACGATTTGTTGACCTTTCGGAGGCCATCTAACATTTTTGGTAACTCAGAGGGGTTAACAGGCTCGACGGCAATCTTTATAATACTTTGCGTATTAAACTTAAGTGGTCGAAATATATAAAGATCCTCGGGTACATTGATATCTGCTATTGTTGACGTTTTCACAATGCACTGATCGATGCCCTCAATGAGCACCCAATTACCGGCAGGAACCCGATTAAGTTCCACCTTATATCGGGCCTCATACACCCAAAGTCTGCCCACTTGAAGAATGCGAGAATCCTCCTCATCTTGCAACGTGTAATTCTCGCCAAGCACTCGAACCTCCTGACTGGCATGCAGGGTTCCAGACACAACGCGAGCCAACACCTGAAAGAACGTGCACTCGTCGTTTGGATACATCTTGGAGCTATGCACCATTAGAGTTCCGTACTGATTGCATGTGATCATGTCGCGATAAATATCGCCCTCCTTGGGACCAGTATAGATGTGGTCCACCTTTCGTTTGGCATTCTCCAGTGGAGATTTGATGTGCTCCACGCACATGTCCACAAATCCGCTGCAATCACCCATAAAACGATTGCAAACCAATCGCAATAATGGTCGTATATTCGACTTCATCTCATCCTTAGACACGCGCACATTTAATTCAGCCAAGGTGTCCGACAAAGTGGTATCCACGTCCCCGACCACCTGAGCGATGAGCTTGTACATTGGCTCCAATATAAATTCGACAAAGCTACGCTGTGCCGAGTTGTGCGGCGGTTTTTTGGTGAATTTTCGCCTACCAAGATTAAACAGGAAATCGATAAGAATTTTGTTGTTTAATTTTAGGAAAAGGAGCACTTACGTCTTGCTATTAAAGTACATATCGCCCCATAAACGTTTCGCAAAATCTAAATACTGGACACCTTCGTATGTGTCCGCATAAAGTTTGGCAAATGATTTAAGTGTGAAACAAAAGCCGTAAAGAGCACTGGCAAAGCAAACATTGCCCAACACGGGCGAGACCATAAGACTCTCATCTCCTCCAGCGTAGATGCTAAGTGAAAAATGTTTGATAAGTTTGATTATACGATTTCTTAGAGAGATATACTCACCTCAGTAGGCCATTAACCTCCTCTACAATGTGTTTGAGCTTAAAGTAAGCATCCTGCGGTGGCAACTTCAACTCTAGGATAAGTCGATCAATCTGAAATATGCGATTTATTAGCTAAGCGTACATTTAGTCTTTCGTTACAATTATACTGCGCTTACCTTATTAATGCACACGGTAATAGCCAGACGTTCGTGCACAGCATGTTTCAGCAGACGTTCCGTATTGAGCATAACACCCTCAGCTGCATCGATAAATAGGACAACACCGTCACTCATGCGTATGGAAGCGGTGACCTCGTCGGAAAAGTTCACATGGCCGGGAGTATCAAATATATTGAGTAGGTAGCTCTTCTGCTTCACATCCTGGAGGACAAGGGTCACAGGTGTGGCTTTGATACTGCAGCCGCGTTCCTGCTCTGTAAAAAGAGTGTCCGTGTATCGGAGGGACCGCTCTTCCATGTTCTCAAACTGCGGGTGCGTTTGCCGTATGAGGCAGTCTACAAATGTGGTTTTGCCATGATGTAGATGACCAACGAGTGCCACATTACGAATTAGAGGTGGCGTATCCATGAGATCGGCCATAAATTCCATGTCATAATTTGTTTCCAGCAAATCCTGCTCTTTTATTTGAAACTTTAGCTTCTTCACAGGCTCTATGAGTGGCTTGTCAAGCGGTTGTGCATCCTCCTCCTGCACTATAGTCTCCACATCCGGTCCGTACACCTCCACGGCCGAAGGGTAATATCGCTTATCCTCATGTAGCACCACAGCGGTTACTTCCTTGTCTTCATCCTCTTGTGGTTCGGCTTCGTCGGCATCCATTTCATCCTCCTATGTGAGTGACAAAGTTAAGCACAGTGGAATCGTGGTTTTCTAAAGTACTTACATCTTGATCATCCTGCACATCGGGTTGCCCATAAATACTCTGATCATCGTCTTCGTCGCTATCCAAGTCGGGACCTATATAGTTGCCAAACTCGTCGTACAAATCGGAATCCATGCTGTTTGCTTAATAAATCTGATTTTACTTAAAAAAGAAACTATGCTGTGGCGGCGTCGGCAAAACGTTTTCGGCAGTGTTGCCAGAATAACACCGGCAACATTCTGGCAATACCAGCGGTATTAAGGTGGCCATAACTTTATTTACCTCAGTGGCGCCAAACAGTCACATTAGTATGAAATGCTATGACACTTCATTATTCTTGCGCATTATATTGTGCATTGGTTTATAATGTGTGCGTTATTACATTATTGAATAGAAAAAAAATATTTATTTTTGGTAAATAATAAAAAATTCAGCAAACAATCCCATAGCAATTGGTTTTTATTATACATTTATTATGCGCGCCTCCAATCACAAACTGACAAATTTATTAGCTTTAACAAATGCAAATGTTATCCGTTTTGACCCAACTAGCAAAGACTTCTGCAAAATATCTGCCATATGTCATCCTAGGGATTTAAAAACAATTTAGACCGAAATTCAGGTAAACGAAGTCATCAACAGGTAAAAGGCTTGCACATTTGTGCATAAATGGCCTGCCATTTTCCCAAAAGCAATTAGTCAATTAGTGAGGGTTAAGCCAGAGACATCATGTGGACGCCGTGTTATCTACTTCTTTTGGATTTTTTGGTCACATACAGCCACGCAAATATTCAAAATAGAAATTTAAACACAATTACGAGTCGTGAAGATTGGATTAACTCGGCAAAATATCACATTGAACACCGCAAAATTTATAATTTAAAAAAATATCAACCATACGTTCCAGGACAAATTCAGATACCAACTACAATTCCTCCGCCTACATCAAGCACAACTACTGAAGCACCTGAATACACCACAACATGGCAAACAACCACCATTGATGGAAGTTTAGAAACAACAACATCTTTGTCTGGAATAACTACAGAATCTGCAGAAGAGATATCGGAATCAACTCAATCCACGACCACAATTGATGGAAGTTTGGAAACAACAACATCTTCGTCTGGAATAACTACAGAATCGGCAGAAGAGACAACGGAATCAACTCAAACTACAAGCACAGTTGCCACTGATCCAGAAGAAATCACATCAATGACCACAATTGATGGAAGTTTAGAAACAACAACATCTTCGTCTGGAATAACTACAGAATCGGCAGAAGAGACAACGGAATCAACTCAATCCAAGAGCACGATTGCTACTGATTCAGAAGAAGTAACATCCTGGGAAACGACTACAATTAAGGGAAGATTAGAAACAACAACATCCTGGTCTGGAACTACCCCAGAATCGGCCGAAGAGACAACGGAATCAACTCAAACTAAAAGCACAGTTGACACAGATCCAGAAGAAACCACATCCTGGGAAACGACTACAATTGGAAACAACGGCGGCGATTGGGAAACAACAACGCCTTGGATTGAAAATACAACTTCAAGTGCCCCTATTCTCAAGGAAACAACAACATGGCAAAGCATTTCTACTGAAAAAAACGAAGAAGTAAGAGAAACAACAACGCCCTGGATGGA
This sequence comes from Drosophila nebulosa, assembly GCA_024703675.1. Taxonomy (NCBI): domain Eukaryota; kingdom Metazoa; phylum Arthropoda; class Insecta; order Diptera; family Drosophilidae; genus Drosophila; species Drosophila nebulosa. Next base: position 4,926,820 of record JANFPS010000004.1, on the reverse strand, counting down.
AACTACAACTCCAAGTACTTCCACTTTTGAAGAAACAACGACTTGGCAAACTACCATAAATGATAACAATAGCACACAAGAGAAAACAACGGAACCGACTGATCCTATAACGGAACTTACTGATTATACTACCAATTCTATTTTCACTGAATTGCCAATAACATCTACTTTGCTTATGGACATTATTTCCACCACACCTGGATATTTAAGCACTCTCACCGACAGTACCACTCTCGAGACCAGCACAGAGGAATACAATAATACTACCGAAGCAAATGCAGTAACCACAAAGCAAAAGGGCTCTGTTCTTGTGGATGATATTATTCGGTCGAATTCAGCCAGAAAGCTTACTTATTCCTCAGATGTAATGCCAGAATTTGTATACTAAATACTATTATTTTGAAATTTATACTAACGTACTTAATAAAATGCAATTACGAAAATTTATATTTTTGAATTTCAATTTAAATATGTCCGGCAATTCTGTTCTTTAGTCTGGTAGCGCTATCAGCTGTTGCACAGTTGGCAATGCGCAGCAAACACATTGTTACAAGTAGTTACTAAAGATGAGCTTGGCCAGCATTAAACAAAAGGAAACCAAGGGCAAAAAGAATGTGTTGCCTAAGCTACGCACCGTTGTAGCCAATCCCTACAAGCACTACTGTCCAGTGCTGCCCGAAAATGAATTGCAGCAGTTTTGCCACATCTTTAAAGAAGCGCAGTCCGTCTCTGGGAGTAATGGAGAAGCACATTCAAAAAAGAGCTTCGCGAGTCAATCACACATCAATCTGGGTCTGGAAAGTTGTTTGCGCGCCATTCATTTGCAACGGTTTTCCTGTATTTTTATTTCCCTGAGCCTGAGACCGACGCATCTTATCCGTCTCATAGCCACCAGTGCATCCGTTAAAATACCAACTGCGGCCATTTTTGCGCAACCCAAACTTGAAGAGCTTACGTTTGAGCTGTTTGGTGTTAAATCAATGGCCCTGGCTCTTCCGCTGGAATTAAAAACCATTAGCGAGGATTTGCAAATTTGGGTAAACAAGCATAAGAAGCCAGCTCCAGCGATCCCCAAATTGAAAAAAAGAAAAATAAAAAAAAACAAAGTGAGACTTGAGATGCAATCCACTCCAACTGAAGAACAGACGGCTAAACCGATTGATGAAAACGATAAACATTGGTCCGGGGACTACATATCCTGTTCAAACAATGAGACTTTAAGTAGAGCAGACTCACAAATAGAGGCACAACAATTGGGAGCAGCTCTTAATAATCTGGCCATGAAAGCTAAAGAAATGCCGACTTATGTCCCAGAATCCAGAACTCAAGCAGAACACACCCCTCTGACGGCCATGGAAGTAGATGTACCAGAAGATATGGAGACTAATGAGGATGAGTTTCTGGGCACTCACTTAACCAAATATCGTCCACTCACCATTAATGTTTTACGTGCAAATCCTAACAAGAAGCCAAAGAAAAAACGCAACAAAAAACCGGCATCTAAAACAAAATAATAGTTGGCAACGCGACCACTAATCAGCTGTAAATGTTAGGTTAAGTTTTTCTTTTATATTTTGTTACGTTTCCGAAGCAATGTTGGGGAGATTACGCCAAATAGCAAAAGCTGGCGAATCTTTTTTAAACACTTCGTCTTTGGTAACCAGAACGAGACTAAGTGTGATTCCCGCACAATACCAATACCATGTTGCTACACTTCACACCAGCCATGTGGATCTGAAATACAACAAGAACTCCTCCCGTTCGGCACGGGATCTGGATAGTGACGACGAGACAAATGATGAATTTAAGGATGAGCGCGATTCCAAGGTGGTCAAGGCCAATGTCAACTCCCTAAGGGCCGATCTGCTACTCAAATCAGGTCTAGGCATGGCCAGAAAGTAAGTGAATCTTCCACATGCATAGATGGAAAATAAATAAATTTTAAATTGATTTTTAGCAAGGTGGAGCTACATTTCTATGAAAGCAAGATTCGGGTCAATGGAAAGAAGCTGCAAAAGAAGAGCGTTCAGGTAGAAATCCAAAAAATTTCATTCGCCCGTGTCTAATACACCTCCCGGATTTTTCTTTCTTTCTAATGCAGCTTGATGTGGGAGATGAGATTGACGTAATACGTGGTTTTAGTCAAGCTAATCCGTCCCACTTGGTAATTTCACGTGTTGTCATACTGTCTGCTAGCGATCGAGAAGAGGGACTTAGTGTGCACTTACGTCGCTTCAAATCATTGCTCATTGAAAACTATCGCGGCCCAAATGCCTATAAATCTTCGGAGCCCGCAACACACTAAAATTATTGTAAAAATTGGAAATACACTATGGCTCAGATTTCTTTAGAAACTTATTTTATTTATGCGTAGTTTTTGTTTTGTGTGAACACGTTGGTTGCGTATTGAAACCGTGCTCGCTTATCAGCGACATTGTTGAATTCGACGTTACCACATACGACACTTCTCTGATTGAGGATGCATGGGACTGCCAAGTGGACAATTGTATACTTTGGCAAAGTCCTCGTTATTGCTCACAGCGCCAAGGACTCGATATTTGTCCATTGTATGTTCATTGGTTAGCTCCTCCCAATAGTGCTCCTCCTTGTAAGCGGCACACCAAAGTTGAGCAAAGCCCAGGAAGAACAACTGCTCCGGCGAGTGATCCATGCCGGGCATCTGTTCACTTTTGGGCACCCACGTCTCATTGATGGCGATGTTTAATTGTTCTTTCATAAAGTTGCGATAAGCGCTGAAAGCTTCTCTCAAACCCCCGCTGTCTGCTATATTCTCGTCCTTGGTTTGATTCCCATTGATTTTACGATTGATTTCTGGAATCAAATAATTATTATAATGATCCACATAGCACTGAGCACGCTCGCTAAACACTGCTCCGGATTTCTTAGACCACCAGTAACGTTTTTTGCCCTGGCTGTCGAACGTGGCTCCAACCGTATCGAATCCGTGCGTGAATTCATGACCCACCAAATAGCCGATAGTTCCAAATTTTAGTGAATGCGGCCAAGATTGATGGAACGCGGGCGGATGTAGTATTCCAGCCATTACATTAATAGAGTTATCTATGTTGTAATAAAAGGCATTTACTTGCATTCCCACCATTAATTCCAATGGTTTTGTTTCGTTTGAGAGTTCCTTGTTGTGATGGCCATTGAATCGATGCATATAGGTTCTGAATCGTTTGAGATTTATGTTATTTTGCGCATAGGTACCATCGACAAAGCTAAGGTTATTCATTTCGCGGATTAGACGATGGCTGAGCTCATCATCCTTAAAGCTACCAATGCGAGACTCAATAGTGGATTCCTTTTCCAATGCCTCTTTGCGGGTCTCTGAATCTAGCCACTCAGCATTTTCCAAAACCACGCGCAAGCTCTTTCGGAGTTCCTTGATAATGCCCTGAATCTCGTTACGGGTCTCATCAGTAAAGTATTCCTGCAGGCGGAATAATAAATTAATGATTCTGTTTATCTGAATAATTTAAATGCTTTCCATTGTGGAAATATACAAACCAGAAAATAGAGTTTATCGAGCAAAAAAGCCAAGGAGGCTTGCACAGTGAGCTTGCAATAATCCCTCTGGAATTTGACTTCTTTTAACTTGGCATCCATGGTGAACAACAGCTTCATCGCCAAATAATTTGCCACCGAAGGGCCATGTTTGATGCACACTTTGTCTAGTTCCTCATAATAATAGTCACAGAATCGTTCAAGTGGTTCGATCGAAAAGTTCTGCCCATTCCAGGCAATCTCATAGTAGTTGATCCATTGTTTAAACGGTGTGGTTTCATTAGCGGAGGACAGTACATCGCACTTGTCGGAATCCTCTTCGAAACGATCGCTTATATCCAGTACGTCATGCCAGAAGGCGAACACCCCGGCAATAACCTCATTTACTTTCTCCTCATCCAGTCCAAAGGCCTGCAAATACCCACGCATGCGTTGCTCGTTTAGTTTATAGCCTCGCGTCTCATTGGTGGCAATGTTATCGCTGTGGACGATGAACTCGAACCCCAGTTCAGGGAGACTAAAGACGGGATTAAAGGGATACTGTGGCATGATATCCTCATTTATCAATCCATGGGCTCCATAGTTAGTAAGATGGGCGCTCATGTTGAACCAACTAAACTTATCTGCTTGCCACGCCGCACCCTCAACGGCCGGGAAACCACCAATGGATCTGATTAGGGCCAGATAAGCGGGGTCGGCCGCTGGCAGCGGCTGAAGATCGGCCGTGAGGCAGGCATTATAAAATTGTTGTGCAATTTGCAGTTCTGCTTCGTAATCTAGATCGATGGCTAGTTTTGTCTTGGAAAGTAACTTTTCCGCCACATCGCTTAGGGTGTAAAAAATATCCAACAGATTGTTTCGCTTGTGGGAAGACTGACGATCCTGCTTTACGTTTTTCCAGTTTCCGCAAGCATACTCATAGAAGTCGTCGCACGGAGAGATTGAGAGATTCATATAGCTTCTCATGCGATCAGCATAGGATTTTAGGAACTCGGTATCAGCATGTTCTGGTATCAGATTCTCGTTCTCCTTCGCTTTCCCCTCGGCGGCTGGTTTGGCCACACATGTCATACACAAGATGCTCACAATGATGAGCGCCCACAATATATTCTGCGTCATTGATCGATTTGAATTAATGAACTAGCTACTTGGCACGCTATCTCTATCCCGAACACAATTTTATGATTGAAGTCCGCCTCTTGTTGCCTCTGTTTAATTCCGCATCTAATTTAGAACTGCCGGACACTCAAAGCCGAGACTAAAATTTAAACGATTTAAGTTCTCTCACTCTCTGTTTTCGGCAACGCAACGACTTCGGTAATCAGCCTGAATTTGTAAAAATGCTCAGTACTTGACCTATGCTAAATGCGATTAAATTTTTAGCTCATTCATAATTTCAAAGGTAAAGAGAAAGCGCCATTTGCATCTGGTAATACTCAACTAAACTCAAACTTACAGAGTGGCAAATAATAATTTTGAATTTTAAATTAGCGCCTGTGACTTTGTATGCTGAAGTTGCCACTTATTAAGGAATAGTGTGGCCGTATCATAAAAAAATAGTTAACCGCCATTTTTCTTATACAGTTAAACAACAAGAAATTGTGACGATTAGTTTGCCTTTGGAATTGTACGTTTTGTTATTAGTTTAAAGTTGGAAAAAGAAATATTAATTATGTCGTTAACTGCCACTGGGAATTACCAAGTACTTCTGCAGACTTATAAAGTGAATATTTGTCTTCATTATTAAAAACATATTTATTAATTAATCCAACCATTGTTGCAGTACAAAAACCTCAAAGTCATTTGTTTCTACAAGATTTATCCAAACACCTATGATTTTGATGACCAGAAAGTGCTACAGGACTATCACTGGATGACAGATTCACGCTGGTCCAGAATTGAAAACGGCTTGCGCCGGCATTTTGAGGGAATCCGCAACCCGCACCTTCCAGGAGATGCAGCCAAATTGCGGTCCGAAATGCAAATTGACCACATTAAAATGCAGATAGATATAGCCTCAAGTAACTGGATTTCCTCTGTACAGAAAATTCTGCAAGGAACAGACGCACCGGGCAAAGAGGACGTAATCGCCCTTAATATAGTGCTTCAGTATCTATCACATAAAGACATTATTTCAGCGGCTTCGCCTCCTAAACGTCAACGTGCTGCTGAGCCTGACATAACAAAGGCCATACAAAGCAAACATAAGCACAGAACTAAATTTGGGTAAAGTCAATTTCTGTTTACTATTAACAGAACAAAATGAATGTCTCCTTGTCTTTAGCGAATCGACAAAGTCCACAGAAGCACCCAGCAGCAGTGAAGAACCAAGTGCCAAAATAAAACGGGAGCGCAGATCCATATCGCAAAGTAACAACGGGGATAGTATCTTATCCAAACCGTCATCAAGTAGAAACGGACATGTGTCGCGCAAAGATAAATCCAAAACATCTTCGATATCAAGAGCCAATTCAGTGGAGTCAACAGCACCGACTCGGCGCTCAGCTCGTTCACCAGTCCAGCCTCAAAGATTCCAAAACTTTATTTTGGGGTAAATAGCCAAGTCGATCCTCAAACCTTAATGCTTTTTCCATGCGCCCTCTAGACAAAAGACATCGTCAAGAGCTTCGAAACCCATAGACGAAATTTCTCCAAAACCATTAAAGTTCGAACAACTTGATGGCCCAGCTATTGATGCACTTCAAAAATTGGATAATATGCTGAAGACACCGGTGCCACATAAAGTTAAGATTTTGCAAGTAGCCTGTCCAGACCAACTTGAATCTCCGTATCTAATGTTTTTTTTTTATTACAGGCTGATGGAGAGAAAGAACAACTCAGAAATACTAGAGACTTTTGACAAGTATCAAAGCGATTTCGATCGTTTGTTTAAGCGCCGGGAGCACAAAATGCATACAGATGCATATTTGGGAATTGGTCATCTTGATGTCATGGATATACTGAGCAAACCGATTCAGGCAAACATGATTCAGAAGTTGGGTGATACGTATAGCAAAAAAAGTGTAGGTTCTTTAGTGAATTGTGTCTGTGGCATAACTAAAAAGTTGCTTTCCAGTCTCATGCCTCGCTAGTCATCAACGGATTGTTACCTTTGTGGATAATACGCCTGTTCATGGATGAGTACAACTTCCGAAGCGAGGAGGATGTGGCAGATCATATAAAAAAACAGTTGAAGTATGCTTCCCATTTAAGCGCTCTCAATGACGACCCCCTGGCTTCCGATTTGGAGTTGTAAAAATGTTTTTTATTTTTATTAGTTTTTCTTTATTTCATTTGGAATACTTCATAATTGAATTCTCATTAAAAAAGAATGGAAACATTAGAAGTAGTTACTGTTGAAGAGAGCAGCTCCTCCTTCTTTACAGAGGAGGACTTACGAAATTTTGTAACTTAAACACTAAATTGATGCAATGTTGTGTTGGTGTGTAAACTCAGTCTAGTTTTCCACTTGCTTGAAATAATACAAGGCCTGTTAAGGAATTAGAGTTCATCGTGTTGCTGCTGCTCCTCATCCTCATCTTCGTCAGCACCTGTGCTGTCAGAGGTACTCTTGGCTTCCTCTGACTCATCCTCGTCCTCATCGAATTCGACTTGCTCATCCTGTGAAACACCCAATGTCTGGCGCATCATATGCTCAATGCTGTCAGCGAACTGGGCCGTTTCCTGAAGCATGTAGCCTGAACGCAGAGTGGCCGTACGGAACATCATGAGGGCCATATCCTTGGCAGTGTCATCAGCTTCATCGGCTTCAACGCGACGCAGAAGTTCTCGCATTAGCGGATGTCTGGGATTGATTTCCAAAGTTTTCTTTTGGTTGAGGTAATAGGTACGCTGTGGATCGTCGGCCTTTTGATGGGCATTCGACATGGCTAGACGCTCCATATTGCCGGTCCAGCCGAAAACGCCAGCCACCAGGGCACATGGCGAGTTGCTCAAACGCTCCGACACTTGTGCCTTAGAGATTTGATCCTTCAGGGCCACATCGTTAAGCCATTTCACAAGGGGTTCAAATGTGCTCTTCAAGGTCTCAAAGTTCTTCTTGCTCTTCTCCGATTCGTTTAGTTTGAAGCCTTCTTTGGCCACATTTTGGAACTTCTTGCCATCGAATTCGGGCAGAGCTGAGATACAGTATTCATCAACGGCCTCGACTAGATACAGGACTTCGTAGCCCTTGCTCAGCAGACGCTCAACGAATGGAGACTTTTCCACTTCAGCACGATTAGCTCCAGCAATATAGTAGATGTGCTCCTGTTTTGACTTCATGCGCTCCGCGTACTCGGCCAGCGAGGTAACGCCATTGCCATTGGAGGTCTGGAAGCGCAATAGTTTGGCCAGACGGGAACGGTTGCTGGGATCCTCCATTACGCCCAATTTGATGCTTAAAAGGAAATGAAAAGATTGAGTTGGTTTAATTGTTGTTATTGCTGAATGTGTATGTGTGTGGACTCACTTGGTTGAGAATTCCTTCCAGAATTTTTCGTAAGCTTCCTTGTCAATCTTCTTAATCATGTCGAGCACCTTGCGGACCAGCTTCTTCTTGATTACCTTGATCAATTTGTGCTGCTGGAGCGTTTCACGGGACACATTCAGAGGCAGGTCATCGGAGTCAACCACACCACGAATGAAGCTCAAGTAGTTTGGCATCATGTCGTTGAATTCATCGGTGATAAAGACGCGACGCACATATAGTTTAATGTTGTCCGACTTGGTGCCATAGCGATTGAAGGATTCCGAAGGCTGAACTTTGGGAATATACAGCAAACTCTTGAATGTGACCTCGCCTTCAGCAATAAAGTGGGTCTGAGTCAGTTGCTCACTCGAATCCTTTGTCAGACTCTTATAGAAGCTAGTGTACTCGTCGTCCGACACTTCCGATGGTTTACGTGTCCAGATGGGTTTGCTGTCGTTGATCAAAAGCCAGTCCCAGGTTGTCTTCGACACCTTCTTCGTTTTGGGTTTGTCGTCCTCAGACGCCTCTTCCACTTTGGCATCCTCGTCCTCGACATCGTCCTCGGTCTTCTCGGGCTTGGCTTCCTCCTCCTCGATGGGAACTTCTTCATCGATTGTCTTGCTGGACCACATTAGGATGGGGAAGTTAATGAACTGAGAGTACTTGCGGATTAGCTCGCGCACTGTGTCCTCCTCTAGGAAATCTTGGGCTTCTTCTTTAAGGTACAACGAAATAATGGAACCCCGCTTCAGGGTGTCACCACGAGGATCTTCAGTAATGGTGAAGCTGTTGGCATCCGATTCCCAGATGTATTGTTTGTCATCATTATGCTTAGTGGTTACCACCACACGATCCGCAACCAAGAAAGCAGAGTAGAATCCCACACCAAACTGACCGATCATGTCATTTAAATCCTGTCCCTCCGCCTTGCTAGGATCTTGCATCTTTGCCAGAAAATCAGCTGTCCCAGATTTGGCAATGGTGCCCAGATTGTTAATCAAATCCTGATGCGTCATTCCGATGCCAGAGTCCATTATGTGAAGAGCCTTGTTCTCCTTGTCAGCCTTAATGCGTATATGAAGTTCAGGATTCGTCTCCAACTCCTTGCGATCTGTTAAGGCCAGCAGACGGATCTTGTCAATGGCATCGGAGGCATTAGAGATCAGCTCACGCAAGAAGATCTCTTTGTTTCGGTACAGAGAATTTATGATCAACTTCATCATTCGGTTCACCTCTGTTTGGAAGGTGAACTTCTCAGCCTGCCAGGGACATTAAAATTGTAAAAATAATCATCGAAAACTTAAAATACTTACCTTTTCTCGGATTTCTTTCAACTGAGCCACATTCAAGCCATCTAATTGGATTGCTTCTTCCTCCCGCTTCAGTGTCTCGGCATCTGTGGAGTAAAGGGAGGGGGCGAGATCGCATTGCAAATTAAGAGATAAGCAATTGGCGGGGGGCGTCAACAAAGCTGACGTGTACCTTATTATTAAGAGGAACTGAGCCACGTACCTGTTCTGGAGCCCTCTTTAAAGGATCCCAAATCCAATTCTATGGTTTCGGCGCTGGCCTCCGCCTCGCTAGCATCAGCGACAATTTGCGAGATGCCTAAAACGAAAAAGAAATTACGAGAAACTAGGTTAAAAAGCCGGCGACATGGCGGCAAATGCAGATTGAATTTGTAAATCGTGGCAATCTCTTGATTTATTGACGTAAAAACAAACCTGCACAAAAAAGCAGACCAAGCAGCAGATAATATTTCATATTGCTGAAGGATTTATTGACGACAAGAATCTCTCGGTTAATATGGCCACGTCACTTTAACCACCAAATTGACTTGCTCCGCACTTCTGATCGTCTGCGTTTTTTGCTGTGATAAATATAAATTAAAGTAACGTGCATTTAGATTACACAAATTTAAATGAAACACATACTTATCTATACATTTTAAAATACTTACGGCAAAAACAATAAACGGAATTTAATGGGTTCACTGTAGTTTCTCTATCAAATGAAAAGAAAAAAATGGCTCGGGCCCTTTTTATACCGGTGCTCTTTCTAGCAACCCCAGTTTGCACCAGTGATGCCATAAACCATTTGTTTTAAAGCTAAATTAACCAACAAAAATAGCAAAACTGTGGATGAGATATCAGTTTAATGTCCTAATATTAGGATCAAGGTATTTTTTACTGTATATATTTAATAAGTTGGTAAAATTAAGTACTTATGGGTGCAATTCCTAATAAATAACGGCTAAATAGAGAACGAAACTACTTGAATTTGGAACAGCCAGATCTGACGGAAAAAGGCGGAAGTGGCAACAATGGTGCTGAAACATTTTAAGCAACAAATCGATATCGGATATGTTAAATTAACAGTGCCCAACACGCTGTTGTTAGCTTCAAAAACGCTCATCTCTAACGACTCACATGTATGTAAGTGAAAACTGGCCACCTCTAGCAATAAAAAATTCCATAAATCGTACAACATTAGCGTGAGTTCTCAAAATCAAAATACACCAAAACATAACGACAAGACAACACTAATTTTGATATATTTTACATTACATATATGTATATAACTGCAGCATACTATTGATTGCATGCAACAGGCAGAGGAGCAAACCAGCGGCAACTGCAAAAGCACTATCAACGCGTCAGTACATCAATACAAAGTTTATATCTCGCCCTCACTTCGGCGGCCTAAGTGAGCAGAGAAATTGGTGGAGCACACTACAATTCAGTGTCGCGTCGTGCGTGGAGGTGGAGCAACAACAGCCGCAACAGCACTAAAAGTAGCGGCCGCAACGTCAATTAATAGTTTTGCATATATATACATATATATATATAATATCCACTCCTCCCACCCCCTCACTCGCACTCGGGTCGTGTTATACAACAAATTTACCAGTGTCCGAAACTAAAAGTACGCCGGTAATTTGAGGACCTCTTATTCTGTGTCCCGTCTTAGTCAAATCCTAAAGCGCGCAACTGCTCCGAGTGCCACAGTTTTTGTGTGTGTAAATTTCAATTATTTATTGTTGTTGTCAGCTGCAAGTGGTGGTCCTTCTCCTGTCCATAAGCAACCAACCTGATTGGGGTCGTCGTAACATAAGCAACCATAGCAAGGGCAACATCTCAGCGGAACCATGAATATCGATGACTACGAGTCGCTGCCAACAACCAGCGTTGGCGTCAATATGACAGCGGGTGCGATTGCTGGTGTACTGGAGCATGTTGTTATGTATCCACTGGATTCGGTAAAGGTAAGCCCAAAGCAAAGAATGTGATGCAGCACCAGTAGTGTCATCTGACCTAACCTCACAAAATGCATCTCGGTCAATTGTAGATGGTGTTGTTGTTGGTGTTCTTTTGTTTCATTAAGGTCTTATGCTTTGGCATAATCGTGATGTAATTCCCTGGTTTGTGCTGGCAATTCACGAGGTTTGCTGCGGCCGGTGGGGCAAAGTGAAAAATATGTGAAATAGAGTACTTTTCGCTCAGCTGTGGCTTATCGGATGTATTCGTTTCAACCACTAAATGCTTATCAAAGCACGTTCCCTTGGTTTATAATTTTTTTTCGACTGCGATAAGATTAGCCCCATCTGTACTTGTCATGCTACCTGGTAGCAAGCATACTTGCTCACCTCCCCTGCCTCTTACGTTTGATCATTTTTCAGATATCGGAGCATAATCATATTTTAGCTTTTACGTGAGCCAAACGATTCGTCGTTTGTACCTGGCTCTCAGGTATTAATATGCGTTCAATTTGCATTTAATGGAACGTACTTAGATATTCACGCGACGTCAAAGTTGTTGCCGACTTGCCCTGGATATATAAATATATAGTACATTCGATTGTTTCGTTTGATTTGTTGTCGATTTTTACAATTATTGGTAAAATACTCTGCTAGCGAAAGAATGTACCAATTGACTATTATATCTCGAAGACTGTCAGATAAGAGAGGACGCATACGTATGTTACGCATACGACGTGTTGTTCTCTTTATGTTTTTAAGAAAACAAATTTTTATTCTAACTATGTTTTATATAGGTTTTTTCCATGGTACCAATGACAATGTTGTGGTTTAGTTTGTTTATGTTTATAACATATTGACGTTCCGCATTCAACCGCAGTGTGGAGCGTTTTGTTGACTTCTGAATACTTAGTTTGTCTTGAGAATCTTAGAAATTTTGCTTCTTTTAATGCAAGCTTCATTCACTTTTAATTATAAATATTTCCAATATAATTTAAATGCACATATATTGTTAAATGAGTAGGTGGGTCTATCTGTATTTACTATATATCTCCATAATGTGTTCAATTTTTTTGATACCGGCATTTATTGATTTTCCTGCAATGAAATCGAAATGTTTGGCCTTGTCAATCGAGCAAAGCTTTTGGCTGACCAATTAAGTGACAAAACTAAAGCCTAGCCGGTGTTCCCGGCGTCACCAAGCTTTATCAAGAGCAAACAATAATAATAATGACTTCTAAAAATCAAATCGCCAGCAAAATTATTTAATTGAGCAACAATTTTCCCTATATAGTATATAAGTAGTAGTAATATATATGTTAGCTTGTGAATAATTATTGTTTTCACTTATCAGCGAGGAGAGCGACGAGTGCGGGAAAGATGATGCACCGCGTTTTGTGGAAGTCCCGTTTGCCGTATTTTTTTTCTGTTTTGCGCAATCTTTGAGACATTTTAATTATGATTCCCCTACCAGATCGACCACATAGTAGATACATACATATATACACTTGATACAATTGTTATTGCCTTTTTCCTAACCTTGAATTGACTGCTACTATTGACTTGCACCCAAATCTGACTGACAGACAGATAGACAGATATTCTATATTCCAAGTATTTGTTTAAATATATATAGAGAAGAGAGATATATATTTGTTTGTGGGGTAGATAACTACTGCTGCTGGATGTAATATTCTTAGAATTGTTATCTGAATCGCAATAGCTCACGTCTTTGTAATTTATAATGGGAGGGATGCTTGTTCTGTGGGCGTAAACACACCCCTACACAATGATTCAGATAAGTATACTAAACACAATTTCTTCTTGTATGAGTATTATAATTTTTGCTGATAATTTCGATAAACACAAGCTAAGAAACTGACAATATATTTTTAAAGAAAATTCTGGATTCATTCAATCTAAAATTGGTGAGCTTTGTGCCATGTCAGCATGACAGAGTGTTTGTTACCATACGGATTACTGAATGAGTAGCAATGACGCTGCGATTAGAGGGGAATTTGAGGGAATTGATTGATTTATCTGCTTATTTATTAATGAAAATCAGTTAATCAGTTGTTGTTTTAAATTATCACAATATCAATATTATATTTTATTTTTGAAAATAGACCCGCATGCAGAGCCTAACATCACCCACATCCAATCTGAATATAATGTCCACTTTGCGAAATATGATTACTCGTGAAGGAATTATGAGGTGAGTGGCTAAATAGTTGACCAATTCAATGAAATGACTCTTAAACACCCGTTGTTTCTATCTGAAATAGACCCATTCGTGGAGCCAGTGCTGTGGTTATTGGCGCTGGACCGGCGCATTCGTTATATTTTGCTACCTACGAGATGACCAAGGAACAACTAACCAAATTCACATCATTCAACCACCTCAACTATGGTGGGTTGCATACATATACAGCGAGATCTATTCAAATCATTTAATACGACTTTATTCCCGACTTGCAGTAATTTCTGGCTCGCTGGCGACACTCATACACGATGCCATTTCAAATCCCACGGAGGTGATCAAACAGCGTATGCAAATGTACAACTCACCATACACATCGGTCTTGACTTGCATGCGAGATGTCTACCAAAGAGAGGGCATCCGGGCATTCTATCGATCCTACTCCACTCAACTGGTCATGAATATACCATATCAGACAATACATTTTACCACATACGAGTTTTTCCAAAACAAGGTAAAAACTAGATTAAAATTTATTTTTATCTATCAACAACAGAGTTCTTTAAAAACTATTTTTATTTGAATTTATCAGTTAAGACTCTGATAACTGATTAATAATATCTATTTTAATTACATTCTTGAGAACTCTTAAATATTCTCATGTTTCACTTTAAAGTGATCAAAAAAAGGTGCCGATTTTAAAAATCCTTCTGGCGTTATATAGAGAAAACTATCTAACGAATGAACTATGATTTTTTGATTGTATGTAATTTCCTTTAAATGTCATACATCAATAGACAATTAGTTTACAAACAAAAATTTTAACTTTGTCGTCACAAAAAATTCTAAGAAACCAGCCTTTTTGTCGCACGAAATACAATCAAATGATTTTAAAAATCCTTCTGGCGTTATATAGAGAAAACTATCTAACGAATGAACTATGATTTTTTGATTGTATGTAAATTCCTTTAAATGCTATACATCAATAGGCAATTAGTTTACAAACAAAAATTTGAACTTTGTCGTCACAAAAAATTCTAAGAAACCAGCCTTTTTGTCGCACGAAATACAATCAAATGTACGTGGTGGTGTTGAAAATGTTTGTCATGTATCAGACACAGCCTAATCTTATGAATAGAATATTTATTTATGGGTCTATGTTGTCATTTTTGTGTCTACTTCTCGAGCGCATTGCACTTCCGTGGCGTGTATTAGCTTAAGTCATGTGAAGATTCCAGACCACTATCACTTACTAAAATTTTTCGAACTAAATTTGGAATCGATATGCTAAAAATTTATGAGTGTATACAAATATATTTTTGTTAACAGCTCAATTTGGAACGGAAATATAATCCCCCAGTGCATATGGTAGCAGGCGGTGCGGCAGGTGCGTGTGCGGCGGCCATTACAACGCCTTTGGATGTAGTTAAGACGCTGCTCAATACACAAGAGACGGGATTAACAAAGGGCATGATAGAAGCCTGTCGAAAGGTAATCAAATCAAGGAATAGCTCACAAATAAGGTGATAACTTGAATATATATTTTTTTGCAGATTTACCGTATGGCTGGCCCATCGGGCTTCTTTAAGGGCATGACAGCGCGCGTCTTGTACGCTATGCCAGCCACGGCCATCTGCTGGTCCACATATGAGTTCTTTAAGTTTTATCTGTGTGGCCTGAAACCGGATCAGTATAAATCGTCAATTACGGGTCGTTCCGAACTGTCGCCCTCTCACAAAGCTGACACCGACTATGTGCTGCCCAAGACCACAGCTGTCGATGATGATGAGGAGACATCGTTCGAGTCGTCTCCGCCAGTGAAGGACGCAGCATTGCTGCATCCAGCGCCACCCACAGTCAATGCAGCTGGTGCCATCAAAACCGTTTGCGAATTGTCGACACGACCGGCAGCGCCCACTATCAATTTGCATACACGGCATACGGACGTGAAGAGTCCCTATGATCGGGGCTTCTCTAGTACGTAGGCATCGCGAGTGGGCGTGGCCCGCGTTTGAAGTGTTAGCAACAGCGACAGCTAAAACATAAGCGTAGCTATTAGTTAGTGGCCGGGCCGAGAGCTGGTCAGTGTGGCAAATGTGTTTGGTAAGCTTACCGTGCACGACGTTCCAAACGTCTGGCGTGTGCCTGCCTTCTCCCCTGCCTCTGCCTCTACCCCTTTCCCTTTGACCAGCCCCCGTCCCGCTGCTTTGTATGAATACTCTGCGTGGAGTCGGTGAGAGAGTTTATCACTCCAAAGTCGGAGGTTAAATTTTGTAGTTGTTGTTTTGCACAAAACTCTCGCTCTCACACACACACACATACGCAAAAACACACACTCAACAAACACACACACACAGACAGTTGACACATACACACAAACCCACACAAACACACACACATAATTTTAGGCAAAATGCAACAAAACAAAAAACAAAGAAAATTCTTGTTGAACAATAATGATAATGATAATCTTGTATCTATGTTACTGCGAAAAGAAAATACTGTGAGAGATCCTTCTTGTAAAATACTATTATTGAATATAATTATCTACCTATTACTTATTTTTTTTTACAAATTTCAAAATATGCATACGGAGTATATTTATGTTTATCGTTATAAAGTAAAAAGAATCAAAAAAGTAAGAAACTTCACCAGGCGAAAATTTTTATATAATTTGTAATTAAATTACAATTAAAGAAAGCTTCAGCTCCCCAAAAACTATGATAACACAAACCGACGCAATGTAGAGACGATACCCAGGAGGTCTCCCCCAGTAGTAGAGTAGCCTAGCTAAACCTTGATAGTGCAGGATGCCATTGGTCAATCTATTAACTAACCCTTTGTTTAAGCACACAGGTGTATGTCCCCCATCCCCACTCCCACTCCTCCTCTGTAAGCATTGTCTCCACAATCAAGTGCCGCCTGGGCGTTGGAGAGATTGTAACCCCCCCCCCCCATGCATAATATTATTATGTTCAATATTGATTGTTATTTTTATTTATATATATATATACCATATATGAAATATATTAAAAAAAAAAAGAGAAATTGTAAAGTATAGGGCTACCAAAATACCAATTTTATTGTTAAACAATTCAGAAAGAGAAACAAAACGAAAATAGCAGCAATGCAACCAACAAAAAAAGAACAACCCATTAAAAGGATGAAAAACACACTTGTTTTATGTCAAATGCAACAACAATTTTGCATATTTGCTTTTTTATTAATTGATTTTTTTAGTTATATCAAATGATGGATGCCCAGCTAGAGGATTGAGTCCAGGCCACGACGACGTGACCGTTGCGATAGCACTGGTCGTGGCTTGTAGAGATCATCGTTGGTATAGCGCTGCTGCTGGCACAGCTTTTGGCTGAGACGCCTGGAGGAGAGACGGCCAACTGCAAAAGAGGGGGTGAAAGACGATATAAGCAATTGGAATTCACATTCTTTTTACAACAAAATTAACCAAAACAATGAATTTTCATGAGGCTACACAAATTAGTCTTACCCAACCATATGAGAGAAAAGGGATTAGTAGGATTCTTCAGACAGCTATGAGGTTAATGAGTTTTGTTATATGATCAGCATGTGGGAAGAAGATAGAGATTTAATAGTGATATTGGCCATAAGCAAATTGGGTCATCCAAAACAGAAGAGAAAGGAAAGGTGTTAAATGATACTTACCCTGCACCTGCTTCTCAAGCGCTTCGTTCTCTTTGGAATTAATGCTGGTCTCTGATGTTGTGGGCGATGATTTGACTTCATCGCGACGCAGTCTTTTTGCTGGATTCGTTTTAACTGGACTAGTGCCGGCGGAGTTGATGCTACTGCTACTTCCACTGGGACTGATCTGCTGAATTGGCGTTTTCTCTTTACTAAAACGCCGCTTCGATGTGCTTCGGCGCAACGCTCTCGCATCGGCCAGAACTTGCGGTTCATCAGCACTAAGTTGGTTCAAAAGATTTTGATGGCTTTCGATTAATTGGTTAATCAATTCTAAACGTGGCTTGAACTCATCCGCATTCTCTTCCAAATGGGTAATGCGATCAGATTCCACTGAAATTGAATTTTCGGTGGGCACCATCACAACGTCTTGGGCCTGTAGGTGAACATCGTCGGGCTTCTTTTCGGGAGTGTCCGCTTCAGAAATCTCTGCACTCTCTTCACTGTCTTTCGATGCAGATTCACCTGAAGGTTTATCGGTTTCGTCCCTTTCTGGTAATTTCAACTCCTCCCGATCATCTGACGATTGTATTGGCTGCTCTGTCGATTGAGTTTCATGGGATTCCTGCTGCTCCTCCGATTTCATTTTCTGCTGCTCTTCCGACTTAATTTCCTGGGGTTCTTGATGTTCTTGTGTGTTAATTTCCTGGGACTGCTGGTGCTCTTCTGCCTTAATCGGCTGCTCCTTCAGTTTTATCTGCTGGTCTCCTTCCTTCGTCTGCTCTTCCGACTGCATTTGCTGATCTTTTTGTACCTGCTCCAGCTGCTGATTTTCCGTTTTCATTTGCTGTTCTTCCAACATTATTTTCTTCTGTTCCGATTCCATAGGTTGCTTATTATCTAGCATCTGCTGTTTTTCCGATACCGATTGCTGGTCTTTTAATTCCATGTGCTGATTCTCTGGTTTTAATTCTTTCTGCAAATCATTGGACTCGATCTGCGGCGCAATCGGTTTTTCCAATAGAAGAGGCGTTTGTGAAACAGTCGTTTCTGTTGGTATTGAACTAGATTTCACATGCTCAGCCTCCTCTGTTTCGACCTTTTCCCTGACATCTGGTTTTTGAGCTGCGCTCAGTTCAATAAAACTAGTCGACGATTGCTGAAGCATATCGCTCACAACGACAACGTGGTTCGTATCCAATGATTGTTTGGCATCGTCATGCTTGCCATTGGTGCCGTCATTTCCATTTAATCCGTTGCCGTTTTGAACAGCATTTGGATTGGTGCTACTTGTAGTTTCTTTCGAGGCAACATCTTCAACCGGCGATTTATTGGATGCTCCACCAGAGCCTGGCGGCTTGCCTTCATCATTGGAATCGGAACTGCGACGTTTCTGTACCTTGACCTTGGCCTCGTTGTGGTCGTCCAAAACGACTGGAGGAAGTGCTGATGAAGAAGAGGAGGATTTGTTGTGGACACGTTCTCGGTCGCGGTCGCTTTTCTTGGAAGAACTGCTGCCGTTATGACTCCGACTATGACTATGGCTTGATCCATCCTTTTCTCTACCCCGATTCGATCGTGATGATGACGATGTCGATGATGACTTGGACTTATGGTCCTTCTGTGAGGAGGATGATGAGGATTCGTGTCGCGTCAAATTTGTGGAGGAGGAAGAGGATCTTTTAGTTGTAGATGATTCACGATTACTTCGGTTTGAAGAGCTTTTTGAGCTGCTACTGGTGCTACTCTTATGTTTGGAACTGGACGAATGTGAGGAGTGCTTCGAACTGGAACTGGAAGAATGCTTGCTGTGCGACTTATCGCGACTGGCGTCTCTATCACGATCCCGCGATTTGCGCCTCTGTTTGTCATTGGAATGGGAATGATGTCGCTTATCTGTTTCCTTTTTCTTGTCTTTGTCTTTTAAGTGATGCCTCTTTGACTGCGATGACGACGAAGCTGGCGAGGATGTGGATTCACTGGACTTTACGGCCTCTTCTTTGGGATTTGCTACAATCTCTGGAGCAGGCACTTCAACTGTTTCAGATGCGGTTTGTGGTGCGTCCTGGTCCTTCGTGTCAACTAATTTCGTTTGATGGGATTCCTGAAGTAACTCTTTAGTTTCCGTATCATTCGTATTTGAAGGAACTGCTGCTTCTGCAAAAGTGCTGGTTACACTATCAACCGGTTGAGGTGTCTGGGGGAGCACTTCCTCGTTGAGCAGACTAGTTTTTGGTTCTGGCTCAGGTTCAGGTGGTCTTTCTGGTTCAATAGCAGCATGATTAGCATCATCGATGACCGCCTTCACTTCGGACATAATTTCATCTTCAATAGACAGGATCTGGGGCTGAACATTATTGTTCTCCGATAGGGAATTCTTTCGATCAGTTCCTGAAAATAGAAAAAGAACCCATATAGTCTACATTTCTCACACTCTAGGCAACCTACCTTCAAATCTAATGGCATCCTGATTGATATCAAAGTGCAACTGGCGACGGTCATCGCTTGCCGCCTCGCTGGTCTCACTGGAGTTCTCGCTGAACTTAGGCATCTGGGCCTCTTCCGATATATTGGCTGTCATGTTTGGTGTAATCGGAGTAGGCTGCTGGGTACTCCCTTCCAAGGCAGAGTCTGTGGATGAGGCGATGGTCAGACGACTGTCACTGGACACCTGTGAGAGTTGTGAAACCTGCGAGGCGCCAGCGTCTCGCGAATCGTTAGCCAGGTCTTTGTTGCGCGAGTCAGAGGTGTTTAGTGACCCATTTATAGTCTCCACTCGTTTACCCTCAAGCAATGGTTCAAACGATGGCGATGTGTCGTCGTCGTTATCCACGCCTGGCGGCAATTCATCTTTACTATCTTCCTTGATATCAGACTTGATAGTGGCGCGATCGGAGTCCGGGCTTATTTGCTCTAGATCAGTCGGCAATAGGCTAGCAGTGGTTTCAACTTTGAGCAGGCCACTGCCGTTGCCCATAGCATACGGAGGTAGTGGCGGAGCTGGTAGCAAAGGAGGCGGCCTCGGCGGTGGTGCATTCGCGGGAGGAGGCGGTGGTGTAATACCCAAGTACTTGTAGGCAATGCTCTCAATCTTTGGCTCGAATATGGTGGCCACCTTGGGATTAACCACCTGGTCTACAATCTGATCCACCCCCTTGTCAAGTACGTCGGTACTGCAAATTTTGGTGGTCAATTAATTAACTGTGTCGTAATAATTAGCAAAACTATAGTCCAATCCACTTACTCTAGCAGATGCTTGCGCAGCCGTTCCCTCAATTGAACCTTGTTCGTCTCTGGAGTCCATTGCTGTTTGTTCAAGAAGTCGTTCACAGCAGTCTCAACGCGATTTCTAACATTCTGATAAGCGGGCTTGGTGTCCACATCTGCCAAACAGCAATTAAAACGGAATTCATCGAAGACTCCTTGTGATTTTACTTCCTCGATGAGCGTTTTCACAAAGTTATCCATATTTTAACACGCAAAATATTTTTGTTTAGAAACAGCAATCATCAATCGAGCAACAACAAAAAACAATTCGTAAGTAGCGATGGTTGATGGTGAACGTGCGATTATGAATTAATATTATCGATATTAGTGATGGGATTCATAAATAATGATGTAAAATTTGCTGCGTGATTGATTGATGGTTAATAATGATAAAATTAAAAATCAATAAAAAAATGATTTTGTTTTAAAACAGCAATCATTAGGCAACAAAAAAAATTGAAATTCCTCCCACTGTATCAACCGTTTCCTCATCTTTCTTTTTTACTCCTACAAAAAGATCCGGCTCTCGAACATTGTGAGTTGCTTCGAACATTCGGGACTGCACTTTCCGTACCAGTGTTGCAAACTAAAATTACAACTAACTTTTTAGCTTGTCTGGTTTTTTTAAGTTTTCAACGGTTTAATTTTAGCAAATATATTTTAAATCTTAAAACGCTAAGAACAGACAAAAGGCTAGATTCCAGATGATCAAAATCTATTTCATTTTAGAATTATGCACAGATGCAGCCCCTTCTACGTTGAGGATGATGAAGATCCTACACAGACATAAGGCTTAGATGTTCGAACTTTCGAGCCAGCTTCGAACATTAGAGCTGCGAACCGCAACAAACGAGCCCATAGAAATTAGTCGCTCCCGTCATCGATAACTACTCACCATTTGTGATAAGTTATCGGTAATTATTCACTAGTTCTTCGGTTAAATTCCCGTTTTTTTTTTTTTTTTTTTTTTTCGAATTCTGCCCCCAGTGCATAAATTTTAAAATTGTTAATGTTGGAAAAACCACGTTCCGTCGGAACCATAGTTTATACATCAGCGGTCTAGATGGTATTTCTTCTTTTCTTTTTAAAGATGAAAGAATTCACCATGGCTTAAAATAATTACAATTTTTTTTATTTTTTTAGGTTTTCTACAGGTTTTCTTTAAATGTATCTTATAAATCAGGTAAAATAGGCGGGCATGTGCAGACTAAATGCTTATCACCGTAAGCATCGTCAATTCTGCCAACTGTGGGCCAAATTTTCGCATCTGGTTTTACAAAGATCTGAAAAGAAAATAACTTTGAAGATAAGCAATTGTAGAAAATCAGGATAAGGCAAACAACATACCGCTGGAAAGGCAGCTTGTTCACGTGTATATGGCCGACTCCATTTATCAGAAATAACCTGTGCCTGCGTATGAGGGGCCATTTTCAATGGATTCACGGCTCTGTCCATTCGACCAGCCTCAATTTCAGCAATTTCCTCGCGGATGGATATCATGGCGTCACAGAAACGGTCGAGCTCCTCCTTATCCTCTGATTCAGTTGGCTCAATCATTAAAGTACCCGCCACCGGCCAGGACATGGTTGGAGCATGGAATCCATAGTCCATCAATCGCTTGGCTACATCTACCGCCTCGATGTTAGCCGATTTTTTCAGGTCGCGAATATCCAGAATAAACTCATGTGCCACTAGTTGCGAGTTCGGAGCTTTATACAAAGTCTTGTAATGTTGTTCAAGCCGCTTGGACATGTAGTTAGCATTGAGAATGGCCACCTGGGTTGCGCGTTTCAACCCGCGGCTACCCATTAGCTTAATGTACGACCAGGAAATGGGTAAAATCGCCGAACTGCCAAATGGGGCAGCTGATACTACGCCAAAACTATGCTCTTCACTGCTTAAGGGACTAATAACGGGATGGCCAGGCAAATATGGAGCCAAATGGGCCTTGACACCAATTGGACCCATGCCTGGTCCTCCACCACCATGTGGGATGCAGAAGGTCTTGTGCAGATTCAAATGAGACACATCACTTCCATAGTCGCCGGGACGACACAAGCCCACCTGGGCATTCATATTAGCTCCATCCAGATACACCTGACCTCCATGCTTGTGGATCAGGGTGCAGATGTCTGCAACTGTTTCCTCAAATACGCCCATTGTTGAGGGATATGTAATCATCAGACAGGACAGCTGACGTGCATGCTCTTCTGCTTTGTCCCGCAAATGCGACATATCAATGGAACCATCGGAAAGAATGCGAATTGGTTCCACTTTCATTCCGGCCATTTGGGCTGAAGCTGGATTTGTGCCGTGAGCTGAGATTGGTATCAAACAGATATTTCGATGTCCTTCGTTGTGATGTTCATGATAGCTACGAATGGCTCTTAGACCGGCATACTCTCCCTGGGCCCCTGAATTTGGCTGGAATGAGATCTTATCATAGCCAGTAATCTCGCAAAGATCACGCTCCAGTTCGTTAAACATTTGATGAAAACCCTGAGCCTGCTCAACGGGAGCAAAAGGATGGATATCAGTAAAATGACGGAAGGAACAAGGCATCATTTCAGTTGTGGAATTCAGTTTCATAGTACAAGAACCCAGAGGAATCATAGAGTGCACTAGAGAAATATCCTTGTTCTCTAGCTTCTTGAGATAACGAACCATGCGAGATTCGCTGTGATAAAGAGCAGAAAATATTTTAATAATCTTTAAGATCCATGAGTAGGAAATGCGAGGACTCACCTGTGATAGCTATGGAAGATCGGATGTTGTAGGTATGGCGATGTTCGTAGGAATTTCGAGTTCTCAATGGAGTTTTTCAGCACATCCTTGCGAGCGAGTAGATCCTCTACCGTCGTTTCCGTCTTGAATACCCACAATAAGTCATTCACATCCAAAACGCTGACTGTTTCATCTAAAGCTACGCTCACTGTGCCTTCATTGTCTGTCAAATAACGCAAATTAATACGCTTATGCTCTGCTCTTTCCTTGAGATCTTCTAATGTAAGTTTCTCAGTTTCGAGTCGCACATGAAGAGTATCGAAAAAGTTCTTATTGATCACTTCATGACCACTCTGAAGGAGACCCGTTTGCAGGGTTAGTGTGAAGTGGTGTATACGATTTGCGATGGCCTTGAGTCCCTCTGGGCCATGATATATTGCATACATGGCAGACATATTGGCCAACAGGGCTTGAGCGGTACAAATGTTACTGGTCGCCTTATCACGACGAATATGCTGCTCTCGAGTCTGCAAGGCGAGGCGATATGCATCATTGCCGTCCATGTCCCTAGTGACGCCAATCATGCGACCAGGCATAAGCCGAACCAAGCTCTGCTTGCAGGCAAAGAAACCCGCATGTGGCCCGCCGTAGCCAAGAGGAACGCCCAGACGTTGAGAAGTTCCGATGGCTATGTCAGCCCCGAATTCAGCCGGTGGACGCAAAAGTGTGAGCGACAGTAGGTCAGTGGCCACCACAACTAGAGTCTAGGCAATTGATGGGGCAAAATGGCTTAATGATTAACTAAAACTTAAAGAAGGTGGTGTCTGCTTACTCCATTTTTCTTAGCCAGAGCGGCGATGTCCTCAAAGTCCTTAACATCGCCATAGGTATCCGGATATTGAAGTAATATTCCCGACAACTCTCGACTACGTAAGTCCGCCTTTTCTATGGGTCCCACAATAATCTCCAGCTCCAAAGCTTCGGCACGAGTTTTAACCACCGACAGAGTCTGTGGATGAACCCGATTGGACAAATACAATTTCTTTCGCCTATTGTGGCGCGTGGCCAGGCACATGGCCTCCGCTGCCGCAGTGCCCTCATCCAGCAAAGAAGCATTCGCCACATCCAATCCGGTCATCTCGGATACCAATGTCTGATAATTGAGTAGCGACTCCAAGCGTCCCTGGGCAATCTCTGGCTGATACGGTGTATACTGGGTAGTCCAGCCAGGATTCTCAAACACATTACGCACGATGGTGTGGGGCACATGGCAATTGTGATAGCCCATGCCAATGTAAGAGCGCCACAGCTGATTTTTCAGCGAAATATCGCGTATGCGACGGATTAGCTCATGCTCATCTGAGAGAGTAGAAAAATACTTTTAATATTCAAAATATTATGTTGTCAGCCAGCCAGTCGGCTGGTAGATAAGGTTCTGAACCCAATGATGAACTAAAATGCTTATCGCTCATCAATGACAAAAACATGCCAGGGGGTCCGTCTGTGTTTTTTGTCACTGGTGTGGAAAAAGGTGCGGAGGGACAACTTTTTATAGTTAGAACCGCATTACGTAAATATAATATTAATAGACAGGTCTAACTAATAGTTACCCTCCAATTTCGGGGGGTCCAATTTACACTTACTCAATGGTTTGTCCAGACTGAGATCTCGTTTCAGTTGGATGTTTTGTGGCACGGCTTTTTCGGTAAGTTCCGCCAAGGACTAAATGGAAAAAGTCATTAACTTTAAGTGAATTTCCAAAGAAATTCGATTGTCTACCTTGTAGCCAAGAGTATCTAGCATTGCCACCACATCTGTTTTACGAGGTCCTATGTGACGACTGGGAAAATCCGATTTGGTAGGGAATAATACATCCTCCACAGGAATTGTGGCCAGATAACGACTTTGGCCTTTCAGCAGGAGGCTACAGCCAGTTCTACTCAGCAGTCGTTGCATGATTCTGTTTCTTTCTCTGGCACTTACGTCCACACCACGCGGATTTAAGTCGAAGACTGTTCTCTTGCTCGAATCTCCGTGCTGATAAAGCGCCGAGATCTGCCAACCTACCTTATCTCTACAGATTTTTCCACATAAAATCGAACCCCAAATCGAGAACGCTCTCAAATTCCTCTCAAATGCATTTCACTTTTATTTTGTTTTTTGTTTTCTTTTTGTTATAACTCAAAAACATTTTTAACAATTTGTAATCAAAATATTTTTCATATTTTGTTGGAATTTCTTTTCCAAACAATTAACAGAAATATGTCTTACAAAAAATGGTTTGTTTTAACAACAAATACATACATCCATACAAAAAATAAAAAATTAAACAACAAAATTCTGAACAAATTATTGTTCATTAACTGAAGCCGCAATCTTCTTGTTCGGTTTGATTTTTGCCTAATTAACAATTGCATTGTCATAAAATTTTTCTAATCGTTTTGATTAATTTCTTGTTCCTTTGCTTGATGTAGTAATTGGTATAGCCATTGGAATGTGAATTAATTTGCTTATGTTTCGAACTTGTAGCAATGGCATAATTGAAATTCAACAACTGCAATTGGTATATATGCATAGGTATAGTTGGTATAAGTATATTTTAATTAACAATCTTTAAAATAAACTAATTAATTCTGCGGCTCGTTTTGTCAGTCATTCTTCGACTAACTCGGCCCATCATGTATCTGCGTGTGTTTTAGTGTCTGTTTAATAGTAAATATATTGTTTTAGAAATTGAAATATAATTGAGTAAGGCGCATTGGTTCAATGCTAATTTAGCTAAACTCCATAAATCATGGCCCAACTTCTCAACGAACTCTGTCCACTGATTGGCCTATTTGTTTCGATTAATTGCATTTAATTTTTAATTTAATTACAGAGCTACAATTGGATCGTTCTTGTGGCTCATTGAGAAAGTCGGCCAATTGCATATAATTAGGTAACGTTAAGAAAGTTTTTTAAAGTATGCGTAAGTCGCCAGAGTTTCACATTGATTATAGTTTCGATAGTTACAGTAGACAGTATATATATATATATATATATTGTATAAAAATCTTTTGCTAAATGATCAGAGTTGGTGCCTTGAATGTAGATGAGGTAAATTGCAAAAAGCCAAAATGGTTTGGTGCAATAGATTCGCCTAAAATTTTGAAGAGTAAATATCGGATACACGTTTATATATGTGGTATGTATTTTGTGTATATATGTATGTATATATATATATATATTGTTTTAGAGTAATATATTGCTTTCAGCTGGATTTCCGTAACGAGTAAAATTTGTTTAGTTGAGCTGTTTAAATGGTGTTTTGTCTGTATGGAAATGTGTTAATGACAACCTTTAGTTAACCAGTGCTAAGGATTAAGGAATTATGTGTAATTTGTCGTCTATAACTTGTCCTGATCACTGGGAGATTTGGGAATTTGAATGGACGACGAGCTGTAGTTTGACACGTAACTACTTTTAAAGGGATATTGACCCAAGAGACCACTGTTCGAGTTTGTTGGTTCCCGCAAAGTGAACGACATCATGGGATTATAGACACCAGTGCTGCCACTTGAAATGCCAGAAGAACTGGCAATCGGATCGCTATGACGATTGCTGAACGAGCTGCTGAAGCTATATGGCACATATGCCGTGGAGGAGATGGGAGTGGCTGTGAATGTGCTTGCAGCTGAAGTGGAAGATATGGAAGTGCTCATGAGGTACGAATAGTTGCTTGTGGGCAACGAATATGAAGTGGCGGTGCCAGCATAACTACTGGACATGGCAGAAGCTGCTGAGATGGTGGATGAAGTCTCGGCTGTGGGTTTGTGGGAGGTGGCACTGTTCATTGTGCCGGGCAGATCGGTGTAGCTTTTGGCTGTGGCCGATGGAGAGACTACGGGCGAACGACTGGGTGGACGCGAGAGAGTCTGCTTCTCAATTTGTTTTTCGGTGAGGAAACGATCATAGAAGGTCGAGGTGACGGTCGTGTGACGAATTTCCAGCTTCGCTGGCTGATAAACCGGGGCCGGGGATGGGGCATTCACAGGGCGTCTATATGGGTCATAGGGCTGGCGATAGGGCGATACGGGCCTTTGAAATGTATCGGCGGTTGTGGTTGCTGTGGCTGTGGCTGTGGCTGTGCCTGTCTGGCCTGTACCTGTGTTGTTGTTGTTGTTGTTGTAGCGTGTGGTTGTTGTTCTGGACTCATATGGCGAACTCAATGGTGTTCTGCTGGCCGAGCGTCGATCGTCAGCTTCGTACTTGGCGCACGTTTCTTCTAGTTGTCTATCTACTTTATGAAACTTAGTTAAACTACTGCCGCTACTTAAATCGCTACGATTATCGAGAAAATAATTTGGCAACATATTATCACGTCTTACCCTACTACTCTCACGCTCCTCCAGATCCTCGGCATCGCGACGCCGACGCGGTGATAGCTCTCTGCTGATGTCCCTATGCGAGCGATGATGCAGCGGACTGGATGACCGCAATGGACTTGTGCGCAGAGAGTCGGCCGAACCCAGAGATCGATGCTCTGAGGTGACACGAATGGCGGGCGTATAGTCACCCGATCGGTGTGCAGTACGTCCTCGACTCTCGCTGCGACTGTGCGTAAGTTCCTCCAAGGAGTTCTTTTTGCTACCAAAATGCAATGAATCTGAGAAGAGGGAATCAATATACCGTTGGCATTTCTCCTTCTGATAGGGTTTCTCTTCGCATAGAGTGTCAATGGATTTGATAGTATCCTTGATGGAACTTAGACGATCATTAATATTTTCTCCTGTGCGTAGCGGCACGCCAGTATGGGTCCCGGTGCGGGTAATAGGCGAAGTTTCCTAACAATGTCAACATATTAGAACTTTTAGATTCCTTTTCGCCCATATCTTACTTACCCTCATTAGCCGACTACCCAGGGCATCGAGACCCTCAGAGCTGCTGGCCGCTGCACTGATGCTGCTGTAACTGCGATCTGCAAGAGTCTTCTTAATAATACGTTGAAGAATTTTAGTATTCTCCTCAATACACTGCAAAACGACATTTGTGGTGCCCACCATTCGTTCACTGGACTGTCGGGACTTCGGTCGCTGGCTCTCCTTGTAATAGTCCTCATCCTCGTCCCGAAAGCGTATTACCTTTGGGCTAGTGGGCCTATAATGGGGCGTCTCCTCGCGCCGGTAATCATCGTAGTCGTCTCGTCGCATTGCGGACTTTGGTGTTGTGGCTCCCTGACGCCGTGGACTCTGTTCACGGGATTTGGCCGCTTTAAACTCCTCGAAAGATAGCGAAGGTGAGATGACATCTTTGAGTTTTTGATTAAATGCCTTGTAATCCTTTTGTGTCTTGAAGTCGAAACCCTTTTCCTCTTCCAAGGCGCGCATCCGCTGTTCTAGTTCCTCCTCAGTGGGTGGCTCTGGTCTGCCAGGGGAACTGACCAGACGCTCCAAATTATGAACAGGCGATTTGGGTCGCTGTTCGTCCAAGAGCTTCTTCCGTTTCATGTCGTCAATGGTGGGAGAGCGAGAGCGAGACTTGTGCCGACAAGGTGACTTTAGCTTTTCGTCAAGCAGACGTATGCGGTGCTCCAGTTCACCGGTTGTGGGTATCTCGCTGTCATCAGGACTTGGATCAAGTAGCATTTCGAGAGGATGAATGGGTGGCTTTTTGTTCGGATCCACTTTGCGCTTTGATAAATTCTCCTTGGACTTGGAACGCACAAGATCGAGAACACGGTACTTGTACTCCAAGTCATCAGAGATGGGTAAATCTCCCGGATGCGCCTGTCGACGAACTGGCGATGTATAAGGGCTCCTCTTTTTGTCGGCGGCAGCCCGCGATGGTGATGTGTAAGGCGATTTTGTAGCTGGCTTACGTGCGGGGGAAGTATGTGGAGATTTCGCGTTTGTCTTACGCGATGGTGACGTATACGGAGACTTTGACGCCTCTTTACGTGCTGGGCTACGAGAACGCTGTGTATCCTTGCTTGAAGGAGGCGACACGTCCTCAATCGCAGCTGGCTCTTCGTCATCCAAACCCTTACCTTCGCAGAGTTCTAGGTATTTATTTAAATCTTTCTCATGGGACAATGAATACTGCAGTTTGATCTTTCGTTCAATTTCGTTTAAACGCTGCTCCACATCGATTTTCTCTACATCTTCGAGAAGTTTAATTTGACGTTCAAGTGAGCGGAAGCGAGCCTCTAGCTCTTTGGTTGAGGGCAAATACACGGTTTTGCGTTTCAAATGGTGTTTCACCGGATTGGGACCCCAATCATAGTCGTCGGGCTCTTGGCCGCCATCCGCTGGCTTATCCAATTTTGTCTCAGGGTCTGTTTTTGCCTCTGGCTTACCACTGGTAAAGTCTTCGATTTCCTTAGTCAGATCGCTAATAGCCTGAGCTTGCTCTGCCTGCTCTGCGGTTTGTTTCTGTTCCGTATTCGCCCGTATTAGCCGACCATCTTCGGACTTGACAAGATTGCGATCATGCAGTTGCTTTTCTAGAGCCTGGAATAGGCCTTCAAGCTCCTCGGTGTTGGCTCGGGTTAAGCGACGAACCCGCGAGGCCCGAGGCTCATTATCCATGAGTAGGACTACGGTTTTGTTGTTGGCATCTACCGGGGGTTCAATGTCGTTTGCATTGACAATTATCTTGTCAGAGTCGTTGCTTAAAGCTTTTTCTTTTGAGGTGGTTTCCGTTTTTGTTGAGGGCTTAGACTCCTCGTCTTTGGGTTGTTCTTCAGATGACTTAGTTGCATCATTTTTGATCGTCTCTTCTATCTCCTCAACTTTGAAAGCTTTATCTTGAGTTGCTTGAGCTATTTCCTCATTTTCCAAGGTTTTTGTTTCTTTCACTGTCTCCGGCTCAATGGTTTCCATTGTGGCTGTAGCTGGTTCTTCCGTCATTTCAGCTTCATCACTTTTTACCGTCTGGTTGTGACTGTCTTTTTCGTGCTTTTGGTTGGCCTCCTGCACCTCTGGTCTTTGTTCGGATTTCTCTAACTGTTTCGCCTCCTCTTGCACTTCGCCATCAGGAGTACTTTCGGCTTCAACAAGACCATTATTCTTTGCTCGTTCTTCCATCAATTGCTGCTCCAATTGTTCTAGACGTAGCCTTAAGTCTTCTGTGCTGGACTTAGTCCCTGCCTTTTCCTGCTCCTGCTGCTGTTGTCGTTGCTGTTGCTGTTCCTTGTTGACCATCATTTTAATATTAATGCTAATGTTTATGGGCTTATTTGAGGGATCTCCTGACTCGTCTAACTCGCCAAAGTTCTGTGTATAACGAACTAGTTCCTTGCCAGTGGCATCAATGGTATCCGTGCTTAGTCTCCGTGGAGAGCTACCGTCATTGGCAACGTTGGCGCGCATGGCCTCCAGCAGCTTTAGACTATTCTCGCTTAATTGCTTCTCTAGGGCCAAAACACGTTGCTCCAGCTGAACCTCCGCCTGGCGCGCTGAAGTGCTGGGCTTCTCGTCATCGATCGATCGCGATGCAACTTCGGAATCACTTGCACAGCGCTGCTTGTAGAATTTTTTATACAATTGCTTTTCCAGGAATTGTAGACGATTTTCTAGATCGGCTCTTGATGGCAAATCAGAGAAACGACGAACCATTCGCTGCTTCTGCTGTTGCTGTTGCTGCCAGGGTTCGTAATTTCCCGATCTGTAGTAAGCGGTGTTTGCAGGTGCTTCCGAGGTCTCATCTCCCATTGGTGTGGGCCGATGTAGTAGACGTTGTTGCTCTTGCCTCCGTTTGCGCAATGGATTTATCTCGCTGGGCCTGAGATTTTCATCTCCCGGCGATGATTGCCCTTGCTCTTGAATTTTAGCCTGAAGCTCTTCAATGAGAGCTCGTTGCTGATGCGTTGCCGGATCGGATAGGATTTCATGCTTTGGCGGTGGCGGCGGAGGTGGAGGCGGTGATATGTGAGCCTCGATTGCCACATCCACTTTCTTAGGCGGCGACTTCGTTTCCCCGTGTAGTTTCTCATACCGGCTTTCCAGATTCTCTGTTGTTGGCGGTGGTTGCTTTCTCTCCAGCTCTCCTATCTCCGTAGTTTCTGATATTACCTCTTGCTCGCTCCGTGACACGGACTCATTCGCAGATTCTGTCAGATTGCCAAAATGATTTTTGCTACTCATGCGACGCTTAAGCGTCTCGTAGCGCTTTTCCAAGTCTTCTGTCGATGGCGGCTCGGAGGCTCGACGTTTACTGAGTTCTTTGGGTTGGGCAGCATCCGGGACGACCTTTGGTTGGGATGTCTCCGGTTTGATGGGTTCATTCTCTGGTAACATTTCCTTTAACTGGCTATTGGTAGTTTTACATTTCTCATTGAAGCTTTTCCGTTTTTCTTCCGACAATTTGTCGTCTTGGATTTTTTGTTCTTCGGCTGACAATTTTGTATTGATCACTTTAACTTTTTCATCGAAAGACTTGATGGATTTCTGTGATTGAATTTCTTGTTTGTTCTCCTTTACATTTTCATTCTCAGTTTGTTTTGGTAATTCTGATTTAGTTTCCTTTGCCCTAGAAGTAGTAGGTTGCTCTGCTTCTAAATTAGTTGTGCTCAGTTGTTTCTCCAAAGCATTGAAACGCTTTTCCAACTCCTCGGTTGAGGGTGGACCTTTTCGGTTTGCTTCATCCATTTTTTTCTTTTCCTCTGATGTCTCAGAAATTTTGGTGTTTTTGGAGGTTTTTTCAATGTTTTGTTGAGTCTTCTGGGGACTTAGTTTTTGCTCGGATTTGTTTTCCTTGGCTGTGGGTTGAGCTCCAGTTTTTTGGGCGGGTTTCTCTTCGTCGGGTGGCTCTTTCTTTGTTTTTGCCGGACTAGATTTTTGTATGCTCATTTTACGTTCTAAGGCATTAAATCGATCCTCAAGTTCGGCAGTAGAGGGAAGTTTCTTTAGACGTGGTTGCTGTTCATCTTGGATTTCTTTGTTCTCTCGTTTTTTGCCAGGGCTGCCTTCTTCCGTTGCCGTTTCTTTACTTTCCGCTTGGGATTGTTTCTCAGCTTCTTTGCTGTTGTTTTCGCTTGATTTTCTCTCTGATCCTTCGGATTTCTCGCCAGGCTTCTGCTGCTGCTGCTCGTCATCTTTATTAAGATCAACTGGAGCCTTGGAACTGCATTCACTGGAACTCATTTGTTTTGTTAAGGCATTGAATCGTGTCTCAAGGTCAGCTGTGGAGGGTATGTGATCTGGTTCCTCCTCTTTGCGCAATTTCTCGGCACTCAACTGCTTCTCTAGGCTATTATAACGCTCTTCTAGAGCCGCAGTGCTTGGTATATACTTATGAATCGGTTGATCTTGGCTCAATTGTCGTTCTAGGGCCTGAAAGCGTTCCTCAATCTCGATGGTCGAGGACCTGGTTAG
The DNA here is from genome assembly GCA_024703675.1 of Drosophila nebulosa. NCBI lineage: Eukaryota > Metazoa > Arthropoda > Insecta > Diptera > Drosophilidae > Drosophila > Drosophila nebulosa. Next base: position 4,894,358 of record JANFPS010000004.1, on the reverse strand, counting down.
CGTTTTACGCCTAGGATCCCGACGCTTTCGGCTGGCATTCTGTTGGCTGGTGATTGAAGCAACTGGTGGCTTACGTTCTTCTATCGTCATGCTCAACATCTCCTTGTAGTCATTCTTATTTTCGCCGGGTATATTATCATCTCGAATTTGCGGAACCTTATTAAAAAGTGGATGTTCAGGTGCATCTTTAAGTGCAAGCTCCGCACTTTGAGGATCCTCCTCCTCGTTTAGAGAGTATGAGAGCTCTAGCCTATTGGGGCGTTCAACACTGTTGACGCGCTCGAAATATTGATTCGTTACACCGGAATCACTAACATCAAATTGCTTCACAAAGGGTTCCTCTATTACTTCCTGATTGCCCTCTTCTTCCGTCTTGGGCGGACTTATACTGATTGTGCTTAGATAAGTAACAGTGTTCGGCAGTGTCTGGTCACCATCCAACGGGTCTAGTTTACAACTGGCTAGACAATCTGCAGCCAGACTCCAATCCTGTTCCTTGTGGTAGCTGAAACGACCGCTTTCAGTGGCACTATCTTCCTCCAGGTCGTGCTCCTCCTTTTTGGCTTCCTTTTCATCGCCGCTATCCACACCCATTAACATAAAGGGTATCTCATGCGTGCCTGGTGCCCAGGATTTGGGTCGCTGACGCTCCGCGCTAGACTCCCGAGAGCCTAAATGTTGAGCCTTCTCTTTGAGCTTGCGTGACACCTTCGCCTTACGTTTAGGACTGCTTTCGCTGGTCTTGGGATCATCGTCATCACAGAGACTGGTGTCCGTACTAGAACCACCACCAGCTCCCATGTCTGCTTTGTCGTCCTGGTCGCCATCGCTATCCTCGCTATACGACGAACTGTCACTTTTGCCAAGACGCGAGCGAAGTTTCTGTGTCTTCAAGGTGCTTGCATCAACTCCTTCCCGTAGCATAGCCGCACGGTCTGCTTTGATTTCCTTCCACGTGAGACTGTCTCGCCTTCGACGACTGGGGTCCGTATCCCGCCAAAGTAGAGTTTCTCCGCGTCTAAGCTGCTTCTCTCCCATCATGGGCTTGCCGTTTCCGTGCAATACGGCTGGGAGTGATGGCTTCCTGGCTGGTGGTATGGCTCCCAAGGGAGCACTCACCCGTTTCCCCCTATTGGTCACAATGGCTTGCCGACCCTGAAGCAGCTGGTTAACCGGCACCGATGACTGCGACGAAGGCGCTTGACGAGTCGCTGTCGAGCATGCTGTGGTCAGGATAACATGAGCCTGCTTCTGACGTTCTCGCAGGCGATCATACTGCTTCTTTAGCAGTGATATATCCAAGGCCAGACGATCCTTTTGTTCAGCTGGCTGCTTACCCGCCGCCAAAGCAGCTGTGGCTCCAGGTCCCACTGAGCCGCGTCGGCCCCAATTCAAACCCCACACGGTAGCTACTGCCATACGCTCCTCATCCGAATGCGTGTCATCGTCATCGTAGTAGAGTCTGTTTGAAAGGATTCAGAGTTTTTTTTTATATTTTTCCATTTGAATTAAATTTTTGCACTCACTGTATGCCTTGCTTGTGCCGCAATGGAGCTATGTTATAAAGATGTTTGTCCCTCAACTGTCGTAAATCCGCAATGGGTCCCAGTTTAACAACCTTTTCAATTAGGCCATTGGAATCGATAAGATGTCCATTGAGCAATTCACTCGAGAAAGAGCCCATTTTTCCATAGAACTCATCGGCTGATCGGGCATTAAGTACTCGTCTACAAAAAAGATATCAAGATGAGCAACAATAAGTAAAAATATATAAAAAAAAACTAGAAGGCCGTGGTAACTTAGGTCATGCCGAAATTTTTATAGTCTTGCAAGTTGTTTGTTTCACTTTCTTTACGTATAATAGTGAAAAAACCTTTTATGTAAAAAGTCGATCTTGGCAAAATTTGGCAAGAACGTTTAGTTGTAAAGCAAACCGAGATATGTAAATCTGAAAAACAACGATGTTATTGACCGAACACTTTATTTTCGACCGATCGTTCCTAAGAGAGTTGTTTGATATAGTGGTCGGATCCGTCTGAATCCGAGATATACAATGGGTGCAGTATACAGAAGGCTACATGCAAAATTTCAGCAGCCCAGTTAGAGTTTGTGCTGATCCAGACGGACAGACAGACGACAGACCATATATTTTTTATGGTCGGATATGCTGCCTTCTATGTACACTTGCAACCAAAATTAAATTGAATTATCGCTTAAACAACCGATTTTTGAGATCATGTATTAAACCAAAAAATTGGTCCATTTGTTGTAAGTGTTCTTCTTAAACGTATTTTCTGCAAACTTTTTACGTCTGTTGCGAAATGTCAGCACAAACATTTTTGGGTTGGTTAAAATAAACCAAACTAGCAAATTGCAATTTGTCTTAGCGTGTAAAAAACTTTTTGCCAAAAAACTTTGAGCCAAACAACCTTGCGCCGGCTGGGGGAGCCTTGACACAAATTTTTCTACTGAGCTGCAGTGCACACAAGCAAACAATTGTCAGCAGCTACCCCAAAAACGGCAAAAACACCCACAGAGCGTAAACAAAAGTACTCACTCCTCCAACAGACTCCAGAGGACCAGGGCAGTGCGCAATAGAACATCACTGCCTTCGATGAGAACGAGATCCCAGACGCGTAGGACACAGGACATGGGTAGGCAGGTGCAGAACATAGTGAGGAACCACTGCATTGTAAAGACATTGGTCAGTGGCGGCTCGTAGGCATTTTCCACGGGTCCTCCTTGCAGACGCTGCAGATGCTTGGCTAGACGCGGCAGTTTCGTTTGCATAAGCTCGCGAAAGACTCCCATATCCGCCTGAAGGCCGCCCATTGAACCATAGAAGTAACCTGTCGGCAGTACACCCTCCACAAGATAGATCATGACCTTCATGGACTCCTCCTCTTCCTTGTCCATGACTTGTAGAATCAAAGCGCCCAACATATTGAAGCCCTGCAAGGCAAAGGCCAGAGTTGGAGACAATACAATAGACATGAGTGGCCTTTGTACACTCACCTGACAATAGCCCACCTCCGGGTTATAGCGGGCGTAGCCGAGCAGAATGCGCTTTAGCTTGGCCTGGTTGATGGAGCCCGCGGGACCAGTGCACAAATTAGAACCAGTGCGATGCAAATCCTAAGGAACAATAGGCTGTCTCTAGTGAAGAGGTTCAACATGGAGCTTAGATGCTGGGACTTACCTTGACAATTTGTATGCCCAGCTCTTCGTCATCTTCACGCCACTCCTCGCAGAAGCATTTCTCACGCTGCTGCGTCCAATCAACGTTCTTGGACTTGAGATATTTGTCAGCTAACGAGAGCCACAGCTATGAGGATTCGTTGTTTTAATGAGTTTGCTTATATACGAGTCTCAAGTGAACTGACTGACTGTAGGATGGGGATGAGGATGTCACTTACCTTGCGGCGGAACTCGGGTGGTGTGCCTCCTGGTAGCCGGGCCACCAGTTTCATGGCATGCAGCCATTGATTATAATCCGAGGCGGCATCTTCGTCGTCAGCTGCAGAAGCAGAAGCTGAAGCACAGGCAGACGGACTCGAGCTGTTGTTCTCGTGACCCAGCATTTTTTTTATGTTGTTGTTGTTGTTGTTGGTGGTGGTGCTGATGGTGGTAGAGGTGGTTGCTGTTGTTGTGGCGGCGGTGGTGCTGGAGCTAATGGCGGTGTTTGTGCTACTCTTGGTTGAGGTTAGGCTGGCGGTAATAGCTTTCTGCGGCGGTGGTGAAAGGCTAAAACGCATCTTAGGCTGTGCATCGTCTGAAAACGTTAAGTGAAAATCGATTATTATCAATCAACGAGATCAACATTGAAGAGGTACGGGTAACATCATTGTTATGTTACTTGGACCCATCCATCGAGACTTACAATATCCGTGCAGTATGCAAACTTTACATTTATACAGTTAAAATTGAGTTGAATAGTTCAATATGTATAAATTTTGTATATTATTGGTAGGTATATATGTATAGAGATATAGAATTTACGTAAAAGAGAAGAAGAAAGAATACAAAAAGAATATAGTTTTATATTTATTTTAAGATTAGACACTTAATCAATTAATTAAGTATTAAGTCATAATCAAAGTGAAATGATAACGAAATGGATTCAATGAAAAATGCAATTTGTGCTATCTTTTCGGTGCTCTTGATTGCTGCTACAAGGATAGTGAAGGCAAATGGTACACAGAGCGTTTCCTCTGTCCACATAAATCTCAAATTTTTTGTTTTCTTTGCTTACGAATCTGACCATGACATTTATTTCGGTTGCCAAGTAACGAAAGTCGAGAAAGCGAGGGTGTCTGTAGCAACGATGTACGATATGCGGCATGCTGACATTTTAGCAACATCTGCACCATGCTATATAATATACACATGACACACATTCCATGTGTCCATACATATGTACATACATACATATATAGTTCTTATGATAACAATATCCTGGCCGGTCTTAACTTTGTCATCCTTGTAACTTGCCACTTGCCGCTCGTCACTCACCACTTGCCACTTGGTGTGCACAAATCTTCAACTGGCAACTGCACACACACTCATGCTAAAGGTCATGTTAATAAAAGTAGAACTAAACTCAAGAGTTTATGATAGCGTCATAAATTCAGATTCTGATTGGCTTTACTTGTAGCATTTTTCCATACCCTATGCCCTATGATAAGACGAGTATATTCGTTTTGACAGCATCTATGCAATATACTAAAGAAAGTCTACAGTCAAATCGATACCTGATAACTGTTATCGCTAAATAGTTTTACATTAGTCTCGCCTTCTTTAGGAATGTTTACCCATTGATCGAATTTTTTACCTAAGTAAATATATTATCATTTCAATTGTTTAATATATGAGTTAAAGTTAAACACGTTTAGAGTCAAGGAATATTTTTTGAAATCCTTCTTTTTAGAGGATAACGAGTAGTTGCTGTTCCAACTCGCTTAATATATATATTTTGGTATCTAAAAGGATATCCTTTTTCTTTGGATTTACATTTTAATGCTTCTCGTGCGAGCAATTGCTTTTCCATTTTATGGCAAATAATTTGATTTACGAAGTTTTCCCAAGTGCTTATCAAGCTGCATATTGTTCTTCCAAAAAAAGCGTGATAAAAATTATTATTTAAATTGTACTAGATGCAAATTCCTAATAAACAAGCACAAAGTATAAATAAACATGAAAGAATACCATTTAAATGGGCTGCAACAAAAAAGAAAAGGATAAAAATTTATATTAACTTCAGCTAGCTCATCTTCAGCATCTTGTTGTGCTCTTACTCTCTAGAGAGAGAGAGAGAGGGAAGGGAAACTGGTGGATTTCCTCATATATATTTACATACGAATCTGTTTATTCCAACACATTGAGCCAGCCGAAAAGCATTTGTATAATGAAATTGGGTCCTTGGTCTAAGCAAACATTTCAGTTTACTTAGCGTAAATTGAAGAAAATACGAAACATACAACAGGAGGGGAGCGGAACAGGAGAGGAGAGAAGTACAATCACTTGAGACTTGGGGCCCAGCTAATGAAACACTAATTGCACAAACTGCTTATATAATGACCCTTCCAACTCGGCACCAATTAAGTGCTTACAGCATTTTTATGACCACCAATGCGCGTCCCCTCCAAAGGATCGTAAATAAATATTTTTCAAATGCATTTTGCATGAAAGATTTATGGAGGGCCAATAGAGAGAACAGTGGCAGGAAGTTAGTTCATTTATCTTTTTTTGTTATAATTATTTTAAATGCAACACAGTCGGGTGACAGAGTCTGTGCTGTGCCAACCGAAGGACATAAAACAAAAAAAATAGGATGTGTGCATGTTTGTGTTGGCCATGTCAAGGCTATGATTATTAGACAGGCAGTTTGGATGAGCAGTTGGTCGGTCCTTGACCAAAACTGAACATTTAGGCAACATCACGTGCACGTTACGCTATATATGTACCTATATACGCACATATATGTACGAGTATATAGTTAGAATGTATTCGTGTGTGTTGCCAGTTTTTATATGTATGTGTATATGTTGTTTTCTTAGGACACTTGTGCGGCCAAGTAAAAAACGCAAAGCGCGACATTCGGTTTAATGAGACGTGCGCAAGTTGTAGTGGCTTTTGTTTTTTTTTGTGGTTAAAGTGGCGACCACAAAATACCCTTGACTAACAGTGAGTTAGTAAAATAGTTGAAGTTACTCTGCGACTTCATTTGCTATTAGAAGAAAGAAAAAACTTTAATCAAATTCAGCTTACCATACTGAATTTAGTAAATTATAGGTAATTGCCAGTCCAATTCACATCTTTCCATAATTACAAGCAAAATGATTTTATATTTTTCTGGGAATACAATCCACTTCGATATCTCTGATTACGAGTCGTTATGGAAAGCCTCCCAATCAAAATTTTGAAGAGGCATTTGTTAATCAATTAATGTAAAGACTTTAAGAAGCAGCTATATAAATTTTGGTTACAGCCATGTATTATTGGACAAAATACTTGGCATAGATTTGAAACTTATGGAAGGCTAAATTAACAAGTTATAATGTTTATAAATAACCTTTTAAATTGCCGTCAACTTAAGACCTATGTAAATTAAAAGATCTAATTGATGTCCATTCAAAATCACACATAAATGTAATGGAGACAACTTTTTTTCGTAAATGAAAATTTACGACATACTTTCAGAGTAACGCAGAAAGAGGTAGCAAAAGGACAGCCACAGATAAGCATCTGTGGTTTAATACGCATCCTTTGGGAGAAACAGGAGACAGAGCTTGAGAAGTGACAGTTTGTCTGTGTGGTTGTGCCACTAGCCACTCGAGTGTAGCGCTCCGGTCTTTGGCCATTCCCGCATTGCGCAAGCACGTTTTGTCCCATCAGTGTCTCCCTAATGAATGTGCCAATGCCAGCCATGAGACCATGGACCTCTACTATTGACCAAGCAAATACTAAATTAAATACTGCTTGCTGGAGGGGCCATTAAACCATTATAATGCTTAACCTCAATTGATATTGGCTTAAATCTTTACGTTTCATCCTCGCTGCAGTTCAACCTTATCACGCGGCAGAGACAGGCGCTCGACCAGGCGATTATGCAGTGGAGCTCCACAGACACATGCACTCACACACACATTCAACTACAAAGTGACTACTGCTTGACTCGGTTCAGGCGACTGCCATTGTTGCTGGGCTTTCATAATAGCTCCCCAACGTGCGTTGCCTTTTTATTCAGTCTTATTTTTTTTTTGTTGCTTTTTTGTTTTACTCTTTGGTTGCAATTTAAACAATCTCACGTTTTATTGCTGGGCATAACTTTGATAACAATTTCCTGTTTAGTGTGTGTGTGAGTGAAAAATGACTTTGGTTTATGTAAAATGCCAAAGCAAAGCCAATCAATTTGCCTCAAGCCGTTGCTTGTCAATTTCAATAAGCGTTCAATTTATTTTTGCGAAAATAACCAAAATAAAACGACCTAAGAATACAAAAATTAGAACTGACAAGGGTTCGCTCCTGTCCGGCATTTGGCAGGTCTCAAGAAATTGTTAAATTTCTTGATAAATCCATTAAAAATTTAATCTTTCTACAGATGGCTACAAAATAAGTAGGAGCAGTTTCTATTTTGGAACAAAGCACAACTAGAAAGTTAAATGGCCCAAAAGACCGTTTTATTGTCCTTTCAATGTAAAGGACAGTTAATTGGCCTAGTTTAACTAGATTGTAGAGTGCTGCCATTTAAATAATTTTAACCGATATAGAGACTTGCAAACTTATTTTGAATTAATTAATCATTATAGAGATAACTTTAAACGTTGAAGTTTAAATAAAAATTTGAATGTTGTTATTGACTGAATACAGCAATATTAAGTGCAGATCAGACTTTTGGATATATAGACATTGTAATTAAGTAACCTTCGATCATTTTTCAGAAGTGTCCTTTGGAAAACAATTATCTAACTATGAAAAGGGCCTTTTTTCTCACTTTTCGAGTATATTTATAAATGTTTACCCTAATGGGTCATATTTTCTGATAAGAGAAAGTTTAAACTGGATATTCCTGATGGGTTTAATTTTTATTGGCATAATTTGAGAAATGATCATATGTTTTTTTCAAAAAGATACTTTAAAGGTGGCTCCGTCATGATTTGGGGAGCATTTTGTTCATTTGGTACTATGGAATTGAAGTTTGTAGAGAGCTGAATAAACAGTAACTAGCATTTTCAGACTCTGGATAACCTCATCGAATTTCGTGAGAATCCAATGGTTTTCAACCTGATGCTAATAATTGCCAATTTGAGATAGATGGAGATCTTCAAATGAAAATTCTAAATGAATGGCAAAGTCTCAAAAAAAACCTTTTTTTTAACTTAATGTGTGTTTTGTTTAAAAGTGGGTTATAAGTATGATAAGCACTGTACTTTATATTTTTGCTTTGAATCGAATTTTTCATATCCTTTAATAGTGATCTGTTACTTGTTAAGTTAAGATGAACTTCTGACTAAACGAGGGTCACTTTAAATTAGTGAACCAAAGAATATGTTGGAGTGCTGATTTTTTAACCGAAACATGATTATTCTATACGCATTTCAACGGAAATATTCTTTCCTCGTGTTATAAAAATGTATGTATACCATTGTACGTATACGTTAATAATGTTTACTGAAGGATTTTTCCGTAACCAATCAAGTCAATTACTCATACTCGATTTATAGGGCAGGGAAAACAATTGCTTTATCTACGAAAGACTTTTTGAAATCCCAGAGAGTTTACGCATATCTAGGCCATCTAGCAGAGCTTAACTTACAGCAGCATAAGCCATATTGATCGTTTTACCAATTCCAGCCTATCTATTAAACTACTCTTTAATAAAATAAGTCTATACTTATTATTTGGCAGGCATATATATTAATAAAACTGTTTTCTGCTAGAAAAACTGTAAAAACCTAAATAAGAGTCGTAGAAAAAATTGGTTATTTCAAATTGAAGCCAAACTTAATAATATTAAAGTGGTAATATTCCCAATGAAACGATTTTAAAGTTGAATACCAATTCCCGGTGTTTCCGATTAATATCGCTAATACGTTGGCTTACACTCTAATCGAGGGAATATTTTCTTGTGTTGCTTGAAAATGTATAAATTTATTATGTGAAGAAAAATGGCCATCAATTTAGACTTTGATTTGCAGAAGTAATTACATTTTAATGGAAAAAAATAGCAGTTGTGTCTGGAGGAGAAAGTAAACTAGAGCAAACATACAAGTAAAGTGAGAAAGTAAAAATAAAATAATCGTACACAGCTGCAGATACTCAAACAAATGAAGTGGGGAAAGAGGGTAAAGGACGAGTTAACTAAGAACAACAACGACAACGACATGCAACAATTGAATGTGAGTGTGTGGGTGTAGGATGTCTTTTTGAAAATCTGTTAATGACAAGCGATATTCTAGAGAAATAACACAATAATTAAATGGGGTTAAATGAAAAATGGAAATGTCTGATGTCTATTCGCAGAACTGCCAGAGGCCATGTGGGGCGAAATGAAGTAATGGAAATTTATGCCAATGACTGGGAAGATGGGCAACTTGGACGGTTTGTCAGGTTGAAAAATGTAAATGTTAATTACATATAATCGGGCGGCAAGGAGCTTGGGCCCAACCGACCAAAATTAGAATTGTGCGCATTATGCATGAATAATTGGACTATGTAAATATGTCAGTCGAAGCAGAGTGAGTGAATATTTGTCCAAAAATAAGCACAAAACGGAAAATACTTAGCATAAATTACCTTTTTTATATATATAGAAATATATTCGGTTTAAAGTTGAAACAACAAACACAATTATAAAGAGTAGAAGAGCGGGAGCGAGAGCGAGAGCGAGAGAAGGAGAGAAATAGAGACATTGACAATAAATTAAAGAAATTTAAAACAAAAGAAAATAATCGTTTATCGTTTAGTATTTGGTTTCGCTTTTGAAGACGCGCTAAAATCTTTAAAAAGAGCACATAAAAATGTTGGCCATTAATGCTGGAGCACACAATAGAAGATATTTATATATATTTATTTTATATATATATATAAGTATATATGTTATAGGTAGATCTGTAGTTGGCAGTGGCTTAATTAGTATTATTTGGCATGTTGTTTTTTGCTTATTCTTTTGCACACTTTGTACAATATTTACCCATGTTAAGTAAACGTGCGCCTAAAGTTAGGCTATGCTTTTGTTCAAAGCGCCGCTTCGTTTAGTTGTTGTTGTAGTATTTAGTTGTTGATGTTGTGGGTTTTGACATTTTTACGTAGTTGTTGTTGTTATGGTTGTTAAAGTTGTTGTAGTAGTTGTTGTTGTTGTTGTTGTTGTTGTGGCCTATTGTATTAGTTACACAAAGACTTACATATAAATACACACATACATATATGTACACATAGAGGGCATGCAAATGGTTTGATTGTGAATAGTAGTCATTATTTTGTAGTAGGTATATAGTTGGAATCATGCTAAACTTATGTAACATGCCAGATTCATCTACATATTTAGTTTATATGTAGGTACAGAGTGTTACTCTCTCACTCACTGACAGCATAAAAGCTGACAGAAAAAAAAGTGTCATTGAAAACTATTTTTTGCTTCTTTCATATCTTTTTATTCCATTTTTTGTTCACTCACTCAAAATAAATACTCAACCACACACACATCTACCACACACACACATACATAAAGAGGACACAACAAAAGCTATGAGAAACCAAAACGTAAAGCGGAAACCTTGACAGCGACAACAAGACACCAGGTTCTCCATCTACTTGGGATTAGGTAAGAAGGCTACTCGCACAACTAACTACTATAGCAATCGCATTGCCATTGTTGGTGCCGTTCTGATACTCTGCTGTTTTCTCATCGATTCGTTTTGCCTGTCTTGACCCACTTTCCAACTTGGCCACTAAGTAATTTGCATTATAGCATTTTGAATTTGTTGAATTTTAATTTCCCCAAAATGATGAAGCTTATTAAGACTTAATGCCTTTGGTGTGGAAGACCTTGGCATACCACGTGGCACTGGCTTTGGCATAATTAAAAAGTGAAAGCCTTCGGGACACGGAGCCAAGGAGAAAAAGTTTAAGCTTCAAAGTTAAAGTCGAAAGGTAAGCAAGCTAAATCGTTTCTGTTTGAGGCCAAAAAAATATGAATATTGCATGCTGGAGGAATACAAATCGCTTATTTAATCTTGGCACTTTTTACATCTTCCTATTCTAAATGCTGCAATAAAAAGAGCTTAAGATTTGCTGATATTATGTTTTAAGCCTTAAATTAAACAGCCGTTGAGTATATTCTTATTCGGTTATGTAATATTCCATCAAATATTCGTTTCCACGGACAGGTCTTTTAACCCACATAGGGACGCCTATCGCAAGGGCATTTATTTTGGCCAACGGGTAAACAAAGGCATAAATAGAAATCACAATCGAAAGCAAATGGACCGACAAAATGGCGCGCAACAGCAAAGGCGGAAACGGTAGAAACCTGCCAGAGTAGCGTTGCATACATTTAAGCGTTGCATTGAATTGTTAATGCAATTTTTAATTGCATTTTCATCCCAGCCGATCGATAAGATTTTCCTTTACGTGTGCGTGCTAATGCGTGTGCCTGTGTTTTGTGCGTGACATACAATTATGAGACTGAAATTCAATTAAAAAATGCTCGTAAATAAAACGAATGCTATGTTTGCACGCTCTTCTATTTCATTGCAAAAAAACCAAGGGTAGCCCACACATAAGAAGACAAGAGACACACACACACACATACACAGACGCAGACACAGTAACTAGAAGAAGAGCATAGATTACTTTGCTTGCGGAGGCCAAAGCTATTTTATACTACACGATTGTTATTACAAACCGCGTGCCTACACACTGAAAATTGGAGGAAGCTACTCGATGGCTATGGGTGTGAGTGCGTGTGTATGTGCGTGTGTGTGTGTGTGTGTGGTGGGAGTAAGTGTGTGTGAGGCACGTCAGACAGTCTCCAAATGCCAGTAAGTTGTTTTCCATGTCCAACCTCTAACGTTGTGTCGTCATCAACCCCCCTGTTACCCACACATTTACACACACACACACACACACACACCCACACAGTTACACAAGCCATACATATACATTCTATAGGCTTTACCTGCCCAGCAATACAAAATACCAATACAAAAACACAACAACAAGAGGAAAGCTTCATTCAATAAAATCACACATACATGCACGTCAAGTGACACGAACGTAGAGTTTTCTAGCGTATCGGCCGTTTTGTCTCCTATTTTCCGCACAAACGACGCACACAGCTGAGAGTTCCGCACTTAACTGAGTTGGGCCATCCAAAAGAAATCAAAAGCAAACCCATCAGCCTGCCAGCTGTGGGACCTGCGCATTGCCCCTGATCCCCTCAATTTGACAGTTAACTACACTGGCAGAAATAATTGAATACCTTCTGCTTTATTCTATGTAAGTCCACCAACTTATTGTGTAGAATTGGGTTATTTGAAAATAATCAAGTTTGTTTTAAGGTGGTAGAAAATTGGGCCTTATTATATAAATATGCTCAGCTGAAAACAGTCAAAACGTAATCCTATCAAAAATCGTTTGTAATTTACAGAGCAACAAGACACAACGTGATGTATATTTTTGAATACTCACTGCTTTCTACTATAAGCACAGCATTGACAAAATCACAGAGCACTTCCTGATGTCTGTTTAAACGATCACGTACTATCAACACTCGTTCCAAAAGATAGCCCATCATTAGGATTTCCACTTTCAATATGGCACACACATCGATTAACTCCCTCAGATTGAGCCTCTCAAGGCCCGAAGGACTTCCGGTCATACCACTAGCCATTCTGGCCAATTGTCCTTGTTTTGGCATCCGTTTAGCTTCTTGTTGCTGCTTGCCGTAAATGTCGCACAGTAATGCATCGAGCAGTTTTTTAGTTTCGCTGTAGTTCACTGTTTTGGTTAACCTGATTGAAGTTATCGGCTATGCTAATTCTCACCTCATTTTGTGGTCTTGCTGATATAAAAAAGCCATGGCAGAAAATTGAAGTGCTTCTTAAAGTGCTTACATTTAAATTTAAAATTTTTTTTTGGGCTTTTCTTGTTAGGTATTTTGATAAAAAATAATATAAATGAAATTGAAGTAATAGTCAATGAAAACACATGGATTACTTTGAACCTGCATTTCTGCTTTTTTAATTTTAATAAACTTTTCAACTGTTTGGTGTACGTCTATATCCGAGCGGTTAATTTAAGTTCGAAGAAAACAAATCGGTAAATTGGATAAATGATTTGAAACATTTCAAGTCACGCTTCACGTTAGTAGAACGTACGATCCATATGGGTATTCAGCGAGAAGTTGCGATACATGCCAAAGCGAACCACTTCATTGGAGAACTTCTGCGGCAAGGGATAGAAGCGTGATGGTATGGTATAGGCATTGGGAGCATAATACCCATATTCCGAGTTGCAAGTACGATACATTGTATTGGTGTCAGTCTCTACGCCATATCCCTTAAAGTTGTCTAGACGAAAGAGAAGATATACATATATTCTCTGATGTTCACTGATCTGTTTGTTCTATGTACTTACAGGGACATCTAATATCTTCGCGCTTGTGTAAGTCCTTATACAGTTTGGCTGTCTGTACAACCGGTTTGCGTTTCATAAACTTCTGGAACTCTTTCTCCGGATTGAAGGTCTCCAAATCGTCGCACAAATGTTCGCACATCTTGATATTAGCTAGGAAAGTTTAGAAAATTGAAATAAATAAATTTGTATTTGTGTATGTTAAAAATTGTTTTCCCTAGCCCTAAGTTTTTGATTGTACTGAGATGAGGTTATTGAACAAACTACAACACATAAACGGGTTGCTAAGATTTGAAAATGACATTTAAATAGAGTCGGGCTCTATGTTTTAACGCATGCGCCAGACGTTTCCACTGACAGCTGTCACTTGGTGGTCTGTTTGCGTGCGTATGTAAAAGTTCGTTTGTATACATACACACACACACACACATCTCAAGGCATCCCAATTGTCTTTAATTTGTTTTCGCAAATGTATAAAATGTGCAATTTGTCGAATGTGCTCAACTTTATCATATGCATAGCCAGTTTTAGCCAAACATTTGATGGCACTCTGGCAATTAAACGTGGTCCACATCATCCTCGAGGTGAAACACGCAAAGTGGATCAGCATTTGACCCATGAGGAACAGTAAGTTTTTCAGCTTATAAGTTGTCGTTTTATTCGTTTCCTAATCATTAAATCTGTTTTAAGTTCAAGGGTTAACTAAAAACGGAATAGAGATCTGTATCTCTTCTCTATTCCCTTGTGCAGCTAAATTTAAGTATTGCTTTTAAGGAAAGCATATACACAAACAACAACATCTGTCATAGTAATAAATAGTAATACAAGAGCCTTTAAACAAATCTTTTTGCTCTTTGTTCCAATTCCAGAAAGCAAATTTTTCCCGCCCTTGTAGTTAAAACAAATATTGAAATAACGAGAAAAATGTAGTAACACTTGCCAGTGGAACCCTTAGATTTGTCTGATTGTCGAATTTAGCAATGACGCTCAAACTTGTAGAAGAACAAGAGTTTAAACAATCACTCACACACGTACACCATTTTAATACTATAACTAACATATAAAAAAAAAATTATTTGGAAAACTTGTTTAGAAGTCGAGAAATTTAAAGTCAAAATACGACAAAAAAAAAAAAAACGTGCCAAATATCGTGCCGCCACTGTATATGCTGATGTCAAATGTTTTTATGATAGCTCTAAAAGTGTTTGGCATTTATCTAATTTACCAATTTTTATAAAAATATCTTGTCGCAATATACCCTTAACTTTCAAACTCTCTTTATATATCTATTTTGAAAATAATATAATATAAATATAATACTTCATCCAGTCATCCAATCGTATTGTAAATTCAATATTATTTCAGCCGTATTGACGATGATCTAAAGGATATGGGAATACAGGCTAATTTGGAAGACATGAGCGAGGAGGAAAAAATATTCTACATGTTCAAGGTATAATCTTCAATCGTGCATACTCGAAAAATGAGTAAAGTATATTTTTTTTCATTGCTTAGGCCCACGATAATGACAATAATAATGCCTTGGATGGATTGGAGATGATTCAATCGGCCATGCATCATAATTATGATTATTTTAAGAATAGCGAACGGGATATTTATTTGCAAAATGCCAGCGAGGAGTTAGAACATTTCATTGGTAAGTTCTCAGTCTATGAAACAATAAAAAACAAAAAATTAAAATTATTATCCACCCGCAGAGGCTATTGATAAATTTCTATTAATCGCCGATGAGAACAATGATGGACTGCTGCATTATCCAGAATTTGTGAAGGCGATCTCCGGTGGCAAGGAACAAATCGACGTAGATAGGAATATGCTGCGCTAGGAAGCCAGAGTACATACTTATAGTATCAATCGAAAGTTAACCACTCACACGATGTAGACACAATAATAGAGTTAGCCTTAGCATAAATATTTTGATAGCCAATAACTAAATTAACTTTAACTATGTACTTATGTATGCATTTTCCAAAGCTGAACCATTGAGACTGGAGGCCAAACACACACAGTAACAAACAACATCAAATAGACGACACTCTCTAAGTTTGTGCTACACTTTATTATTTATACTATTTGTATACCTACATTTATAAATATTTGTTATAAATACATAGCATAATTGTTGGTTTCAATTTTCACAAAAGGCCATCACATACTTGGCTGGTATTACAGGCCACGCCCCGGTAGCCATCGTAGGCCGCTTTCTCCATTAAAACGATTAAATCATTGTAGCGCGGCTTCTCTAGAGGAACCCTACAACAGACAAGAAGTTGAAGAGTTGGATATCTATGGAGTTAAAGGACTTCTACTGCTTCATCTTACCCATCAAATATCTCAATGGCTCCCATTAAAGCTCGTCCTGCCTTGGCATATTCATAGGCTGCATTGGGGCATTCACAGGCTGCTGCGTACAGGCACTCATCCCGTCCAGCTCCTTGAGCAGCCAGAAAACCCATTATTAAATAATTGTCGCCCGAAGTTATGCCCAAATGATAGGCTCCATCACTGCGCCCTGCTTCGACTATCGAACGACCATAACCATGTCCATAGCTACTCCAGTGACCTGCTCCCAATAGACCAGCCGAAAATATCAGAACTTTCAGCAATACAATGATCAATAAGTTGGTCAAATTTAAACTGAGTACCTGCAAAAAGATTTCAAATGAGTGCTACCTGTACAACAGAAGAATGATTTTACTTGCCTGACTGTTGCCCGCCGAACGATGCAATAGCTCCTTGGCCACCTGCAAAACTACATTTCCAGCCGGTGTGCCAAACATGTCCTGGGCATTTCGTAGCCAAGACATTGGATGAAAGACTTCGGTGGCGGCAGATGAGTTGAGCGATGTTTCGACGTTATTCACTTCCAGACTGGCTGCTTGGCACTTGGCCAAAGACAGCCAGAGTAAGATTATTATGTAATCCAAGCGCTGTGGCATTTTGAAGATCGCGTGTTTAGTTCCAATGTACTGCCGTTTCGTGACTGACTCTCAGCCTGGGCTGAGCGACTGTCTTTTATCTGCGGGCTGACAATATTGTTCCGCTTTGGCCAGGTAGAGGGGATTAGAGAATATGCAAGTATTTGGCATATGGATTTTGCCATGATTTGCTAGGCCTCGTTGCACCATAAAAGTGTCACTTCCACACATAGAGAAAGATAAGTGAGGGAAAGAGCGAGATGGAAAAAAGAAATGAAAGAGTGAAGAGAGCGAAAGCGAGGAAGGAGAATGATCTCTGGCAGTGAGAGTGTTTTTCCTGATGTCATTAGCCTGAAAATTGCACAGACGTTTTTCCACTTGAAGGAGGATTTGTTATTGGGAAATTGGGCCCGACTTAATGTCAATGTTTTTGAGACCCAGGTAAAAGGCAATTGTTAAGGTAGTTGTTGCTGCTGTTGTGGTTGTTGATGTTGTTGTTGTTGTTTTGTATGAATCATTAACTCATTTATTGTTACTTGTATTTTTCTGGTTGTATCCATTGGAATAGTTTATAATATGTATGCATGTATTGTATGTATATATAGATTTGCAATAAATTTGTGTGTATTTCAAAGTTTGCTTCTCCCGTTTTTCGTTTGTTTTTTTTTTTTTTTTGTAATCAATTACAGACAACATATAAGTACACATATATCTTTTTGCTATACTTTCACAATAATACGAGTATCTTTGTTATTTGTTAGTTAGATGTTTTGCAACAGATAAGAAACTGCATATATGTATGTATGTTTGTATGTATGTATATAATGTTTATAATTTTGAGTATTCTTTGATTTGGTTAATTTATTAACCCGTTTTCCTTTCAGCATCTCAATTTATGGTTTTTGCATGATATAGTGCCATGATATATTAAGTACTATTTGTTACGATAAATGCCTGTACTTGGTTTATGTTTATAAATGAGTTCTTGTTCTACAATTGTCAATATATGTTGTATATATGTATATATATATGTAAATCTATTAAGGTTGGAGTTTTGAAAACATTTCAAATATGTGTGTTAAAATGATGATGTTAATGTTTACAACAAAACGTACAGGTAGCCAAAGATTTAGATGATATATGCAAGTATGTATGTATGTAGTTTATGTAACATGTAATTTATATAATTTCATTTAGATATTCGACAGGCAAAAAAACTGCTTAGGTAAATCCTTCAAAGCTTATAAGTGTTTATATAGTAAGATGTTGTGTGTGTGTGTGTGTGTGATTTAAAAACTTCACTAATTTCGTTTACAACCCAAATTGATAATTGAATTGGTTGCTATTTTTTAACTATTTCGTCTAGATTATAACAAATTGGCTATGGTTTTAAAAATTAATAATGCTTATAATATGTGCGTAACAAAATCGTTTTTTCTTTAACATATTGTGGCTAAATCAGATATACATTTCTTGTGTTATCTATTTGAATTATTTAATTGTTCATATATGACGTTTCGTTGTTGTAAGCTATGCAAGTACAAGTACATATCCATCCATATATTGGTATATAATTAATGTATATTTATAGGTATGTATATCCTTCCAGCAAAGGTGATACGTTAATAGGGGTAAAACTTAAGGTAACATTGCTTTCATTCTACGCGCACTCCCAATCATCATGCCGATCCTTTGAATAGTAACTTCCTTTTAATCGTTCGATAAACTGTTAATTCTTGATAATAATAAATATTCATTCATTTTGTTTATGCATACACACTCATATATATATATATATATATGTATATATAATATATAATAAACATTTAATTTGTGTGTAAGTAGCATTCTTTCGTTTTGTATTTTTGTGTGTGTTTATGTAGGTGTTTTTGTGTTTGTGTGTGTATATAACATTTGCTCATAGTTTTTTTTGTTTTGTTTGGAAATTGTTTAAACTTCTCTTTGCGCATATTGTCTTTCATTTAAAGCACACTCCCAAAGTTTTGCATGCGTTTCTGTTGTTTTACGTTGTTTATAGGGTTGCTTTTTTCGTCTCATGCTGGTTTAATAACAATTTAATTAATTCAAAATTTAATTTTCTTTGATTTCATTAGCTTGGGTTAACATGTCATATATGTTTGTTTGTTGCTTTTTTGTTTGTATGCTTGCGAATAAGTGGCAACATGTAATATTTACTCGTAATTTGTATAATTCATCAATAATATATACTATTTGTAGGTATGTATTGTAGATGTATGTATATACTCAAAATTGTATTCATTTTGCTGCAAAACCAGTCAAGTCATCGTCAACGTCATCTCTTCTTTTAATATATATTCACTATACGAGTACATATACATATATATGGGGCCTTGCATTTATTATTGTTGTTACTTTGGTGGTTAGTTATAGTATATCGATTAGTAGATAGTGTCTCAAATGAAATCGTATAACAAGACATAGACACAAATTGATAACATCGTGAAGAGACATATAATATCATGTGTTTAGGTTAGTTTTCCATTTTTTCAAAGTAGTAATATTCAATTAAGTAAGTATGTAAGTAGTAACCCAATGGTAAAAGTATTTAGTATGAGTGATAAGTTCCATGAAACCAGGAAACTTCAGAGGCAGAAGTAAATTAATAGATCTCCATAGTGATGAAAGAAGTATGTGTGTATGTTTGTAAGTTATGCAACGATGGATGATTTTACTTCAGATCCATTTCGTCATCATCGTCTTTATTGGCGGCACTCCAACGCTTGGTGGCAGAGCCAATGCTGCTTACACTGCCGGAATCACTGAAGTCACTGAACGCTGCATTCTGTATGCCCTCATAAATCTTATACGAGCCAGAGCCGGAGCCGTTGCCCGAGCCAGCGGCAGTGCCACTGGATGCACACATGCTCATGCTTTTGGCAGCTCCGAAGCGATCACTTTTGTAGTTTGATGGTGGTCCGCCAAAGATCATATCCGCATCGGATAGTGACCCAGCAGCACGCGTATATTTACCATTGCCGTGGGATGAATTGGTTGCAGAGATTTTACTGTCCCCGAATATGATATCCAAGTCCGATTGTTTGGAGCCTGTAAAAATTCAGTTGATAGTTCAATCATAAATTCGAAATGAGTTAATTTCACTTGAAATGTGCACATCGATTTGGCGTGAGTGTGTTTAAAGAGCACTACATAATGCCGAATTGCTTGACGTGATGAAGGATGGACTAAAAAATGAGTGTTACCAAAAAAGTGTTGTCAATATGAGTGATACAAAGGGATGAATGAAATTTATGTAATTCAAAGTTGAACTGATTCCACTAATTCTAAGTTCCCTCAACGAGACACCCATAGATAGCACATATTTTTGATAACTCTGCACTTTGGTTCAATATATATACAGACACACACACACACACACAGACAGAAACACAAAAAGGGTTGCATTTAAAACATATCTAAAGAATTTTTGTTTCACTAGAAGCTTTAAGTAATTTATGGCATATGTGTTGTGTATCCAGACTTTATTGTATCATTGATCCTAGCAAAATTAAAGCTTCAAAGAATAATCGAAAATCAATGATTGTTAACAACTTAAACTGAATTATTTCTAACACATGACCAATTCACGAGGTCTGTTAGAAAAATATCCGACATTATCCAAAATCTTATGGATTTGAATGAGTGGGGTAACCAACGGTTGGATAGTTTCTAGCAGATTTCGAGCTAAAATTTCAATACAAAATTTGCTAGCCAATTTGAATAGACAAAAAAATTGTCAACTAAGAGAGAAATGTTCAAAAATAAGCAAAATACACTTAACAAATGTTTAGATTTTCTCAATAAGTATGAACTGCTTGAAAACTAAAAGGAATCGTAAAATTATTTGTCTCATTTAGTGATTAAGTGTGTATCAAAGTCTGGTTGTATCTCTGGGATAGTGTTGCTGTTGTTTTTTGTCTGTCTAGCGTGCCCAAAAAGCCAGAAATGAACTCAATTTGCAGTGCACTCTAATGAGTAAATACTGTACGGATGAGTTCCTGTTAGGTTTTGTGTGTGTTGTTGTTGCTGTTGTTTGTTCTTAGAGTATTTCGTGCGTGCGTTTAGGCAAGCGTTAGGCAACACTGGTCGATGCACTTACAAACACTGGTTTTAAATAATTCTTTCTTTTTGTTCGTTTTCTTTGTTTGTTCGGCTCACATGTCGTATACGTTACATTTGGCTTACACTCTAAGAGAGAGTTTGCTATGGAAACGATATTAGTTAGGGATACTCCTCTACTAACATATCTTTTGGCTATACATATATATGCATGTATATATAGGGATATATCTTTTTGACACCGCTGCCTACTTGGGCTAAAAGTTAAGTTATTTGGTCTTTCATATATGTATGTAATAAATTATTAAATGCTTCGATATGAATATATGCAGTGTAGCTGATTAGTACGATAATGAGCTCAAAATGATGAAAGGAGGACGTCTTGCGTCTAGGTCTTGCGCAGAGTTAGGCTGACCAACAGGACGCCCACAGCTAGATAATTACCATTGCTCTCGGAGCGGGAGTACGAGGGGCGAGTGTACGAGGGCAAGTCACTGGGATTGTTGTAGCCACCCTGCGAAGCAATGGAGTTCGAATCGTAGCCAGAGGTGTCGCCTGGCAATGGCGCTGTTGTGGTGACAGCAGCTGGTGCGCTATAGACACTAGCCGATCGCATCCCAATGGCCGAACGCCAATCAGTGGTGGCCGTTGTGGTGAAGGCTTCCAATGCAGACTCAGTTGCAGTTCCTATGGGACCAGCTGCTCCAGTTATTCCACTAGAGCTGAGACTGGTAATCGCCGTAACGCCACTGGCCTCACCAGCTCCTGTGGCCGTGGCTCCTGTGTTTGTGGTGTTTGTGTCCATGCGAGTGATAGTCTCCACGGATGTGGAGCTGCCGTAGTTGCCATAGCTGGTCTTGTCCTTACTCAGCGAGCTGCTGAAACTATTTCGATAGCCACTCGAGCTGTTGGCATTGCTAGGCACATTAGGCGGCGGTGGTGGTGGCCCAGACGGCGGTGGCGGTGACTTGATTGAATTACCATTGCGATTAATGCGCGACGAGATTGATGATGATGAAATCGATGAGGAGGAGGACGTTGTTATTGAAGCGACACTGCCCGATGCTGAGGCCGCTTTGTTCGGCTCCTTGTCGAAGGGATTGACACGTTCTTGTGGTTCGAAATTGGTCACCGGCTTGTAGGCACCGGCTGTGGTATCCGTATTTTTATTATTGCTAACCGAAACGCTGGCAGCGGCCTGGGGCTGAATGGCTGACTCTTCCACTGGTCGACTGGGCTGAGTGGAGATGACGTCTGTTGTGCTTGACTTGCTTCCCGTGGATGCGAACGAGAACTGTTTGCCCAGGAAGGAGCCGCTGAAGCCACCACCACTGCTACCTGGTCCGGCACTGCTCGGCCCACTGGCCATGCCGCTGCCGTTGCTCGTCTCGCTGGCCGTTCTGCCGCGCTTCTTGTTAGCGATTTCCTACATGTCACCAAATATCCCCGCAAAGGTCTTCCTCAGGTTCTTCATGGTGTCCTCCGCATCCTCAACCACCGAGCTCTGAGATTGCGGAGGACGCTGTCCGACCCTGGACGCCGACGAAATGCTAGATGCCTGCGATGTCTGTGAATCTCGGCGTACTCCACCCACTGTGCTGGGCCCCGAAGAGGAGCCTGCCTCCTCTGGCAGCTCTGAAATGCTGCTGCGACTGCTCAGCCGCCCAATAGAGCCCACGGCCGGAGAAGTGCGTTCGGGTATGGGTGGTGGACCTCCCATTGGAGCTGGCCTGGGTCCGGCTGGAAGAGGCGGAGTGGGAGCAATACTATTGCCATCATCTGTGGGGCTCTCGGCTCGCGATGAGACCGAGGAGCGAGATGGCAGCTTGCCACCTGGTCCAGTTTGAGCCATACTAGGACGGCAAACGTTCTGCAGAAATAGCATCTTGATTAGCCAGATAAAACATTATTATTTTGGTTGCCACTTGCCTGCATTCTACCCGATACCAAATCAGCTATCTGCCTGCGGTCATCCTCCTGGCTGTCGCCGATCAAAGCGAAAGTGCTATCACAGGCACTGATGATGTACTCCCGTCCGTCTTTTGCCACGACCACAGAGAGACCACACACCTCCATGCCTCCAAATAGCTCCGATATCTGAAAGACATGCGATTAAATCCAAATTCTGATTGAGATTGTGAGTCATGGCACCAAAATGTGTTTGCAATTTTCTTTTTTAGTAAGCAGTTTTCTGTGTGGGTCTACGCTGTTGTCTCATTCTCATTTTCATTTTCATTCGCCCGGTTTTAATTACACAGTTTGCTTTGATTAGAGGCGAAGCTGACGCCACCCACCTACATACAAGTATTCCAAAAACTGTGCCGCATTGCTCCGAGTCTTATCTAACCGCTTTAGAATGAGCGAAATGTGCAATTTATTGCAATTAATTTATGTGCATATGCAGCAGACGGCGCACTCGAATGAGTCAACAAGGAATGAGCGCTTAGTTCAGTTCAGGGTAGACTTATTTCCTTTTATGGCAAACGATCAAATGCCTAAAATACCTAAACTGATGGCATATTCATGTCGAACACATCATCGTAGCAAGGAAATGCATGAACTGTGGCGCCACATTAAAACAATTATGAATGCTTCAATTAGAATAGAACCATTGCCTCATCTATTTCCTAGCTCTTTCCTTCAATCGAAATCCGCTATAAAACCTGATTTGCATATTCATGAGGTTTAATTAAAGCAACAAACGCCCCTTTTCCGCCAGAGGGCGCAGAAATAACAACAACAACATTGTTATATTTTTTTTTTCTTTTTGACTCTGACTCTGACCTATTCCACATAGTTGTTAGCCAGCCACCCACCACCCAACACCCGCTGGGCAAAGTCAGCAAGAAACCGAATCAAAATCTGTGCCTTCAAAATGCCGCAAATAATTTAAAACGATTTTCTTTGCCTATTATTGATTGGCAAAAATTGATAAATGTGACGCTGCTGTGGCTCTAAGGCTTCATTTTCAGTGCAAGAGCTTGTGAAAAATATCAGTCTGCAGCCTATTTAATCAAGTCTCTGAATACCTTCGAAGTAAAACTCAAAATAAATTATATCTATCATGAGTATGAAAGAAATTGTGCATTGGGGTACATTCATTTTAGCACTACATTAGCTATTTTCCGTGCCTATAAATAAATAGGCATGACTGTACAGTTGAAAAATTATCACTCCCTTCCTTTCCGTTACAACTAAATATATGCATTCTAAACAAAACCCACTTATGATAAACTGACTTTTTTCTAAAAAAATTTCTATTATATTAAACTTTTACTCACACTTCATTTGATCACCATCCTTTAACCAAATTTCTATAAAATGACTAAAAGATATTACACTAAATCGTTTGGTTTCGTTTATTGCAAGAGCCACACATTCACATGTATTTACAATCAATCTAAAAATTCCTTTCCAATTACTCTTCTTTATAGACTGGATTCAATGTGGCACAAAACTTTAACATTAACGTATTATATTTCAAGTAGGGCCTCATATAAACAAGAAAAATAGGACCAATCAATATGAGAAGCTAGTCCAGAGAACTGTTCCTTTGCTGTGGTATTTGTTGTATGTAAATGCTAAAATGTGGTTAAGACCTAATTAGATAATGATAACAATTAAGCCTTTAGTGGCCTTTAGTGCTTTTGCTAAAGTCTCTTCCCTATGATCTAAGAGTACAACAATTTTAAAATTTTGAAACAAATTGAATTTGAATATCTAGCTTAAATGGAAATGGGAGCGATTACGTCAGGCGATTTTTGCAATCTTTATAGACTCACTTTTGAGTTCAAATAAAAGCTGGGTGACAATCGTTTTGAAATGAAATGAACCCTTGAAAGTGATTTATCTCTTAAAAGTACAAAAAAATCAAATGATAAAGTCATACAAAAACATTAGAAATATGCTTAGATAGCAAAAAAAGTATCAAGAAGTAAGGAAAAAGTGACGTCAGCCAAAGAACACATTAAAGGGTATTCAGAGTTTACATTTAGTTTCTATCGAACATGGTTGTAGGCCTGGTTTTGCTTAGTATATGAAAGCATCGATATTATTGGCTTTAAATTTGGCTTCAATTTGTGAAGTCAAAAAAGTGTTTGGAAGTTGAGAGATTTGCTGCAGTAACTTACCTCATCCACCCAGGTTTTGTACTTCTCGGTTAATGTGATTTGCTCGAGCATGGCAGAGCCTTGATTGGTCTTCCAGTTGCCTGTGATGGATTTGCGCCTGTTAAAGAGCGAAAGCATGCAAGCATAATAAATTAGCCAAAAAGATACAAAAAAAAAAAAAAAAAAAAAAAATACAGAAACCACGTATAAATGAAAAGGCGGGGATAATTTGCCGCCAAGCAATTTGCATGGCCTGGTCGGGAGTCGACCATTGGAGGGCAGTGGAGGGGGCCTCCGAGATCTTTGAACTCGTGCACATTTTCGATGACAAACAATGAACTCTTTGCCATGGTTTTGAGATTGCTTTTGTTTGCTGACAGTTGCAAGGTCAATTGCCAGCCACTCGACCCATACCCCCCTTCTCATCAACAGAGGGCCATGCCCAGGCCCAATCCCATTTGCATCTGCATCCGGCATCTTAACTGCTGAGTGCCGACTGCCGACTGCCGTCTACCGACTGTTGTCTGCGGCTTTTGTGGTCATCACTTACATAAATGCCTTGTAGTTGTTGCCAATCTTTTGGATATGCACGCTGAACTTGGCATCGATGTAGGGCTCAATGGTGCAATAACAATGCGTATCATTACCAGCGCCGCTAACAAGTCCGGCGGCATCTTGCAAGGCGCTCTGATTCTCCAATCGAGCGGTGGCCACACCGCCATGGCAATGTCCAGCCTTCAGTACGCTGGGGAACTTGGTGAATTGGAACTGCCAGACAAATGAAATGAAAGAAAGCGAAAAGAGCATTTATTCAGTTAAGTTGAGATTGGGAAGTCTGTTTGGCATTATATTAAAGTACCTATACATACATACATATATACATATCGATTTTAAATTCATTTTGCATTTTGTTTTCTTTCCGCGAAAATTTCAAAGTGCACGTAGAAATGTTTATTAATCGTGTTGGCCAAAAGCCAAATTAATCTTTTTCAATTTTTTGATCTTGTTTTTGTTTTTTGCTTGACTTCCGTTTATAAATTTGACCATGGAAATGGGCTTTATTTGTGGCTAGTTGATTGTGCTTTTGTGCCAAGTTATTCGCAAGTTTCCATGAATCCATTTCAAATCTTTAGCCATTACTCAAATATTTTATTAATATAACGTTATATATATTATTAAAGCTATAAATGTATTGTTGTATGTTATATTAGTCATTATTCCTAGCCGAAACCTATTTTTCAATGATAATGATAAATTCTTTATAACATTTGAGTTGTGATTAATGTTATATCACCCAAAATGTTTGACATCTTTACACCTTTAACTATTTTTTGGATTTACTGTTGATTATTTATTTTGATTTATGACAAACGAAAGCATAGGATTAACTTTTAAAAAAGTCCAACTTGTTGAAATGGACAACAATGAATAAGCAATTTTTTCTTTACTAAATAATAAAGCATTTTAACTTTTCAGAATTATTTCATGTATGCTCAATAATAACCGCTAAAAGACAAATCTAAAAGGCAATTTAAACAATATATTTTTTTACCAAGTCGTATTAGGTTTAAATTTATTCTAACTGTGACTAACAAATTACAAATTATGACATTTATATCATAATTTGATTTTGTGATTCAAATTTCTAATCTGGATATTGAATAACCATAATTGAAATATGAAATATGACAAGCTTCATGGGATGCTATTTATCTAAATCATTTTCCCTTCTTTATGCTGGGAGCATTCCTTTATTTTCCGCGATAAATGAGTCATACATTTTTGAAAATTTGTGTTCATATCAACGATTGGATGGAAGTTGTATTTGAATAATCGATTTTTAAATAAGAAATTATATATTCACTGAATACTCATGATTTTGAGGGAATTCCCTTGCAATTTGTTATCTATTTTTCCATTCAGAAGTAACAAAGGGAAACCAAATTTCGTTCAACCAAACTTTTCAAAGTGCAAATGAAGGATTAATCATTGAGTATAAATAAAATAACAGACGATTATCATTATTAAAGAGCAAGAAATAAATATTTGTATTGTACAAAAAAGAGATAAATCATATTATTTCGAGCATGGTGGACATTAATTTTAAAGAAAATATCAACAAACCATAACAAATGGTGACGCAGACAGAAAAATTGTCGCAACCGATGGCGTTGCGTTGACAATGGAACGAGGCGAGAAGCGAATACTCAATGAATATCAATAATAATAATGATGACGATGATGATAATGATGATGACGGGCAGGAGTGTGTACGAGGGATGGGGGTGAATTTTCATGCCACCCCCACATAGCAGGAATTCTTGAGAATTCGAGTGGCCCTGTCTAACTATATAGACGGGTCTGTGCTCTGGGGTCTCTTCTCGTGTTTATCTCGGCAAACTCTTAAAATATGCATTGTGACGCATACGTATCGGGTTAAGAATAGTGAGTGAATGATGTGTTCTATGCACACATGTATGTATGTCTGGGCAGATTCTGGCCACGTGTTGTAGGTGTAGCATGAAGCATGACCACTGGCACGTGTAGATCTGTATGTGTATGTTAGTGTGTGTGCCTGATATATTAACATACATACATAAATGTATGTGTGGATGTAACTTAGTAGGTAAATTATTAGTTGATTTGTGGCCTGACAGATGCGCTATATTGTTGCATCTGCTCTGGCTGTGGCGCCAAACATGCTTCCTATGCCCCGAGTACATGCAATTAATAAAGCTGCCAAGGTAAAATAATGCACAACCGCTTTTATCCCCCTCTATCTCTCTCCCTCTCTCTCTCTCTCTCTCTCCCGCTCTTGCTGTCTCTCCCTTTCTCTCATTTGCAATGAATTTATTATGCTTTTGATCGTCCCGTCTGGCAGAGGCAGTTATGCGGGTGCGCAACTCGCAACTTTTGAGTCAAAATGATATAAAACGCTCAACAATTGAGCGATCTTTGACTGTCTTTCACTCTCTCTCTCTCTCTCACTCTCGCGCTACCTCTCAACAGAAACTTGAGCGGTTTTTTTTTGTAAGAAAACACATGAATCGGTTGAGTGAACGTTTCAGTGCAGAACCGCAAGCTCAACGAAGTAGAACACGCCAGCCCAAAGAGACGCAATAAACGCGCGGCAGTACGCGTTGAAGACCAGCCAAAACGAATATTAAATTCAATGTTTAATATATAAATTGTGTGTGTAAAATTTAAATATTTCAAATTAATGTTCATATCAAGTGCAGTTGCATTGGAGACAGTGAAGTGCCTCTAATAAAAAATCAGTTTCTTTTCAATTTTTGTGCAACACGGAAACGTACGGAAAACGTCAAGCAACAACTCGTAGAAAGGGAGAGAAAACAAGTGGCAGTCGTAAAGGTTACTAACTAATTTTATTTTTAAGCATTTTGATATTTTATGTCGCACTTTAAGAATGCTAAACACGCGACATAGTATCACTAGTGTGGCATCGGGGCAGCTTCGTTGACACAGCGACACAGTTTTCCACGATGCTGCATTTCTTTCTATACCCTGTACGCATAGGATTAAAAGAGTATATTGTGATCTACAAACTGAAATTGAAAACAAAAGAATTCACACTTTGATCGGCTAATGTCTATGATCAGATCTGTTCTTGTTGCCCTTTTGCAATAATTTATTCATTCCATTCGCTATTTAAACGTTTGCCTTTTGGTCGGTGTATGTTATCTTACAAATGTTTTAATTTATTTAATATGTAGTTATTTGTCTTATCGAAAGGGTCTTCTCAATTAAAATTCTTTGATTTCTACATAATCTAGATTTTATATACAAAAGATATGTCCCATATAGCTATCTTTCAAATTCGATGTTTGTTAACTAAGTTTTAGATAAAGATCCCCAATTTGGACAAGGTATTGAAAACTGTTTGTCGAGAATGGCATATTGGCAAAAAATCAATTAGTCAACTATAACTTTGCTTTTTACAAGGTATCTCATAAGTCGTAGCCTTAATCCTAGCGTTGGAAATTTATTTGAGTTTATTTTTAATTTGTTGTGTGTTTTCCTTTTGCTCTTCTCTCGTTTTCTGTTTCTCGTTTTCCGTTTGGCGTTGCTTTGCTTGGCCTGCGGCTATTTGTCTTTTCAACATTTCGATTTGTCTTAATAGGTTTTAATGTCGCCAATTTGTAAACAAACTGCAGCCATAAAAAAATTATTATTAAACAGCGAACACATAATTTTTTTTTATTTCATTTTTTTTTTTGCATTGTGTAATATCCCTTCCATATGCATCATAAATCTTTGTGTGTACCATATAAAACTTGTCCGTATGTCAAGGTGTTTTGGCTGCTGGCCGATATTTTACGCATATTACGCATACGTCATGTGTGTTCAGTTTTAGTTTCAGCTTTGGCATTGGATAGTTATAATGGTTTTAATGTGTAAAAATACACTAAAAATGCCACAACAATTTATACATAAAATGTAAAATCATTCTCAAACAAATTTGTATAATTATCGTCACCTCATTGGAACACAAAAAAGACAAATTTAATATTTCGCTTTTGAAACGATCCACATATGCATCTCATGAGCAAAATATCGATATACTAAAGATATATTATACATATATACCTACTTATATATACTCTCATTGGTATTATTTATGAATTTTTCCTTCATTTGACTTTACTTTTCTGCTGCTTTTCACTTTTTGTTTTTGCTTCAACTTAGTCAGCACTTAAATAGCTACAAAAGTGTTTTCTTGGAAAATACACTGTATATAGTAGATGCTTTTCCGGACTTTACATATATCATAAGCAATATACTGTGAATATTTTTAAAAGAATTTAAATTTTTGTTGTTTTTTTATTTATCGAACACATATTGCACATGTGGCATATGGCGCCTTTTTTTGCTGTAAAAAACACGTTAACCGCAACAGCTGTTTTTGTTTTTATATTTGTGAGCCACAAAAACGCGGTTAGTAGGCTATATTGGCTTATCCCAGTCAGTTGATTGCATAGGAATTATCGTTTCACAAATTGTTTCTGCTTCATCGGAAACATTTATCAAAATCCAATTAAGGCAAAATTCAAATTCATTCGTTTATCCATTTTGTTCATAATTCAATTTTGAATTAAAAACAATTTTATTATTCGCATATCAACTAAAAAAGAGAATTTTGTATGCTTTTTCTTCTTTAGTTATAAAGTGATTAGAATCTTTTTGAAACTTTAAAGTTAATCCCATTTCAAGTTTTATTTTGAGCACTTTTATATACTGCGGACCTTCTTTACCAACTATTCTAAATAACAAATGTTTTTCTACTGCTTCTACCCTGAGATAAATGTTATCTTTCCCGAAACAAAAAATATATTATTTGCCAGGAATTAAGGAAAAAATTCTTGATTATTCTTTCATTATTGCAATTATTTTAGAGGTTCTACATTTTCATTTTATAATTTCTTCTCATTTTACATCCTTACTACAATGCATACACAAGATATATCACTTAAGGGCGGAAATGTTTATATACTCAGGCTAGTTTCCATTTCCGAACCGATCCAAAGCGACCCGAATTTTTACTAAAGCATGCCTTAGCATGTATGCCGTTGGAAGTCGGAAATTGAAACAAATATACAAATATATAAAGAATTGTGTCTTTTGAGAGCAAACTTTATTGAGTTCAAATAATAATTTAGATGGAAACAAGCTACGAATGCACCGATTGATGATAATCGAGAATATATACTGGCCTTTCGTTATAGCATGGCACTCTGGATAAGCAGCAAGCGGCTTGAACCAAATAACAATAGCCTCAATTTGTCTAATTGTTTAATTCCACATTCATTAGTTATGTTGACCCAAAATGAGGATTAGATGAATGGATGGTTGCAGAATGGAATGAATTATTTTATCTGCTTGGCATTATACAAATCCAATTGGAATTATTGCTTTCGATTACCAGTAAATAAATTGAAATGTCTGAGAGCTGATTAAAATTCCAATTCGCCGAAAACAGCGATAAAACATTTTCTTCGCACATCATTCAATATGCCCATTTTTGGCCAATGCTTTTAAAGCCCAAAAACTCTGAAAGTGTTTGCCTTATACAGAGGAATGAGAAATATATACACATACATATGTATATATCTATAGGAATATTTGTAC
Source organism: Drosophila nebulosa (assembly GCA_024703675.1). Classification (NCBI taxonomy): domain Eukaryota; kingdom Metazoa; phylum Arthropoda; class Insecta; order Diptera; family Drosophilidae; genus Drosophila; species Drosophila nebulosa. Next base: position 4,863,430 of record JANFPS010000004.1, on the reverse strand, counting down.
TTTGTTTATGCTTTTACACTTGCCTGACTTTTGGCATGCTGACAACAGACACACAGAGTCAGAGACACAGACATGGACACTGCCACACCCACAATAACCACAAGCGATTTTTGGGGGATTATCCCTCTGGACAATTGTGTGGGTGGGTTGTTGTCATTAATAATTTTCGTTCTCCTTGTGTAACTTTGCAATTAAATATTATTGTACAATTAAAAACGATATGCAAAAGACAGCTTAACAAAGAGCCAAAATATCTTCACCATATGCCCGCCCGGGCCACATTTATAATATCCATTCATTGATGATGATTCTTTCATTCTGGTCCCCCAGAATGGCTTCCTTTCTGCTTCCACTCATCCACCAATCGCTCTCTTCTTCTACGTGTGTCAATTTGTTTGATTGCATGTCAGTTCATCAGTTTATTCAACAAGAACTGTCACAAGATCTTTCCAATTGAGTGCTATTAAAATTCCACAGATCCGAAAATATTTGCGCATTTATTGATTTTCAGCAAAACTTTTCAATATTAAAAACTGAAATTCAAGACCACACACACCCTGAGAACACCCTCAATAACACAAACACACACACACACACGCACACACTGGACTCCATTGTTGTCTGTTTCGTTTAATAATACTCTATTTTGTTATTGGTGTTTGTTATTGTATACATGCCAAAAGGCATTGAGTCTTGCTCATTAAAAGTTTATGTTTTTATGACCCACAAATGCAATAAGAGCTAAGCTCTGGCCTGATTGGTGTGCTTGAAGGGTAGGGGCTTAGGGAGACTCCGAAAAAGCAGACTCCTTTTTTTGTCCTCTTTGAGCTTGTTTAATTTTATTTGCTTTGCTGGCGCGACACATTAGCATTTTTAATTGAGTTTTCGTTACGCATCCTGTTAAAAGCCTTGAGAGTACAAATTTGCTGGCATTATTTGCACAACAACAACTGAAAAGGCAACAAATTTCGAATTTCATTTCAATACGTGACGAATCTTGGGCATGAAAACTGTGGCAACTTTTGCATTTTGTTTGTTTATTCATTCAAACAACTTGAGAAAACAGAAAGCCAAGAATCATATTGATGAGTGGCCGAATAATAAGAAATACATAAGAAATATTTTTAGCCATTAATAAATGCAAATAATCATTTGACGACATCGAGATACCCTTTGGCAACAATAAGAAATTAGTCATGTTGGATAGATGTAGATATATGTAGCTTATTACGTATTGATTTTAATGAAGGATATATGTGTGTATATATAGAAAACAAGTAAATTTCTTTTTTTGCAAAGGTTTTATTGGTGGTTGGTTATATAGATTACTTTACTTTTAGTTCTGTTTCAATGCTGTTGTTTTTCTGAAATTTTCATGTTTTTATGATACTGATATATTTATATGTGATATAATCCATTATCGTATGAGAATAGAAAAACCATGAAACGTAATGATCCACTGCACAAAAGTAGGCGGGCCAAACCCCAGCCCCACTTAGACTAGGCTAAGCGGTAGCAAGAAAATTATCATAACTAAATCGTGATGGTATTATTATACCCATTGCCTCTAGGCGGTTTCAATTCTGTAAATTTGATTATTTATTATTAAAAATTGTTCTATCGTAAGCGATTTTATGAAATAAAAACATAAATATATATGCGGTCTTTAAGGAGTTAAAGATTTTAAATAAGCAAATAGGCGCATGTTGCTGATTCATTTTATGGTCTGCATGAAAATGCACATAAATAAATTTTCAAGTTACGCTTTTTTTAAGTTATAGCCTTAAAAACCCAATATGAATCGGTTTCGATTTCGGTTTTCTTTTTAATTGTTGCATTGCGTTGTTTTAAGCATTTCTATATGCCCTTTCAACTAATAGGAACAGGGTATAAATACCTTACATAGTTCATACAAAATTAATGATGCAGAAAACCATAAAAAACAAATGCTCAACATTTCGCATTGTTGCCACTTGGTGGCGCCACCGTTCTGTTGCAATGACACAATCACGTCACACCTGAATTGAGCTGTCGAAACTGTTCGACAGTCGCTGCGTCTTTTTGTTTTGGTATTTCATAGATAAATGCAATTCAATTAGCAACTCGTTAACGCAAATCAAATAACATTTGAGCTCCTTATCAGTTTAATTAGTTTTTATTAACCACACAGGTGTCTGGTTGCATGTTCAGAGTTAAGGCTACGTATGTACATAGATATATATTTGTTTATATGTATGTCTACCTGGCAATCGCAAAACATTTACATGTCAAAGATCAACTTGGTCAAGATAGTGCCAGGGGGGACTGCAGCATTAATCAAAGTATTCTCTATAGCCAATTGAGCGAGAGACTCATGAGACCCATTGATCATGCTGATTATGGTATTGCCCGATCGTGACTTTGAGATTTTCCTTTAATTTTCATCCATTGTGCCGAGGCAGCTAAGCGGAAAAAGTAAAGACCGACCAAAGACCAGGCCGTGGGCCAAAGAAAGTTTCGTTTATTTCCAATCTTTTTTTTTTTTGTTGTTGCTAGGAAAATTGTTGAAGAGACATGAAATCATATATAAATGTAGAATATGGAAAATAGGAAAATTTTTGCAAATGCAATCTCATGACCTCATTGCCATTGCATTTCTAGTGAATTTCTGTGTTTGCTGTACTTAATTGAGAGTAAGAGAGATAACAATTCAGATGATAAGCTGCTGCCACCTACTTACATCTGTGTGTACCCACATTTCGAGTGACATCATCTCCATATCGGATCGTGTAACATCATATCGAATAAGAATGCCAAATGAGACAGACAAATCGAACGGCGCAGTTAACAAATGTTTAGAAAGTCACTCAGCAAATGACAAGCAAATAAGCAAACGAATTGTGTATGAAGAGCAAAAGCGAAAAGTAAATGACCGGCTTCACCAAAGGCATTTAACAATAAAAATTCTACTCCACACACAGCAAAGTGGAGTAACTTCTTAAATAAACAAAAATAAATTTGTTCATTTTGAAATGAAATTTTAATAAACAAAATTCTAATCAGCTTTTGGCCAATTACTGCAGAGAGAAACTTTCCAGCGAAAGCTGACAAAAATGAAATGCTTTTCCTTGATTTACATAGTGCGGAAAAATGATTTAATTTAATATTATTATGATCGCATCACTGCGTTTCCGCTTTCTTACATATAACCGATGTGACGAGTATTGATTTGGAGCATATTGAATGGGCTACGCAATAATGAGTAGGCGAAAGGATGATGTAACTTGTGATCTTTAGACGCATGAGTAAGAAATGAAAAGACAAACATATTGACTGAATTATTTAATATAAATATAATTCACAAACTATAGCACTTTGGTTTCCCTAGGGCCAAAACAGTTTCCCTGGGATTGCAAAATTGAATTCATTACAGACACGAAACTGATTTATTATGCCCCTGTCTGTCGCTGTCTGTAGATCTTGATATAACCTTTCACCCAATGGGTACAAACAGTATAAAAAACTAAACCAAAAGGCAAAGCTAAATGGAAATATTTGTTTTCCTGTTGAATGCATTCTTTTGAGGAGCGAAATACTTGAGATTGTAAATTGAAAAGCGCATGGCTATTGCCTCAAATTGAAACCGAAAAGAAATCACGTACATAAATAAAAAATGTTTTATATTTCCATTCCCCACTCGCCGCCACCCCGCGTTGTGGTGGGTCATAAAACAGACCGAGTGCTTCAATTTTGTCAATATGTTTGTGGACTCAGCCACATAATGCACACATTAGTAGTATTTTATGGGCCCGATTAAGTGCTCATAAAACAATCCGTTCTCCCATCTCTCTACGACAACTATCACAGTGATGTTTATGCTGTTGCTGCTCTCTGTAGCACTTTGACCTGATATTTATGCTTTGAGAACAACAACCAAAATCGCATTAATTATGCGGTTTTAGCCACTTTTGAATTCTGGCCAAACCAAAAATCTCTCTGACCCTAGAGCTTTAGTCGAGGCTGCTTGTGGCTTGCTATCTTTCATTTAGCTATTCCGCAATCCTTTATGCGGTCCTCCTTCACTGATTTCACCTTTTCAACGCTTCTTTGACCTTTACGCGCCAGGGGAAAACTCTGGCCCGCCTAAGCGACTTTGTCTGGGCAAGTGTTAATAATTGTGATTATTTCAATTTGCATAATTTGAATTTGTAATGCTTTTAACACAAAGTCACAAGTAAGCAAAGCGTTCGGGCATATAAATTAGACCCATTTTGGTAGCAGACTCATGAATTTATCATATACTCAAGGCTAAAAGCCAGGGCCAAAATATTCTTATGGTAATTAAATATTTTCATTCCCGTTCTCAGTGGACAATATAGAGATCCATCATTAGTTAAGTTAAAGAGGCAAAGAGAAAAACCACTGCTATGTTTAGAAAATCATATACACTTCTTGGAGTGGTAATAAATAAATTTCATCTATTTTAAATGCTTAAAAAGTTTACTCACTGTAGGAAAAAATTAAAAAGTTGCATTTATTTGTCAATTTGTTTAAGGGGTATTATTACTAACTAACTGTGCGGTTAGCTAACATATCGATGAGATATGTCAATAGGTTCCAATTTCAGTAGTTAATTATTATTTATTTATTATACTATTTGGTACTCTGTTTCTTCAATAAAAGAACTTCCTAGGCTTAGGTTCTCCTAAGGCTAGACTAGAATGTTCTGTGGAAGTCTTAACAATGGAACTCATTAATAATTGACATTGAATTAAACTGATATATCCCAAGATAACAATATTTTATTGTAGCCTTGGAGAGGTAAAATACAAGTAGACTAGGTCGATGTACGTGAATTGCAGGTAGTGTAGTGTGTTTTACGACGCAGCTGATCGAGTCGTTTTTCAGCCTCATAAGACTAAGTATTCTACAACAAATATATCAGCTAATTCCAGCCAAATCCGTAATGCCCACATCCCAAATTCCCCTTGAATATAGACAGAGCAATATATTAAATAGATTTATATAGATCAGTTATTAGATATTTTTGAACATTGAAATGGGGAGAGACTTAATCATTTAATATTATCTCATTTTATCACTATCTCTTTAAAGATTGAAAAATATCTTCAAAATGCTTTGCTACAGTTAACATTGTATTTTAACTGAGCTCTGTTGAATGCCTTTTCTTTCGATTTTTACTTTGGATTTTTCGTTAATTGGCCTGAGGGCAAAAGTGGAAATCAATGCTAATTAAAGTCATGCTGATATTCGGCTTCCACTTTACATATCTTTCGAAATGCTTGGCTGGATGTTGGTGTGTCTGTTGCTGTTGCTGTTGCCGTTGGTGGCCCGCATAACTAAATGGCAGCGGCATGGAATTGTTCATTCCGGTGTCAAATGTCAACATCGATGATGATGATGATGATGAAGATGACGATAGAAATGATAATGATGTTGATGACGACACACTGCAGCAATAACAACAAACAAGTGTGACCAATTAGACGAGGCGTGAAGTGACGTCAAAAAACTGAACGGCAACAAAATGTCATATCGCCTGCTATAATATATAAAACATTTAATTGACATATGTACAGGCTGTCAACAAATACACAAACACAGAGGCAATGCCATGCGACCCTGCCACTGTCTCCTACTGACTCCAGCTCTGTATCACTTTGCTGACATGCCGCATGCCGCCTGCCGTGGCAACTTTAAAATATGTGTGATATATAACCAAGCTAATTGTGTGTGCGAGAGTTTTACGTGTTTGTGTGTGTGTGTGTGTGTGTGCGTGAGAGCTGCCGTGGAAAAAATGAAACTAAAAACAAAATCGTGCGAATTTTCAACGCCTCTAAAAATGTTTTTCTTGTTTTCCTTCTATTAGGCCTTTCGAAAAGTGATTTAGCTGCTGCTAAATGCTGTTGACGTTTTCCCATTCTATCTATGTATGTGTGTGCCACTTTTTTGTTGCTTGTTGTTTGTTGTTGTTGCCTGTTGTTGTCTGTTGTCTTGTCTGGCTGTTTGTTAAACAAATCCGCGCCGCCGCCGTTAATTGCCAGGCAAAGTGTCAAAGTAAAAAGGAAGGGGGACAGACAAACAGACAAACAGACACACACACACACACACGACACGGGGAGAAAGGCAACTTTCCTTATGAAAAAATTCTTGAAAGCATTACGACACGCTGCAACCCCGCTGCCCCCTCTTTTAACCCTCACCCACCGTTTCTTGTTCCAGTTTATTCCCCATTAGTCAGAGTTGAGTCGTCTGCTTGTCTGGCCGCCACTTGGGCTGCCACTTAATAAATAGTTTGATGCATTATATTTGCTTGCATTCAATCAATAAGGCAATCGACAGAAATGACCCCTTTCCAATCCCACCACCACCACCCATCCCAGCACCCCTTGCCACCGCGAAATCACACGCACATGCCGCAGAGTCTTCTTCCCTCTTCTCCCGATGTGATGTGTTTTTCTAGTGGCTTTTCCGCAAAATGCTTTTAATTCAATTTTATTTCAATTTAATTGCCACATTGCCGAGAGCTGCCGGGTTGTGTGCATAGGATAGATAGACGCTTGCCCTGGCATGCATATGGAGTCTATATGTATGTATGACGATTGGACCGGCTGACTGACTGACTGACTGGCCGACTATCTCTGTCGATCGCCACAAAATCGACTTTGACTTCGAACTGGAAATGCATTCCCTCTCTCTCTCTCTCTCTCTCTCAATCTATCCTATCTCTGTTTCACGATATTATACAATAATTTTGCAGCCGTTTTTATTGTAATGGATTTCGATTTGTGCTTCAAGTTTTCTATGAATTTCAAATTGAAATGCCATAGGCAATTGAACTACTTTTCCTCATACGATTTGTGGCTTCTGAATTGTCTGTTGAATCGTAAAATAAAATAATATTATTGAAAGAAAGAAAAAGCAAAAAAAAAAAAACATACGTTTGTGACAAAATAAACTAAGCATAAGCTCTGTCCCTTAGGTAAAATAAATATGCTAGATTTTAACAGAGAGGGAGAGAGAGAAAGACAGAGAGAGGTGAAAGGGAGTGAAGGTGGAGAATCAAAGATGAGATGAGCATATTTCTGACAGACAGCAAGATTAATTGCTGTGACACTCGGCGTATGTGTAATATATTAAATGCATAATTGAGCAATATATTGATGGCTGGATTGATGCCTCGACTGCTGCCGCTGCTACCTCGGCCTGGCCTCAACAGAGATAAGCTGAATGACATAAGTAAGACAGACTTAATTAAACTCTCTACATGACCTTCTTTTGCTGCTCCTGCTGCTGCTGCTGCTGCTGCTGGATTGATAGTAAATCATCGTCTTGTTAATGGCAAACGATTTTCGTGGCAATCTCATTTTTATGCCCCTGCAGAGGTTATTACAATTTTATCATAACTGAAAGTGACATTGAGTTAAGTTTATTACATTTAAATATCAACTTTTCAATAACTTTAAAAACTTTCTGTTGGTAGCTGAGCTCAAATTTTTTGATGATCGAATATAATAGATCCAATTTGTTATATCCCTAACAGAAAACATATTCATTTTATTTTTCCATTTCATTTGCAGCCCCCATTGAGTAACCAGTCAAGGAGACAACGATAAGGATAATCCATATTATCCCCTGCCATGGGTTTTATAAAGTATTTAAGTTTATTGGCGCTTAGTCTGGTGGCAATTCTAGCACTTTACGGCCAACCAGCAGATGCCTGCTCATGTATGCCCTCGCACCCACAGACGCATTTCTGCACAGCGGATTTCGGTGAGTAAGAACTTAAAATAGTTTTGAGGAATGCAGTGAATAAATACCAGTGTTTCTCTTAAAGTCGTTCAGCTGCGTGTGCGACGCAAATCGGATATGATTGAAAGGGGTAAAACCACCTACAAGGTGCAAATAAGGCGCACCTACAAGGTAAGTTTCGTTATATGGATTCATACCAAGCACGTGGCTTAACTTTCTGTTTGAAGGCCACACCCGAAGCTCTTCGCATGCTGCGCGATGGTCGCCTCATGACCCCCAGCATGGACAGCATGTGCGGCATTTCTCTGGACATTGGCAAAGTCTATATCATAGCTGGACGCGCCCCCATGCTAAATGTCTGCAGCTATTACAAGGAATACACCAAAATGACCGTGACAGAGCGTCATGGTTTCAGTGGAGGCTACGGCAAAAGCTGTAATTGCACGGTATACACGGAACTGCATCTATTCATCAAATTCAAACTAATTTGGTTATGTCTCTTGTAGGTATCACCCTGCTTCGGAAATAGCTGTTTGAGGAATCGTGAATTCATCGATGGCTGCAAATGGTCGCCCTTTGGTAAATGTGAGCGGGACTTCAGCGCCTGCACGCCCAGAACCGTCCACACCAGGAATGGCAGCATCTCCCGGTGCCGCTGGCAACGTACACACGCGTACAAAAAGTGCCTTAGCTATCCGTAAGATGCAGCTTTAGTTGCATTTCGTCGCCCTTGTTATGCCACTGTTTTTTCCCCCCCTGAGATTCAATTTCTTCCCATTTCTTTTTCATCTGTCCTAGAGCTTTAATATGTACGTTATGCCTAATTGTGTTATTTATTAATTCAATGCTTTTTTAAGTGTAACCATAATATGTCGTCTAGTAGCTACTTAATTAGTATCATAGATATAAATTTATTCTTACTTAAATACATATGTATGATTCTGTGTATGGACTTACCAAATCGCGCGGATTGGGGAAGAATGTTTGTTCGATTAGTGGGAAGCCATCGCGACCCAAACGTCGCTGCAATTGCAGTAGATGCGAAAATACCCAGGGTTTATCCTAGAAAGCAATTCAAACAATCATGTCACATAAGTGTCTCTGCATGTCTATCAAGTGGATGGCCAACTCACCTGGAATTGGTAAATCGAATGCAATGAGTTTATGCTGGGCACTCCGCCATATTTGAGACCCAAAATGGTTGATCGAAAATCGCTGGAACCATCTCGCGGCGGTTGGCGTATCAATACAAAATCCGGGCGAAAAGAACGGGCAACCTGAATGTATTTTCATTCAAAAGAAAATATATATGTAACTATTTTTTTTTTTTTGTTAGTGGTGATATTCCAAAAATAGAGCAAAGCATAATTTAGCATGTAGTTTTTAGGAATCATATTTTATAAAATTACGTTGACAAATAAAACCAACAAATTGTTTTTTGCAGTCTACTTAAATGTTTTTTCTCTCTTAGAAAATAAATATATAGTAGTCAAGTTTTTAAATTTAAATACCTAATATTAAATAGAAAAGCAACACCTATTCTAAAGCGAGATTTACTGGAATTATTCTTCTCACATTTTTTTAATTTTCATATAAATATTATCCGTTTTTTTACAACAAAAAAAAATTTAAAACGAAATGTGGAAAACTGAGATGATTTAAAAACTAACTGCATACTTTTCGGGTGTGCAGGTAAAATGCATGTAGAATTCATGTAAAATTTAGGTAGATGTTAAATGTAAACTTTTTAAAAACGTAAATTTCAATTTGAACTCAAAAATAGTGGCAAAGTTAAGTTAATAATAAAGTTACGTTTTCAAAAAGTTGTCGAAATATGTAGCAGGATGTGGCTAAAAATTAAAGTTATGTTAAATTAGGTTGTTCAACAATTTTATATCTAAAATTAGATATATCACTCTTTTCTAATTTATGTATTATTTCTTTAAAGTAGAGAACCCTTTAACCAATGACTTTCATTTATGGACTTCAGGTAAATCTTGGATCTGGATTGTTTCGTATTATACATTTTATATTTGTTGTCTACTGTGTTTAAATAGTTTAATGTTTCAACTAATCGATTTTTCGAATAAGCACAATTTTAGTTGTTAAATTTGTATTCTAGAGTTGGAACAGATCGTTAATTCTGGGGAAAATAATTTGCCAAATTTTATATGTCACATATTCTAATTTTATTCTCTAAATTTTATCATACCCAGGTTATTTAGCGGCCTTAATTTAAGTGGACGATCAAATATTTACATATACATGCGTTGTTTTCTACCTGAATGAAAGACAACAAGTTCAACCCAATCTGGCTTGAACTCTGGTTCCACCTATCTGCTGTCAATCCCCCCCCTTGTACTTCTTATTTTTCTTTTTATATGACTCTAAGCTGGCTGAGCTGACTAATGAGCTGGCGTCTATTTGCAACATTTTATTGCCAAGCTACAAGTGTTTTCTATTGCCCAGTGCAGCAATTTAGTACTGTCATAAAAATCAACAAAACAACTCAGAATAAACAGAGACACACACTATGCAAACCGAGTATCTTAAGTGCGTATGTATATGTATTTAGTAGAAAGTATTCCCTTTGCCAAGAGCTACTCGAAAGCCGAGTGTACTAAAGAAGAGCTAAGTATAGCCCAGACAGACTGACGTTCCACATCCCATTGCCATCGTTTTCTTTAATTAAAGCCAAGGGAAGGCGAGGAACTTACCCGAGTGCCGCTGCGATAGGCAGCCATGGTAACAACTGGTCCCGTATCAGCGCTGGAGACCACAGTAATGTCCTGCGGAAATGTTGATAGTGAGTTTAGCCCGTTACTCAGTGCTTAGCTTACCCTAAACTCCGCCTGCTCTACGCGTATATCGAAGTCGCCATGCAGACGACGGCCACGGAAATATTTGGACCAATCCGTATTCTGATCATCCAGGACGAGAAGAGTGAAGTACTTATCCTTATTAAAAGTGGGTGCACGCTGAGTGGCACTCTGGACCGCAGCTCCTGAGAGATTAAACAAAGTGGGAAAAGATGGTTAAGTGACTTGTGCAATGGGAAATCTGCTCATACCCAATATGGAGGCACCCTGGTCACGTGCTGCTCCCGTTAAGCTCTGCACACGCTGCAAGAGACTCTCACGCGATTTCGCCGGACTGGTGGGGGCACTGACGCCCCGTGGAGGACCCGGTGCTGCTGAAGTTGGCGCCTTGCCAGCACCAAAACTTAATGCCAACTCTGGGGCAGCGCCAGATGGTTGCGGAGGCAATTGGCCCGGTGCCGGCGGTGGTGGCATATTAGGTGGGCCACCGCTGGCAGGGGGCTTGGTCGGCTGATCCTGTATAGGACGCGCCGCCGGCGGCAAGCTATTGGGATCGACATCATCTACCTCGGAAGATAAGTCTCCCGAGCTGAATCTGAGCACCGTGCGTGGATTTATGTATTAGTGGTTCGATCGGTTGTGGTTCGAAGTGATTCAAGTGGACAAGTGGACAAACAAAGGGTGCGGCGCAGATAAGTGATACGAGAGAGAGAGAGAGAGAGAACGAGGAAAGAGTACACAATTTTCCAAGCGGGATTCGTTGGGAGAAATAGAGCGAGAGAGAGAGAGAGAGAGAGAAAGGGAGAAATAGACAAACATATGAAATTTCAAATTAGTTTCGTTTGCTCTCAGCCCTGCCCAACCCATTAACCACTCGATTGATGATTGAATGAGCTTGAGTTGGGCAATGGCATTTCCTTTTTAAGGTCTTTACCTTCTCTTCAGGAAATTAACATTGGAAGTGAAGCTGGATTTAAACGATGAGAAATTCAGGGTGCTGCTTTTTGGTTCCTGAACAAAATATATAAAGTAGAGTTGAGGTTTTTTGATTGTGGTAAATCTTAAATTTTAGAATAAAGTGCTTTGTTTTCATTTGTTTTTTTTTTTTTTTTGGGGCATTCAAGTGACGAATTCTGTTTGCTTATATAGTGCATAGACATTGAAAGGCATATAGTAGTATTTGTACATACATATCTCAAGCAATGCACAAAAGAAAAACGAAACAAAAAAATTTCAACAAAAAATCAAATATTTCGTCCTGCCCTGAACTGCAAATTTTTATTTTGTTTTTTTTTTTTGTTTGGTTACTTCAAAAGTAAATTGAAACTTTTATTCAAAATACTCGTATCCACTTCGAATGTGAATTTTCACAGTGAAAGATGGTAAAAATCGTAAATTTCCCAGCTTAATTTTACAGCTGTCTGCTGGGTAAGAAGAACTGTAGTAACTCATTTCAAATTTCATATGTCGCAGCGATTAGTATACAATTTTATTTATATAATTTTCATTATGATTCGACTTACAAACAAATTTGGTCAAGAGAATGAATTCAAATGCAGAACAGTTTTGAATATGAATATGAATATAAAATAAGTAGACAGAGATAGATGTCGATATTGTGGAAAAGGTTTAAAATGAAAACTAAAATTACTGCAATCGAAAGAGCTTAAAATCAATTTTAATTAATATATGCAAAAATAAACATAAAAACAAACAGCTTTTGCGAATGGATATAAATGCATTAATTGTCCTGCGTCCTGGGTTATGTGCTCAACAGGTAACTAAGGCAAAGAGCAAATGAAAATTGCGAGCCACAGAGACATTTTAGCAGAATTTTAATACCCTTTGCTAATTGGTATTTTATGATACCATTTAGTACATATCCTTGGAAGGTGCAGATACTAAATTTGGATCAACTTGAAAGAGTTCACAAATGAAACTCACAAATGAGTACACGAATGCAAGTTTAAAAATTAAACTCTTCGTTTTTATGATTACTTAAATATTTGCAAGAGTCAGTCTCCGTTTTAGTGGTTTTCCATGTGGCAAAGGAGAAATGTTTATGATGATTGCGTCACATTGAAGGAGAACGATAAAAAGAACTGTCCCATTTTGTCAAGAGGAGGGAAAAGTGGTTAATTTTCCGATAATTGGAGCAGTTTGTGACTGATTCCTGAGTAATATTGTTGTACTTTTCATGTAGATGATTGTAGTGACGCATAAACCAAATTTGAAAAATTTGCGTATGACCGATATACTTGAAGCTTAAATGATATTTTTTCAAAACTTATTTATTTCTGTTTCTATTAGCCAACGCTATAAGTAAAATTTGATACAATTGGCTGAGGCATCTTGTAATGGTACACCTAATTAACAATGTCGAAGTCATTATTTAAAATAGATTAGTTTATTATTAATTTAACGCAAAATTCTAGTGAGCTTACGATAGAGATAGAAAACTAGATTCCCGACTTCTTTGTTTTAATTTAATACCCCTTTAGGAAGAGAATGAATGTTAAAAGCTTTTAACACAGGACCAAGGACTTTGTGTCGTTTTTAAGGCAGAGCTAATAAAAGCCAATTGTATTAATGTATAGTCCTGCCTGTAAGGTTCAGGCAAAAGAGAGAGTTGTGAAAGTGAGGGGGACGGTGGGGCGGTGTGGTGGTGGGACGGTCTTGTCAACACAATGTCAAACACTTGTAGCCATAATCTTGCGCCTTGTTGTGGTTGCCACTTGAAACTTTTGAAGCCAACATGTACAGCAAATAAAATGAAGAAAAAGGAAAAATGCCTGCGGGCAATTCAGAGACTTAAAAAGCAAACAAACTATGAAAATAAAAAAATAGGCGTTTTGGTGATATATAATAATATTTAAGCAAGGCAGGTTTGTGCTGAAATATTTTGTATATTGAATTATGTAGATGGAGTGATCCTTGGGACAGTCTTACCGGTGGCGGGGCGCAGATTCGCCCACACCCAGCTGTTGCAATGGCGCTAATATTGACAGTGAACGACTATGGGCAGTCGTACAGTGGGGCCTCTACAGCGTTGCCTGTGTCGTCTAATGAGTGGGCAAACTCGACTCTGTAATAAAAGATAAACGAGAAGAAAAACTTTATTGAAACTCTTCAAAACAAAATTCATTTGCTCAGCTGCTGCTACTGCTGCTGCTGTTGCCGTTGCTATTCCGTTGCTGTTGCAGGCAAATTGCCAAGAGAAAAAATTTAAAGTTTCAGTCGACAAAAACATAAAGAGAAAGAAAAACAAACCGAATAGGGATGGAATGAGACTAAAATGGCAGGCAGCAACACAACAAACAAAGAAAAATGGAAAACTACTACATATCAGGACTGTCCAACTGAATGGAATGAAATGACAGAACTACCTCCTGACAGACAGACCCTTTTGCTTATTTATGTGTGCGTGTTTGGTTCATTGCACTGACTGTGGCCGCTAACTAGGCCAAAAGTGTTGCGCAAACGGAAGATGACTTCCTGCTTATGAATGACTGAAAAACCACAATAGTGCATTTTTTGGTTAATCAATTGGAAGCACCAAATCATGCAAACATTTCAAGTTTTTTTTTAAATTCAAATAATACGAAAGAAATCTAAATTATTCTCGTTCATGGCACAGTCTCGACGACTTCAAGGCATTTTTTATAGCCTACTTAAGAGCGCTTTCTTGCGTGCTGGCAAAAACTTTTGCAAATCAAATTGTCACGAGAAAACGAGTTTTCCTTAAAGCCGAAATGCCAATAACCATAAACGGGAGCTCTAGCCAATGGCATAACTAACATAAACTTGGTTTGAAAATATAATTTAAATTTAAGAAAATTATTTTTCTTGGATATAGAGAGATTTGTTTCCTCGAGCACAAATCATTATAAGAATTTTAAAGTACGAAAATTTGAAAAAAAAATTGTTTATATTTCCAATCAAGTCACCATAATGTATACATTTTCCACACCTTTTTTTCACTCAAAGAAAAAGAAATTTGCATTTTTCTATTTACAAATTTATACAATAACATGACGTTTTCATGGAAAGTTTTGTATTTTTTTTTTTTGGTTGAATAATTGTAGAATCGGCTACAGAATTTGCACAATTTGCATTACCCATTAGCTATGTGCATACGTTTCTGCAATTCTTTTGGCAATGGAAATCATGACAAGAAAGAAGGCTCTCCATAGACTTCATAATGGATAAAAATATTACGTATACGTTACGTTAGCCAATTGGCGTCAAAATGTCTGCTGAATCATATACTTAGTGCTCTACTTTGCCACTTATGTATGTGTGGGAGAGAGGAGACCATCCAAACATATCTGTATGTAGCCTCAAAGCTGAAGCTGTGGGTATGTAAATATTGCACTTGCCACTGACATCGCAACACTGGGACTGGGACTGGGAATTGTACCGCTTACATTGTGACATTTGGCATTTGAGTGTACGGGAGAATGGGAGGAGGTCGTTTGCCACTGCCACGTATACATATATAGTAAAATGTCAAAGTTAAGCGTTCACATGGCCGAAAAGAGAACAAGAACAGGCAAAAGGAAATGAAATCTACCACACACAAACATTTTTCTCTCTTCCACTTCCACACCAAATTGATGAGCTTACGTTATTTGGGTAACTTTTATTTGTTCTCTACGATGTATGTATCTTTTGATTACCTTTGGTTGCTACACCTTCGCCTATTATACCTATACTAAATTGATGTTTTTTTTTGCTTTTTCTGAGTCGTCTCAGATGGCAAATTAAGTTCGTTAGGCCCGTAGAAAATTGTGCAGATACTCAAGTTAATTGGATGCTTCTCTGCATTTTTTGGGTATTTCGCAAAAAAGTGAATTTTCATGCTACGGATGAGTTGTGAAGGAAACTTATTTTAGGACCAAAAGCCCAGCCACAAACACACACACTCAACAGTGACGGCGTGTGTGTGTGTGTGAGCGTATGTGTGAAAACTTTTTGAATTAATAATCACAGCTAACGTGTTGAGGGTCTCGGTCTCTGGCCGTTTGCCCAGCCAACTTCTTTTTTGGTTAGACCAACCGAAAATCTCTGCTTCGGATAACTTTTTCACACAGTTTAACCTTTTTGTTACATGTGCTTATGACCGAAATGTTTGCGGTGAAAGGCTGTTTCTCTTGGAATTGAATTACTAGTACATAATATGCCCAATTTTAAATGGAATCAGAAAAAAAAGCAAAATGGTTGCCTCACTCAAAAATTATATCAAAAGTTACACGTATTTTGACAAAGATTTATGTCGCAAAAACCATATAAAATTTTATGTGTTTTGGGAAAAAAGACAATTGCTCTCCTGTGTTTTATTTTTTTGCGTTGGCCATAAAGTCTTCCAATCCTGGTAAAAGCATTAAAGTTGTTTTTTTTTTTTTTTTTTGTCATGGACTTAATGTCAACTAGTGTTACATAAAGCCTGATAAGTCGCATTGGATTTTCTCTTCTTGGGGGTTTTGTTGACTACTTTTCCTTTTCTGCTAACCCAGTTTCTGGCTGCATTTCCTTAATGCCTTCCCAATGGTAATTAAAGTGGGAACCCAGCTCCTTCCACCTATTAAGGAAGACACGCAAAGTGGTGACAACATTTTTGGGGTCAAAGACTTGCGCAGGCTAAATACAACAAATAGCTATTGTTGCTCCACATACGAGTTTGTATCACGTGTGCAAACAATTAACAATAAAACAAAATGTATTCCCTGTGGACTACTTTACGAGAAAAAACTTTAGAATTGAAAGTTTCTTTGCTTTTTCAACCTGATCTTGTAATTAAGAAGTCACAAGCGCTTTAACAGAAACGCAATCACTTACCGCTTTTCGGATTCTGGGTTTGTGGGTTAGCAAACGTAAGAACGCTTTAATCGCTTAGTCAAGTTGGGTGGTTTGGGCCTTTTTTGTTTTACGTGTAATTCAAAAAAGACTCGTCGGGTTTTTTTGGCTTGTTGTTACAGCGGCGTCTGTCTACGCTTATCACGTACACACACACAAACAGACATGCACAATCACAAACACACACAGAAACAGAAACAGGCACAGACACTGAAATAGCTATACTAACTGATACAGAAATTTTTTGCCGTGTTTCGATTTTTCCTTTTCCCTCTCTACAGTCCACGATACTTTGTCACTCGTTTTGCGATTACAAAATGACTTTAATTTGCTCCTTAAATAGGAAAAAGTTTCTCAAAAGCGGTTTTCAAATGACGCAAAAATTTATGTAATCAAACTTAAATAGAAAACTGAATGAAATTTTTGTTGAATGATTATTATTAAAATTTGCTAACTTTAATGTTGTCGAACACGAGAAAGGTTTTTCTTTTTGCTAAACAACTATCAACGACGGTGATGAAATTTTCACTGAGCGCCGAGGCAAGTTGTTATATAGGAATTTCCCAATCAGAAAGAAAATGTACATAAATGTAAGGGCACGAGAGAGCAACGACCATCACAGGCCGAGAGAGGGAGAGCCAGAGAGTATTAGGGACATTTTTGGTACATTTTTAATATATAAAAAAGTTTGTAATAAAAAACGCAAAAAAAATAATAGTTTTTTAAAGTTTTCACTAATATAATAAGGGCTAGTGAAGATATTTTTTCATATAGCTCATAAAATAAACAGAAAAAATTTAAAATTGTCCGTTATTTATCTACCCTTAACCCACACTGGCCACTCTCTCAGCAGTCATAGTTACCCCTTAAATATTCGGACTCATAGCGCAGGCGTCTTATATCGATTCAATGAATTTCACGTTACGTTACAATCACCCCCAAATGAATGTCGCACCAAACCCCGCTCCCACCCGAATTGCTTTATTTTTATCAAAAAAAAAACTAAGTTGAGTAGTTTGAAGTGGAAGAGCTTGTTGCTTTTTGAGCGCCAAAGTTAATCATTTGAAATTGTTTTTCCAACGGTCTGGCAACATCATTTACCACACACAAATGCAGCGAACGAAGCGAAGCACATAACAAAATAAACAAAAGATGTGACCAAAACGAGCTACGCAATAAAAAAAAAAAAAACAGACAAAAGAGCGGACAACAAACTTGGCTTAAACCTCTCAGTCCCAACATAACTCTCGAGCCGTAAAGTTGTTGCAAACGTGTCAAGCGGAAAGTTTAATTTACCTTCAAAATTTCGCGTTTTAGTTGAGTTATTTCGAATCACTTGTGCTTAGTGCAGGTATATAAATATTTCGTTTAATACAATCGACAAAGACTTAAATAACTAAAGCCAAAACAGAAAAAAAAAAAACAAAAGAAAATAAATAGTAAATACTTCATGCATTGCATAAAAACTTGTTTTTTCACGTGCTCAATTGAAATTATTAAAAGAGAAACGGACTTTAACTAGCCAAAGACCAAAGTGATTTTGTAAGGAAAGACTAATAAAACATTGTAACAATATTTAATAACATTTACAACACTCACCTTAGAAAATTTTATGGAAAACTAAAATGTTATTTTAATAATGTATAATCGTTTGATATTTGGCTAAGACAACAAGCAAGTCAAAGCCAAATTAATTCACTCTCTTAGCCAAATCTGGCCATTTCTCTTAAGCTTCTCTTTCTCTCCCTTTCTGGTCATTTCTCTGTCGGTGTCTCTCTCTTGGCTCAACTATTGCACATTGATGTTTGGATTGCATAAAATTAACAAATGTAGAAAGAGTGTAGAATTAGACATATTCATCTAGCACACACATGTGTGTCTTTATCTGTGTGTAGGTGTGAATCTATTTCCGCCTAACTTTGCTCATGACAGGGGGCAAAAACGCGAAACAATTTCAGTTTCAGCCATGAGAGATCTAGTATATTTTAGAAACGTAGGAATTTAAATTATATTCAGTACATTTGCTATTTTTGTTTTATTCTCAGTCTAGCAAATGTCATACTCAATAATTATTGTCACATTTTTAATGCTGACGTAAGCCAAAGTCAAATATTTATCCCAAAAGCAAAAAAAGCAGATGAAAAACAAAACAAAAAACTTGTTTTTTATTCGAAACAGTTTTGCGAAACCTTTTTCCAAGTAAAGCAAAACAAAGGCAGAGTTACGTTCAACTCGAATTTTCTATACTCTAACCAGTACGCGGTGTAGACTATCTAAGTCCTGGAAAAAATAAATGTATAAAGGCTTACAAATGGGAACAAAATTTAGCGCATAATGTTTTCATCCGAGTCATATAACATAGGCGCATCCGGCAAGTTAATAACTTGTGGAACTATAGGTCTAGAACTTTCGGCACTGTGTTCACAGAATTTGACAGAGAAATAAGGGCTTCAAGCAATTGCTTTTCTTCTCTCCACTTCTTCAACAAGAAAACAAATATACTCTCTAATAGGGTAGCATAATTAGTTAACTTTAAGATTGAATTGTTGTTTTTTATTTCTTATAGAGTTAGCTGTCTAAGATCAATCAGGTCGGGGTCGCTTCTCTCTTCTGTAGTTTTTTCTTTTTATTTTTTATTTTTGATGAAAACGAAATCGAGTACGTGAGACAGGAGAAATGATGGTCAGAGATCATATAATAGATAACAAAGAAAGGCATATTAAAAGATTAGAAATTAATGCGGCGTTGCACTTGTGTCACGTTTGTGTACTTAAAAAAAGGAAAATTTCTTAGAAAGTTATGATTAGAAAACCACACAAAACGAGAAGCGATCTCAAAATGCAGCTGTCGGCAGATGTGAGAAAGATGATAGACAACCGCTGTGAGAGAAGTGTTTTGAGGCTTGTTCTGGATAAATTGACTCATGCTCATCATTTGAATGATGAGTAACTGCAGCTCCGTAGATGAATCTACGTGAGCCGCATGAAATTTGCTATAACAATATGAACAATTGGGTGATAAATCCAAAAATTATTTGCAGTTGGGCCAACAAAAAAAAAAAAAAAAAAAAAAGGACGCAGCGAAGCAAAACAAAAGACTGCGGCAACAAACTAACTCTCTACTTGCTGCAAAATACACGCACAACAACATCATGTTGCCACAAAGGAGAGGCAAACAACAACAAACAGAACAGTGGCTACTGTTGCTGCTTACTTCGCTGCTGCTGTACACACAACAGGTAAGCCTAATGGAAGTAATTAGACCAGTTTCTGGACATTTCACTTTTCATTTACATACAATAAACCCAAAGTTCTTGCTGTGACCCAAAGGCATAAAAAACGAGGTTAACTTCGGGCAGTCGCACTCCCACTATATATTTGGCTCTCTCCCTTTTAGTTGGAGTGTGTGTGTGTGTGTGTGACTGGTAAGTTCATGGCAAATAAAATGGGAAATTTTCCATGGCAATTTTCCAGCATTTCACCAGGCAAGACAAATTAATGAACTAAAACCAAACCAAAGAGAGTCGGCAGCTGGGCCAAGTCCAGTCAATAACTATAACTCAAGCGGCCTAGTGAATTGCGGCTTACACTTAGTTTCCCCCATCGCCCCTATCCATTTCTCTCGCTCTCCCTCTCTCTCTGTCTCTCGTTGTCTGTACTGGCAACCTTCGATTGTGCCACTAACCGATATCTTAACTTTTACCAAACGAATTTTCCATTGTTTGGGGAATTCATTTCACATTTTTTTCTATTTTTGGTTGGAGGTTCCAACACAAATCTATCATATTGAATGAGGGCAGGTCCAAAAATTAGTTCAAGTCTAGCTTATGGACAGATACAAGCCTCACATCTAAACTGAATCTGTGTCCGTCTGTCTATATGTGAGAGTATAATTCTAACTAATTGTTCGATTTGGCGTGATTCATTCATATTTTACAACTGAAATGGTTAATTATAGCCAAAAGCTTTATTTTGCCCCAAGAGATTTCAGCTTCAGTTTTAGTTTCTTTGATTGATAGCTCAACATAAAAGATACTTTCAATTTCGATATGATATTTTAACGGTTTATATGGAACTGTGCGTCTAACGAATGACATCATATGACGCATATGAATGCGACAAGCAAGCTGAAGGCGTTGAACGAGTGTTTTTTTTTTTTTTTGTGTTTCTTTGTTTTTGGGCTTGGCTGCATAAGTCTCGGCTTGCGCCTACAACTACAGACATTCTTACCTGGATACGTACAACCACTTAGCCATGTTAGTTAGCTTTGGCTAATGCAAAAACTCACAAAACCTTGAAGCATAAACAACGGCAAATAAACGCAGCATGGAGATACATAGATGAAGATAATGAAGAAGATAATCAAGACTATGATGATTTCAAGACTGCGAAAGTAAATCTCTTGCCCCTCGTTTCTCCATCTCTTTGCCGAGCCCTTCGTGTGTGTGTGTGTGTGTGTGTGTGCGTGTTAAGTATGTGTTAAAATTGAAATTTTGCTGGCTTACGGTACTTTATAAACTTGTTGCTGTTGTTGTAGCTTTTGTTACTTCCACTCCGCTTTTCACACTCATTAAACAATGAAATGAACTTGCCCCTTGCTGTGTTTTAAGTTACCAAAAAGGTTGTAAGCACACTAACACACACACACACACACACACACGCACACATTTTAAGACCATAGGTTAAACCAAGAAGCCAAAGACCACAATTGACTTCGTGTTGCCCAAATGTGGCTAGCCAATATCACTTATTTATAATTGTCTACATAAATATTGACTTGCATATTAGCGAGGCATCGGCTGTAGTTACTTATTGCTGTTGTTATAATTGTGATTGTTGTTGTTGTTGTTGTTGTTACGGGCCATTAAAATCAGTTTCAATGTCAACGTATACAAAAAAAAAGTATATATACATATATAAATAAAAATTCCGAGTCAAGCAAACAAATATGCTAATTCTCAACAAAGCGACCAAATATATTATGAATAAGGCAATATACATACACATGTATGAACAATATATGGTTGTTTGAGTGTATGTGTGTGAGTGTATGGGTATATGGGTATTGGCCATGTCGTCATGGCTTTGGCTTGCCGGGCCAGCCATATAAGACAATAAATAACAAAAAAAAAAACCGCCAAAGATTTACGTATGTACGCATAAAAAAACCAAAAAGAGAATCTTGGATGTTTGGTCAAAAGTGAAGCGCTCTGTATATGACCGCAGTTAACTTATGTTTGGCCTGCGGTTAAAACTGTGTGGATTACAGTCCTACAAATACTACGTGCATAAATTATGTACATATTTCCATTCTCGAAGCTGAAATTCTCTAACAATGTATAAAGAATTGTCAAAAATTATGAAAACATTTTATATGCTGGCCAATGGAGTTTATTCAGCATATTAGCTTTACTATTTCATTAAAAATAAATCTGTAAATTTAAGAACTTTCTTTTAGCCAAATTCAAATTATGACAATTAAAAGATTCTCTGATTTCAAAGCCTGTAACCGGCTTGAGTTCATTTTTCGCAGGTGTCTGTATAGCTATTTCAAGAACTATTAAGTTCTCTCATAAAAAGCTTTCAAGATTTTAATGACCCTATCGCTTTTTCGACGTTAAAACTAATTGTAAATAAATTTTTTTATGATTTTAAATTAAAACTTGTTGCAATGTATACCTATAACAAATTACGTTTAAGCTATCCGATTTCGCTGTGTCTATATTCTGAAAACTTTTTCAATCGTACATAGTTTTAATAATTCACATTTAGGAAACTCTTCACAGCCAATTTAGATCAGTGTGATGATGTTAACTTGCCCAAAAAGAATTGCCAAACCCTTTTGATTTGTAGAGTAGACAATAAAAAAAACCGCAAGAGCATTCAGAACTGGAAAGCACGTGCTTTACACGTCTCCAGTTTAAGCTCGTACAATGCCAGCCAATTGAAGTGCCCTACACTTGGTTCTTATTTCTGGTTCTTTATTTCACTCCATTTCCTATGGGCGTGTAAGCCATTGTGGGCAATAACTTATACAAATGTGCGGTAGATATATGGATAAATGGCTCCCGAATATGATTCATTGTTTTGTTAACTCGAAATGCTTATTTTTTCTTAGAAGTGACGAGTTGAGCCAGCCGCAGCAGCCTTAGTTTTCGATTTAAACAAACAAAAGACTTGGACAAAGAATCTTGTTGATTGTCTAGCTTACTTGATGGAAATTCTTTAAGATCTTTGTGGAGGGCTAACGGTGAATGACAGATACAGTTGGTCAGTTTTATGGTTAATACTTTGTATATTAACAAAGTTTGAAAATTTTCTTCTTTATTATAAGAACCGCAGAAAGTCAAGAATAAATATTTCTTTTAAAGCACAAATATTATGCTCTAATTAATATAAAATGTGGCTAGATTTTCCACTACCCATGTTTTTTTTTTCTTTTTTTTTTTTGTGAAGGATAAGGATTTTCATTCGGCATTAACCACAAAAATTGAGCGCAATGAAGTGAGGTGAAGTTGGAACCTGGTTGGGTTTGTCATACATATCAAACCGACTCAGGCAATTAGAAGAGCCAACCAGTTTGGCTTCTACACGCAACTCCACTGGGTTAGTAGTGTGTCTGGCAGCAGCAGCAGTGGAATCAGCAGGAAACCAGACTCAACTCGAAAGATGCCATTAGATTGGCTCTAGATACTCTCTCACACACACACACACACACAAACACACCTGAATAGTGGACAACATAAAATTTGTGTTATTTAGAATGTTTTATGTCATGGGAACCGTTGACCACGAACGAAATTTATAACAAATCTATTTTTGTTAGTAGTTGACGCAATTTAATGCCATGTTGGTTTTTGCAGTGCAAATTATTTTGTTTACTTGCAGCAAGTCTAGCGTGAAATTCATTAAAATTTATGCAAAAGTGTTTGGCATATTGGGTCATCTAGTCACTAGTCACTAGTCACTAGTCACTAGTCACTACATTCACATTCACATTCACTCACAATGTGCTCTGCTGGAGAAAGTTCTTTCCTTTGTTTGTCTAACTTTGACTGCTTCTGCTTCGGCCTCCGACTGCGACACCGACACCAACTCTTTGCCCCTGGTTCGGTTAGCACATTTCATTATTTGATTAACTTGCATTGTTTGCCTGCAGCTAATGCTGGAGCAGAGCTGGAGCTGTCACTCAGCCCAGTAACAAAAGCAATTTAGCAATTGTTTTTTTCTCTTCAACTTTATGCATATACCCATATACCCTGTGTTTCTAAACATTTAATGGGTATATTATGGTTACTAAATGTTAAGTCCTACTAGAGATGCCATCTATTTCAACTGCCATAGCATGTTGGCAGCATCATCATCATTTCCTTTCATAGGGTATAACCTAGTCGAAGCCCCTGTCTAGCGGACAGAACATTTCACAATTTCTGCTGTAACTTTGGATTCAGCTGCAGGCTGGTTCAGTGCTCAGGTAAAAGTAGGTTTTATTTGAAACTAATGGGAAAAACTATTTCCCCTAGTTCTGTAATTTTGTTTCGATGTTGTTGTTGCTATTGTTGTTTGACTGTCATTGAGGTTTATGCTACGAAAGTTAGTAACATTTTTTGTTTTGTTTTGGGTTTGCTTTCAAATTCTATTTGCCAGCAAATGATGAGCAAAGGAAAGTGCGCATTTATGAAAATTGCATTGACTTGAGGGTTTTTTTTTGGTTTTTTGGGGGAAAATTAGTTTTTCGTGCCCAGCAAAACGTTTCAAAAGCAATTAAGGCACTGGCCAAAGAAAGTGTGACAAGCTTTAACCGCATCAAAGAACACGATAAGCTAATTTGTGACTAAATGATAAGTAAGTTTTTGTTGAGAAACAAACCAAAGTTCAAATATATAAATTTTGACTTGATCCTAGCTGGGCTTAGCTGGAACAATGCTTGGAAGTCACGAATAGATTGCTTTGCATTCTCAACTTTATTGTTTAACATATTTTTCGTTGATTCTTTTCCAATAACATCAAAATTAAGAGATTATTAATAGCTCAATTGGTTACCTTAATCGCTTTAATGGGCTGCTCTTTCTTTTCCCGCTTAGATGTAAATGTATTTCCACTTAATAGATTTGATTAATTACAATTTTCGAATCCATAAAAAGCATTCAAGTTGTTAGTGCCTATTTAGAACTTTCGGCACTTTCCCAACATCAGCATGATAATTGCAGAATGCATCATTTGCTGCACAAAAGATAATGTTTAATTCAATTAAAGGGAACTTTCAAAACATAACCAGCCCATGTAGGCCCTCAGCTTAACAAGAATATTGGAAATAAAAAGAAAGTGCTTAGCATAATTGCCTGAGG
Organism: Drosophila nebulosa; assembly: GCA_024703675.1. Classification (NCBI taxonomy): domain Eukaryota; kingdom Metazoa; phylum Arthropoda; class Insecta; order Diptera; family Drosophilidae; genus Drosophila; species Drosophila nebulosa. The sequence continues at coordinate 4,838,656 of JANFPS010000004.1, read as the reverse complement.
CTTATGGAAAACGCATTAAAATCAAACTTGCTCTTTGCTTCTTTTCGTTGATTTTTTTATGCGCCTTGGCTACCGTTTAAGAAGATCTTTTGTGATGAGGTTCTAAGGGCGAGAAAGTAATTAATAAAACACATAAGTAACGATTGGAATTTTTTGTTTCTTTCTTTATGGCTATGGTAAAAGAGTTTCAAGTTGTAGTCTTTGTTTCGTTTCTTCATCTATTGATTGCTTTTCAGTCATGGCCAACAAAAGAAGCCAAAGAGCTTGAGACGAGGGAAAGAAAGGGGGAGAAGAACAAGTGCTTATTATTATATTAGTGCTACGACAGCGTTTCATTATGAGAGCCACACAATTGACCCCGCCGAGTGTTGAAAAGGGGTCCGTCCAGGTCGTTGCCAAAGAACGTGCAGGCACACCAAGAGACACAGACGTGTCTTGCACACTGGTGAAAGACTTAACGAAACTTATTGTTAAGTAATTCAAAGAAAATAATAGAATTGTTAAGAAGTTTTATTTAATTACAAAGTAATTGAACTTTTTATTCTCCAACTAAACTATTTAAATTTAAACATTTTCATTTTGGTTCCTGTACTCCTAGGGCCTAAGGCCCACTGTAGCTTTTGTGGCATCGCTGAATCTCTAGACATTAATGAAACAGTGCGGCAAGGCAATTGAAATTTAATTGAACCGACATAACGACATTAATTGCTGGCCCTCAGAGTAAGATAAACGGGATGAGAGAGAGAGAGAGAGAGAGAAACGAAGGAAAAGAGAGACAGTCAAAAAGATTACCAAAGGTTTTTTTGTATGGGAAAAGTCTAGGAAAACCTTTCAGCAGTCGTCAGCCAAAAGTTTTGTTATTTTTTCATTGTACTTTTTATATAAGCACAGCCGATGACTGTCGGCAAAAACGAGTTTTAAGCTTTTTGGCCAAACCCCAAACTGAAACTGAAACACAAACCCGACCCCGAGACCAGGCAAAAGTTGCCCAAAACATAAATACGGCCAACAATATGCGACGTCTCTTCTAACTCTTAACTCCCCAGCATCAACTCCATCCCCATCTCCATCTCCATCTCCGGCTCCATCTGAGACTGTAATGCGAGTTAAACGGCAATTTATGTGCTGCCAGCAAAAATACCGTGACAATTTGCAATCAGCAGCATTCGCAGTCACAGTCGCAGCCGCAGACCCACCAGCAGAGGATTTGAACTGGACTTGGACTGAAAGCAAACCAACTGCAAGCTCCAACTGTGGCCTTATGTTATAATTTACTTCAGTTGAGCTTTATTGCTTTTGTGCGCCACATAGCGGAAATTCAAATGCACGCGAAATATGTTAAAAGCAAAATTCCCCCCTATAAGCCGTTTCCCCTTTCCGCTCCCTCCATTGGCCGTAATCTATCTACCAATACTCAAAGTCTTTTGTTATGCACGAAGTTTTGTTTAACTTCTAATTCATAAACAACTTGTTGTTGCTGCTGCTGTTCGTTTCAGCTTTTGCTATATGTGTTGTGCACATGTTTAGCTATACATACATATACCCCTTACTATATGTTTGGCAATCTATAAAACCCAAATGCGCAGCTGCATATACCTGGCCGGGGATTTGCCTACCAACTGGCGATTGTATCACATTTAACAATCAATTGAAATAGCAAAAGCAAAAAAAAAAAAAGACCAAAGAAAAAATCTAGGCGCTTGCGAAACAGCCAAAGCAGCATTAAATATAAAAAACGCCCATTTAAATTAATTGGTTTAAATAAATAAAAATATTTTCTCTATTTTATCCGCCAAAGAGGATTGAAAACATTAAACATAGATTTGCGATTTTTACGAGTCCCGCCAAGAGAAAAATGTTCTTTCACCAATCGAAAATAATTTGCTACAGAATAATACCTAAAACGAAATGTAGGCATAAAAGGTTTACCGGAACACATTTCGGAATGGTTTCTTTTAAGATATTGTACTACACATTTATGTAGCTAATAAAAAAAATGTAAAAAAAACTTTATATTACTCCAAACATTGTTAGCTTCAAATGACAAAACTAAAATCTCGGTTGCATATCGAAGTATGCAAGTAGACTAGTAAGACTGCAAGTATGCAAAAGTTCTATTAATCCAATGTTTGTGAGGTCTCAAGAAACTCGAGTATTCATTTAGGCAAAGTAAATTAAAGGTTTTTATATGATTAAACCATTGATCTAAAGATCGCATAAAGATTGTCTTGTTCTTGGCTGTTTTAATGTCTAAATACATAAAAATATAAAAGAAAGAGAATGCAATGACTGGAGTTCTTGATTGTTACAGATACTAATCAAAACCCATAAATCAGAGCTGATCTTAAAGCATTCTAAAAAAACGACATTTTTAGAGGTTGCTGCTGTTGTCAATTCATAATGAGATTGTGCTTAAGAATGCCATTTTTTTTACAATGCTGCACTTTCTAAAGAAGCATCATAAATATAAGAAATATTAAATTTGAGCCAAGTAAGCCCTTAATTTGTTTTTCTTTTTTGCCGTATTATGCTTACTGCCATATTTTACCTTAGATCTGTTGCTTTTTGCAGTTTTGTGGTGATTCTTAAGCAGCTAATTGCCTTTCTAGTTACTAATTGCTCACGTCACTGGACTTAATAGTTAAAATGGCTAAACGCGGCGTCCGAACAGTTTTGGTTTATGGCCCCAGACAGTTTGACCCCATACGGCAATATAAATCAGCGGTGGGGCTTGGCTTAATGGGTACACAGCAGTACAGTCAGAGGTAAACCACGGAGATGGAGACTGAGACTGGGAATGTAACTGCGACTGAAACTGAGTCGCAGATGTAGGATGAAGATTGAGATCCATTTGGCGATCGCAGCTCCAGCTGTGCGTGGATTTTCCGGTACGATTTACATCCATCCTGATTTTGGCTGGCTGGGTGGTTGGGGAAACAAGCTTATGCCTTTTGCAAGTCTTTTGTTTTCAAAAGAAATTCCGCTAAATGAAAAATCATTCAGGCCCATATACTAGACATTAGACCGAATATATATATACGACCGACCATATCCTGCGGCTTTGCAAATCCATCAAACAAATTTCCATGGCGTGACTGGCAGTGCAAGTGTCTAATTGTGCTTATTTTCGATCCGACATATAAGCAATCAGAGCGTGTTGCATAATCATACAAAAGCCTCTAACAATTTATACTATGTTCGCTATTTTAACAAGCCCCGCAACGATAGTGAAACGAGCATGCAAAAAAAAAAAACTATTTTAATTGACTGAAAACAAAACAGAAAAAAAAAAGACAGAAACCAACAAACAAGCGAATAAAAATGGAAACCCAACAAACAATTGCATTTTGCCCAGCGACAAATTGTCATGGGAGTTGCGCTGGAGTTGGAGTTGGAGTTGGAGCAGCAGCCGCTGATCTTGCTCCAGCTATGGAATATCTCCATATGACCCTCAAGCGTTGGCGCATTGAACTCCACCATATCGATGTGGCCAGCGAGATGTGGCCCGTGTAATTGCCTATAGGCCTTTTGTTCCACAATCAGTTTATGCAATTTTTATGGCCTTTTCTTAAGTGCTTTGGCTTAAGTCTTGCAATAAATTCCTTTAAAGTTCTGCTGCTATCCATGCAAAGTGGATGTTCTAGTTGGCTCCAGTCGCTATATAGAAAGTGGCACACTGTCCAGCCAAATGTTGCTGCAATTTTTTGGGTCAACTTGTTGCATTTCAACCGTCCCCCACATCACACACACAGACACAGTAGCCGCAAAATGCGCCGGCGGATTGTCTTCGAAAATTAATTGCTTCAATGACTGCACAAAATTTCATATTTCAGTGATCCGAATTGGATCGACATTTCGAAAGTAAATATAAATCAAAGAATGAGGCACAAAGGGAAAGGAATAGCCCAAGTATAGCCAGAGGGTTGGACAAACGTGATCTGGACCAAGCGGCGTCAGCGGCTTTTGTCATGACATGACTTACTTAACTTTTTTGTGCGGCTTATCTAGTGCCTACAGAGACAGTGGCTGAGACCCAACCTGGGGCTGGGACTGAGACTGTGGCTGGAGCTGGAGCTGAAGACTCTAGCACAAATTCAATTATCACGACGACGCTGAGTTGAGAGAGCTTGCCAATAAATTATCTTAAAGCCAAATGCCTTTGACAGTGCGCGACTGGAACTGACCCAAAACGTGCAGAACTTTGGCAGACTCAAAGTTCTAAACAGAGTTCTCTCGATGGGCTATGGGCTTTGGGCTTGGGTTTCAACATTTCAGTTGGGTTTGAGGTCTGCTGATGTTGCAATTAATTGCGACTTTGGCTTGCCATTAAAATTAATTTGAATTTTCTTTCTTTCTACTGTCGCTGGCCACTGATGATGTTGTGGCTGTTGCCCAATGACTATGCATTAAATTAATTTCTTTCGACCATATGCGTTAGTTCCCAGGCTTTCAAATCAGGTCAACGTTATTAACTAACTGAATAATAGAGGAACATCCTAAGATAAAAATAAAAAATAAGAAAGCTCTAATCACTCATTTCTTACTTGTGTCTTTTGTTTCAGGCTGCCACACAGGAACCGCCAGCTGGGCCAGTCGAGTTTGCTCCTCATGTGACGGCCACATGCAAGGCGGGCACCATGAACATCAAGGTGAAGTTCAGCTCCGGCTATACGGGAGCTGTCCATGCACGGGATTATCGGACTCCTGCCTGCATGGCCATGGGCGATGGCAGTGATTCTGTTGCCTTTAGCCTCAATCTCTGGGCCAAGCAAGGTGCCCCAGACTACTGCGGCATACTGGTCAGCAACGTGAGTGGAAGCAATGTAAGCATTAACAATTTGGGCTGTGGAGCTTACACATCCAAAACAAATTAATTCAACTAAAATAACGAGACTTCCAGATTAAAAATTTAATAGAAATCAGCAAGTAAAAAACGAAAGCAATCATTAGACAACAATTAAATTCAAGAGAAGAAAACCTTAAATGTTCAATTGCAAATGCTTTCAAGCAGATTGATTGATTTATTTTAGCAGAATGAATTAGTATGCAAATTCTATTGAACTTTTCAACATCAAATGGCAAATTAATTTTACCAAATTGCCAACTAACAGAAAAAAAACGTTTCAAATTAGCTCTGCCTAAAGTCGCAGTGAATAAAATGAGGCAGCTGCTTGAAAATGATGCAATAGCAAAGTGGCTGGCCACAAAAAGTGGCAAACAGCAACAGGCCTTAAATGAGATTGAGTTTTGAAAGCTTGTCTAGCCTCAGTGGCTTTGTCTGTAACCATGTCTTCTCAGTGAGTGAGTGAGTGTGTCTGTTTTTACCAAAAGGGCACGCATGCGCATAAATTGTAAGCTCTCTCGCCTATCCTATCGCCTATCGGAGTGTACTTGAGTCTTGGCCCCGAAATCAACGCAAATCGGCAATGCTCGTACCCAACTGAGACGAACCAGCCAGTCAGTCAGTCCATATAGTAACGATGGCAATAAAAATCAAGTTTAATCCTACGTGCATCACTTGGCGTGTTGACAGGCGGCGGCCTACTCATGCTCTGCGGCTCAAGTTGAATGCAAACAATGGCAGAAGGCAAGCAGAGCGGATTCAGTCTCCGCGACTGAGGACTGTGGACTGGGGACTTTGACTTGGACTGCAACCAAATCGCATTAGCCATAGAGTTATACACGTACTTATATGCAAATTATCAGCATGCCAGCTATATGTGTATCTATATATATATGATGTTTCTCAACATTATTAATTGCAATGTCAAATCCTGGACCGCACCCTGTACCCTGTACCAAAAATAACTACAACTCTCTGATCGGTATACAGATTCCGCTTGCTCTAGAGCGGCCCGCCTTCCGTTTCCCATTGCTTGTTTCTTGCTTAAAGGGAGGAGGTCCCCCATAAAATTAAATCACGCTTATCGCAACTGCAGCAAACTTGGGGTCCTATTTTCATATGCCTTAACCCAGTCAAGGTATTTACATTATTACCACAAATTTGAAAACATTTTATACAAAAATCAAACATTTTCAAAATCAAAGGCAAATCAAAGTTCAATTGTTCAAAGGATCCTAAAACATTTAGTTTAATTAAAAATAACATTTATCAAAAATTGATGTCTAGACAAAGCAACTAATTATACTTTTAGTAAATATATAAAATAAAATTCATTATACAATAGATACATTAAGTAGGGTATTAAACCCTTTCCCCAAGATCCCGCTTAGTTTGGCCCTCTGATTTTTTTATACTCTTTCGGCTGGGAGTGGCCTTCACATTGGGCTTGACCTTGAGTGGGCCAAGCCAAGCTGCAAATCCCAAAGCAGTCGCCCTCATCCATTTAAACAGTCTGAAATTGGCGCTGAGACGCCCAAAGCCAAAAGTCAAGCCGCAGAGAAGACAACAGAAATCAAAAACGAAAAGAAGCGAGCAAAGAAAAAACCAACACAATTTTCCATAAAGTTCAAGCTGTTATTGTTTCGTTTCTGTCCATTGTGGTTGCTGTTGTGGGCTGACTTTGACGTACTTGAACTTATTTCTTATTACCAGTATTATGATTGTTATTATTATTATTATTATTTCGAGTGGGTTGCTGCTTTGGCAAATTATTTGCCATTACTTGATGATGGCTGTTTCTGGGTTCTTTCTGCCTGAGCTATTACAAACATTTAAATGTTAATTGCATTGCACACAAACCGACAACATAGAGAAGAATAAACAAGTGGAAGAAATCTTCTAGCAATTTGCCATTAAGCAATTTCCACACATTACCTCATCTATTCACATATGGTAAATCAACTTAGATAATAACTTTTGATAATGAGAGCTCCATCTGGCACTTGCCTGCCACGATGATGATGCACGAGTTGGCCAACAGATTGTGACATAAGGTGGCAAAAATTGATATCGTTCTTCTTCACGTACTTCGAGGTATTTATAATGCCAAAGCATATTTAGTTAACAATTATTACAAACCGCAAATAACCAAAGAGATCTTACTAAATCTAAAAAAAAAATTCATTCATAAAATCAATAGCTTAAAGCCTTTGATATCTAATACTAAAATAGGGCTTTAAGCGTGGGTGTTTCTCTAACATTTAAATAACATATAAACACGAGATGAATAATAATATATATACGATACACAATCCAAACCGGTTTGTCAAGCAGATGGAGGAAAAAACTTATTGTCAATTAAACAGAAGTGGCAAGAAACTTGTACTTTTTGTTTTGCAGTTGCTATATCTTTTTACGGAAAGTCACTGCGTTGCCTCACCGCAGCTCGCAATTGCGGGTCAAGGTGAAATTCAATGCATACACTCATGCGTACATACCTAACTATATACATATACATACATATATGAACATCAGAATATGTAAGTGCACCCAAAGATAATCGGTGTCAGTGGCTTCGACTACAGTTAACAATGAGTAAAGGAATCCCCTTATAGTTGGCCATGCGTAGAATTTCTAACAAGTTGCTCGCTCAAGTCTTTTGTTCTTTTGCATTTGAAGAAATGATATTCAAAAAGAAATTGTAATTACCCAAAACGTATGATAGTCAAGCAAATAATTAACTTAAAAGTGCAGCTATTAAAATTGCTCCCTGTCAGACATACATACATATGTACAAGCATATGTGAGCATAATCAAACATTGAAGACGAACCAAAAGAATACACCGAAGATTCTGTACACTTGCCGTGGTGGGCAAACTTTTTGCGGAATGGAAATTGCATGGCCATTCGACTTGGAGCTACTGTGAATGTACTTATTGCGAAGTGGTTGGAAAATGCTTAGAAAATAAGAAGAGAAAATAAACAAGTGGAAAACTGCGTCACACTTGGCGGCATTTTGCATTTCCTTGTTGCGATTGCATCATGTGACAATTAACATGCCACAAGTGCAAGTTGCAGCCATGATCCCATGGGGCAGCAGCAGCAGCAGCCAGGCCTTGTATGATGCCGCTGTGTGTGTGTGTCTTATGAGTGAAGAACTCCCAAAGAAAATGCATAAATAAGGGCATTTAGTCTTGGCTTGAGTTGGCTTTTAAACCCAATCAACATTAACGTCACGGGCATAAAGTTTTAATAACTAGCGATTAAATATCATTCCCTCTCTATATCTCTCTCTCTCTCTCTCTCTCTCTCTCTCTCTCTCTCTCTCTCCCCCTCTCTCTTTCTTCTCTAGCGCACCGAGGAGCGTTCCATTCAGCTGGCAGTGCGTGTGCACAAGACTCTTGAATTGGCGGATGATAAATTTTATGTGATTACCTGTGGCAAATCGGGCTATACGCGGTAAGTTTTTTCCCAAACCTAATTCAGCCAAATCCAAGTATAAGCTTGTTGTCTTATGTGTCTAGGCAATTGCACTTAAGTCTGTCCGGTTGTCCGTCTGTCCGTCAGTCAGTCAGTCAGTCAGTGAGCGAGTAATTTGGTCTAGGCTTCCGTCAGTCTAAAGTGCTCGAAATTTCATTTGATTTGGCAATTTTAGTTCAGTGTCTTGAAACTTGTTTTCTTGCTGTTCGTTTTTTTTACGATTTTTTGGTGGGTCGGCTCACAACAATCAGAATCAAAGACCGAAATATGCTGATGTATGTAGGTGTTAAAAATTTCTTAATAGAACGCCAACACTCAAGGCCATTGAGCTCTCCATTTCTTGTCGTTTCACTTGTGTTTAATTCTTTCACTCAATTATGTTTTCTTTTTTCTTTAATTCGTGTGTTATTTATTTTGCTGTTCAATTAACGGTAAATTGCAAGATAACAATCTTTTGAGAAACAATTTAATTTGTAAGGAGAGTTAGTGACTCATTTGCATAATGCCAATGACTTTGGAATTACCTCGACGTCTACAAATTACGCAAGTTTGTTGTCTAAGTCTTTTGTTTTAGGCAGAAGAGTTAATAAAAATCGGCCAGAGATAGAAGCCAAACGATAAAGCGCTATACATACACTATACATTAGTATAGACCTAGAAATGGTTTTCCAAACGGTTGCGCTCTGTTAAGCTTCAGATGAAAAGAAATCGTGAACAAACTTGCCAACATGGTTCCGTCAGTTATATTTATTTTTATGTTTAAAGAGGCAACTGTCTATAACGTAATAACCGGCAATTGCATAATAATTATTTTTGCAAGCTTTTGGCTCTATTGACTCACACATTTTTTAATTACCAAGCAGATTCATTGTAATTGCTTACCGTTAACTTGAATTTTTCCCTCCACCAACTAACTATCTTATGGTTCACTCATTTGCAGCGATGACAATGCCCATGTTGTACTTAAGTTTCTGGAGAATGATCATCGAGTGCGTGAGACAGTGTATGGTCATGAGTACAAGATACGCGCCGAGTTTTCAAAGCCAAATGGTGCGTAATTCCCGAATACCCATTTGTACCCTATACTTAAAATAATGCTTATTCTTATATATGATTGACCAGATACCTATGGCATACGCGTGGGCAATTGTTTTGCCTTTGACAAGAAGAATCTCACCCTCAAGTTGACAGATGATCGAGGGTAAGTCCTCCATATGAAAAAGCTGTCAACAGTTCATTTCTCATATTCTCTGTTATTTAGCTGCCCCTATGATCGTAATTTAATAAGCCGATTTGTGCCCACTGCCGATGGTCGAGCTGCTGAAGCTACACTTGCCACTATGTTCAAGTTTCCTGAGGGTTAGTACAATAGCTGATAACCTATAGAAGAGAACCGAATTTTTAACCATATCCTTATCATAAACAGGATCGGAAGTGCATCTTCAGTGCGATGTTATACAATGCTATGGCCGTTGTGTGGAAATCGATGATTGCAGTGATGTAGCTCTGGCCGGTTTCACGAAGGGCGGCAGTAATGCCAATGGAAATGGACCTCGCAAGTTTGGACCCAATGAAGAAGGTTCTAGCATAGCTGGAACTACTGTCTTTGTTTTGGATCCTGCCGAGGCGCGTTGTAAGTTTTCTCAATGCATCATAGGTGGGAATGATTTATTAAATCACATTCATTTTAGTACTCTCATCGAATTGCGAGGAGGGTATACGCCCCAGTTGGTTGCTTTGGCTGGCCATTACATTGGGTGTTCTATTCCTGATAATGTTGCTCATGAACATATTCCTCTGCACGGCCATGAGCTGCAGTTGTGCTAATACAGAGGTGAGTTCCAAATTAATAAAATAAAATGATTGACACTCATTCATATTCCATTTCAGATCATTGAGAAGGAGCCATCGATAATTGAGGAATACGATCCCTATCGCAGCTGGCATGGCAGTCAGTACGGCTCCCGATATTCGCTGCATGGACGGGATGCGCACAAGGGCTATACCAGTGGCGGTTCCACAATACACTCAAATAGGTCTGATAGATATTAATTAAGTCTGCCTGCAAAAACAAAACAAAAAACACACACACACTCTATTCAACACTTCGATATGCAACTGCTGCTGCTGCTCTGATCTTCCAACAATAAAAATATAAAAATTTATTTCTGGTAAACACCGACACACACACACACACATACACCTATACACACACACACTAAGCATGCCTTAAAGGACATACTATGTGTCTTGTATCGTATTTTATTGCCGTATCTCCTGTTATCTGGACAACAAACAAAGAAAAATTGTATTCACAAAAATTTTGAAGAGAATGTTATACCATTTCGTGCCTAGTATTGCAACTGTAATTAACCGTTATTAATTCTGCATTTTGCTCTATGATAGTGACTAACTTTCTTAGTACTGCTGGACCTTCTTCTCCTCAATCCCTCAAAATAAGCAAAACAATCGAAACTAACTGACGATTTCTCGAATATACTTAGTATGCTAACTTTAATCTTTATCAACTCTCTACTCCATTCATTATTATTAACTTTAATTTGCAATTTTTACTTGAAATTCTATTGTATTATTAAATCCCAACTTATCATCCAACATACTCCGAAGGTCTATGCCAATCGATAACGATAACGATTACGCAATTGTACATTCGCGACCCGGCTCTAGACATTCCCATTCTACGTTACATGGACAGCGCGCCAATCGTGGACCGCCCAGTAATATATAATTGTCAAACAAATCGAAATCACTTAATCCTAATTCTAAAAACTTTCGATACAACCATTCGCTCTAAGTTAAATGTAAGTGTTTCACCCAAATGTATATAACTAAAACGTTTAATGCTCTCCCACATTTTTTCTAAATTGTCTAGGCTAAAAATAAAAATTATGATGTCATTGTAAAATACTAAAAACTACAACAAACTAAAAAAAAAAGAAAACAAAGAAAAAACACTAAGCAATCCTTTTTTAAATCTGTTTAACATAAGTCATTAGTCTCTCATAAGTGCGAACGAATGTGTATTAGCGAAATGTTTCAATTATTTGTAAAGAAAAAGAGCAAACCCAACAAATTTAAATTTAAATTTATTTTGTATTACAAAATAGTCTAAAATCTTTGGCGAACATTTGGCGAATTGCGTTAAACGTGTCAATTGTAATTAATTTAAAAATAAAAACATTAATTCGATTAAAAATTAAGAAACATTTTGTTTTGCTATTTCTAGAAGTTTAAGACTAGCAATGGTATAGGACCATAACATTATGGAAACTATTAACTACAAGATTCTATTGGACTATATTGGCTTACGACTCGTAAGTAACGAGTGATTCGATTTAATTTAGCCATTGTCCATAATTAGCTGCAAGCACTTTAATTGTTCTCAAAATTAAAATTTTCTAAACAAGTTTAACTAAACTTTGTGTAACAGAAGTGGGAAATGGATTGAAAGATTATCTTCTAGTTCTCACTAAGTGCTTATTTTCTTTTTAGAAACATATTGTGATGTATTTTAAAATTGGCCTTCGTTTTTAAAATGAGTACCAAAAATAATTTTAATATTGGAAACCTCAATTTGTCTATTTGGATTTAGCATTAATATCTTCTTGGTATCAAAAGAAGCATGCAAAGAGTATGCCATATAGTTAAACGACTTCAATCGATCTTAGCATGGTTATTTTCTTGCAAGGTCTAAAGCACAATACGAATGTTTTAATATAGGCATTTTAAATGCCAAAGTAACATAAAACCAAAAGCCTAAAAGTAGTCTATGATTTTATGAAATTGAATAATAATGAGTATCAACTGAACGAAACAAGTTAACCAAATAAAGTTGCTTATTTGCTCTTGTATTTATTGGTTTTATATCGTTAGATCGTTAAAAATGGATTATACACTGAACAATTTATTAGTACATCGATTGCATTACATAAAGAAGAAAGTAATAAACATTTCTCAAAATAACTTAAAAATAAACTGGACAACAAAAGTTGTGTTAATTTTTGAAACATTTTTGAAATCTTCAAACAAAGCTCAGCGACATTTAAATAATACGTATTTTGGCAAGAAATCTGCTTTCCTGGCCCACTGTTTGTAAATTGTTTCCTACCCTACTCACTTTGTGCTTAGCTTATCTTCGTTTTTGCGCTCACAACGAGTTTGTGTTTTTATACCCTGTACACAAGCAATGGGTAACAGGGTATATTCAAATACCACTTTGTATGTCACAGACAGAAAGTCAAATTTTTCTATTTTACAAATTTACTACGTCTAGCTTTAACATTATCATTTTGAAATCTATTATTTTACCGATGTTTGGTTAGGTTCATATTAGAAAAAGCGCCAATATTTGATTCTAAAATATGTATAATTATTTTTCTGACGAACTAGTACTAACTAGAGAACACGAAGTTCGACATTGCGATTTTAAATTGGAACAGGGTATGCTTAAGTCGGCTCCTCGACTTTGGGACATTAGAGCCGAACTCTCTCAGTGAAGCAATTCGCACTCAATGGTCGATATGTCGGACTGCTCTTGGCTGTAGTTGTAGTTGGCGTTATTTTCGCATGGTCTACGGGAGTTCAGTTTGCAACTGTCGGCCGTTGAGCGCGGAAGTGAGGGCGATTTTTCGTTGAATGGCTGCCTCGAAAGGCAAGCGCTACATCTACGTCTTTGTGTGCGTTCGTGTGTGTAAGAGGAACATCGGCGGCAACGATACCGACAACAACGTCAAACAACGTAAAAACTGTGAAGCATAAAGGCCAAGTGAAGAAAACACATCTAGAAGCCGAAAGAAGACAACAGAGAAGCAGGCAGAAAGAACCGCATGGATTTCATAAGCATTGTTGTTGCCGTGAAGTGAAGAATCGCAGGGGAAGTGGAAGTGACCTTAGTCTTAGAACCACCTACCTACCTGGAGGCAGATAAAGCGTGCTTGGAACCACTGTATTTGCGTGTTGTGAATGTTTGTTAACAAAAAAGTGTAAGTGGCCATGCAGCGAGTTAATAATAGTGCAATGGGAATTACAATAACAATTGCAGCTGCAAACACAAATTGAGCCGCGTGATTTTTTAAATCGATTGAAAAGCAACAACAAGCAAATGCACAAATAATTATGTTTATGTCCACCGTTTCTTGATTTTACCCTTGGAGATGAGTCATCCGTAAGACCCTTCAGTAAAACTATGTGCATGCATACATCATATATGTACATACATATGTATAAGATAATATGCAATTACAATTCCACTCATACACGCCATTAAAATCTACAACATTCTAAATATATACGAGTGTATGTGCCGCCTTACCTACATATAGAAAATGCTCTCTTTAGATTCGGCAAATATTCTACTTGAATATATATTTAGACGCACGCCTGTCTGCCCTGCCGAGCAGTTTGTCTCTTGATGTAACCAAGCTGTAAATTAATTCGGACCAACGACTTTCAGTTACCCAGTATCGCGAGAATTCTTAAATTCTCTTCTCCTTATATTCGTCAGCTGTCTAGCGTCATAATGCGAACACCAGCAGCCCAGTGAACTTTATAAACCAAAATTTCATGCATTTTTACTTTATGAGTCGCAGTCTGCTTGCTTCTGCATGAAAGATTTAATATACCCTTTGTTTTTAAAAGCAAAGGGTATGGGAATTCTCGCTGAAAATGTCATTAACCTCGACAAATTGAATTTGAATGGTTTATTTTCGTAAATTTACGTGTTTGATTTAGTGTAAATGCATTAATTCTAAAAAATGTAAATGTTAATGATAACTGCATACGCCTGACTGACTGTTATCTCGTCTATATAGGTCATCAGTTTCAATGATTTTCCTTTATTTTTTTGCGTGAGTTAGAGTTCACTTAGCAAATACTTAACTGAGCTTATTTGTGCCCCCATAAATGAAGTGCAGTATTAACAAAGTGAAGATGTCACTTCTGACTGCCTGATTGGGAGACAATCAATGATATACAATATAAACAATGAGCAATCGCATGTGACGTCTTAAAGTTGACAAAAAGTCAAAAATGTAAACAAAAGTCCTTTCTTTTAAAGCAAATTTATAAATCGACAAATGGAATGACCCTATTTTATATTGATTTTTGGCAGTCAACAGTAAGAAAGTTGTAAAATGAATTTATAATCTAATGGTTTCTACTAAACAAATAAAATTTGCAATAAAACTGAATAACCTTTAACCGATATCACGTTCTATGTTTGTTACAATGTCATAAAGAACCGATAAACTTGAAAATCTATACCTAAAAACCGAAACTTAGTGGGTCCATTAAGTCCACCATGGCCAAGCAAGTGTTATATCAATGGGTATAAAATATTGTAATATGAAAACGATAAATAATGATTCCGCTTTGTGGTTGTGGGCTCATTTGTACATTAACAAAAAGCAATGACCGACAGATTCTGAGAATCTTATATAAACGAAGTAAATAGCGCATATGAGAAAAATTAACGCATTTATCATATTTCTTTTATAATTCTTCGTTCTTATCTCAGAATTCGTGTGTTTGCTTTTCTTTATACATATATGTATATATGTATGTATGTGTATTTGGACGCCCTCTGGCGGCCTTTTTGGAATGACGTAATTACCTTTATTAACTACACTTATCGTTGTCTTTCTAAGACCCTTCAGTTACTCAAATTCGTTTTCAAATTTAGGCTGATCACGTTGCCAGACTAAATAGCTGCTATCATGACCCTGAGACTCCTAATCAACTGCACTCTTTAGAATAATCAGCGAAACTACGTCATGAATTTGCTTTTTTTAGAGATTTATGAGCAAAAGCCACAAAAATACAAGCGATCAGAACAGCTAATAAAAATATATACACAAATGTACAAGATCACATTTAGCTTTACCCAAAACAAAGTTTGCTTTGTAAAGTAAACCGGCAGCAAAAAATGATGTCATATATAACCCCAAGCTGGGCTTGGGCTTGGTTTGGCTTATTTGGCACCTCTCTTTCTCCATCCATATACCTATATACACGTGTATATACCTTGCTTTATGTACCATATAATTTGAGCTTGGTTTTCATTTTGTGATTTGATCTCTGATCATTGACTAACTCTGTAGTTCGCAGAATTGTCTCTACTACGTAAATACATACAAACATAGAAATAAAGGCATTTCCCCCTATCTCAAAATGGCAATTCAATGAGCTCATCTGTTTAGTAAAACAAATACATGAAAAATGTTAGCCAATGTACTTATGTTTCACTGTATATATAGAAATTCTTGTTTATTTGACTAATTGGTATCTAATCATTTTGTGTTTGACCCCCAGAGCCACCTCCGAAATTGACAGGTCCATATGCCGTAGACTTACATCGCCCACACGCAAGCTACGCCTTGTCAGTGCTCAAACTCGCCTCAATTTGATCTGTATACACACATGGGCATATGTACATATATAAAAATATCTCACAGATGTATCTATATAAATTGGTGCAATTAATATAATCAACTCGTCGGCAATGTTGCATTTCTCTCAAATGTTAAATACAAAATGCATTTCCATTGTTCCTCATGTTTTTATACCCTCGAACAGAGGCTATATACATTTTTATCTTAAATTTGCGCCGATTTCCATTCATCAGATATGCTATATTCCAAAGCAAATCAATATTTAAAACTTAAAGCTGTCTGGTATTATCAGATCTATCAATAAATACTTTGGCACTATTGACAGCGAAACTGTTCCCATTTGAACGATAGGTCAAAGGCAAATTATTAATTCAAGTTGATTATAGTTTCCTGCTCAATTTGAGCTATTGAAATCTCCGTTCGACCTTTTGCAGTAGAGCATTAAATCTTCGTTGAAGTCGTTTTGTCTTATGTTTAATTGACCTGACAACGTGAAAATATCGATTTTTGAATTTTAAATGAAGTTCTGGCATGCGCTCCCAAGTAAATGCACGGATCTAGCGCTTATTTAAAAAAAATGATTATATAACCTAAGAGACATTTACTTGTATTTATCCAACATACTGTTTATCTCATCTTTTTTAATTAGATATTTTCTAGAAAACAACAAAATGTACTTATACCGAAACTTATAAGACATGATAAGACAACATTGAAGCAAGCAACGAATCCTCCCAACTCCGAAAAGAAAAAAAGAAATTTGGCAGAAAACATAGATAAAAAGCTGCGAAAATGACAATTACATATACGGGCGAAGTGGCCACTTGTAGGGGCTTTGGCTGTTTTCTCAAATTGCTTCTCAGGTGAGTAAAGATAACTATGTATTATAGAAATTGTCATTCCATTGTTAATTATAGGTAGTATATAAAGATGTAATGGTATAAGCTCCAATTGGGTGAGACTAGCATCAGCTCTTACTAATAGGTGGGGAGTCAGTGCAAATAATAGAATTTTCCATTTCCTATGTCAACAAAGAACCAGTTGCAATACCCCTAATAGACAGACCTCCATCCACACAAATGCAAATAATGATGCCATATCAACTATGGTGTAATCTAGACCTTTTGTCGTCATACATACTACATACATATGTGTGACATCTGTCATGCTTGTAATTTGAATTATAATTTAATAGTGTCGACCAACTAGTGACTCAATAAACCAGAGTGTATTGAAAGTGCTGTTACATGACAATGTTCTGATATCCCAAATATGAAGGACCATACTGATAACTCTGTAATCAAGAGTCTGGAAATTGTCGTTGACTATCTAATTAAAGTGCTGTCAAGTGAACAAGTGAATTATATAAAGAGTTATTGGAAAAGATGACAAACTCTGAAGGCAAATTGAAAGAGAAAACATAAGTTCTTAACGCCCTCTTGATAATTGAACAAAAGAAAACAGAAAGCAAGAACCTACACAGAAATTCAAGATCTTCTGTTCCTCGCTTACGCTACATTGCATTTAAGTGTCAAAGAAAAAATTGAGAAAATCAAAAAGAGCCTAAAGTGAAACATCGATTAGATTAAGAAGCTAATCTGTCAATACCTAATCTTAACCAAAAAATCAAATTATAGTTTATTTATTATTTCCACGTTTGCCAAACAAAAGACCTATTATGAGAAATTTTAAAGAAATTTGGTTTCCTAGGGATAAACCATAAGTTCTATAAGTTCTGACTCATTTTTATAGAAAGCAACGAAATATCCGAAATTGCTCATACGAAGATTTCTAATTAAAAATTTTGAGCTTTTAAAGTAGTTGAAAATTATAACGACTATTTTTGATAAAAAGGCAAATTTAATTTGATAGTCTGATATGGTTTTGTTGTTGTTGATGTTATTTCGGTTTATCATGCACGATTCGTGTGATAAGACCACAGGGAGTCACGGCCTGGCAGGTAGTCACACTCTGTTTACATAGAGAGGCCGATTTTATGACGTTTTGGTCAGCATTACCCACCAACAATATCAGGTGAAATAAAATGACGTCGCCGATTGGAGGAAATTCTGTTGAGCATATGGCTCGGAACAATCGGAAACAGACACCGTGCCGCTAATCAATAAAGCAAGCATAACTTTCGGAATAGCCCGAAGTACCGGCAAGTCTATGAGTAGCGATATGAGAGATTGACACAAGTGCTATATGGTATATGCTGATTGTGTTTACGTGTGCGAACTATTTATAAAGACTGATGTCGTTCAGTTGTGAATAACTGGTACTCAAAACTTGACTTTCTTAAATTTATTTTTCAGATGGCGTGGAAGCATTTACAAATTGGTTTGGCTGGATTTGCTGGCTTTTCTAATCTGTTACTATGTCCTCAACTTGATGTATCGTTTCGCTCTAAACGAGAGCCAGAAAGAGTAAGCTCCACCTGACTTCGGTTCCAATTGTATTCTAACTTTCATTTTTTTTTTAGGACCTTCGAGGCTATCGTGGAGTATTGCAATAGCTATAGTGATTTAATTCCCCTGTCCTTTGTGCTTGGCTTCTATGTGTCAATTGTGATGACTCGCTGGTGGAATCAGTACACGTCTATACCATGGCCCGATCCTATAGCCGTGTTTGTTAGCTCCAATGTGCATGGCCAGGATGAGCGTGGGCGCGTGATGCGTCGCACAATAATGCGTTATGTGTGTTTATGTTTGACCATGGTGTTGACCAATGTCTCACCAAGGGTAAAGAAGCGATTTCCGGGTCTAGCCAACTTGGTAGAGGCAGGTCTCCTTAATGACAATGAACGTACCATTATTGAGGCCATGAACAAATCATTCCCGAGACCCTCAAAGCACTGGCTACCAATCGTATGGGCAGCTAGCATCATTACCAGAGCCCGAAAGGAAGGACGCATACGAGACGATTTCGCCGTGAAGACCATAATTGATGAATTGAATAAATTTCGTGGTCAATGTGGCCTGTTAATTAGCTATGACACAATCAGTGTGCCTTTGGTCTACACTCAGGTGGTTACATTGGCAGTTTACTCCTATTTCCTTACCTGTTGCATGGGCCAACAATGGACGGACGGAAAAGTTGTGGGCAACACAAGTTACTTGAACAAAGTGGATTTGTATTTTCCAGTTTTTACCACGCTCCAATTCTTCTTCTATATGGGATGGCTCAAGGTGGCCGAGTCGCTGATCAATCCGTTTGGCGAGGATGATGACGACTTTGAGGTGAAGTTACCAAAGAAGAACAACTGTAACTGTTTGTATTAAAAGACCAGCTTATATATAGGTAAACTGGATGGTAGATCGCAATCTTCAGGTGTCCTATCTGATCGTCGATGAGATGCATCACGATCATCCGGAACTGCTCAAGGATCAGTACTGGGATGAGGTGTTCCCCAATGAGCTGCCCTATACCATTGCAGCCGAACGTTTCCGTGAAAATCATCCAGAGCCCTCGACGGCCAAAATCGAAGTACCCAAAAGTGCAGCAATGCCATCGACTATGTCATCTGTGCGGATCGATGAAATGGTTGGTAATAATGCCGCCGCTGGGTCTAGTGTTGCCCCAGAGGGGTCGAAACTCTTTATGGAACAGCCACAGCAAGGTGCACCCCTGCAGACAGTCACTTATGACCTATCCAAGGGTGCTCCAGATGAGGAGGTTAGAATCAAAACGTTGGCAGCATCGGCAATTGGCTATTCAAAACAAATCGTTCATCTATCTCTGTGATCACATCAAAATTACAAAATTCTAACCTCTTTTTTTTAAATCTGGGATTATCTCGAAATAATCTATCACAATCGCATTTTCAATAATAAACGGTGATTGGTAGTTACATATATGTTTAATTTTTAATTTTAAGCATACGGTTACAAAGGAAATATTTTCAAACACATATGGAATGGGCATAGTTCTTGTCCCCCTAATACTAAATTATTTTAACATTTAAAAACTGCTTCACTCAAGTATGTGAAAGGTAATCAATTTCTGTGTACATATCGACCACTATGCCCGTTTCATAACTAATCTTTATTGTAATGTCTTTCTGTAACTAGAGTTCAAACTAAATGACTGCATACTAACATTTTGATTCTAACAATTTTATCTGCCTACAGCCTCTAATTGCACCTTGCACGGCCTTCAAATGCTTTCAGTATTGCACCCAAAATGGCACTATAAGAAATATTGCACCCAAAATGGCACTCTAAAACTATAGCACACAATAATTCCTTATTGCTTACTCTTTTCTAATATGCTACTTCTGTTTTTGCTGGCTTCCAGGCTGATGATGCAAGCGGCATTCATTTCTCAGCAGGCAACGGCAAAATGCGTCTGGGTTCGTCGCCATCTCTGGTCAGTGTTTCGGGAACTATGTCGCGCGTCAACACAGTGGCCTCAGCGCTCAAACGACTTCTCAGTCGTGATGATAGTCGTCCGGGCTCCGCAACGCCAAGTGAAGAGCAGAATAAGTATCGTTTTCCGGCGAGTGCCAGTTCGGCCAGTCTCACGGCTGGCGGTGGACTCGGCTTAGGGTCTGCTACCTCGGGTGGCAAGCCAGCTGGAAGTCTGCGCATTACCCAGCAAGTTATTGAGGAAGTAGATGAACAGGCCACCATTACATCGATGCGTGCAAATGAGCAACGTCCCAATGTGAAGGATATTTTCGCTGCACCACCGCAACAGACCACAGGGTCTGCCACAGAAGGTGGCACAACGATACTTCAACCGCCTCCACCTGGCGGTCAGCCTGCACAAAAGTCAAATCCCGTTGACATACCAGGACGCACACCGCAGTATACCCGTGCTCAGTCTCAATACGAGCCAACACTATTTCCTCCTGGTGGCGTTGACGCTTTGCTAAGCACTTCGGCTCCAGCCTGCGGAAGTCCTTCAATGCTAGCCACCGCACCCAGCTCACCGATGGGTGAGGGCGAGAGCACCAAGTCCTTGTTTGATCAGCAAAAGGCTGTTAGTCGTGAGACAGGTAAGAGTGTCTTGGTAAACCGAATATGGACAGATTTACATAACGCTTCATTTGAAACTCATTTTTAACATTTCTGTATATCTTCATTTTTCAACGAATTCGCGTTTCAAATAAAAGAGAGACCAGATGCACCGCAAGTTTTCAGGTGGTTCGTCACACCCGGTAAATTTTACCCATTGGCCATTAAAATAAGACTTTAAATCATTTTACTTAGCTTGTTGCAAGTAATCGTTGCTATTATTAATTCCTTTTTTTTTTTGTACCATAGTTTGTATTCGATTTTGATTTGTATTTCAATGGTTTTGACTTTAAGTAATTAACTATCATTCTTAATTGGCATGTTGTTTTAAATTGCGAAGCTGCCTTAAACTCTTCAGAAATAGTACTTATCGCAGCTTTTAGTCGAGAAGATACATACTCATGTAGCCCTTTTCCAAAGAAAAAGTTTGCACGTTTTATCTTGCCCAATAACCTTAAATATGTCTTTACCAACTTTACTAATTTAGACTTTCTGATTTCAGTGGAAAATATGGATATAAGGTCCTCCAATGATGTCTTGGCTAGTACAGCCAATAGCGAACCAGTCGATGACGGCGATGATTTCGAAAAACTTAAGGCAGCTCGTGAAAAGGAGAAACTTATGCGGCAGCAAAAGAATTTGGTCCGCACCATCAGCACAGCCCCAGGAGTGGAGCAAGCGGCTGTGCCGCTAGTACCAGGTATCCCAGTGACCGTACCCATTGGGGCAATTGTGACACAAGTCAACAATCCGGGCGCCATATCGACTGTGCCATCCAGCGCCGATCTGTTGGGTGGCGGTGAGCCCGTCTCAAGTTCTACAATCAAATCAGAAGATACCACCACTGGCAGTTAAATGGACGATCTTCTTAATTTAGTATATGTATTTACGTTTCCTTTTTTTTGTTAATGTGTGTACATATTCTTTGATGTTAGTTTAAGTCTAATGCATTAGTTAATTTATCTAAACTGCTAAGCACTAATAAGCAGATTGACAGGCACAATTAAGAATGCTCATTATGTCTAGACGAGCTGGACCTATTTAACGCAATTAATTATACAATATACCTACTAAAATTGTAAGTAGAAAGTGATTTGAATTTTTACAAATATAAGATTTTTTGTAAATGGCTACAAAATTTTGTTTAATTGAAATAAAATTTTGGTGTTGCTTAAATAAGAATACTATCTATTAGTCATTTACCGAATTTAGAAAAAGAAAAATACACGTTCCTGGGACAGCGGCACATTAATGTTCTTGTTCAACTTAAGCGTCTTCCTTTTGATTCCAAATCCACGAAAAATCCAGTTCGACCGCCAAACAAATTCAACTTGCTGGCAACGTTTTATTCTTTTAAATGGCATCTTAACCAACACTGGTTTTTAAATACCACTTTTTCCCCTTTCCAACACCAAGCAGCAATAGCAATAATAAACATTAAAATGTTTATGTAGCTTGCTTTGGCCCTGGAGAGTTAGTAATACTAGAATGGACATGCAATTTGATAGTGATGGCTATTGGAACCGATCCACGCGAGCAGCCTTTAGCTTTGAAGATGAAGACGATGAAACTGACGGTGGTGTCAGCACAGAACTGCCCGGTTCCAATTGGGACAACAATGGCATCTTTAGCGATGACCCCGAAGTCAGTATAAACAAAAAGAATTCATTTTCATCAATTATTAATTTTTGTTGTTCTTCAGCTTCCAACCAACAATTATTGCATTCAGACGTCCATTAAAGATCTATTAAGTGAAGAGGCCTTAAAACAGGTGCTCCTTGAACAGACCTTGGACGATCGCGTAATGCCCAAGAGCGTTTCTGTGGAGGAAGAGTTAAAGATGTTGCGCCGCCAAGTCCAAAACACTCTATATCCAAATGTCAAGTCAACGACGCACAAATTGATGCAGGGCAAGACGACTTCATTGGAAATGTATAAATCTCTGCACGAAAAGCAACAACTGCTGGACTCGCTCTTGGCTAATGGTGGTGGGGGCCACGCCATCATTGCTGTGGTCCTCTTTCTTAAGCGTACGTTGAATCCAACACAGCTCCATGGCATACTCAAGCAAAGGCCAAAAGCTCTACAGGAGTATCTTAGCTTTTTACAGGAATGTGGTGACATAAGTGGACACATTGATCTCCTGCAGCGCTTCGGGCGTCATCAGGAAGCTGCTCTTAAGCAGTTTCAGGCAGCGATTGGGCTTGCAGACCTGGCAGGAAGAAAACAGCAACTCCAGCTACTCGTTGATGCCTACGCCAGTGCTGGAGTCGGCAATGTTCCACTTTACGAGCAAGTCTTTCATGCTGCCCTCAAAATGCAGATGCTTTTGGAAAGGGAGCCACACTTTGTGTCAGATCAGGTAACGCCCATTGAACTACTGTATGCCTGTTGTCAGCGAAACGGAAACTGGAAGGAGCAGGACATGTTAAAGCTAATATCACCACAGCGATTTGCTGCCGATCAACAGATATCACCCGCCCAGTACGAATGGACCGCCTTAAATGAGCGAGCCCAGGCCCAAGCGTACGCTGATCTAGAGTGCATATTTGAGCGTGTATCCACCTGGCATCCTTTAAAGACCAAACAATTTCATATAAGCTTCGATCTAGCATCAGCGATCCAACGACTTTACGAACTGCAGGCTCCAGCTACAGTTCTACAGCTTTTTTTATCGAAGATGAGCAACAGCAATGATAAATTAAACCTAGCTCGGCGAGTTAAATGCATCAAGGCCGTAATTGATGCAATGGCGGGATTAAAACAGCAACAGGAACTATTGGAGCTTAAAGAGTCTCTGCCCGAGCGTTCCGAAGAAAAGTTTTACTGTGAAAATGCCTTAAAAAATTTGCAAAGCAAACGCTGGACCACCGACAATATCAAACTAAAGCTATAAACAATTTTATAAAAAGTTTTACTGGCGAACCATAGACACTTTGTGGATTGCTACTACCATTTACAATTTTATATACAAATATAGAGGAAAAACAGAAAAAACAGCCAAGCCGAATGGAAATTATTTTTTTACCAATCAGACTTATAGATCGCACGATTTTTCACGCCTGCTATATACAATAATAATTTATAATTAAATTTGTTGTTGGTTTTGCTTTGTATAGAAACATATCATTTATTTTTAATCATACAATATGAATATAATTATTACAATTCTAGTTTTCATCTGTCTATTTTTGTATTTAAATATTTGCAAATCACAAGCTGAATATCAATTAAATAATGAAAATCGTTTCATTCTTTGTCCCAATAAATGAGCAGCGGGAACAAGGATTAGTTTTCCTATTTTCTTATGTGATTCTTTTTTTATTTTGAGTAAACAAATAAAGCAGTTAAAGCATTACAAAAAACTTAAATTGTTTAAATAATTTGTTTTGTATTAAACATTTTTCTTTCAAATAACAGCACAATAAAAAGCAACAACAATAATTATTAAACATGATTGGGTAGAAAGGGAGGAAGAGCGCGAGAGAGAGAGAGGAGGGAGAGCTACCTATGTGTTGTATGTAGATATATTTATATATAAATATGTGTTTATGCAGATTATGTGGACACCTCACATCCATCTGGAGTGTGGATAAAACATAAACCTAGACTGAATAAGATTTGGTTAAACACGCAATAACTAATAAGAAAACAACTTTAAAATTGGCGGCGTGAACGAACAGATATATAGACATCCAGATAGAGCAGACAGTAGTTAGAAGGGGAGTCAATGACGAATCCTGGCTAATTGGCCGCGTCGCAATCCGAATAGCTCAGCAAACGCTGACACAGAATTGTCTTGAACTTAACCGTAAAGCTATCAAAAATGACATCCGTATCCTGCAACTGATGCCCAGTCCCGGATGTAGCCTGGGCCTGCTGATTGCTATCTTCAGCGGCCGCAATCAGCAGCTTGAACTTCTGATTGAGATTCTGCTCTAAAGCCGTGTTGTTGTTATTAAAGTAGAAGACATAGGCGAGCTCCAGCAAATAATAGTCCAGATCACCCATAAAGTAACGCTCGCACTCGAGCATATCGAATTTGTGCTCGAGAAAGTGCAGACACATATGGTAGATAAGATGTTTAAGATCTGATCGCCGCAATGGTACATAACCGGTGTCCTTGCTAAAGTACTCGAATAGTTTAAGAGTCCGTTGACCACTATCACAGCTGTGCAGACACAGGCGAAAGGCCTCGACAAATCGGAAATTAAGCATACAAATGCGAATGCGATACTCCTGCCGCGTGGACCGGGCACACTTGCTAATCTTATCGGGATTGTAGAGACCGTGAAAAGCATACAGGCAGTAGTGGATATAATGTCGCAACGGCTGCAACATGGCCTCATCAACGCCCTCTGTGCTTGGTGTAAAAGTGCTGGCCTCATCGTCATCATTGTCGTGCAGTTGGTGGACATTCAAGTCGCCCATCTGATCCGGCAACTGTACATAGCTCTGTTCCTCAGGCGTGTCTAGTGAGCTTTGGACATCAGCTGCTGGCGCAGCAACAGTCTGGCCTATTACTGCAGGCGGATTGTACGAGTAGCTGGCATCGTTTTGACTTAGATTTTCCAAACTGCTAAGCAGATCATCGGAATCCTGACCCGTCATGGCTTGATCTGTGCTGCTCTTGTAGTTGGCACCACCCTGGAAGAAATGTGGCTCGAAATTGATGTTGGCCGACTGCAAAAAGTGCGGCTGATATGGCGGCATGACCTTTAAGTAACGTACGGGATCCTGATCCAGTCTTATACGTGGCCTGGGCAAATTAATTTCCACAGGAGCCTCCACACATTGGCTCTCGAAACGCATAAGACGCTTAGTAGTCGGCAGGCAGACAACTCTCTGTCGCATGCGGTCCAAACTGGCACCCAAATCGCGTCCACATTGACCATTGGAGTTGCCGCCAAAGGCTCGAACAATGTGATCGGTGGTCATGACCAAAGTAAAGTCTGCTCCGCAATCCACATACATTGGGCTTACAATGCTATCGATGGGTGAAGGTTTGAGCACAGCCCGACGGTCCTTGTCCTCAGTGCCCAACTGATGCTCAAGATTTTTGCCCCAAGTATAAAGAGTACATGTAGATGAGATCAGGGCAAAGTGTAAAAGGCCACTTGAGATCTGCAAAGGGGAGAACTCAAATAACATTGAACGAAATTCACATTGACTATTCTTTACCTGTAGAATTTGTCCAGCCACTTCGCTGGTGTCCACCAGGTGCGGTGTCAAGTGCTCTGTAGGATCAGGTTCGTTGCTGGCAGTTGATGCTCCCGTTGTAGCTGGAACTGGTTCGATACTCTCGGTAGCGTCTGACGTGGTAGCCTCATCTTCTTTGGTTTTCAATGCCGAACCAGCCACCACTGAAGCATATGATGTACCAGACTCTACCATGGAGCCCTCTCTGTTGCTGGCCGGCAATAATGTAGCCTCTAATTGCTTACTAAGCATCTCGCGCTGCTGATTCTCCTCCATTTTCTGTTTGGCATTGGCTCGACGTTTAATTTGATTGGCAAGTCTTAAAGCCTGGGGTGAGCTGCCCCATGTATATAAACGCTCATTCTCATCAACGGCTAGCTAAAAGTCGACAGAAACAAAATGAGCATCCAAGCAGTTAAAATGTTTTCCTTTCTAACTTACATTCGTAAAGAATTTGGTGTGTATCAGTCTTAGACTGCTGCCGCCTGTTTCCAAGCGCACTGGCAGATTTATCTTTGTATCACCGCCCTGCTCGCTGCCACCGGTGCCAAGTTGCCCAAAATGATTAGAACCAAAGACAAAGAGCTCATTGCAACTTTGGTCAGCCTCCGCATTGTTATTAGATGCCTGGCATAGCACTAAACTGTGGGCATGACCCAAAGAGATTTGTAGAATTTTCTGTAAGACAAAAAGCTCAACGATTTAGCAAAGTCATCAATGATTGTTGGGCTGGGTCTACCTTATACTTGAAAAAGTTGACTAGTTTTGGTGTGGGTATGTTCTCACAGCTACCCTGGCCCAATTGGCCATAGACGCCCCATCTGAGAATGATTTGGTTTTTGTTACAAACAAATAAACGTTATTACAATAAGGGAAGTGTCTTACCCCCACATATACAGATGCCCATCAGCTACGGCTGCATTATGATATTGTCCTGCTTCCAATATGGTGATGCACATGCCATCCAAAGCTGTCACCAGCATGGGTTGCTGTGCCATCTGCATATGTCGGCCAATGCCCAATTGGCCAAGATTATTATTGCCCATGGCATAAAGCTGAAAGAGCGAAAGAGTGGGTTAAGCAATTTCTTTTCTGGTTAGTGAGTAACCTACTCCATTATTGGTGAGCACAAGTGTATGTTGGCGACCACATTTCAAGGCGTGCACTTGCAAATTGAGCTGGGCAAGTAGTTCTAGACTCTTTACGGCATGGGCAGGCTCTGGGGGCTCTGAAATTAGAAAACACACTTTAATGTAACTTGACCTTACAATTGACAGAAATTGAATTTCCCTTTACCTGTTGATTTCTGAGCGCTATAACAGCAAGGAACACCACTGGAGCCCCAGAAATAGGCGACACCATCTACCACACAGGCACAGTAGGCACAACCAGCTGAGATAGGTTTAAAACGTGATGATTCAATGGCAAACTGCAAATGACAGAAAGACAAATTAAAAAGCAATAGAGCAAATCCTTTCACAGTCATCCCACACCTGATTGTCCTCATAGTTGATGCGAAAGGTTGATAGGGCATTCACAATGGAATCATGTTTCACGCGCTGCGATTCCATATGGATTAGCACTGACAGATAAGTCTCGATAAGGCTTTTGCAAAACTCAAATAGATGCGAATTATTGTCATTTGAATTCAAACTACAACTGCTGTGCGATACGATGGGGCGCAGTGCCGGGGCAAAAGGATTAAGCTGCAAGGCCAACCGCTGCAAGACGCATGGACGAATGTGTTCAATTTTCTCCTGCACAAAGGCAAAGTAATCCATCGAAACTTGAGGCAAATAACCGATAGTTTCCATGAACAGGGGCTCACTAAGATTATACAGGCAGACATTAAGTTCATTATACCAGCCGAATTCCTGAGCCACCACACTGATCAATGCATTAAATGTGTCCAGGCATACGCCACGTATTCTGGCTAATATAATTGCTGCCGAGAAGAGTCCACTTTGGCAAAGAACAATGCTGGTCATGTTGGTGTGATATTTGCTATTTGTGACCAAAAAATTCCTTAAAATGCGAATAAAAAATGTTATAACATTTTTCTTTTGATTGTAGAAGCGGCACTCACCATAAAGGCAAATAGTTCTTATCATTGACTGCTTTCTCCGCTAAAGTGATTAGCAACAAATTGGCCAAATGAAATTGCGATGAGGGAGACATTTGCAATGAACTTATTGACTCGTCCACACCATAATGATAGTCACTGCACGTGACACCGGAATTCATATCACCCTGATCCACATGCAGTGGTAGAATTGAGCGCACATCCTCCGAATGCCGGTAGGTAATATCCTTCAGCATACTCTTCAGCAAAGGGTGACACAAGTATCGTGAGCGAAGCAAATAGGTTGACTTCAAAGCCATCGCACTCAGCTGCATCAGGGCAAAGGTATGACCATACATGGCCAATTTCAATGCCGTTCGTATGGGTTTCACCCTGGCGACATTGTAGGTAAGCAAAGCTTGGGTGATTTTCTTACGTCTCAATAGATAATCCCCAGCAAATTCAATACAATGCTCAAACGAAAGATCGAAGGTGTTGCAAAAGTCTCGACACTGATTCCATTCACTTTTAAGTGCCGCATCGAGAAATAGTTCAAAGGGCTCTTTTCTGCAAAACAAAACAATAACATAAGTTATTTAATTTTGTTCTTAAATCACTTGGATTACGACTCTTACCTAAGCTGTATGGCAAAGACATTCTTATTGGTAATCACATAACATGGATCGTAGTTAATTTTCGGAAATTCTGATTGCATAATTTCCATTTGCCGCAACGAGAATTCATCACTTACATCGGTTGTCTCATAGAACTGCACATAATCCATGGGCGTGTGTATGTCTTTAATTTCAAAGGCTCTGGCCTTCTCATCTTTAGTGAGAGTTTCACATTGGCCCACGGCATTGCGATACTGGGACATCTGATACAAATGCAGCACAGTTTCCCGTTCAAAGCGAAAGAGACCGATCTGAGCCAAATGATTAAAGCGCTGGAAAAAATTCAAAATCCAAAATGATAAGAATTGATTTAATGACCAAAAGAAGAAAGCTACTCACATCTTCGTCGGATGTATGTAAGGAGGCCATAGCACTGCTAATTACACTGACAGCATTAATAGCATTGCTGGGCAAATCGCTTTGATCCAAACTTGAGCTTGTGGTTGTTGTTGCGCTAGTTGTATCGCTCTTTGTGGCGGCTATGGGAACTCTTCCCTTATCTTTTGCTTTATTCGCGTCGAGTTCCAGCTTTTCTGTATCTGCATCGCGATTCTCCTTCTCTGTATTGACCTCAGCCGCCGCTTCCTCGAGTGAAGAAGCTGCCGTCGATATGGCCGAGTCACTTCGCCTATGCAAGTCCACATAGTGAATGCCATATAGTATGTTGGAGCTTATGAGTATTTCCTGGGTATGTTTGGGTATCTTGTAGACAAACAAAGGCTTCAAATTGATGTCGATGCTGTGCACAGTTAAACTGTGGCTACAATAGACAGGAAATGCCATATTAATATTAACTACTTTGTCTAGCTGAGGGATCTTACCTGCTGCTATGTAAAGCACTAAGAAGATAAGTGCTTCGCAAGCTCTGTATGGTGTAGAAGGATCCAGTGGTATGGCCCAAAGGTTCTGGCGTCACCGAAGGCGAATCCATAATCGCAAACGAACCCAAACTGGTATCAGGCATAACTGAAAAATGTCCACAGTGAGAGAAGAGAATGAACAAAATAATTTAAATCATTTTAAATGTTTTCTTTTCACAAAAGTACGGACAAAATTATCGTCAGTAAGTGCGGTGTGCTCGGAACAGGCAGTCGTAGCGAACTCACCACGCAATCGACGCTTGAGCAGATGCAAAAGTACTCGCAGAACTGCTCACTCAGAACCAAAAGCAACAAAAACAGTAACAAAGATCAAGGATAATATCAAGAAATGCAAGCAAGGATAATAACAGAGAAGAGCCTTGATAGTAAAAGGAAAAACAGGATTCAGAACTTAATCTTTTATGTTAGCTTACGCACATTCATCGAACTTCTGCCGCTGATCCGAAAGGCGCATTTTGATGGCCTGCAATTTCTTAGATCCAAGACTTTTCAGAGATGCCAAGCGAGCTCGAGTTGCAGGAAGAATGCCGTCAAAACTACTAGCCGGTAGCATTTGCTGTTGAATACGCACGCCAGTGCTCTCGGCAGAGGATTGACGTGAGGCCACGAATTCTCCATATGACGGAGGAGCCGGTGGCGGTGGCATATCACTAGAAACTGCCGTGGTGACTGGGAGGGCGCTGGCGTCACCTGCTGCACTTGGAGGCACATCCTCATTTTCAGGCGGGGCAAATACATCCTCTTCCAGTTGGCTACTGTCGGAGGCTGGATCCGAGCTGTTGCTATGTCGAGCATCAGTTGCGTCTGCCTGCTGTTGATTCTGATTTTGTCTACCATGCACAGACATAACAATCTGCCAAGCTCCCTCTCGCGTAGTGGGTGAACTGTCCCCGGGATATACATACTTAATAGCTTTTTGCTCTAACAATAGTTTGTATTGCTGTTTCAACGAGGAAGTAATCTGAAAGAGAAGCTCTAATATTAAGTTGGGCCATCAAATAGAAGTTTAATATGTGTACCAATAGCATGACTCCATCGAAGGTATTATCTTTGCATATCAGGAGACGCATGACTGAACCGTTCTCAATAGCTGTACTGGCAATCATGGGACAATTCGGACTGAGACCGACAAAGCAAATGGAACCATCTGAATAGCCAATAATGGCCCTATTTAGGCCATAATTTGTTTTCCACCACACCACCGAGAGTGGATATGGGCAGGTCTTGGACGCCATAAAAGAGGTGGCCATAACCTGGCTATTGCCAGTGGCATCAAAATGCTGGACGGGTGGCTGTTCCGGATGCGGTTGCAGCTGCTCAGTGTGATTGTCGGCTAGCATATGTTGCGGCAGTTCATGGCCCAGGGGTTCCAAACCCTCATCCCCTTCCAATTTTATATTATCCGCAAGGTCAGCTAACTGTTCTATTTGCTCCTGCTCCTGATCTTGCTTTTTCTTAAATAATCCACTGGCAGAGTGGTTGGGACACTTTTTCGAATTGGGACACTCGTGGGGACCAACAAACGGTATAATGTAGGATGTCACCTGCGTTGTGCTATACAAAGAGCAGGCGGCCAGATTATGCGTCTTATCCACCAAGGCCAAGGCGGGTACAATGTGTAGCGTATTGTCGAAACCTGTTGATAGGAAGAGGCAACAACAATTATTTATGGTTAAAAGCCTGACATATTCCTTCTAATATAGAAATAATAAATCATAGAAATGATACATCAAAACAAAATACGCAACAGAAAATCAATAAACTCACATTCATTCACACGCACACATACACGGAAACACACTTACATAGCACCAGCAACCAAATTCCAGCAGGATCGAAGCACACATCATGGATAACTCGATTGGTGCGCCGAAACCATGAGATCATCTTAACCACCTCCTGGCCGGTTGTGCTAACATAACGCAACACAATCTCGTTTTCTTCACTGACCAGGCAAAGGAACTGCTTATCAAATCCAACGGCTGATAGTTTCGAGCTAAGATTTGTGATAAGTGGACGTAGCTCGAAGAGATTTAGGTCCTTAAGTTCGGCGTGGCCCGCCATCGCCATTTATAAGGCTGAGGCTGGTGCTGCTGCTGCTTATGATATTCCTGCTGTTTAAATTTTCCAGCTTTTAGTTTTTTCGTTTTCTCATTTGCAACAACAAATCATACTAGAGGTGGTAGAACGTCGATGACAATGTGGATGTAACTCTCATATCTTTTGAAAATAATATCGCCAAAATTTCTTTCTCCGGAGTAAATTTTACTATTTCCCTATTGACCTTTCTAAATAAGCATTAAATTCGTCGGCACGAATTTTGTATCAAACGAAAGAATCTTTAATGACTTTTTTTCGTAGTTTTAGCACAATTGATAAAATAAAATTTGCCTTTTCAACGTGAAATTTCGATTTATGGCTAAATCTAGCTTTTTAATTCCAAAAACAGTGTTGCGTAATTCAAAACAAGGGTAATTGTGCTTTTCCTCTTCCCTAGCCAATATTTGAGACTCAAATTTTGAGTCTCTTCCACTATTTACGAAACCAGCCAAC
The DNA here is from genome assembly GCA_024703675.1 of Drosophila nebulosa. Taxonomy (NCBI): domain Eukaryota; kingdom Metazoa; phylum Arthropoda; class Insecta; order Diptera; family Drosophilidae; genus Drosophila; species Drosophila nebulosa. The sequence continues at coordinate 4,806,536 of JANFPS010000004.1, read as the reverse complement.
TTGTTTCAATTACAATAAGCACCAATAATTTGAAAGCCACTTTTAAAACCTTAAGAAAAGTTTAATATTGACAAGTAATTTTGTAAATAAAGGCGTTAATATTCATTTGAATATCTATACCATAGATCAGACAACTAGTGGTGAAAGCTAAGAATGCAATTCGTATGTTTCGTATGTTAATTCAAAATTTTAAATGAACGTGTTTCAAAAATCGTAAAGGCATTTGGAAGCAAATATTATTCCAATATAAACTTACACTTGTACACACCACATTAAATATATATATTTCAAGACCAACCCATTATATTTGAGTTTTCTGCGATTTCCCACCCCCACTTATGCACATTCATAATAAAAACCATCTTAAGACAATATAATTCGAACCATAATTTATTCTAAAACTCTAGTCTAGGTACAACAAAGTAAAACAAAAATATTAATATCCAATTAATATCGCGCAAATACATTTTTTATTTTGATTTGCAGACTGTTTTTTTTTTCATTTATGCTTGAAGTGTATTCTCCAATTGAACAACAATTTAATGTGATCATTTAAGAAAGCTGTTGCTAATGTCTAATTCAATATATAATTAAATAGTAAAACCAATTTACTTATCAATTGTTTTTAACTCTATAAATGTAAAACCACAGCAGACCAAAAATATAGAAATTCAAGATGTTTTGTCGGTTTGCCGACGTCGAATATACCCTAAACCAAAAAAGGGTACAAACCAGATTCACATGGATTCGTGGACTTCAAAAAAATATTCAATTAATATAAATATTGAAGCATATGTTTGATTCCGATTTTACGGAACAATATAATTTAGGCTTAATTGAAAAAAAAAAACAAAACAATTGCTCAATAACTCGGAAGTTCTTAGATCTAAGTTCTGCTCCATCAGACAGTTAGTCGGAACGGAAGGCATTATCAGATCGATACTGCTTGAAAATATGTTCGCAAATGCTCGGTTTGATGTTTTGCTTTTTTTTTTTTTTTTTTGGTATAGGTGTAGGGTATAAAAATGATTAAGATGAGGGAGAGGCTTGCCATAATAGTTAATGCTGTGGATAGTTGTTGTGGATTACAGGGAGGAGAGAGTAAATATATAATAATATGACATTTGCTAGATTATTGTTAAAACATGCGAGTCTGCTTCTCTGTCTGTGTGAGTGGTGCCTCTCATCCAACCATGCTTAGCCCATGGAGGCGACCCATTTAAATTTGCTTTGCATCTCGGGATGATAAAAAACGCATTCCAATTTGTTAACACAGTTCTTGCCAAAACGACACAGCTTTGGATGATGGAAAGTGCAACCAACTTTTGTGCAATTTGGATAAAATTTACACATGGTTGTTGCTGTCGTCGTGGTCACTGGGGCCGATATCGATTTGTAGTTTTGCACGGGTATGACATGGGAGGCTGCGGGAACAAGTTAAACAAATAAATTAGTTATCATCGCATCAGAATTTGTTCCTACAAATATATGGACTCACATAAAGGCGGCGCCATCAGTTGATGGCCATGACTGAGATCTCGAATGCCGCTGTGCGCGAAATTGCAATCGATACTCATGCAGGACATATCAAATTTGCATTTTGGATGCGAATACATGCACTTATCCGCAAATTTGCAATTGGGAAAGGATTTGCAGGGCGCTGTTGGATGATAGTATTCACAGAATTGTTTTGTGCAATTTGGATGATATTTACAGCGTTCTTTAGCTGAGATTTGCTGTTGCGGTTTCGATGACACCTTTAACACGGCCGAATCTACGCTGACGGCGCTAACTGCAAGAAAACGCAAGGAATTAAAATTTGAAAGAGAATTGTTATTTTTTGATGCGACTTACGTGTCGGTAGATTATCGTATTTTCTATCCTCAACATGGCGTATGGGTATCTTACGTCTTTCGATGGCGGCATCTTTCTCTACGCTTCTAGAGCGTCTCTTCTTATGATCCGGTTCCCCATCGGGCTTTAGGGTAAAACGTATGGGTGTATGCTTGGCCTTGACTTGACTTTGTGTTGGCTCACTGTGGCTGGTGGTTTCAGTCGAACCAGAGCCAGATCCTGAGATTGGGCCGGGATTTTCATCCTTGTTGCCGCTGGCCGCAGCACGTTTTTCAGGTCGTGAAGTTTTCGATCTGACTGGCAGTGGAGGCGTAGTGGAGCGTTCCTCTGTATGAACTTTTGTCGATTTATTGTCCTTGTGACCATTTTTCTTTGGTGATCGATGATGCATTTCGTCATCCTCATCTGTATCAACATTATTCTTGATAATAATTTTCTTTATCTCCTGCGACTGCTTTATCACTTCACTGCGATTTAGACTGCGGGATGAAGGAGGCGGCGTATTACTCGATGTGGGCGACGGCGACGAGCTGCGCCCACGTGCGGATTTGAGTCGCCTAGAAGACGACGATGACACTGTGGGCTCCATACATGACGCACTTTGCTGGGCTTGAGGTGAAGAGGCATTTGTGGCCTTCTTACGATACGAATGCTCCCCATTTAGTGTGACCACAAACTGGGTTTTGGCTGCACTTTGTGAACTAATGTGCATATCAATCTGTTCGGGCACGTAGGCCTCAAAGTTAATTTTTTCACTTGACTCACTAGGCACATATTCTTCAATCACTTTATGCTTATTCTCCTCCTCCTCCTCATCTATATCCTCGGTAGGCATTGCTTGTAGTCCGGATCGTTTCTTACGTTTGCCCACAACATTGACCACTAAGTCCCGTGTGCTTCGTCTAAAGAGTTCACTATTTGTTGGAGCAACACTTCGCTTTGATGCTCTTATTTGATCTCTGCATTCTATTGATTTATCCACCAGTTTGCGCTTGCCCAAAGTGGAACTAATGACTTCCAAATCATCTGAGTCCTTATGCCTGGAGGCACTTAATTTTGTGGCAGCAGACGATGTAGGGGCCGTTTTTGCCAGGATCGTGGATCTCTGAGCATCAGCGACAGCTTTTAGCAAGAGATTCTTACATGCCTGCCTTTTCGGAGAGACATGGGGGCGTGGTTTTATCTTAATTACAGAATTCACTGGCTTCTCTAATAAATCCTCATCATCTGATGGCTCAGGAGATTTGTGTACGGCCACTATGACTCGTGATCCGATACGCTGTTTGGCATGAGAGACATCTGGACTAGGACTAGAACGTCGTTGACGTACTGAACTTCGATTCGATTCTCTGGGATTGTCGTTGCGACTGGTCCTACGTTCATTGGAGCGTGAGCGCGAACGTTCTCGGTGGCTGCGTGCCTCCGGTTCGCTGCGTCGTCTATGAGCTGGCACGTAAAGCTCCTTCTGCTTCCGCTCCGTTACTGATAACGTCTCTGCTTTTGCCTTAGAGCCTAAACGTTCATGTACAGAACGACGCTGTTCCTGGCGCTCCTCTTTGCCTTGTGCCGTAGATACTCGGGGAGATCTCTCACGTCGATTGAAAACAATGGGAGATTTGGCCTTGCGCTGTATAGAGCCTTCTTTTAGACTTGATTCTAATGATGATTCCTCATTTAGGAGGAGATCGTCATCATGCATACCAGGTTCTTGTTCCATGGTTTTTAGCTCTTCCACCTTCTTTTGCGGCTGTTCCTCTCCCATATCCTCCTCATCTACCTCTTCAAGATCATCTTCATCTGATTCCACTTCAATTTCTCCAATTTTACGCAAATGTTTCTTAGCCGCCTCAATTTTCCTTTGTATGGCTGCCAATTCAGCCAAATCCTTTTCACGATTGGCTGCTGTCGTGTTTGGAGCGCTTGTAGTGGAACTAATTTCCGACATAGTTGGTATATCAAAATCTTGACCCTCTCCCGACTTACGCTTATTATTCCTTTTCTTGTTTACTATAATTTCATCTTTAGCTATATGATCGGCATCCATAGACTTTTTGGCCTTTTCCAGTAGTTCCTCAGCGAAAACATCGGTTATGGAGCCGCCACCGCTTATGACGGTGGCCAAAGCCTCGTTACTGCCAGCTCCTGCTGATCCATCGATTATATGTTGTTCATCTCCTATGGATTTGCGGTGCGATGGTCTTCTTTCCTTTTTCGTTAATTTCCTGTCTTTCTCCTTTTCTTTGATGGCAGCGGCTTTGGCTGAGGTTTCGCTTAGTCGCGACTTACGGGATTTTTTACTGCTGGCTGGAGTGGTCACGTTATTGATTAATTTTCGTTACACGTTTTCGAGGAAAACTTACCACTGGCAACAGGCAGAGTGACTTCCTGCAGTTTCTGCAATACTTCATGCAGCCAAGTGACAAACAAATCTGTCTGATCTCCCAAAAATAGATTCAGTTCGGCATTCATTTGCTGTTTAGTTCGCTTATTGGCCACCATTACCATCACATAATCGGGCAGTTCATCGTCTATGAAGCCGGCCGATCCTCCAGTTCCCAGCTCCAGAAGCTTGGCCTTAACGGCACTCTAGTAATTTCCAACAAAAAAGAAAAAATAAGAACACGTCTTTTATGTTTAATGTTCAACTTCATTGATTTTCCCCCCTCCCGACTTACGCGCATCTTTTGTCCAATTTCGCTGCCCAAATTGCAATCCATTTTGTGACCTGGCCTAATCTTATTCCTGTGATTTTGCTCTGCTCCAAATTGATTTCGAGCATTTAACTGTTGAAAATGAAATACGGTCTTTTATGTAGCGTTGGCCTCGTTAAATTAGTCTTGCTTAGAATTGGATTACATGAAGTGAATATTATAAAATTATCGCAAATTGTGAGACTTGCCGATATTCGGGTAGCCTCTAGAGATGCGACAAATACGTGATTGGTGTCAACTGGTTCACGAATCGCAATGATTTTATCCTTGCGGTGTTCTTTTTGACTTGTTCGTTGCGTTTAAATAAGAAATTTTGATTGCGTTCTAGTTTTGAGTTTTCCTTTTAATGTTTTTAATCTGTATTTTTGCAACTTCTGCTATTATCGATATATCGTGCTGGGTGTTGTCGTTCGGGGCGAACGTCAAAATTGTAAGCGAGTAAATTTTGCCTAGGCGAATTGGCATCTCGGTACGCCTCCCTTGAAAATGAGTCCACTGGACTCAGTCCAGCTCTCTTAAAAATGAGACGCGACCCTTCTGTGTACCACGGCTGGGCGAAATTAGAAATTTTGAGCAAATTCGCGCCAATGAAAAATAATCGATAGTAAACGAAATCGATAGTAAAACAATCGATGATGTCGACGATGTTCCACCTCTAGTATGTGTGAGAAAGAGAAAAAAAAGAACGAATTTCAAGCAAGCAGCGAGCGAGCGAGCATTTTGTAACAAATTTACGTGTGTGTGTGATTTGTAATTCGCAATGAATAATGGAAAATAGGCCGAACAATTCGATTGATGTGATAGTGCCAGGTGTGTGTCCCAATCTTAGTGTTTTATGGGTGTAGCGCCATCAAAATGGCTGCTATCCCACAGAAGATGGGGCCTTGGTACACATAGAGGCAGCCAGCCATTGAGCGCGAGAGGGAGAGAGAGAGAGGAACGAATGTGTTGCTGCTGCTTCTATGTGTGAGGCTCTGGCGCCGCTGCAATTCGACTAACTTTGCGTTTTCCCCCTGGAAAAATGCACAGAAAGGAGGAAAAACGGCGATTTGCAACATAATGGGACAGAGGAGGAATCATTTATTGTGTACAAACTGTGTTTTTAACAACTTGTTGCACATTTCTATTTGCAGAATTGTACTTTCTGATATCCAAGTTTCTGACCGCGGGTCCACTACAAGAAACTGCCAAGGTAGGAAGAACGAGACGAGCAGCATTTTGCTTATTTGTTTTGAAAAAAAATCAAACCAAAATGAAGTAATTATTATTGAAATTTAATTAATCTTACAGGTCCTAGTGCAGGAATTAGAGCAAAAGAAGGTAAGTCAAGTTGGGATCCCAAATTCTAGAGTAAGAAATAGAAAGACAAAGAAGGGGTAACCCTCTATTACCGCCGCTGCCTTTGTTGTGTTATTTTTTTGTTTATATATTTTTCGCTGTTGTTATTGTTTATGTTGTTGTTGCCGGCCCAAACGCTGCCTTCTCCGTCCGTCGTCTGCTTATTCCCGAGTTCAAAACCATACTGACAAGTGTATTTCTCAGTGGCTGGTGGTCATATGGTAGTCAGTCTGTCTGTCGTCTGTCTGCTGTTTAATAATAAAAAGTAGGTAAAACAACAAAAACATTGCGGCTGATGACGTAGAAGGTGGATTCCCACTTCACCCCCCGCTGCTGTACCATTAATGACATCCAGTGATAACATTTCTATTGTCTCTCTCCCCGCCACACTATTAGGTATTGCCTCGACGCATTGACTGGCTGGGAAATGAGCATGAACAGACCTTTGCTGAATTGGTGAGTTTTTTTTGTACAAAATATTTATTAATAATTTGCATTTGTGGCTTGCATAAGTGATGGCACATTCGTCTTTGTCGCTTCGTGAGTCGTTCTCTTTGTGTGCGCGTGTGTGTTTGTGACGTCACTTGTAGGTCATCGATTGATTGACAGCCATCAAACAAAATGCAATTAATT